>JAHRHZ010000016.1:55045158-55084883 GCA_024137785.1 Ginglymostoma cirratum | reverse complement strand
AGCTTTCCTGCTCCTCTGATGCTGCCTGGCCTAGATTGTTGAGAGTTGGGCATAAATGGTTTAACCTCATTTATACAGCATTCTTAATCAACATGTACCACAGAAGGAAATCAGTGTGCTACCGACCTGAGCCACAGCAAACACTGCTACACAATATTGTTTGACTAAGATGGACGCTGTGCGGGTCTAAACAAAACGCAGCCTTTTCTGGAACAAAATTGCTCAGAATTCTTGTCAAGTTACAGTGGTAGCAGATTCTTGATCTTCATTC
Organism: Ginglymostoma cirratum; assembly: GCA_024137785.1. NCBI lineage: Eukaryota > Metazoa > Chordata > Chondrichthyes > Orectolobiformes > Ginglymostomatidae > Ginglymostoma > Ginglymostoma cirratum. The sequence goes on along the minus strand of JAHRHZ010000016.1, from coordinate 55,084,612 downwards.
TGGAAAGCTCAATGCCATTGCAATTCCTGGAATCATTGGAATTTGCATTGAAAAGGTACGTCAGCAGAAGTGAGGAATTGTCATTGTCCATCCGCATGGGGTAAGGGAGACACTCTTAATAGTGGGTATATGGGCTGATTTCACTCAAATAGGTTTATGAATCAATGACAATCTACCACAGAAAGTGTATTTACAAGTTTATCTCTCTCCATCTCGTTGTGTAACCTCAGAAAAACAACTCTCTAATGTAGCTTTTGCCAAGGTACATTTCATAGATAAGAATTCATGATTTATCTGTTCTGGAATCCTCCCAAAGACAGTTTCCCTGCCAACCAGTAAATTGTAACAGGCATCTATTCTATGCTTTGGTTAATTGACCTGTCTGCCGAGTTTATTACATTACAATTAAGTTACATATTAATAACTCATAGTCCACGTTGTCCAAATTAATATGTTTGTTTTCAGAAGCATTTTGATAAGGTCCCTCATAATAGATTAGTCGTCAAAATTGAAGGGGTTGGGGGCAGTTTACTTTTTAAAAATTCATTTGTAGGATGTGGGCATCGCTGGGCAGAATTTATTGCCATCCCTAGTTGCCCTTGAGAAAGTGGTGATGAGCTGCCTTCTTGAACCGCAGCAGTCCACCTGTCATGGGTTGACCCACAATGTCGTTAGGGAAGGAATTCCAGGATTTTGAACCTGCGACAGTGAAGGAACGGCAATATATTTCCAAGTCAGGATGGTGAGTGGCTTGGAGGGGAACTTGGAGGTGTTCCCATATGCCTGTTGCCCTTGTCCTTCTAGATGGAAGTGGTTGTGGGTTTGGACAGTGCTGTCTGAGGATATTCGGTGAATTCCTGCAGTGCATCTTGTAGGCAGTACATACTGCTGTTACTGAGCGACGGTGGTGGAGGGAGTGGATACTTGTGGATGTCATGCAAATAAAGTGGGCTGCTTTGTCCTGGATGGTGTCAGGCTTCTGGAAGGTTGTTGAAGGTGCATGCATCCAGGCAACTGGAGAATATTCCATTGCACTCCTGATTTTTCTCTTGTAGATGGTGGACAGGCTTTGAGGAGTCAGGAGGTGAGTTACTCGCCACAGTGTTCCTAGCTCCTGACCTGCTCTAGTAGCCACTGTGTTTATGTGGTGAATCCAGTTGCATTTGTCCCCTTATTCATTCATGGGATGTGGGCGTCGCTGTCTAGACAGCATTTATTTCCCATCCCTGAATACCCAGAGGGCAGTTAAGAGTCAACCATATTGCTGTGGGTCTTCGTGGTCAATGATAACCACCAGGATGTTGATAGTGGGGGATTCAGTAATGGTAACACCGTTGAATGTCAAGGGTGGTGGTTAGGTTGTCACTTATTTATGATGGCCATAGCCTGGCATTTGTGTGGCGCAAGTGTTACTTGCCACTTGTCAGCCTAAGCCAGGATATTATCCAGATCACATTGCATTTGGACCGCTTGAGTATCTGAGGAGTCATGAATCGTGCTGAACATTGCACGGGCATTGGCAAACATCCCCACTTCTGACCTTATGATGAAGGGAAGGTTATTGATGAAGCAGCTGAAGATGCTTGGGCCTGAGGATACGACCTTGAGGAACTCCTGCAGAGATGTCCTGGAGCTGAGATGACTGATGTCCAACAACAATGACCATCCTCCTATGTGTCAGGTATGACTTTAACTACTGGAGAGTTTGACCCCTGATACCCATGGATTCCAGAGCAGTTGGAAAGGGAGTCGAGGAGCCGTGAACGTTTTGTGAATTTCATATGGTCCACCTGCTTACTCAGGACTGTTGCACCTACCAGAACTTTACACATCACTCGACCTGATCTCATGTCAACCATGCCTCTTACCCATGCATGGCCAGTCCCATGATTCTTACACCAAACCTCCTCCCATGAATTAAACCATCTCTCTTACGTAGCAGAGCCTTGTGTCCAGCTTTGGTGTTCCTGATGCCGTTTCACCGTCCTCCGTGCCTCCCCCAGGTCAAGGAAGGTCAGATTTAACTGGTACAGAGTCTTCTCCCGATTAGCAACTCCGCTGGAGCTGTCCCTGTAGTTGTGTGAGGGGTAGCCCCATAATCAAGTAGGAACTGGGACAGTTTGGTACCTTGAGAAGCTGTAGGCTATTTCTTTAAGCCTGCCTTCAAAGTTTAGACTGCTCTTTCTGCCAGACCATTGGATGATGGATGGTATGGAGCTGTCCTCATATGGCAAATACCATCTAACTTTAGGAAATACACAAATTCCCTGCTGGTAAAAGACGGCCCTTTACCTGTGACCAACATCTCTGGAGTCTGTGTATTGCAAAGGATACACACAGGTTTTCTATCGTTGTCTGTGTGTTTGATGAATGAACTCTGCGCATGTCCAGCCACTTTGAATGGGCATCCAAAATGACTAAGAATATTGAGCCCATGACCTGCACAGTCGACATGTAACCAAGTCCAGGGTTTACCAGGCCATCCCCACAAATGTGGGGGATCTCATGGCAGTAAATTTTGTCCTTATTGGGACTCTGGGCACTTCCGCACCAATGAGCTATGTCTACATTCAATCCCGGCCACCAGACATAACCTCTTGCCAACATCTTCATTTTGGAAACCCCCGGATGACCCTGATGGAGGTGAGCCAGGGTCTGGCAGTGACCTTTGCTCAGGACAATTACTCATGCTCCCCATAATGAGGTGCCATCATCCACTGTGATCTGGTCATTCTGCATCCAAAAACAGTTTCAGTTTTGGTTGTGTGGCCCTTTGGTTTCCCCCATCACCACCGGTAGTTTCGGTTTTGCCAGGATTGGATCTTTCTGCATCCAAAGTCTGATATTGTCAGCTGTGACTGGAAGTATGTCCAGAAAATGTAAAACCATAACAAACTCCTCTTGTGATGGTACCACCGGTGGGGTAACTGCCAGCAGGAGGTAGCTCAATACATCCACATTTGCTACTCGGCTTCCTGGACAATGTTCCAACATGTAATCATACACAGTTAGTATTAGAGCCCACTGCTGCATTCAGCCTGAAGCTATGGGTGACACCGTCTTGTTCCCTTTAAGTAGACCGAGCAGGGTTTTGTGGTCCCTTATTTTTACAAATTGCAACTGTAAAGTTATTGGTGAAACTTTCTGACTCCAAATATGACGGCCAAACCTTCCTTCTCTATCTGGACATATTTACGCTCGGCATTAACCGATGTCCTGGATGCATATGTATTGGATGTTCCCCTCCACTGGGCCTCACACTCCTCCATTGTCAATACCAGATTTTGCTTGGGATCATAATGTGCCGACACCTTAGCAGATGATGGGTTTTTTTTCTTTACTTCCCTGAAGGCTATGGCTTGGCTATGTGACCATTTCCAAGGCTGACCCTTTATTAAGAGGTGATTCAAAGGTGCCAGGATGGAGGCCAGGTTATGCATGAACTTTCCATAATAGTTCACCAGCCCAAGGAAAGACCTCAGCTCACTGGCATGGGAGCTGGGACACTTTTGATTGCCCTCACTTTATCTTGAAGCAGTTGTACCCTGGTCTTGTTGACTTTAAAGTCCAAGTAGGTCACTTGTGTGTCTGGAGCACGTAGCTTTCCCTTCTGAGGCATATGTGCGGCAGGGAAAAATGTCTAAGGGCTATTCCAAGTTCTCCAAGTGCTCCTTACTGGACTTCCCTGTTATTAGCATGTCATCTTGATAAATGGCAACTTGGTGTAGATCTTGTAAAATGTTCCCCATCGTCTGCTGAAAGATTGTACAGGCTGACCCCAAATGGTAGTCTTGTGTATTTGTACATATCTTATGAGTATTATTTATCGCATACTTCTGGGAATCCTCATCTAACTGCAATTGGAAATGTTGCGGCCAACAACATGGAAAGTTGCCCAGGTATGTCCTCTATACAAAACTTAGGACAAATCCAACCTGGCCAATTACCGCCCTATCAGTCTTCTCTTGACCATCAGTAAAGTGATGGAAGTTGTCATCAACAGTGCTATGAAGCAGCACCTGCTCAGCAATAACCTGCTCAGTGACGCCCAGTTTGGGTTCCGCCAGGGCCACTCAGCTCCAGACCCCAATGCAGCTTTGTATCAAACATGGACAAAAGAGCTGAATTCCAGAGGTGAGGTGAAAGTGGCAGTTCTTGACATCAAGGCAGCATTTGACCGGGCGTGGCATCAAGGAGCTCGAGTAAAACATTGGCTATCAGGAACAAACTCTTCAGTGCTCGGAGTCATACCTGGCAAACACAAAGATCGCCATGGTTTTTGGAGGTCAGTCAGTGCAGCTCCAGGACATCTCTGCAAGAGTTCCCCAGAGTACTGCCCTCAGCCCAACCATCTTCAGCTACCTGTTAATGACCTCCCTCCATCATAAAGTCAGAAGTATGGATGTGCACTAATGATTGCAGAATGTTCAGCAACATTTGCAACTCCACAAATACTGAAGCAATCCACATTCAAAGGGTGCAAGATCTGGACAATCTTTACCCTTGGGCTGATAAGTGGCAAGTAACATTCATATCATATCACACAAATACCAAGCAATGCCAATCTCCAATAGGAGACAATCTAGCTACCACCCCTTGATATTCAATGTTGTTGTCATTACTGATTCCCCCATTATCAACACTGGGGGAGGTTACCATGGAATACTCCCCGCTTGCCTGGATGATGCAGCCCCAACAACACTAAAGAATCTTGACACCATCTAAGCCAAAGCAGCCCGCTTGATTGGCATCACATCCACAACCATCCACTCCCTCCACCATTGACGCTCACTAGCAGCAGTGTGTATCGTCTACAAGATGCACTGCAGAATTTCACCAATGATCCTTAGACAGCATCTTCCAATCCCATAACGACTTCCATCTAGAAGGACAAGGGCAGCAGATTTATGGGAACACCACCACCTCCAATTTCCCTCCAAGCCACCCACATCCTGACTTGGAAATATAGTGCTGTTCCTTCATTGTCATTAGGTCAAAATCCTGGAATTCTCTCCCTAAGGGCATTGTGGGTCAACCTGTAGCAGATGGACTGCAGCAGTTCAAGAAGGCAACACTGCATTAACTTCTGAAGGAGTGTCAGGGGCATGTAATAAATGCTGGCCAGCCAGCGACACCCATATCCTATGAGTGAATATACAAAAAGAATTCAAAGAAGACTTCTTCATGATGTCTAAGCAGTATTAATATCCAAAAACATTTTATTTAGCCTTAATAACCTTGTTGTTTCCGAGACTGTACTGTGTGCAAATGGTCTGCTGTTTTCTCTAAGGTTACAGCAGTGAGTGGGCTTCAAAACAGTAGTTAATTGGTAAAATGCTGTAGGATATTGTGAGTTTTCTATAAAAATGCAAGCTGTTAGTTTACTGTAAAAAGACCATGTTGTGGAAGTGCCAGTGTTGGGTGAGGTCAGAAGTCACACAACAGTAGATTATAGTTCAATGGGTTTATTTGAAATCACAAGCTTTCAGAGTGTAGCCCCTTTGTCGGGTGACTTGTTAGTTGCCAAAGGCTAGAATTGAACTTATGTTCCTGGAGCTGTGAGATAGCAGTGCTAACCACCAAACCACTCTGCCACCCACCTGAACATTCACGTCAACCTGAGAATTAAAACAGACAAGGCCTGGGTTTAGCTGTTTACCCAAAGCTCTAACAATGCTCTGAAACACGGGGCCAAATTAACTGTTTGTGTCTCGGGAATTTCTTTTTATGAAGTTGTCATCAATCCAACTACAATTAATAAACCCAACCTTCCCCCCCCACTTATTTATGGTGGAATAGGTTACAGTAGAGACTGACATTCTGCTTCATTCAGAAAAGCCTTTTATTCAAGTAATCAAAGCCATTTTGTCTGATTTCTATCAATTGACACAAAAACCAATCTCAAGAACTCAATGTCTGGTGAATCTGGAGTCAATCCAACATTCTGTTATTTTTCAATTAAGTGCATTCATACATCAGAACACGACCTATTTATTTACATTTTTATCATAAAATGAAATGAATATTTAACTTATTTTCACAAACTTCGAATTACATGAAGGAAGAACACTAAATTTGCAATTGTAATTCAGGTCTTCAGCGGAAGTGATGGTGATGAAGTTCTGGGGTAAAATATAGTGCCGTGTAGGAACACATATGGAGGGGAAGCAATGGCTTTGTTGTATGATTTTTTGATGGCCTATTAACCCAGGCACCCAGATAATGTCCTGGGGACCCAGGTTCAAATCCTGCCATAGCTGATGGAAAATTTTGAATTCAAGGGGGAAAGAAAGAAAATAAATCTGGAATCAAGAGTCTAACGATGACCACAAAACCATTGCCAATTGTTGGGGAAAACCCTGTTGGTTCACTAATGTCCCTTTGGGAAGGTAACTGCTGTCCTTAACTACATGTGACTCCAGCCCCATAACAATGTGGTTGACTCTTGACTGTTCTCTGGGCAATGAGGGATGGAGGATAAATATTGACCTAGCCGGCGATGTCCACATTCTATGAATAAATTAAAAAGAACGGTAGCGTAACGATTATGCTACCAGATTAGCAACTATCCCTTTTCCTTTTCTCTGGGCATTGAACTCCATATACTCTATTCACCACTTCCTCATGCTTGCCCCTCAAGTGGCACTGATTGCTTCCCCCGAGAGTCCACCACAGTTGACAAGCTGCCCATGCAGGGTAACCTGTTGTCCACCCACCTTAGGATGGTGACAGGAACATTGATGTTCCCTTGTCCCAGTGCTGGCAGATGGAAGCCTGAAAGTGTCCCTTAAGTAGCCACTTAAGGGCTTCAGTTACGGGGGCCAGGATGGTTGACCACTTCCCCGTCCCTGTATTTCCATGGAGATACGTGGGGTGTAGGTTTTGGGTATGTCATGACCTTGCTTAGTTCCCACCTTGCTCTAAAGGCACTGAATGCAAAACCATCAAATGTTTTTAGGGTAGAGGTAGAACGATTCTTGATTACCAAAGGGATGACCCATTGTTTTTGTGAATGTGCAAGAATGTAGAGTAGAGGTTAAAATCAGATCACCAATGAACGTATTACGAAGCAGGCTGGAAGTGCCAAGTGGGCTATTCTTGCTTCCTGTTCATAATTAAGTTACTTTCTCATTTCCAAGACTGTGACCTATGGGAGCACAAGATTCTGCCTTTTGTTCTGGGCTCAGTTAACTCAATATAATACTCTCTGTCCACTCTGCCGAAGCCTTGAACCTGGTCTATTAGGTTTACTTTGTGAAATAATTGTGAATGTCTGCTTCCATCTGAATGGATCCATCTCCTTTGGTCTCCAATCTGCAGCCACATCATGGACTCTGAGCACTTTGACCACCATCTGAGAATCGCAGCAGTTGCTAATACACATCACAAGCAGATGAGTAAATCTCAAGGTTTATTTTTCTCTTTCCCCCTTCCCCCATACAGAATTATAAATGAACACCTCGGGGAGAAGGAAGTGGAATTATCGCTGCTATTTGATTGGGTAAAAGAGACGGACCTGGGGAATTATACCTGCATTGTCGAGAATCGGATTGGACGCACACAGACCAGCATTCTTCTCCAGAGAAAAGGTAACTATCACAACTATCAGTTGTGCATTGAAGTAACCTACTTGTCCTGCATGAATTGTGGATGTGTGTGTGTTGACTGAATTTCAAACTAAAAGAATAACGAGGATTCATTAATTCCTTGTTCATCAATATCCCAAAAATGAGCTTTCCGTTCTCTGCCCAACCGGAGCTTATTGGAAATCCAGCAGTATTCTAAACCTGCCAAGTCCCAGTAACTGGTCACTGTTTGGCTCATTTGTGTGCACTGACCTATATTACCACCTAGTTAAGGATTTCCTCAATTTTAAAATTCTTATCTGTTCTGAAGGAGAGTCATACTGGACTCATTAACTCTGTCTCGCTCTCTGCACAGATGCTGCCAGACCTGCTGAGCTTCTCCAGCATTCTCTCAAGTTGTTTCACAGAGAGTGGTGGGTGTGTGGAATGCGCTGCCAGCAGTAGTAGTGGAGTCAGATACTTTAGAGACTTTTAAGCGACTCGTGGATAGGCACATGGAGGATAGTAAAATGTGGGGTATGCAGGGTAGATTAATCTTAATAGGATACTAGGTCGCCACAACATCATGGACCGAAGGGCGTGTACTGTGCTGTACTGTTCTATGTTCGAAAACAAACGTATCTAGCACCAGGAGATATAATCTCAGAATAAAGGGGCACCAATTTAAGACTGAGATGGGGAGGAATTTCTTCTCTCAGTGGGTTGAGAGTCTTTGGAACTCCTTGCCACAGAGAGCTGCGGGGCAGAGTCCTTGTGTATATTTAAGGTGGATAGATAGATCCTTTATGAGTAGGGGGAATCAAAGGTTACAGGGAAAGGGCAGGAAAGTGGACGTGAGGAATGTCGGATCAGCCATAATCCTAATGAATAGCAGAGAAGGTTCAAGGGGTCAAATGGCCTACTTCTGTTCCTATTTAGAACATAGAACAGTACAGGACAGTACAGGCCCTTCAGCCCACGATGTTGTGACAACCTATTATCCTACTGTAAGCTCAGTCTACCCTGCATACCCTACATTATACAGTATCCATTTGCCTATCCAAGAGTTGCTTAAAAGTCTCTAAAGTATCTGACTGCACTACCACTGCCGGCAGCGCATTCCACAAGCCCACCACTCTCTGTGTGAAGAACCTACCTCTGACATCTCCTCCAATCACCTTAAAATTATGCTCCCTTGTAATAGTCATTTCCACCCTGGGAAAAGGTCTCTGACTACCCACTCTATCTATGCCTCTCTTCATCTTGCAAACCTCTATTAAGTCACCTCTCATCCTTCTTTGCTCCAATGAAAAAAGCCCTAGCTCCCTCAACCTTTCCTCATAAGACCTGCTCTCCAGTCCAGGCAGCATCCTGGTAAATCTCTGCACCCTCACAAAAGCTTCCACATCCTTCCTATAATGAGGCGACGAGAACTGAACACAATATTCCAGTGTGGTCTAACCAGGGTTTTATAGGGCTGCAGCATAACTGCACGGCTCTTAAACTCAATTCCCCTGCCAATGAAAGCCAACACACCATTCGCTTTCTTTACAACCCTATCAACTTGGGTAGCAACTTTGAGGCAGATTATGCTCCAGTGAAGTGCCTTGGAATGGTTTATTAAATTAGAGATGGTGTTCAAATGGCATGTACATATGAACAATATGCAGGAACAGGCCATTCAGTCCATTGAGGATGTTCAGCCATTTGATTAGGTCATGGCTGATCTGATTGTCTCACCCCAATCCATATTCCTGCCTTCTGCCCATAACCTTGTGTAATAAGAATCTATCCACCTTCTACCTTAAAATTATTTGAGGGCTTTGCATCCTCCATGAAATAATTCCACAGAGGCTGATATCCAGTCACCAAGGCACACTTTATTGACACTGATCCAGCTCCCTCAGAGCCAGCTCTCAAATTGAACAGAACCTCTGACATTCCTGTTTATATCCATCAGCCAGGGCTCCCTGATCGGACCAAGTTAACATCAGGGAACTCACATTCTACGAGGTACACCTGGCTGACCTTGCTACAATTACCATGCTTCACTTGTCAGGAGGAGGGTTTGATAGACCCATGACCCTCAGAGGAAAGGTTTTGCCTTGTCTCTGACTTAAAAGGGCGAACCCTGATTTTTAAACTGTGACTTCTACTTCTAGATTCTTCCATGAGAGAAACATCTTCTCCGCATACACCCTGTCAAGATCCCTCAGGACCTTACATGTTTCAAACAAGCATGTGCCCCCTTGTTGTTTTCGATTTAAAGCCAGTTAACATTTCAACATTATGGCAGGCCATTCAAAGAGAGTGTGTTTAGATCGCCCCCTGCTGCCTGACTCTGTGCATAGCTCCTGAAAATGCCTTGGGTTGAAAATCAGTCCATTTCAATTATAGCGTAGTTGAAATAAGTGACATTTTCACAAAATATTCCAGTACAATGATTTTGATGGATGCATCAAAAACACTGTAATGTATGTGCTGTACATTTTTATTTAAATCAAAGATAAATAAGGTGCACAGTCTGACTGTGATGCCTGATGACAGGTGCCTGTTTGTGTGTTGTTAACATGTCTGGCTGAAATATGTTATTTAACAGCACAATGATATTTCCCTTGAGTGTTTTTCAAATTTCACACTGACTTTTTTTTCACTTTTATTATTCAAATTTTCTCAAGTGCGAATTATTCCTCTGCCTGATTTAAGGGAAGTTTTCTCAAACAATATTTTCTCATGGTGAAGGGTGAACTCCAAAATAAAGTGATTGTAAAGAAAGTGAGAATTTTTTATTCAAAAGTTAAAACCATCATTGGATTGAAGCATTGATATTCCTTGGGAAGGTGGAGAGCAGTTTGTGGTTTTTCATCTCTCGAGCATCCAAATCCATCACTTATTTATCTGCAGTTTGGTCTTTTTAATTTTACTGTAATGCATGAAGGTAGAGACATGACTAATATCCCTGGTTGTAGCTTTAATGGACTCGAGATTCATGAACAGTATGGATCATTAGGAGACTGGTCAGCTGGATGCAGTTCCAGCTCATGTATTTTTCCTCATGCTGTTTGCCAAAATAAGTGACAGTAGAAAAGAAACAGAACAGAGTGTTATGGAATACCCGGTCACTTTATATAATCAAAAAAAAGTGCAGGCTCCATGTACAAAGAAGGAAGCAGTCAGGTACAAAAACATTTCCAATAAGGCAAATGGAGTGCCAGTTAGAAAGCCCAAATACAAAGGGACGGAAATTGTATGTAACATCAAATCTCTGTTTAGATCACATCGGAAGCAGCCTGTATAGTTCTGTGTACTGAGTTGTAGGAAGTATGTACTGGCCTTGAAAGGGATGTATTGCAGTTACATCAGTACAGTCAGGATATATTATTCAGAGACACGACATAAACTAAGCTCACTGATCAATAGGTTGAGGGGAATTTTTAAAATTCTTCCTCATGTCATAGACATCACTAGCCAGGCCAGCTTTTGTTGCCAGTCCCTAATTGCCCTTGTAAAGGTGTTTGGTGAGCTGACTTCTACATCCGCTGCCATCCATACAGTGTAGGTCCACCCACGGTGCTTATGAGAAAGGAGTTTCAGGTTTTGACCCAGCAACAGCGAAGGAATGATGATGTATTTCCAAGTCGGGATAGTGAGTGGGGTGGTGTGGTGACTTAGTGGTTCGCACTGCTGCCTCACGGCGCCAGGGACCCTGGTTCGATTCCACCCTCGGATGACTGTCTGTGTGGAGTTTGCATGTTCTCTCCATGTCTGCATGGGTTTCCTCCAGGTGCTCTGCTCTCTTTCCACAGCCTGAAGATGTGAAGGTTACATGGATTGGCCATGCTAAATTGCCCATAGTGTCTAGGGTTGGAAATACAGGAATAGAGCAGGAGGTGGGTCTGGGTGGGACACTCTTCAGAGGGTCGGTGTGGACTCAATAGGCTGAATGGCCTGCTTCCACGCTGTAGGGGTTCTATGAGTGGCTTGGAGGAGAACTTGCAGCTGGTGGTGTTTCCACTGCATCTGAAGCCCCCATCATTGTAGGTGGCAGTTTCATTTTATCTGCTGGTGGGGCTATTGGATTTTGGAAGCAATTCATCAGATATATGGACAAGAAAGTTTTTCCACAGATGTGGAGGCACCTCTTACAAGACTTATACACACCTTAAAAGCAGAGCTAGGCGAATCAGGACAATAATTAGGCAAGCTCCCTACAACAGACAGTGGATTGCATCAGAGATAAAAGGTACTGGGGTTTAGGCCCGAAACGTCAAGTTTTCCTGCTCCAATGATGCTGCTTGACCTGCTGTGTTCATCCAGCTCCATGTTTGTTATAACAGACAGTGGATGCTGGCTCAAGTGATCATTTTAAATCTGATATCAATTAATTTTTATGAGATAAGGGTATAAAAGGGTATAAAGGAAAAGCAAATGGATGAAGTTAAGTTGCAGATTAGCCATGCTCTTTTTCAATAACAGTGTAGGCTTACAGGACAACTCCATCAATCTCTATACTTGTTTTTATTCACACACAGGATAAGGACATCACTAGCTAGGCCAGCATCTATTGACCCATCCCTAATTACCCAGGGGGCATTTGACAGTCAACCACATTGCTCTGGGTCTGGAGTCACACAGAGTCCAGACCAGGTAAACATGGCAGGTTCCTTCCCTAAAGTGAACCAGATGGGCATTTCCAACGATCAACAATTACTATCACTAGACTGTTAATTTCAGATGATTATGGAATTCAAATTCCACCTTCTGCCTTAAAGACAGTAGGAACTGCCGATGCTGGAGTCTGAGATAACAAGGTGTGGAGCTGGATGAACACAGCAGGCCATGCAGCATCAGAGGAGCAGGAAAGCTGACGTTTTGGGTCGAGGTGGGGGAGGGCAAGGGGGCTGGGAAATAAGTAGAGAGAGGAGGGTTGGGGCTGGGGAAGGCAGGTGGGATGGTGATAGGTGAGTGCAGGAAGAGAGTTTTTCTGAAGAAGGGTCCCGACCTGAAACGTCAGCTTTCTTGCTCCTCTGATGCTGCCTGGCCTGCTGTGTTCATCCAGCTCCACACCTTGTTATTCCACCTTCTGCCTTGTTGAGATTCAAACCCAGGTCCCCAGAACACCACTTGGGTCTCTGGATTAACACTCCAGCGACAATACTACCAGGCCGTCACCACCACTTGTGTGATTCCTATCATATCTTTACAAACCAGGAGGTCTTAACATCATGAAGTAATAGTCTATAGGTCAAGTAGATCTCTGTAGTGTTCCAACTACCACAGCTCTGATTTTTGCTTCACAGATGCTGCCGGACCTGCTGAGCTTTTCCAGCAACTTCTATTTTTGTACCACAGCTCTGACCCTGGATTATGTATTCCATCTTCTGCCAGAATCTCTCAACGATCCTGAGAGACTGCCCTCTTAGATGGTAGAGATTTGTGTGTGTTAACGTGATGCCAACTGCTAACACCCACTGTTTTGTCAGAACAGCTTTGCATAAGGTTGAAATGTTTTAGTCTGATCTGGTTTTAAGAGACATAGAAGGTTTAAAGAATAAAATTATTTTTATTTTGCATTATTGCCTGCAGTTTCACTATGGTTTCAAGCAAATCATTGAAGAGCATGTTAACACTAATGCAGAGAAGTATATAACTGCTGCTGATGTCCACAGGCAGCACCTTAATGAAAACAAGCTGCCGTGCGCAATATTCATTGATAGGCAATCATCCTGACTCCACATCAAACGACTTTCGAATTGTGCTCACTCAAGATAAGACAACAGGCTAACACAGTGAAATGTTAGATGTGCAATGGGATCAGTGGGAGATGCTCCCGAGAACGAACACATAATGTTGATATTGATATTGAGTTTAAGCAGCTTTGAAATGCCAAGCTTCAGGTACATACAATGAGGAATATTGAAAGGATGTTAAAAGTAAAGTAAGAGTTTGGAGTGTAAAGGCCAAATCAAACAGTGGGAAGGACAATGTCACACAGCTGTAAGGTGAAGTCATTGCAGGAAGAATGCTGAGGAGGAATTAGCAGGTAAGGAGAGATCAATGAGCTGGAGATTGAATCATTGTGAAGAGTAAACAATTAGTGAGGACAATTGGTTCAGTGAAAAAGTACTCTATTAAACCCATTATTCCACAGAAAGACTCCTACCTATCTGTTTTAGCTTGAAATGAAATTATGATAAATTATCCTCATAAACTGTTGAGTGAACGTTTAGAATATTTCTCAGACATGGATCAAGCAATGATCATCTCCCCTTGACATTCAATAGCATTACCATCTCTAAATCTTTGACTATCAAAGGCCTGGGAGTTACTATAGACCAGAAACTAGACTGGACCAGCCATATAAATAGTGTCTACAAGAGAAGATCAGAGGGTGACAACTCTACAGCAATTTACTCACCTCCTGTTCCCCCACGGTTCCAAGGCACAAGTCAGGGCAGTTTTGGAATACTCTCTGATAGATAGTGACAGCACAGACAGAGGCCATTTATCCCATCATGTCTGTGCTGGTCAATAAACATCTGACTACAGTAGTAGTCTACAATAGTAGTTCTAGACTACAGTAATATTTTTCAGCTGTTGAGCCATAGCCTCCAGGGCTATGACAAATCTATTCATGTTCAAATGTAACCTGCCCAACTTGTGCAACCTCCCCAAGAAATGACCCCAATGCCTCAATAATCTAGTGCCCTCCCTCCTACAACATCTCTCCACCTATGCATTCACCTGCTCTTCCCTTCTATTTCTGTACTCACTACTGTATGGCACTGGGGACAATCCAGAAATTACTATATTTGAAGTCCTGCTTTTCAATTTGCCACCTACATCCGTAGAATAGAATGTAGAATATCCTTAATTGGGACCTCTAAAGTTTCCTTAAAGTAATTCATTTCTCTTTTTTCCCATGCCATTGGTCACAGTGTGGATGTTGTCTCTGACTATTCAGCCTCCCCTTTCAAAATGCCCTGCAACCATTCTGTGACATTCTTGGCACTGGGGAGGTAACATACTATCTTACAGCCACAGATGCCCCATTGTATTCCCTTCAGAAATGAATTCTTGATCACTATCATCCTTCCACACTTCTTCCTCTCGTCACCCCACCCCCCCAACCACATGGATCAACCAGATTCTTGGCATTGGCTCTGTCTGACCTCCTCGGAAGAGCCATTTTTCTCACCTTTCTCCAAAGCCAAAAGACAGATTGCAAGTGAGATGTACTTAGTGGGCAAGATTCCCTCAATCCCAGGCTGGTCCTCTTCTTCTTTCTGGAAGTCACCCATTCCCTCTCTGCCTGCACTTCCTTAAACAGGAACGCAAGGATCAACATGGAATGGTTAAGCTGAGCAGCCTGGTTCCGTGCCACTGTTTTAATTAATTGTAGGTAATCCCTTGGAGTAACTTTCCCCACGTTGCATGCAGTAAGCATTAATTGAACACACGGTAACTTTATAGCCAATTTGGATTTTCTTGTAGCTTATGAAGGCCTAGTAAAAGTAAGCCATAAGATCTTGTTGTAAAGAAGGTGAATGTTAATGCAATGACTAGTCCTCAATGTATAAGATAGTTCCCATTTCCAAAGGTTTTGTCTTATACTGACACACATTCAGCCAAGATTAAATATTACAAAGACAGGAAATACTTTTAAAAACAAATGTTGAAAACAGGCAATTAAGAAACTGCTTTGGTATATCACAGAAACTATTCACTGACCAATTAACAAGAAAAATCATAATCCACTTTATTCCACATGCCCTTGAGTGTAATGACATTGTAGTTGGATTGTTTATGCACCTTTCTCAACAACGAACAGTGTAATTTAGAATGAAACCTGAGAACAGTTTAGAACTACTCAGTCAAAAACTGAAGGCTAAAGCGTGACATGTTAAACTGTAATGTGGCTTATCTATTGTTCATTGAGTTGATGGTCAAGTATCTTGTCATGAATTATTACCAGAAACAGGAAATACCTTATTTCCTTTTCATAACCAGTTCTGTGATAGTATTTGCCAACAATATTAAATTAATCCACCCTCCTGAAATGTGCCATATGGATGCATAGCCTACATATGGGAACGGCATATGTTGTTCTGAACTATTGCTATGATCCTCACAGACTGATAACAATGGAAAAGGAATTTGAACTTGCAATTGTTAACTAAATAGATGATCCAGGTGCATTTTTCTGTTCCTGAGCAGGAACTTTGCTATGATTGACGACTTTTTTGATTGTCTGACCCTCAATCTGTTCCAGACCTAATGTACAGAGTCGAACTTGCAGGTGGCCTTGGAGCCATCCTGCTTTTGATCACTTGTCTAGTAACCGTGTACAAGTGCTACAACATTGAAATGATGCTGTTTTACCGGAGCCATTTTGGAAGTGATGAAACTGAAGATGGTGAGTCTCTACTTGGATAGATTGCAATTATTGTTATTGGATGAAATGTTCTTTCTTCTGGAGTTTGGTTATTATGCGTTATGGCAGCGATTTTTTTTTTCTGCAAGCTCAAACCCTCCCAGGGCATTCAACTAACCACTTCTCATCAGAAAATACAAGTGAGTTAAAATGTTCCATTAAACAAAATAGATGGTTTCTTGACAGGCTTCTGTATACCATATAATACTTTAATTTAACAAAATGTCTAACCATACGCTGCTGTCATATTTTTCATAACACCAATCACACTATAACCGACTCATGTTGTCTTATGCTCTGCTGCATGACACCGCTACCAGCAACTCATTTAATTGAACATGATAAGATTTTAAGTTATCCTTGACTCCAGTTCTATTTGATTTGTTATGTTTGCAGAGCACTTTTGTCCTTCTTATCCACCCTGGACACTATAAATGACCAACAGCTACTAAAACCAAAAAGAAAATGTGTTTGCTTATCAATGTGGTGTGTTCCTGCTGTGTTCCTCCAGCTCCACACAGTGTTTACCTCTGACTCCAGCATCGGCAGGTCTTACTATCTCTGGATGTCAATGTGGATGTTCTGTGACGTGTTTCTGCTTTAAGGAGTGAAAACTATCAGGACATTTTGCTTTTATGTCTGATTATAACCAAAACCAAATCTTAAAAAAATGGATGGGTCACCAGACGTGAAACGTTAACTCTGATCTCTCTTCACAGAAGCTGCCAGACCAGCTGAGCTTTCCCAGAAACTTCTGTTTTTGTTTCTTTCAGATGGTAGATGGCTTCTTAATGCAGTCAAAAAATTATTTACAGATGCCCAGAGGATTCCTTGTGTTTCCTTGATTCTGAAAGCAGAGAATGATCTTGTTTCTTTGCTGATTCATTCCACAGGCTTTCAATTGGAAAGGCAATAGTACCTGCAGTAACACTTCAATACTTTTTGACAATGTTAGCAGATTTCCCATGACATTGCTCATGGTGACTCAACATTGCACACTGAAGTGTAATGTCTGAAGTATATAAAGGAAATAGGTGCAAAGGTTTTAAAAATATTGTACTGTGTCCAAGACTTTGAATGTCTGCGTTAGTGTGTTTAAATGTATGATCTTCATTTACTTTGGATATCATAAATGCTTCACAGGACTGCTTGCCAAGCAAGTTCCTTTTAAAAAAAGCACAATTTAAACCTCGTAGGGCTAAACTTAACATTCCCATTTGAAGTGCTCAACACCACCATCTGCCAATTCCCCATTAAGCCACACACCATTCTGAGTTGGAAATACATCACATTTCTTTCAGTCTCCCTGGGACAAAATGCTGGAATTCTCTCCCTAATGGCATTGTGGGTGAACCCACAGCAGGGGGACTGCAGCGTTTCAAGAAGGCAGCTCACCACTACCTTCTCAAGAGCAACTAGGGATGGGCAATTACTGCTTTACCAGGTTAAGCTAAACAATTACACCATCAAAATTCAGAGACAGGCTAGCAGTCAATGCATTGAGCCACATGCTTTAGCATAAGTAACCAATCCTGTTTTAGCAAACCTCACTAAGCAGTAGATTGAGGCAGAAAGATTATTAATTTTGGACATCTGAAATTAAAGCAGCAAATATCAGAAAATAAAGAGGCAAAGTAGCCACTCATCATGTTTCGTTTTGTTGTGTTTTTACATAAAACTGCATAAACCTTATCTGAAATCAAGCAAGAACTTGTTTTGCATAATGTTCAACTGCCAGTCGAAAACATTCTAGCACCACACATCTGGTAACAATACACCTGCTTTTACCTGCCAGGGAATGTGAATGGGAGACCAAGCCAAGGTTCTGCTGCTGTTCATTATCAAGCTGTGCTATGGATTGTTGAGTCAAACTCTGCCAAGACGGCCAGAGAATGACTTTTCTCCTCCAGAATCTCAACAATTTCCAGTCGTTGAAGCTCAGATTGGTTTCTTAATCTCACTGGGGAATGTGTTTAGTCTTTGTGAGTGTCACGTGTTCGTACTGAGCTGCCAGACTTTTATGAACAGGTGACTCAAATAATTGTTCATGACCCTAAAAGTTTTCTTTCTGTTACTTTGGGTAGAATTTTCCACTCCTTTGCAGGTCTTGGACAACTGCGATTTTTTTTTTCATTTATTCATGGGAAGTGGGCGTCGCTGGTTTGGCCAGCAGTAATTGCTCACGGGATAACAAGCATGGGGTAATTGCTCACCCCTGGTTGCCCTTGAGAAGGTGTTGGTGAGCTGCCTTCTTGAAACGCTGCAGTCCTCCTGCTGTGGGTTGACCCACAATGCTATTAGGGAGAGAATTCCAGCATTTTGTCCCAGGGAGACTGAAAGAAATGTGATATATTTCCAACTCAGAATGGTGTGTGGCTTAATGGGGAATTGGCTGATGGTGGTGTTCCGCTGCATGTATCCTTCTGGATGGTGGTTGGAGTAGAGTGTTTGGAAGGTGCTGGTTGGGAGCATTTCTGCAGTGTATCTTGTAGATAGTACATACTGCTGCTACTGAGAGTCAGTAATGAGGTGGGTAGTGGTGAATGTTTATGCATGAGGTGCCAGTCAAGGGGACTGCTTTGTCCTGAATGGTGATGAACTTCTTGAGTGCTGTTGGAACTGCACCCATCCAGGCAAGTGGGGAATGTTCCATCACACTCCTCATTTGTGCCTTGTAGATGACGGACAGATTTTGGGGAGTCAGAAGATGAGTTACTCACTGCAGGATTCCTAGCCTCTGACCTGTTGTTCTGGCCCCAGTATTTATTTGACATGTCCAGTTCAGTTCTGATCAATAGTATTCCCCAGGATGTTGTTGGTGGGGGATTCAGTGATGATTACCAAAAGGATGTGGAAGCTTTGGAGAGGGTACAGAGAAGGTTTACGAGGATGTTGCCTGGTATGGAAGGTGCTAGCTATGAAGAGAGGTTGAGTAGGTTAGGATTGTTTTCATTAGAAAAAAGGAGATTGAGGGGGGACCTGATTGAGGTCTTCAAAATCATGAAGGGTATAGACAGGGTTGATAGAGATAAGCTTTTTCCCAGGGTGAGGGATTCAATAACGAGGGGTCACGCGTTCAAGGTGAGAGGAGAAAAGTTTAAGGGGGATACACGCGGAAAGTACTTTACACAGAGGGTGGTAGGTGCCTGGAACGCGTTGCCAGCAGAGGTAGTAGAGGCAGGCACGGTAGATTCATTTAAGGTGCGTCTGGACAGATGCATGAGTAGGTGGGGAGCAGAGGGATACAGATCCTTAGGAATTGGGCGATAGGTTTAGACAGTGGATTTGGATCGGCACAGGCTTGGAGGGCCGAAGGGCCTGTTCCTGGGCTGTAAGTTTTCTTTGTTCTTTGTTCTTTGTTCTATAACACCATTGAATGTCAAGGGGCAGTGGTTTGATTGTTTCTTACTGGCTATGGTCAATGCCTGGCATTTGTGTGGAATGAATGTCACTAGCCAAGACTGAGTCCAAGCTGGTCATTGCCCAAATTGTGTAGTACCATGGGATACATTTTAAGATTCATTTGCTGAGGGTAGTTTTAGTCCAGCATGATGGGTAAGAAACCTACTCAATGACAAATGCTGGGTTGCTTCTACTTTCATGATATTCTTTTCTTTAATGGGTGTCAAAAGATGGCTTTAACTAGTCAGTAGCTAGCACTGGTGCCTCACAGGTCCAGGGACCTGGGTTCAATTCCAATCTCAGACACCTGTCTGTGTGGAGTTTGCACATTCTCCCCGTGTCTGCGTGGGTTTCCTCTGGGTGCTCCAGTTTCCTCACACAGTCCAAAGATGTGCAGGTTAAGTAGATTGGCCGTGCTAAATTCCCCATAGTATCCAGGGATGTGTTGGTTAGGTAGATTAGACATGGGAAATGCAGGGCTACAGGGATAGGGTAGGGGGTGGATTTTGGGGGGATACTTTTTAGAAGGCATGGTCTGTAGGGATTCTATGACAGATGAAGCAGCTATTCAACTATCACAGCTTCAAAAAGCAGCAGATACAATGTATCCATTGTGTTCATTTTAAAAAAGAGAGAAGCTGGAAAGTCGCTGGTGAGGAGCCAGGCTGAAGATTGCAAGGAATGGTGCAGATAAAAGCTGATTGAACTTTCAAGAGAGCAAAATTCTTACACTGCTCTGATCATGGGATACCTTAGAAATACAAGTGGACAATTAAAGTTGCTCAGATATATTAGATCTTTAGCTGATCAGGAATCAAACAGATTTTATTTAGAAAATAGGTCAGAAGAATGAATAAATTAGATGGAGTCCATAGCAAGTGGAAACTAAAGACAAAGAACAAGTATGAAAGCTTGAGTTACTTTTTCACATTCCATTTGACTTTCTGCTACCCAAACTTGAGTTCCACAACTAACTGGTACTCATTAGTATAGGCAATGTAATAACGAGGAAGCGTGACTTAAAAGGAACATTGGTTATTGCTGAAAACCAAAATAGAGGCACTACTTGTGGCATACATAAGCTAATCCCAACCTTGGAAAAACAGTTCTGCAGATCCATCCCTGGATCTGCTTTATATTTTTTCTTCTGTAGCCAGAAGTGCTCTTACATTCAATGGAGCTTTTTATTATCCCCATCACCAAGTCACTGCAATATTGTCTTTTTTAACTATCAACTGCCACCAGTACTAGGTCTGCTTTTTTTTTGGTATTGGGCCTGCCATATAAATATTTCTAATTAATCTGTTGGATGTGTTATGATTCATCCCTGTAGCAGATTAGACTTGAACCCAGGCGTCCTAGCACAGGAATAAGGACATTAGCACTGCACCACAGGAGGCCCTACATCTGCTTTACTTTTATTTATATCCGGATGTGCTATCACACACAACCAGTACTTTTTTTTTCCCCATCACCAAGTCATGTTGACCTTTTTTTGTGTTTTTAACTATTAACTGCCAGCTGGGTCTGCTTTATCCTTTCTAATCAATCTGTGCAGAGTTGCTGTTACACATCTCTGGAGCAGGTGGAACTTGAACCTAGGTCTCCTGACTCAGAGGTAGGGACACTACCACTGTGCCAGAGAGCCCTTTCGATCTGCTTTTCTTAAAAATTAAAATAACCTATTTTTATCATCAGCCAGATCAGCAATGTTCTCACACATCTTTGGTGCAGGTGGGATTTGAACCCACTCCTCCCGGTCCAGGGGTAGGGATACCACCTCTGCACCACAAGAGGGTCCCAAATGTTCTACACACCTCTGGAAATAGGTGCGACTTGAACCTATGTTTTTCAGTTCATAGGTAGGAACGCTACCACTGTGCCATGAGATACTGAGTCTGCTTTATAAAGGGCTCAGATGATGAGTACTATCTAGGCAGGCCATTGGCTGTTAGCAAAGGAACTCACACTCATTGAGCTCCACAAGGAGATTAATTAGTGATTTTCCATGGGCCTAGTAGGCGTTTTCACAGGTACCATTGTTAAATCTTATTACTTTTATCTCAGTCCATTCCTCCCGAGACAGTGATTTTGCAGTAATATTTCTGCAACCAATACATACAGATAACTTTTCACTTATTCCTAGTGGTCATGGCTTATTGCTTTGTGAACAGCTTCTTTTCAGTGCTTCGTATTGGGCTGAATTCTAAAAGATTTTCAGACAGTAACTTATTCATTTACTTTAGTTGGTCCATTTGCATTCAGAAAACTGCCAAAGAATTTCCATTCTTTGGAGAGGAGAAAAGGAACCGTGCTCTTGCTGAAGGCAGCTCAATACTTTTGTAGCAGTGACAAATTCTGGATGAACGCACTGAAGCCTGAACCTGAAGGTGGTGTATCTGATGACTTTTATTTCACTAATACAATGAGGCATTTGAAACAGTGGCAAAATTGAATTTTTGCATCTTCGTCTAAAGGAATAGAGTATATAAGTAGGGAAGTGTTGCTGCAAATGTATAAGATATTAGTAAGACCGTACTTGGAGTGTTGTTTCCAATTTCGGTGACCCTATTTGAGGAGGGATATAGTTGCATTGGAAGCAGCTCAAAGAAGGTTCATTAGATTGATTCCAGAGATGAGGGGCTTGCCTTATGAAGAGAGATTGAGCGATTTAGGACTATACTCTCTGGACTTTAGAAGAATAAGAGGAGATCTAATTAAAATGCTAAAAGAGATTGATAAATAGACGTTGAGAGGATGTTTCCTCAGGTGATGCAATCTAGAATGAGAGGTCACAGTTTTGGAATAAGCGTTTGCAGATTTAAAACGGAGATGAGGAGAAATTACCTCTCTCAAAGGGTCATGAATCTGCGGAATTCATTACCCCAAAGTGCAGGGGATGGTGGGACATTAGATAAATTTAAGGAGGTGATAGACAGATTTTTAATGAGGAATTGGTCAAAGGGTTATGGGGAGCAGGCAGGAAAGTGGAGTTGAGGCTGAGATGTGATCAGCCATGATTGTATTAAATGAAAGAGCAGGTTCAAAGGGCTGAATTGGCTTCTCCTTCTCCTAGTTCCTATGTTCTTATGTAAAATGCTTTGCAGAAGAGAGTGACTGAATAGAAACCTCAGACCAGGCTTTAAATGGAGAATATCTATCTCATCACCTTACCAGGTGAAGGGGTGTAGCTTTATTTTCATTGCCAACTTAATTCACAATGGGAATATTCAGGAGTATAGGTTTTCTTCTTCTGTTTTTCCCTTACCACTCCAGTGGTTGCTGACCAACTTTGACTCCCAAACAATCCATTCCTTGGATTTAAATTCCAATCCATGTTTACAAATTTCTTCATGGCTTTCCCCATTCCTATGTTTTTAGTCTCCTCCATACCTGTTAACCCTCTGAGGTACCTACTTCTGCAATCTTGAGCTTCCCTGATTAACTGCTCCAACATTAATGGCCATGCCTTCAATTACTCAGGCCCTAAGCTCTCAAACATCTTCCTTACATCTCTCCACCTCGCTACCTCATTTCCCTCCTTTCAAGCACTCCTCAAAACCTACGTTTGACCAAGCTCTCAGTCATCTGGCTGAGCACCTCTTCATGTGGCGTGGTGTCATCTTTTGCTTTGCAATGCTCTTGGGAAGTGTCATGGGATGGTTATTATATTATAGATGCTATCAAAATCCTGTATGTTGTTGTTACCAACTGACCAATTTTACAACAGTGACCAAAAGGGTAATTGATTGAAAGAATCATAATTTTAGAATTATATTGGCTTTATTGCATGGTGACCGCAGCTAATACAAAAACAAAAATTGCTGGAAAAGCTCAGCAGGTCTGGCAGCATCTGTGAAGAGTAATCAGCGGTAATATCTTAGGTCAAGTGACCCTATCTCAGAACCGAGACCACTATTTATATTAGTTGTCCCTTTTCATTGACATTAGAACCCAGACCTCAATTCTACAGCTGACCCTCCCTTACCCAATTTATTTATGTTCATGGTGGCTACTCCAATTTGAAAGTTAAGTTGAATGGAAACTCACAAACACTGGTATAATGAGCTTGAAACTTTATTACAGCGATGACTACCTTGAATTTCTGACAATATTCAATCACTTTCAATATTGGCCTTGTCAATTTCTTTTATTTTAGTAGGCTAATCACACTGCACTTTCAAGAAGCTGCTTATCACTTGTTAATTGTTATTTGTTTGGGTAATATGAAACCATTACAGGTTTTTGTTTGTTTGATTAATTCAGCTCATTCATCCAGTTATAATGTACTGCATGTCATTTATGTCTTTGTTAAATGATGTCAAAGAAACTCGTTCCATGTACTGATCATTCTATTGTGAAGAAAAATTCTTAGCATCAGTCGTAAATCTTCCTTTCACCCATTTGAACCCACCAGCATTTACTGTTTTCCTTTCGAGCATTTTAATCTTACAATTTATTGCTGCAGCTATTAGCAGACAAACATTGAATACAATAAGATAATGGCCCTTCATATGTGTTAACACATTTCATTAGCATATCCTGATATTTCAGTTGAAACTAACTTTAACAAATAGTTTCTACAAATAGGACAGACAGAAATTTAGAAGTTCTGACTTCCTTTGATAGCTTGGCTATAAGGGATTATTTCAGGTACCTCCTTTCAAAATTTGAAAGCTACCATATCACCGTACAATCTCTGTACTCTAATATTGGAGGCTTAATTTTTCGACCTGTTCAGGCAAGGAAGTAGATGGGGCCACAACAGTTAGAAGACAATCCAGAATCCAGGTCTCCTGACACCATTCCCAACTTCTGAAAAACACAGGTTAGGAGTCCGTAGGAAGGCCATAGATTTGATTTGATTTCTTGTTGTCACATGCATCAAGATACAGTGAAAATTGTTGTTTTGCACGCTGTACAGACAGATCATACCATACAAAGTGCATCAGGATAGCAGAGCAGAGTGCAGATTACAGTATTACAGCCACAGAGAAGATGCAGAAAGAGATCAACATTAACTTTTGAGACGTCCGTTCAAAAGTCTGAAAACTGCGGGAAAGAAACTGTTCTTGAATCTATTCATACATGTATTCAAACTTCTATTTCTTCTGCGCAATGGAAGAGTTTGGAA
The DNA here is from genome assembly GCA_024137785.1 of Ginglymostoma cirratum. Classification (NCBI taxonomy): domain Eukaryota; kingdom Metazoa; phylum Chordata; class Chondrichthyes; order Orectolobiformes; family Ginglymostomatidae; genus Ginglymostoma; species Ginglymostoma cirratum. The sequence continues at coordinate 55,060,077 of JAHRHZ010000016.1, read as the reverse complement.
GAGTGTCTAACTAGGGTGGGAGATGTCTTCGATTATGTTGGTTGCTTTCCCAAAGCTGTGGGAAGTATATATGGAGTCACTGGATGGAGGGCTGGTTTGCATAATGGGCTGGTCTGTGTTCACGACTCTCTGTAATTTCTTGTGGTCTTGAGAAGAGCAATTGCCATGCCATACTGTGGTGCATCCAGATAGGATGCTTTCTGTGGGGCTTCTATAAAAACTCGTAAGAGTGTTTGTGGATATGCTGAATTTCCTTAGCCTCCTGAGGAGGTAGAGGCGTTAGTGTGCTGTTTTGACTGTCGTTTTGACGTGGGTGGGCCAGGATCATTGCCATCACTAGGCTGGTATATAGATAGAGATGTTGCAGTTGGCTTCCTGTTTCCAAATGCAGTAGGGGATAGCTATCTCCATGGTTGCCAATGCAACCAATATTTCCTTATAGATGAGCTTCCCACAAAAGGCCCACTTCCACCAGAGGATTGTAGGATCTGGAATCTGGAAGTAATGAGAAGTTTGAGACCTATGAACCTTCCAGAGAGTTGGAAATGTTGTACGTATACCTTGCCAATAAAAGTGATATCCTTTAAGGAGTTCACATTCTGTATATACACTTCTTTGACTCTGACCACCAGTTTATCAGCTTGAGTTCTGAAGTTGCGCAGATAGAGATGAGATGTTCTTGCTGAAAAGTCTGCTTCATAAACAGTGATATATTTTAACTGTTTTAAATAAATGAAAGCACAAACTAATTGATCCCTATTGAGTGATTGAACATGAAACCATTATCATTAACACATTGTAGTAAGGGAGTCAGTTAGCTCAGTTGGATAGGTGGATAGCTTATGATGCAGAGGGACACTAACAGCACGGATTCAATTCCTGCACTGGCTGAGGTTAGCGTGACAACTCTCCCATCTCAATCCTCCCTGAGGAGTGGTAACCCTCAGGTTAGACTCACCATCAGGTTATTTCTCTCTGTCCAATGACAGCACAGTCGTCTGGGACTAGGATTAACATGGCATTTTGAACAGTGATGGAAACATTATGCTGTGAAGTCTTCTTGTTATTCGTTCATTCATCGGCAGCCCCTCACAGATGAGGATGACTCTCTTCGACTCTCAGGGTAACTCAATAGGTGGCTATACAGACTGATGTGGCTACCGCAGGCTCTGTTACACTTGGGGCAGGTGGTGGTCATGCGAAGGGGTGGGTGGGGCATTGGTGTGGCAGCTTTTATTGCCTGGTTTTCATATTTTCCCAATGGTAAGTCTCGAGGTGCTTGACGCCTCCCTGGATATGCCTCCTCCACTTCGGACGGTTTTGGGTCAGCTATTCCCAGGTGTCTGTGGGAGTGTTGCACTTCCCCAGTGAGGCCTTGAGGGTATCACTGAAGCCCTTCCTCTGTCCACCTGGGGCTCACCTGCCGTTTCGAAGCTGAGAGTACAGCACCTGCTTGGGGAGTCTTGTGCCAGTCATGTGGGCAACGTGCCCAGCCCATTGTAGCCAATCAAGGGTGGTCAGTGCTTCAATGTTGGGGATGTTGGCCTAGTTGAGGATGCTGGTGTTGGTGCATCTTTCTTCCCAGCAGATTCTCAGGATCGTCGGTGGTACTTCTCCAGAGCTGTAGTGGTTCCAGCCCTCCTATATGGCTCAGAGAGACTTGTTGTGCTTGAACTGTCAGTCAGCAAACACATGGTCAAAAGTCTTAAACCATGCTATATTACATCCAACTAGCCTCAGCATCTATTTATTATACCGGCAGAGAGTGTTGAAAATATAACTCGCTGATAAGCCAACAAATCTCTATGGAGATTCCTGTCTAACTCACTTGAGCAAGGCAAGTGGTCAAGGTATATTCTGGATCAATAGCAAGCAAAGGGAAGGTCAAAGGCCAATCATCAGAATATCCATAACATTTTCCAATCTAAATGGGGATACGTCACACCTCCTAGTAGAATCCAAAACATTTAAATAGCATTAGAGCTATGAAATCGAAATTCGGATATGTCTGATATAAAAGTGTAAGCCATTAAGATTTGCTTAGCAGTTACTAATGATGCTCTCGCTAGGCTAGATACATCAAAGAGCTGAAAGATCCCCAAAAGACACGGGCCACATTTGAAGATGAATTTAGCATCAGATGAAATTTCCATGTTCATTGAGTAGGATTCATGTAATTTACAGACCACTTAGTGAGTAGATGTAGAGAAAAGTGACTATTATGTGATTTATTTTTCACATTGGGAGCTAGCGAACAGAATTGTTGAGTTGATGATTGCATTCACCCCACCGAAGTGTTTGAGATTTGCTTGGCTCACCAAAAGCTTATAGAGTCAAATAGCGACAGTGAGTAAAGGAGTAAATCTCATAGGATGACTAAGTTTAAAGGCCCTGATTAGAAACTTGATGGTTGGATTATTAGAATACACAAACATAGCAAGACATGTGGAAGCTGTAGCCTGAAATAAAAAGGGAAAGTTCTGGAGAAAGTCAGCAGGTCGGCAGCATCTGTGGAGAGAGAAACAAGAGTTAATGTTTCAAGTCTGACACACCTCTTCTTTGCTTTTATTTTAATTGAATGCTTATCTTTCTGCATTCACCAAGGAAATGCCCAGCTTTCAAAAAAATTTGGAGGGTGTGTGGCTGAAAAGGCTATTAGCAGAGGCTATGCACAATATTAAAGACTGATGCAGCTACAAAGTACTGACCCAAACAGACCATGAACAAGGACTACACAGTAAAGACTATCTGGGTGCCCCGCTAACAGAGTTTAGATAAACTGATCAACAAATCAGTATCTGTTGAGGTACAGAGCAAGGAAAACAGAGTGGGCAATACATACCTCATCATTAACAACAAAAACAGAAATTGTTGGAACAGTTCTGAAGGAGAGTCACTGCACCCAAAATATGAATGCTGCTTTCTTTCCATAGATGCTGCTAGACCTGCTGAGTTTTTCAAGCAATTTCTGTCTTTGTTTCTGATTTCTAGCATCACACTTCTTTAGTTTTTTTGGTTACATATTTCACCATATTAGTTTTTTAGGAAGTATCTGTGTCGTACTGTTAAAAGTTTTTACAAAAATTCAAATAATCTGTCACAGAATCAAAGAATTTTTGGGGCACAGAATAGGATCATGCGGCCCATTGTACTTGTACTGGTTCTATTGCCTCGTGCCAATCTCCTGCCTTTTGTTCCCATATGCCTGCATACCATTTTTATCCAGATTGTCATCTTTGAATGCCTCACATGAAGCTGGGTCCTCAAAATCTCCAGACAGAGCAACTCTGTTCTCAGAAAACTGGTGACTATTTGCTATTGGCTAACATTGACAACACCCAAGCGAATTCTTTTTTTAAAAAAATGTACCTACAGACATGTCAAGCCATTGTCAAAACTTACAAAAGTAAAACTTTCCGTATTCGGTGATTCCCCAGTTCCATGCGTAGGGTCAATAATTCTCCAGTGTAGGTAAAATTGATCTACTTCGATACATTATTGATACTGTTAGACTAATGTGTCATGACCTTATGCTAGTCAGAATCAGCCAAACATTACATACACAATGAAAACATTAGAAGACTATTCAAGAAAAGTTGCAGAAGTGAATGTGAAGGATAAATAGAACACTTCACCTTCCTATAAGTTAGTGGAACTCAAACCTCAGGTTGCTACATTGGACAAACAAATGAAAGATCAAGAGAAAAAGGCTGAACTACTACATTAGGATCAATCCACACTTGAGAATACCATCTCTGAGATAATGAATTCTTTATGGAATATGCCATTTAGCTCACAGGGATGAAGGACAAGCTAAAAGAGGAAGAATGGAAGCAGGATGAAGAGCGAGCTCTAAACCATCAATCCAATGAAAATGTCACCCGTTTACAGGAAGATCTAGAGCAACTTACATGTAAAACAGATCAGACTCAGGAGCAGCAGCTACAGAAACATCAGCTTGAGCTCAGAACAATACTAAAGAAAATAACAGACCTGAAAAAACCACTGGAGATGCACGGCACACACAAGGAACTGCCATTCACTCATACGACAATTCTTGCACACATAAGTGCCAACAATAATGTTGCAGGAAAGGAACTCAAACATGACATTGAGGAAGACAAACAACCACTGAAGTTGCAAGTGAAGGAGGCCCAGGCTTCAAAGAAAACAAAAAGAAAAAAAGATATTAAATCAAGTTTTGAAGGAGAAAATGTATTGCATTAACTGAAAAATAAACCTTTGATACAATTAGAAGAAACCAGAGTGAAAATCCAGAAGTTTCAAAATGAACAGGAAGATCTCCAAGAGCAAAGTAGCAAATGCCAAGAAGATTTAAACCAATCAAAGGAGCCTGAACAATGAAATCAGTCAGTGGCTAGTCTGGAACAACATTTGGCTCAGGGTAAGGAAATTCTGGGATTGCAACTGCAGTCCAGGAACGAAAAACCTGAGCATACATGAATGGCAGAGGATATTATTGATGATTGTGACAATCAGTGACACGTCCTGAAAAAGTCACTACCACAAGTTCTGGACATTCCAGCAAGTTACATATACATAACGGAAACACTGGGTCATTTGTTATTGTGAGTAGTTAAACTTTTTTGGGTAGGATGGAAATGTTCTATGCGTTCTTTAATATTGAGACAGTTCATTGTTAATGATGCAACTTGCTGTGTGTACGCTATGATGAAAGTGTGGTATTTAATAAATCATTCATCTTTGAATCCAAAATCTAAGAAGTGATATTTATTTATAAATACCGATATCAATTTTTAAGTGTTTGTATCACAAACTAGCGGCATTGGAGAATATTAGTTGCTTTTGTGAAGGTTTTATAAAAACAAGGCTAGATAGTCCTTCTGGAAGCATGACCTATTCCAGAATATGTCAGAGGAAAAGTGACTGTCCCTAGAATATTAATGGAAGATTGCTGGTTTATGCCTTGGAGTTTACGATAGAAAGTAGATATTGAAAGTCATTAGGCTGCTTTTAGTTTAGAATAATCAAGAATTGATTTTTAGCTTTAGATTTAGAAATCCCAGATATTTAAAGCTTTTAGATCAGTTTTGGAGGCGACCTGATTGGTGTCAAAAGCAAGTATAGATTCGAGCATAGAAAGGAGAATAAGACAGTGCAGAGAAAGCCATTACCTTGGGATAAATATTTACCAGCTCTAGCTCACTTGGTTAGAAATTCTTTGACCAATATTCCTTTACTGTCATTGGGTCAAGATCCTGAACTTCCCTTCTAATCACTTTGGGTATACTTGCACCAATGGACTGCAGTGTTTCAAGGAGACAGCTCACAATCACCTCCTCCAGGAAAATTGGGGAAAGGCAAGAGATGGCCTAGCTAGTGGTGCCCACGTTCTGTCAATCTTTTTTTAAAGATTACTCTAATGCTGAACTTAAAATAATTAAATATCCCATGAAGCTATTAATATGCTTGCCTTAGTCCAATCCCATGTGACTAAGGGTTACATGCAATGTGTGATCGACTGTTGCAGAGTTTCATTTACTTTGGTAGAAGCCACAGAGTTTTATTTTAGCTGAGCATGCACAAACCCAAGCAATCAAAAAGAAACTCATTCTGAATGGAATCTGTACAAAGCAAAGCATTGTCTTTACCTGATGCAGTTGACAGACCCAATTTGGGCATGGTTGAACTGCCATGAGCTTTTGTTCATCTAGAATAATGATAACATTTTGCTTAACACCAGTCATGTGTTTCAATCTATCACTGTTAAATTATTTCTGCTATGCCTTCCAGATTTAACATTGAAAGAGTGCATTGGTACATTAAGAGAGTTTTCACCTGGTAGTCATTTTAAGAGTGTTTTTGATTTATTTTATCATTCCAGAAAATAAAGAATATGATGCATATCTGTCATATACCAAAATTGACCCTGCATCACTCACCCAGGAAAACAGGGAAGAAGAGCAATTTGCTTTGGAAATATTGCCAGATGTCTTGGAGAAGCATTATGGATACAAACTATTCATTCCTGACAGGGATCTAATGCCGAGTGGAAGTAAGTAAACAATACTTGTTGATGTTTTTGAGTGTTCCTAATACAATGTGGGAAACTCTGCAGGTTACTTCACGTGTTGGAATATAAAGGCGCAATTTTTTTCCACTTCCCACCATCAATTGTAATATCAGAGTGCATTACTAAGGTAAACACAAACTGATAATTAATGAAAGGATGAAGGAAGAAAGGGGGACGTCGTCACGCACTACCTTGTGACCAGAGTTAATTAAATTTAATGAGATTTATCTTTCAGAGTGGGAAAGGGCTCGGCCGGAGCATTTATCATATGTCTTCCAGAGTAAAGTAAAGCACTCTAAGAAAGTGGATGGGCAGTGCTAAGTATTTACCTCTTTAGGACTCCTTGCGGGTGATTTACATGCACGAGGCAAGGTGTTCAAGGGGAGATGGGACACGGCATTCTCTCTGCATCACCTCACTTCACAAGGTTTAACAAACCAATTGATGCAAAACTTTGACCATTGCAGCTCAATACTGGAAGAGGTAGGAAATCAGTCTCCTAATTGCTGTCACAATCCAGAGCTGCAATTTTCATGTAGAAACATGCTTCACCTACTTCGTGGTGTCAGAGTGGGGAAGAAGACATATAGGATGCTTATTTTCATTAGCCAGGGCACAGAATGTAGGAGCGTGGAAGTCTTGTTACAACCACAGCAGTGCTAGAAGGCACGCACTTTCTCAAAGGCAATTAGGGATGGGCAATAAATGTTGGCCCAGTGAGCGATGCCCACACCCATGAGGAAATAAATTAAAACACAGCTGTATATATGTCAGGAATTAAAGGCAGTGTTTATTGACACCAGCGACTGCAGGCAACTATGTATGCATGCTCACCGTGAACGCAAGTTTCCAAACATTGGCATTGAAATGTTGATATTGTGATGTGACACAATGCATTACCACACATGAGTGGGGAAGGAGAACGTGTGATTTTGAACCAGGCTTCAGTGGAGGGGACAGGGTCACAAGGGAGACCCCAGATCAGATGGGAAGTGGGCCCAGAAGAGCAGGGGTCGACAAGGAGAGCCCAAAGCCTGGAAGAGGTGACCCAAAGTGGGCCCAAGATCTGGGAGGAACTCTCTCCCTCTGCCCGACTCTTGTGCTTCCTGCCACTCTTACCCCACGCTCCCACCCATCCACCCCCCATCACAGTAAGTCCAACTTTTTCCCCCATCACAATGTCTCCAACCCACCCCCCAGTTATGGCCACATTCTTCCCAAAATCTGCGTGTGCGCAATTTAAGGCGATGCATAGCCCTATGTGCAGAGTTAGCAAAAACAGCTGGAACTGGCCAGTGCAGTAATGGTGATCATTTAACTATGACATTGTTGAAAAAGTCTCATCTGCCTTTCAGGAAAGGAATCTGCTATCTTTACCTGGTCTGGCCTTCATATGGTTCCAGAACCTCAGCAATGTGGTTGATTCTTAACCACTCTCTGAACTGGTCTAGTAAGATACCAGGCTGCACCAATTACTGCAAATCTCCAGTGACTATTGCTCCTTTATCCATTGGATTCCCAATCTGGAATAATTCATTTCAGCATTTTAACTATTTTTTTCTTTGTCTTGGTTAATTCACCCGCCTGCTTCAATGTTTAGGTTGCAAAATGGAACTATTGAAGCCACGTTCGAAATGGTAGGGGTTCAACACGATGTGGAATCTGACAATATAACACAGCACACAGTAGCAGGGCAAGGAAAGACGTGCACCCAGAGTCTTATTTATGCCTGTAGCTGGGGCAAAGGAGAAAAAGGTCATACGCTGAAAATAGAACGACTGGCCTGCCCTCAGCCAGAGAAACCATGATAGTCATTGTAATCATTTATGTTTCTCCATTAGCTGGATGACAGTGGGTGACATAGGAGAATCAACAGAGGTGGCACTTTGCTCTTTTGCAGGTAGTCACATTTCTTCCTGGGGGCAGTGCTCTGGAAATCAAGCCCGACTGTTCCAGAGCTGTCACAAACGTTAAAGTGTTTAAAATAAGTACATCAAATTCCTCAATTTACCTGATTTCCAGATGCAGGTTGATAGAAATCAGAGACAAGGTTTCAGTACTTAACAAGCATTACCATCATTACAAGTAATTAGACACTGGCAACAGATAAAGTTATTAGCCATCAGCCTTTCACAGTACAAATTAACGCGTTGCTCCTTTTAAGAATGCCCCCTTTTTTTAGACACACACACACACATAAAACCACACATACATAAACATGCATGCACACACCTACATTGAAAATGGGTCTTAACTGCAGAGAACAGAGAAACAGCTCCTGTGTTGATGGGGATCAAAACATTTCTCCCTCTGTTGTGTTCCTAGCCCCAAGCTGTTCAGCTACCTAAGAACCAATCAAACAGTTGTTACCAGGTGAAAATCTGTTGTCATTGATAACTCATCACTAGTGCATAAACCAATCAATTTCTTATTGCCATCCATCTGCATCTGTGTGCAGAATTTCTTGGCTCCAGTGTATCAGAAACTAATTTACTGCTTTTTCAAACAACTACTTACTCGATGCTTGCCATGAGTGTCAGGTGACTTTCTTTTTAAAACATGCAGCAATCCTTTAAAGCATTGGTTTTAAAACAGTTCTTATCCCATTTCAGCCCACAATTTTCAAATGCACAGACACAAGAGGCAGGGTCTTTACAAGGTGGTAGCACAATCAGCCTGCATCTGGTCTGCCAACAGTGACATTAGAGAAAACAGCAAAATTTACTGAAGGCTGCTGTACTAAATATTCTTTAACTGATCCTGGTTCTTAGCTGCACTGAAATGATGATGAGGTTAGCTAGTTATGTTCTGAATGGCTTTATCAAATTGCTACCCTCTGTGATTAGCTCAGTTAGCTACTGCAAGATACTTTACAGTATTACCTTTTCCAATATTATAATAAATTCAAACTGTAATTAATCCTTTACACCTGTAGTGAAGGATTTACTTGCTGCTGAACACATATGGCTACACTCTTTTGAGATATGATCATTGCATATTATTCCTGGCATTTACTACACTTTCCATTTTGTGAATTCCATTTTTTGGCACCTTCCTCATGCCTCCTGCACATTAGGAGCAGTGCTATTCATCTTGTTTCATAGTCTGAAATTTACTGCCCCTTTATCAGTGGAACTGAAGGATCTCAAGCAACCTGTTGACTATTTACAACTCAGTTAATCCCTACACATAGTTCAGTTATAGAGTTGTGGAATAACGCAGCAGAAAAGGAAATTATTAAGTTCTTGATGTCTGTGCTGGCTTTCTCGAACAGCAATTCGCTCCCCCACTTCTATGAAGGTGGAGGAGCAAATTTCTCTAAGAGAGAGCCAGCACAGACATCAAGGGCCAATACTTGTCTCATCTTTCAAACACTTATCCAATTCCCTTTTGAAAATTACTGTTGGATCCATTTCCACTAGCCATTCAGCGAAAGCATTCCAAATTCAAAGCACACATTGAGTAAAAATGATGTGTAATGATTCCCTGTTTTAGGAAAGGGTGGAAAGAACGACAGAAAGAAACAACTTTATGTAGTTGCTTCTCACCATGGGAAGCCCCGATGCATTTAACAATAATGAGTAACTTTTGAAATGTGGTTGCTGTTGTTTCGTAGGCAAATATGACATCTGGTTTGGACGTAGCAAGGTCGTAGAAGTGCATGCTATAAATTATGGAAATGTGTAGTGTACTTAAGAGAGGCTGATGCTTGAGTGTATTATTTGCATTCATTTAGTTCAAGCTGCATTTTTTGACATAGCTACTACAAAGACTGTACTCCCCACCTGTGCAGTTATCATCTGGAGTTGGGAACCTTTTAGCAATACAGTTCAATAGGTGTTGTCAACTTCATGTGTCATATAACACTGAAAGTTTAATCATAATGCAATGTGGTATGCTGTTAAATCTGTTAGTATAGTGATTGATGATAGGATTTAATTCTTAAAAATGACTGCTGGTGAAACACAGCCTGCATCAAAGGATACTGTTTCTACTGCCTTCCAATCACTGTTCCATTTTCAATTTCTCACTGCCATGCTTGTCACCTTGTTTTCCATCTATCTGACAAACCTGCTCACTGCCCTGTTCCAGTCCTTCTCTGCCTCACTCCTCCTGAGGCCCTAGTCACCTCACTCATGACATGCGAAGAGGTAAAATAGAGCCAGCCAGCAAGGCAGTGAGGCATTGGGAGCAGGGTTAGATTCTGCTGCTTTGAAGGGGGATTTGAGAGTTAGGATATTTCCCAACTTGCTATCTCCTGATACCCACAAACTGTATATCTGCAGTGTAGGGTTGAAGATGGGCTGGAGTTGAGGCTGCCACCTCCTGGAGTAGGATATGGCATTGGGGGTGAACAGAGGTAGCCAGACACAAAGGCAGGCAGGTCAAAAAGCCCTGTTCAAATCAATGCCTGTGTCCAATGTAACCTCACTCTCACCCTATATTCCCACCTTACAAACCTCCCAAACCGCCAAATCCCTCTGTACGCCTATATTCTCTCCGAAGCACCCCCATGCCTCTCCATCCCTATTTGCACTAACCCATCTCCATATCTCCATGCACACTCACCTAGCTCCACTGTGTACCCAACTCTAGAGAGCTGTGACAAGTTTGGTAAAGTTTTGAGATTCTAATAATGCTGCCAAGTTAACCAATCATTCAAAATCCATAATCTTATTAAGTGGTCATAAAACAATCAAAATACATTAAAAAGTCCTTTTCTCTTTACGGTTATATTTGTGGAAAGGAATCCATTTGTCAGTTTTGGATGCTAGTCAAGCATGTATTACCAAGGTCCTATTGAATGACCTATCAACAGCCCCTGCTGAACTGAATTCATTCATAAAGTTTGAAACTCTGCCAAGCAGGCATAAATTGACAATCTTTTGTACAAATATGCAACAATATCTCCAGAGCCTTTGAAGTAATTGAAAGTGTTCAGTGATCTTTGCATGCTTTAAAATGGGGGAACAATTCTCGAGCTGTTGAACAATACAGAAGGTTAAATCACAAGCAACGATTGAGACTCAAATCTGAATATATGTCTTATCCAATAGAGAAGTGCAAGTTATCTATTGGATAATGTACTGTCATGTATCTGACACCTTTCCACATCAACAACGCCAGTCAGTTTAGTAGTCACTTACATTTTTAAGAATTAAATCTTATCATCAATCACTATACTAACAGATTTAACAGCATACCACATTGCATTATGATTAAACTTTCAGTGTTATATGACACATGAAGTTGACAACACCTATTGAACTGTATTGCTAAAAGGTTCCCAACTCCAGATGGATTACTCCCAGGGCTTGTGACACCTCTGAGCTGTCATGAACCATGTCACCAGAAAAGGCTGCTCCAAGTTAACCAAACCTGAGGAGGTTAAGATGTCCATCTTCACAATGGAGCTAGTAACAGGAGGACCATTACATGCAGACTTGCAACCCTCCTGCTTTCGCAAGTCATTAAAGATTTCCAGGAATGGGGTTGAGATCAAGATTTCTGCATATGAGGCCTGCTCCCCTCTTTTTCAATCGACCTGATGTGAGTTTGCCCACGTAGGAAGGGAAAAAATCTGGTATGGTCTGGACTTTCTGTGTAAAATGTTTACATTGTCTCTGTCAACATTGTTGTTCAGTTGGAGGGTCTATGTAATACTCCTAATCCATACCAGAAAGTTGGTGTGAGTTATTTTGATGTGTCTTGCCTTTTCCTGGCAGTGATTTCTATTTGTTTACACACTTCTTATTAGACAGCTGCAAATAATCAAACCCTTTACTGTGAGCCATCTTGAGAGTGCAGACACACATCTCATTACTCTGAGATAAAGGTCCTCTACTGAGCTGTCTGTCTTCCTTTTTATTCCACATCTCAATCTATTTTTCACAGTAAAATTGCTTCTGCAGGCTAACGTCCTTTATATGGACTGCTGAAGCAGCTTTGTAATGGTAGCAGCTCTTCTGTAAGATGCACCAAACAAGTGGAGGACATTGGAAAGTCACGCATCAATAGTGATTTCCAATGTCATTACTGGTGCAGATGTCTTAAAGCCTTAGCTCAATCTCCAATGGAATTGACATTAACACAGTGAATAAGCTGTGTGCTGAGTTGCAGTATTTCACAGCACATCATTTCCAAAAGAACTTGAAGATTCTTTTTGGACATTTATAAATAAAGAATGAATGACATCTTGACACAGAAACATTGCATCCCAGCTGGATGCCTATGATTAAAATGACTAAAATCCATACTCCATCAGAATTATTAATCGCAGCAATCTGAAACTTTGACTGTTTATTTCTTTTTTGCTTTTAACTTTCCTTTTGAAATAATTACTATCTGCTTCATCTATTTTTTAGACTGTAATTTTTTAAACATACATCACTACAGAGCTGTGTGATTCATTATTCTGAAGATGATAAAAGTCTCCATATAGTTCGTTCATGCTTGCATTCTACTTCTACAGATTACAGCTGACAGATGGTTCTGTCTTAAGAAGCTTAAAAGTCCCTTTTAATGGTTTAGCCACTGCCCATATATCTGTCTGTCTAATTCTCTTCAATGCAATAAAGACGTGTAGTCCTGATATTTTATATGTTCTCAATATTCAACTACTAAAATTATTTTAGGAGCCATTTATGCCTGATCAATGCATAAATATGAAGTGGCTCTCTCAGTAACACACTTCCCTTTGAATCTAAATCCCGGTGTAGAATTTGCTACCACAGAAAGCAGCCAAGGCCAGAGCATTGTGTGATTTCAGTAAAGAGTTGGATATAGCACTTGGTGTGAAAGGGATCAAAAGGTATGGGGAAAAGTAGGGGTCGGCTATTGAGTTGAATGATCAGCCAAGATCGAAGGGCTAACTGGCTTTACTCATGCTCGTACTTTCTGTGTTTTTTTATGTTTCTACTTCTGAGAGTTGGGTATATAAACCAGGCTGTTAATGCAGTACAATACTGACAAACTACTGGACTGTGAAATGAGATATCAATTCAAGGCACCATCTAGCCCCTTAGTTGGAAATTTATGACCTCAAGGTTTCATTCAAGGGAGTACGATAGAATTCTCCCTAGTTCTGCCAGTGTTTATCCAGATATTTCAACAGTGAGTACACTTCAAAAGGTTGTCATTGGCTACAAAGCACTTTGGGATGTGATGATGCTGTGACAGGTGCTGTATAAATACAAATCCTTTTTATATTTGCAGTGCCTTCCTCCCTCCCTTTCAACAGCACTTCTCACCTTGGCATCACAAACAGGCAGTAACGTTACTTCAAGGACGTAGCCTACAGTGTAGAGCAGTGCCCAGATTTTTGTGCCTGCAATTAATCACTCTGTAAGTTTTCAACGTTTGGTGACTTATCAGAAGAATGCAAAGAATTTTCCAGCCGGGAAAAATAAATTACCTGAGTTCCCTGTTGTAACACTTCCAGACAGGGTTTTGTTCTATAGACACAGAACCAGGAGTACAATACTTACAATCCTTCTTGAATAAAGATTTGTGTGAGGGCTGACACAGGGAAACACAGAAGATTGTGAATTACCAAAACATTCGCTTCAAGATAAAAAAGCAAATATGACCAGCCAGTTGGTTTCAGCTGTTGCTTGTGCCTGTTGAATCCATTTTGTATTTCTATATTCATTTGGGAACACAGAACATTTTTTGTCAATTTTTTTCATCTTACGCTCGTCAGGATAACTAACAAGAATACCAAATAAGGGGAAAGCCAATATTCATACTGTATAAAAGGAGGCTGTTGATTAATTGACAAATTGTTAGAGGTGTTGTAATGAGGACAACAGAAGTTAATGATAATTGACTGTTAACTGCCACATTCTTTTTTTAGATTTCAGACCAGCAGTTTAAATCTGATTGGTCAGTATATAGCCTTGAGAAATTAATCAGTGAGAGGCTGTCACCTACTTCGTTCTGTTGAAAAGCTACAATACATTCACACGTTCTTCCTGTCTGCAAGGAATAAGGTTCTGTGCATTAATATGTGTGGTTCTTCATAACTTCTCCCCTCTCTGATGTGGCACAATGTCTGCTGGTTATTCTGCGAGTATTTATTTAATACCTCAGCCATTTGCCTGATTCCATATCTAAACCTCTTTTTTAGAATCATAGAATACCTACAGTGCTAGTAAAGGCCATTTAGCCCATCGTGTATGCACCGACCCTCTGAAGAACACCCCACTCAGACCCACCCTCTATCCTATCCCCATAAGCCCACATTTAGCATGGTCAATCCACCTAATCTACGCATCTTTGGATTGTGAGAGGAAACCAGAGCACCCTGATTGGAAATGGCCGTGTAACCAAGTCATAGCTTTCAGGGAAGTGAAGAAAGATCTGTCATCCTCTAAGGTGTTGGCATACTATGATCCCGAGCGAGATTTGGTATTGATATGCGATGTCTTCCCATACAGCACTGAGATAGTATTAGCTCATAGGTGGCCCAATGGAGAGGAATGTCCAATGTCATATGCATCCAGGTCTTTGTCTAATGCAGAGATGATGTGGAGGTGCCGGTGTTGGACTGGGTGGACGAGGTCAGAAATCACACGGCCCCAGGTTATAGTCCAACAGGTTTATTTAAAAACACAAGCTTTCGGAACCTTGCTCCTTCTTCAGGTGTTAGTGAGAGGGGTAGTATCGGACACAGAATTTATCAGTAAAAAATCAAAGGTTCACACCATTGATGAGGATGTACTGAACAAACCCAAGCTGCTGTTAAATCTTTAATCAGTTAGAAGGTTTTAATTAATTAATATGTACATGTTAATCAATATACATATTAATCCATTTAAACCTTCTAACTGATTAAAGATTTAACAGCAGCTTGGGTTTGTTCA
>JAHRHZ010000016.1:54927431-55040158 GCA_024137785.1 Ginglymostoma cirratum | reverse complement strand
GGCCTAAACCCTTGATGAAGGGTTTAGGCCCGAAACGTCAAGTTTTCCTGCTCCTATGATGCTGCTTGACCTGCTGTGTTCATCCAGCCCCATGCTTGTTATCTCGGATCCTCCAGCATCTGCAGTACCTTTTATCTCTGATGTCTTTTAAGGTTGTTCAGCTTCTTTGTTCATTGTCCTGCCAATCTTTGACTCCAGTCTATCCAGCCCAGCTCTGTTTTTATCCTATTGAAGTTGTTTCTCCCCAATTAATTAGGCCTATTCTGACTCCTATATTATCCTTGTCCACCATCTTAAACCTTACCATACAATTATCATTGCCCCCAAATGTTCCCTGACACTTGACTTCCTTGGCCCACCTCATTCCCAGCAACCAGATATACCAGTGCCCCCTTTCTTGTTGAATTTGACACATACTGTTGTGGGAAATTCTCCTGAACACAATCTTTAGAACACTTGCTCCTTGCTGCCATCAACACGACCACTATCCCAGGATATACCCGAGTTATAAATACTCTATAATGCTTGGACCTCTCAGTAATTTCACTGCACATTTGTTCTTTTACATCTTTCCCACTAATTGATGGTTTGTGTACCTATCTTGTTTCTTAGCTGGAGCCAAATTGATTTTATGTTTGAACTGTCTTGGACATCTTCCTCCTCCAATACTGCAATAAACAACTAATTCACCAGCTTTTCTCATTTTCTGACTTCCCTAACTTTCCTGAAAGCCCTGTTTAACAACCAATTCTGCCGCCAAGTCTCTAATGATAGCCACAATGTCATATTTCCATGTGGCAATTTGTGCCGATAACTCAGCGCATTATTTACAAACTTTATGCATGGACATTCATGCAATGGTTCCCTGATTTAGAATGTTTAGAACTTCTTTTTTACTCTCTCCAATTCCACTTATTGACTTACTACATTCCAGTGCTCTCCCTGTATTTCGTCCACCTTGGTATTTCTCTTTAATATTCTCTCCTGGTTCCCACAGCCACAAAGAGCTAATCTAAACTCTGAACTGAGTTAGCTTAGGATACTCTAAACGTCCTAAAATATCAGATAACCAAAGTACTAATCAGAAGAAGGGTCTCGTAACAACTCTCATCATGAGAAGCAAAGTATTTGACAAACATTTAGGACTGAAGGCAGACATGTCACCGGGAGCAGATGGCTTTTATCCAAGGGTTTTAGAGGAACTGATTGCAGAGATAAAGTGGAGGAACAGGTCAAAATGTTCCAAAACTCACTGGATTCTGAGAGCAGTCCATCGAATTGGAAAAGGGAGGGAGACAGAAAGCAGGAAACTATGGGCTGGTTAGCCTAATATCTGGGAAAATGCTAGAGTTCCCCATGGCACCTTCAAGTAACCACAGATTGTATAAACATTTGTCCATTCACCTCTCCGTTCTAACACACCTTCCAGGTGAAACATCATTTAACATGTACTCTTCTTTTAACCTAGCCTACTATATTCACTGCTCACAATGTGGTCTCCTTTAAGCAGATGAGACCAAACGCAAACTGGGTGACTGCTGTGTGGGTCACGTCCTCTCTATTATTAGGAATGACCCTGACCTTCCAGTTGTTTGCCATTTCAATAAACCACCTTGATCCCATACTAATGTTTCTATCTGGAGCCTGCTACAATGTTCAAAGAAAGCATGGCATAAGCTGAAGAAACAACACCTCATTTTGCCTGACTATATGATGATTGTTCTGCACTTACATTACATTTTCACCACCTCGCCACTCCCATCAACAACATTTTATGGTTTGTGTATTGTCTACTTCACTCCGAGTAAAGAGGACCCATTTTCTTCATTCTCACCTTAACTTACACTCATCTTACATCTCCATGTCTCTTTCACCACAACAGACAAACCCTTTGTCTTTTGCTTGGAGGTAGGTTCATTTGAAGCATTCAAGAGGGTATCAGATGACGATGTGGATAGAACTGATGTGTGAGGGTATGGGAAAAATACAGGAGATTGGCAGTGGTGAATAAAACCAAGGAGGGTGGGGGGCACAATGGGCCAAGTCACTTCCATTTATGCCGTAACAATTCTGAGATTCTGTTTCCAGATCGCCAACATGCTTTTGGTGGTTTATGACATAACACGGTCCCCATTGCATCAAAATGATGTGCAAAATGGGGTTGACTCTTAACTGCTGTCTGGGCAATTAGGGATGGGCAATAAATGCTGCCCAGCCAGCGATCGTCTCATCCCATCAATGAATTAGAAAAAGATCATTTGATCCTTTCTTTAATACCGATCTTCTCTTTCTCAATCTGCAGCCTACATTGAAGATCTAACAAGGTCCGTTGATCAAAGTCGGAGACTGATTATCGTGTTGACACCAGACTACGTTATAAGACGTGGGTGGAGCATTTTTCAGCTAGAAAACAGGCTGCATAATATGCTGGTGACTGGAGAAATCAAGGTTATTTTGATCGAATGCCCCGAAGTGGAAGGAATAATTAACTACCATGAAATTGAAGCCTTAAAAGACACTATAAAACTTTTATCTGTCATCAAGTGGTGTGGCCCAAAATGTAACAAACTTAATTCCAAGTTCTGGAAGAAGGTTCAGTATGAGATGCCCATCAAGAAAAAGGAACCGGTTGCTCGAGGCCAGATTCTAGATGCAGGCGAACAGGGTATTTTCGGAGAACTGCAGACTGTCTCAACTGTTTCAATGGCAGCCAACTCTGCCACCATCACATCCTCCCAACCAGAGGTCCCGCCAAACTTTCACAAAGCAGATCATATGCAATTGAGGCACTACTGCCGAACTTATGAGTATGACATTTCGCCCACTGCAGTGCCCATTACCTCGATAAGCAATCAACACACTTACTGCAATATTCCAATGACCCTCATCAACGGACAGGCACCACAGATCATTATCACTAGAGACCCGTCCCTTCGGGACTGTCCAGTTAGCAACGAGCGTCTGCCAATGTCACGAGAGATTGGCATCACAAGTGATATCTGGTAGGGATTTGGGCAATATCCCCAGTTCCTTCTGCATTTTGATCCAAGCTGTGTAAACGCTTGCAAAAAAAAATAAGCTAAAGAACACCAATCTCAAACTAACTCACAAGCCACAGAGAGTCTGCTGTGTTGCAATATTGTAGAGCATCTCTTAGACATTGTACATGTCAGCTTGTATATTTTAAGGAGTCTGTCAGCCCTTGTAATAGAATGGCTTTAACCTTCTTCTGCCCAAACTTGCCAAATTGGAATCAAATATTTGCTGTTTTGAATAGGCTACTCTGTCTTTAAAATCAGCAGAATGGCTGCATTTCTATTAAGTGAAATTTGGAACTCTCTCCTTGGTCAGGCTATGGGGTCGATTGTACATTTCAAATTTGAGATTGATGCATTTTTTTTCATTAGGCATGGGTTATGGAACCAAGATGGATAGATGAATACAGATCAGTCATGATCTAACTGAATAGCAGAACAGGCTCATGAGGCTGAATGGCCTCCTCCTGTTGCCATGTTCCCCGTCATTCAGTGTCTACTTGATGTACGTTGTTAGAAAAGTGAGCACACCAGAAATTCACTTCCGTTTTGCATTCAGCCAAGCATATGCTTCACAGATGGTGAGAAAATGCTGATTTCAATGGGAAAGACCTTGCTTATGATGCATGCGAGGACCTCGATCTGCCGTGAACTCCAACCAGAATCAAAAGAAAAACACAGATAAGTCACGAACCTGGAATTTGTTGAGACAAGGAACTGTTGAGATGAGCAGTGATTAAATATAGTCCACAGGAAGCAGCTGCTTTTGGAACTGGCAGCCTCTTATAACCAGGCTGAGATCCCTTGCACAAGTACCAGATGATTTCCACCAAATGTTCTACATCCTGCTTTCTCCAGGGATTGCTTTCATTTACCATGGAATGAGGTTAACAGCCTGCTAATCTCAGCACTCAGCAGTTAACTCACTACACTTTGAGAGGCAAGGATTGACGTAATTTGTGATTTTCTTTCTTTTCTGATTTAACTTCATTATTGCCAGTAAGCAGTAGCATGGTGTTAGTATTCTTTTATTTACCATAAAAGATAAACTCCCCACCGCTCCTCGACATTGAAAGTAAAAATGAGGGTGGTCAGATGTAAAAGAATGTGTCTGCACTGGGAATGTAATATTGATAGTTCACATTTGTGGAATAAAATGTGATTTTTGTAGGCACATCAACAAACAACCTGTTATGAAGTATATTCACACTTGCAAGAAATATATTTGCATTGGATCAATAACTTTGTTTTTAAAAAGTAAGCACATTGAACGCAAAGTAATATTCCCCGTCACTGCAAAATGCAAGGTTTAGTTCAAGTCAGTGAGACATCCACACAATTACACTTAGGCCAGTGAGTTTGGACCAGTGACCTTTTGAACTTCTTCATGTGTTACACCAAGGAAATGACTAGCAGACCTACTGATGGGAGATGAGTTAATTTATATGTGATGAGAGATGACTGCATCTTGATCAATTTGTCTATTCTCTTAGAGAAGGCCCAGTTTTAAAATGATGCATGTTTCAAACTTTTAACAGGATCTTACAGCTGGGCTGCACAGTGGGTTGATGAATAGGTTTGGCCACTAACCACCAGTTGGTCAGACGTACCTAATTAGAGAACTCCATAGTCATAACATCTACTGCGACAATAACATGCAGGCTGTGAAGGAAAGATGCAACTGCTGCCTGCCCTGTGAAGTAAAATTTGGTTGTTTAAAGCTTGCATGAGAAAACATTTTAATTCATTCATGGGATGTGGGCATCACTGACAAGGTCAACATTTTTGCCATCCCGAAATGCCCTTGGGAAGGTGGTGGTGGTGAGCTGAATGACAAACTTATTGTATTACTACAGCTTCTGAACGTAAGAACAAACAGACCAGCTAACGAACACCTTTTTAGAGCACATTTATTCCTGGGATTAGACATAAGGTAAGTGTGTCTTGAAAATATCCTTTCAGTTCCTACGTTTGGTCAAATGGATATTAATAAAATATGGCTTTCCCTTGAAATCAACATTGCTGGAAATGTACAAACAAAGGAAGTCTTGCATTTATTTAGTGCCTCTTATAACCTTGGCATGTCCCAAAGCACTTTACAAAGTCTGAAGGACTTTAGAGGTGCAATCAGTTTTGTGACATAGGTAATGTACACACAGCAATCTCTCAGAAACAGCAATGAGATGGCAGCCCATTAGACTAATTTTGTCATGATGATTAAGGGCTAAATGTTTCCCAAGATATCAAGGACAATTCCTCTGCTCTTTTTCAAAATAGTGCTATGAATTTTCTATGTCCATCTGAGAGGGAAATTGGGGTCTCACCTGAAAGACAGTACCGTTGATAGTGCAGCACTTCCAAAGTACAGCACTGGTGCATGTAAACTCACAACAAAGCATGGTTTGTTCACAGTACCACAGATACAACCAAATATTTGGTCTGATCGGAATTTGTTTTTGAACTTACCTCAGATGCACAGATACTGCGGTTTTGTGGAAGGTCTGGCCCGAAAATGGATTTGTGCTATACACATGTGTTGAGTGAGAGATAGAAGATCTTAGAGATTCACAAAGTTTGGTATCCTCCCAGCCCTTTCTTGGCTGTCCAGAGTGCTGCAAGAGGCCGGGAAGACATCTTGACATATCACCGTGTGTGTTCAATTCAGGGACAATGTGTGAGAACCAGGAACTTTGACAACTCGTAATTAGAAACAGTGGATGATATTATTGCCCACCCAACAGTGGCAGGGAAGATGATGAAATAATGGGTAGTTTGGCAGCAGAGCGACATCTGCCCCCTTCCCCACATCTTCCACCATCAATAAAGATTTGGGCTAGATGGTAAATGCACCGGCTTCACAACCCACCTGTAATTGAAGCCCTGAAATGGTCAATTAATGACCACTTAAGGGCCTCCACTAACCATCAGCTTTCCTGGAAGGCCCTACATTCTTGACAGGGAAACCAGAGGAGCCTGCTCACCAGTTCCAGGGGCAAATAGAGGCATGAATAGAGGGCGGTGGGGCGGCTGTTGAAATTCATCTGTCCCTCCCTTGCTTCCGAATCCCCCTCCTCCCAAGTAAAAGCACTCACCTTCTCAGTCTTCACAGCTGTACGCCCCAGACTCCCATGGAGTTAGTGCATTCTCAGTGGCTGCCCACTTCTGATTGGCCAGCAGCTGTAGACGGCATAAGATCTCTGTGCCAAGGCACCTGATAGGATGAGTAACCCAGCCAACAGCATTTAAGTGCTTATTTGATCCTGCGGGTTCTTTTGCTGGTCGGGGTTTAAAGTTAAAGATATCTGTCTTTGCACTTCGTGCAAAAGTATTAAATCACAACCCACATGTTTGCTTTAAGTTTCGCAATAAATGGCTGCCCCATTCTCCATACTAAGCATTTTATCTACCTCACTGAGTTTTAACAAGTTGTTCCATGAATAAAACAAATATAAATATTTATCTTGACAGAACTTTACCCATGTGCAGGTTCAAGAGGAGGTGGTAAGATAATGGTAATATCACTGGACTAGAAATCCGTGAATTCAGGCTAATATCCTGGGGAAGTGGGTTTGATTCCTATCATGGTAGATGGTGAAATTTGAAATGTAAGAATTTGTAATTCAATGTGACCATGTGGTTATTAAAAATGGTTCACTAATCCCCTTTATGGAAAAAATATTCTTTACCTTGTCTGGCTCACACACGACTCCAGACCCCTCAGTATTGTGGCTAACTGTGAACTTGCCTCTCAAATGGCCCTATCAGAAAGCTACTCAATTCAAGGGGCAGTTAGGGACTGGAAATAAAAGCAGGCCCAGCCAGCAACACCAACATCCTATGAACAAATTATTTAAAAATTATGCTTCAGCGCTATCCATTTTACATCTTATGAATGGTAGGACTAAATCATAACTTTGCCACAATCATTGCATTTTTTTAACATGTTTTTGTTTTAAATTATAATTGGTGACACTCTTGCTGTGTCAGACACCTTTTATTTTCACAGATAAAGTCAATCTCTGATGAATGTTGGGTAAGTCAGTGTTAACCAAAGAGAACTGCTTTCATTATACGCATTTGGAAAGGTTCATTTCCATTGCTTTAGTCTGTGGAGGATTGGGATCACTTTGAAGTGTACATGGCAGCAACGGGAATAATCCCAGTCTGCTACGCCCCGCTCAGATAATATTTCATGCAGTATAGCAGCACTTAGTCGACTGTGAAGCTTTCTGCCAAGACTCTGCCCCCCCTAATAAACAAGTCCAGCATTTTTTTTGACACCACATTTCAGGTACCTTTTAAATGCTGTTGACTCTCAGCAGTTAATTGCGGTAAAATTGCCAGTAAATGTTCCCATTAAAATTTTCAGTGGCTCTAAGCCCAGAGGCTGACTTTATTCTCAAGTCAATTTTTTTGCAGCAAAAGGAGTGGAGACATGTTGAGTGTCAATCTGGAATTTGGGTGGGGAATGTCTTATTTGGGCAAGTAATTGTTCTGCAGATCAACCCCATCAATTTTAGCCTGCTGTTCTTGGCTGTAAGTTGTTGCAACTCGAATTCTTTTTTTTATTCCATCAATAAATGATTAAAAACAAGAGAGAATGTTTCCACGACTGAGCTACCTACCACAGCAGCCATGGTGAAACATTGTAAGCAGAAAAGGCTGGAAATACTCAGGAGAGATAGTAAGAGCTGCCGATGCTGGAGTCAGAGATAACACAGTGCGGAGCTGGAGAAACACAGCAGGCCAGGCAGCAGAGGAGCAGAAAAGCTGTAGTTTTGGATTGGGACATCTCCACACTGTGAAATACTCAAGAGTTCTGGTGGCTCTTGTAGGGAGAGAAGAGTAACAAAAGGAGGCTGGATTTGATATTCCTGAAGTGGATGTGCGGATTCTCCCTTCCCAAAGGGCTTCCCCCCTTTCCCTCACACCCAACACCTTTAGTGCTGTTGGAAAATCTGGCTTGCTGGGCTCAGGTGGACAATCCAACGTCACCATGCCATCTTACAGATGGTAAGCAGGTGGCAAAATTGGCTGCCTGTCCACAAATAAACATAAAAGATAGGAGCAGGAGGAGGCCATTTGGCCCATTGAACCTGCTCCACCACTCAGAATGATCATGGATGATCATCCAACTCAGTATGTCGTTCCTATTTTTCTCTGCAAACCCTTTGATCCCTTTAGCCCTAAGAACCGTATCCAGCTCCTCCTTGAAAACATGTAATGTTTTGACCTCTACTCCTTTCCTTGGCAGAGAACTCCACAAGCTCACCACTCTCTGGTGAAGAAATTTCTCCTCATCTCAGTCCTAAATGGCCTACCTGTGTCCTTAGACTGTGACACCCTGGCTCTGGACTCCCCAGTCATCAGGAATATCCGTCCTGTGCCCAAACTGTCTAGTCCTGTTAATATTAAGCTTAAATGGACAACCCAATGTCTCCAGTAAAACAGGGGCAGGCAGGTGGCAAAATTGGCTACCCATCCAATATTCTGAGTTCATGAATTAACACACTATATAAACTTGAGAACCACCCAATCGCCAAGTACTTTTCATTGCCGTCTACATACTTTTTCAGTCATCAGATGCAAAATACTTTGTACCAACTAGAACCGAATGGCATAAGGGCCTTGCTGGGGGACGATGGCAGAATGGAATTGCAAATTCTGCTGGTCAAGGTGTGCAGCCTCTGCATGATTTTTCATGACATTTTTTTCATTTTTTTTTGGACCTTAAATCAATAATAAATACTGATTCTGAGAACAGGAGCCTTCACAATTTCAGCTGTGTCTGTGACATTATTCCTCTGCCACATGATGTCCTGGCCTAATACACCAATTCTCAAGACTAGCAAATTATTTATTCATACGATGGTCTGACTTATTTTTCTGTGAGAGTGTAGCTGCAACAAAAAGTCAGCGCTGTATCATTTTCCTGCATTCACTCAGAATTGCGAGAGCTGACTATATTGTAGCATCTAAAAGTAGGCAGAAGAAACCGGTTCCTTATCTTCACCACAACATTGGAAAGGAGTAAAGGAAAGGTTTTGTGATGAAGGAGAAAAGTTCCTCTGAGCCAAAGATTGGCCTCCTCCCCACCAGATCTCCAGAAATTGACCATCCAATGATTGATTGGATGCAGAAAGAGGGCAGCGAGTGGAATAAAGTGGACCATCTCTAGTCCTTTGCAACCTCCCTCACCCTATCAAACAAAAACCGTAAAAAAAAGACCAACTATTCGGGGCATCATGCCAGAACCCACTGAGTCATCCCAATATTTTGTAGTTTCTATTTCCCACATCAGCAACATTTTACTTTTGTCCTATTGTTAAATGGAGTTGTATAAATTGTAGGCAGGCAACATCCATTACTTGCCCAGCTCTCCCAATCACCGTTAGCAGTGTTCAAAATAAAACATTTTGGGCCACCTATCGTTATGCAATAATTGCATTTTCTTTGGGGCTGAGTGATACGTTCATCATATGGGTATAATAGACCAATTAAAGAAATAAAAGAGCCCATCATTTCTTCTCTGAAGATGCTGGCTCTTGCTAAAGTAAGTTCTAATTTGTCAAGGTCTTTCGAGGGGACCCCTTCACATTATTTTGAAGAAGACCATGCAAGTTTTTCCCAGAGACCTGACAATTAATTACTGCTCAACCAATATCACAAAAATTGACTATCTGGCTGTTGTCACATTGCTGTTTGTGGGAGCTTGCTATGCTATGTCTGCTGCCTTTTCTATATCACAATGCTGTGGACACTTCAAAAATATTTTCGAATTGCTGTAAATGCTTTGAGGCATCTTGAGGTTGTGAAAGGTACTATTTCTTTTCTTGCCCTCTTCTGGTCATTCTTCATAGTGGAGTGTAAGGGCCACTGGGCTAGTATCAGCTCCAGCTCCGCATTCAAAGGTCGTGGGTTCTAGTCCCACTCCATGGATCTGAATGCATGAATTTGACATGACAGCCCAGGCTAGAATTGGGAGAATGCTGCGTTGTTCAGGATGCTAACTTTCTGGTGAGGTAACAAAGCAAGACTCTCTGGTGTGGGCATCAATGTCTGTGACAGTAATTTGTATTCAAGGAGGGGTCTTGTCCTTTGGGTTTTTTTGGCATCCACGGAATGCAGCTGTTGCATTTATTAGCCATCCCTAATTGCTCTGGAGAAGCGGTGAGCTGCCTTATTGAACTGCTGCAGTCCATGTGGTGTAGGGACACCCACAGAGCTGTTAGTGAGGGAGTATTAGGGATTTTACCCAGTCACAGTAAAGGAACAGCAATATATTTCAAAGTCAGGACAGTGTGTGGCTTAGATGGGATCTTGCATGTGGTGGTATTGCCCTGTCTCTGCTGCCTTTGTCCTTCTGGGTGGCAGAGGTCATTGGTTTGAAAGGGGTTTTCCAAGCAGCTTTGGTGTGTTATTGCACTGCTGCGACTGAGCTCCAGCAGTGGAGGGATTGACTATTTAAGTATGAGATGGGGTGCCAATCAAGTGGACTGCTTTATCCTGTTTGGTATTGATTTGAATGTTGTTGGAGCTGCTTATCGTCCCTCAACAGATCATTTGATCCGTTTTCACTTTGCTCTCTATGGGAGCTTGCTATTTATGAAAATTAATTGCTGCATTTTCTGCATTACAGCAGGGACTACCTTCAATAATTATGGCTCGATAGCACTTCGGGACTTTATGATGTTGTCAATGGATGCTATATAAATGCAAGTCTTTCCTGCCTTTGCTTTTCGGTGTGGCTATTCTTAGAATGAGGTAAGGGAGAGGCATTTCATCCAGATTTCCCACACGTACATGAATCAGCAGACAGCACCCAAAAAGTAGGCAACCTTTGATAATTTTCCCTCAGCCCTGTGCAGAACAAGGTGTAAAAGTCAGTACCTGCCCTAGTTGAGAACAATTAACTCCACATTGACGAGGATCGAAACCCGTGAGTTTCTGCAATTGCATGGTTTGAGCTACAGTTTCCATACCAATTAGCCAGTTGAGCAAGATTAAATCAAAAGATAAATAAAACTTACACACTTCATGTCTGGCAGTGATATGAACCTCGTAATAACTAGGGTGATGCTTTAAAGCTCGCAACATAGCAATTACCCCATGGGCAGAAATGAAGATTCCAGCACACTATATTATAGTTTCCCTTTCTTGAACCCATTCCCCCAGTGCCAAATGAATTAACAAGAATGAAAATCAGGAATGGAAAACAGGTGGGCAATCTGCTTCACCAGGACACTGGACCAAATAATGAAATCAAATGTTACCTCCTTGGTTCAGATCAGAACTTTTTTCTCTTATCATCAGTGCTGTCAGAATGTGTGTGCCCCGGTTGCCTTTGCTCCAAATATTACCCACATGAGAAAGGAGCCTGGGAACTAAGATTTGGGGGAGTCCAGGGGCATACTCCATTTTGTACAAAGGTACAGATAGATTGAATGTAGCAAAATAGCTCCCTCTCCATGCCCAAGACTAAAATTTCTACATCCCAAGGAGAAACAGTGCAACCTTTGTTTAAGTCTGGATCGTTTGAAAAATTTGCTGATATTTGTACTTTACAAAACAATTCTATAGTTACCAAAAGTAATAGTTGGGCATCTTAAACTTTACAGCATTTAATTTTCATTGCCAAAAGTAGAATGCTCGTGAAAAAACTAAAATAACATGTTCCGTTAAATCAATATTAATCCAAAAAGCGTAAGCCTCACAAATCTAGTTTTTGTGCCACGCTAAATTAATGGTGACCGCCAAACAAGGCTATTGTGGGGGTGGGGGTGGTGGGGTGTGTGTGGTGTTATAGAGACATGGGAAGGAGATGCGAGAGGGTGCGTCTTTTTTTCTCTTTCAGAAGTCACATGACAACAGATTATAGTCCAACCAGTTTATTTAAAGTCAAGATTTTGAAGCGCTGCTCCTGGTCCGGGTGAAGGTTCACCTGACGAAGGAGCAACGCTACAAAAGTTTGTGATGTCAAATAAACTAGTTGGGCTTAAATTTGTATCAGAGATAAAAGGTACTGCAGATGCTGGAGAATCCGAGATAACAAGCATGGGGCTGGATGAACACAGCAGGTCAAGTAGCATCATAGGAGCAGGAAAACTCGACGTTTCGGGCCTAAACCCTTCATCAGAAACTAGTTGGGCTACCACCTGGTGTCTTGTGACTTCTGACTTTGTACACCCCAGTCCAACGCTGGCACCTCCGCATCATTTTTTCTCTTAACACTGGGTAGCTGAAGGGAAGATTTTATAAAGAGTTTCAAAGTTACAACGGGTCTTCGTAGTGCAGAAATTATTTCCACCAGCAGACGGGTTTTCAACCAAAAGTATAAAGATGTCAGATAGTTGCCAAAATAATAAACAGAATACGAGGAGAATATTTTCATTCAATGAGTTGGAATACATTGCCTGAAACAGCGATGGAAGTAGATTCAAAAATAATTGGAAAATACAATAGCAATTTCAAAAGGAAATTAGAAATATACTTTAAAGGAAGAAATTTCCAGGGAAGTGGAGAAAAAGCAGGGGAGTGGGGCTAATTGAATAGCTCTGTCAAAGAGCCAACACAGGTACAGTAGGGTCTCTTTCGTAGTTATGGATCATTGCAGTTCTGTTGGAGAGCACATTAAATACCATATAAAAGCAAAATACCGCAGATGCTTGAAATCTGAAACAACACAGAGAATGTTGGAGAAACTCAGCAGATCTGACAGCATCTGTGGAGTGAGAAACAGAGTTAATCTTTCGAATCCAGAATAGTTCTTCTTTAGAACTCTTCTTCAGAACATTAAACATTATTGTTTATTTAAAGAGATAACAAGCATGGGGCTGGATGAACACAGCAGGTCAAGCAGCCTCATAGGAGCAGGAAAACTTGACGTTTCGGGCCTAGACCCTTCATCAGAAATGGGGGAGGGGAAGAGGGTTCTGAAATAAATAGGGAGAGAGGGGGAGGCAGATAGAGGATGGAAAGTGGAGAGGATAGGTGGAATTTCCCCCCCACAGTGGTCAAGAACGCCCTCGACCGTGTCTCCCGCATTTCCCGGAACACATCCCTCACGCCCCGTCCCCGCAATAATAATCAAAAAAGAATCCCCCTCGTCCTCACATACCACCCCACCAACCTCCGGATCCAACGCATCATCCTCCGACACTTCCGCCATCTGCAATCAGACCCCACCACCAAAGACATTTTTCCCTCCCCACCCTTATCTGCCTTCCGGAGGGACCACTCCCTCCGCGACTCCCTTGTCCGCTCCACACTCCCCTCCAACCCCACCACACCCGGCACTTTTCCCTGCAACCGCAGGAAGTGCTACACCTGCCCCCACACCTCCTCCCTCACCCCAATCCCAGGCCCCAAGAAGACTTTCCACATCAGGGAGATGTTCACCTGCACATCTGCCAATGTGGTATACTGCATCCGCTTTGCCCGTTGTGTGGCTTCCTCTACATCGGGGAAACCAAGCGGAGGCTTGGGGACCGCTTTGCAGAACACCTGCGCTCAGTTCGCAACAAACAACTGCACCTCCCAGTCCTGAACCATTTCGACTCCTCCTCCCATTCCTCAGATGACATGTCCATCCTGGGCCTCCTGCAATGCCACAGTGATGCCACCCGAAGGCTGCAGGAACAGCAAATCATATTCAGCCTGGGAACCCTGCAGCCCAATGGCATCAATGTGGATTTCACAAACTTCAAAATCTCCCCTCCCCCAACCGCATCCCAAACCCAGCCCAGCTCGTCCCCGCCTCCCTAACCTGTTCTTCCTCTCACCTATCCCCTCCTCCCACCTCAAGCCACACCCCCATCTCCTATCTACTAACATCATCCCACCCCCTTGACCTGTCCGTCCTCCCTGGACTGACCTATCTCCTCCCTACCCCCGTACCTACACTCACCTTTACTGGGTCCATCCCCGCCTCTTTGACTTGTCTGCCTCCTCTCCACCTATCCTCTCCTCTATCCATCCTCTATCCGCCTCCCCCTCTCTCCCTATTTATTTCAGAACCCTCTTCCCCTCCCCCATTTCTGATGAAGGGTTTAGGCCCGAAACGTCAAGTTTTCCTGCTCCTATGATGCTGCTTGACCTGCTGTGTTCATCCAGCCCCATGCTTGTTATCTTGGATTCTCCAGCATCTGCAGTACCTTTTATCTCTATTGTTTATTTAAAAGCTGCTCCACTATTTCTGAGCAAGTGTGTACATTTGGAGAAACATCACCTTGGTCTGTCTCTGCTAGTCTGGTTTCATGAGCATTGATCAATATCAAAGCAAGACCCAGTCATTAGAAAACTGGGAGAAACATGTCTGTTAATTATTCTGCTGCTGCTTATTTGACATGACCAACTGATAAAAGATAAGTTGTTTTAATGGGGACAGATAAGCACTGTCAGTCTCTGTTACTAATTCGACTGGCTGTTATCTTCCAATATCTAATGAAACCAGACATAAAACGTTTAAGTAATGACGTACTCCTGCGGTCTATCTTTTCATGTAGCACAACCCATTTCAACTACCGAAGCTGTAAGCAACAATGGTGCAGGGTAGCTAGGGTGTTTCAGCTATCGCACTTTCCACACATATTAATCAGCTGAGTACTGTGGTCAACTTGGTGAGCTTGAAGATGTTTCCCTAACTATCAGTACCCTATGACAGTGTGAGCAATTCATCGCTACATTTATAGCAGCTACAATGAAGAGGTTTTCATGGATGTATTCATTAGATTTTATGAGCACAGAACATCCAATATTCCATGTATTTCACAGCACAATGCTCTTGCTGAAAGAAAAATGAAACAAATTTTTGGATTTCTTGTAAATTACCAGTTAGCCGTTGGAAAATTTTACTACTTGTACATAAATATTTTTCTATTTAAAGGGGGCGATCCTGCTGCCTTTGGTATACAAGTAATTTCAGGAAGGGAATCGCTGAATAATTTGCCAATTTTGTAAAGTGTTTCACTATACTGTCTTCTCACTTACAACATTGTGTTAATATATTCTTAATGCAAATTGTCGAGTAACACAAATCAGTAAAAATGAACTGCATGAAAATAAAATGAGAGTTTTTTTCTAATGTTGTGAAAGAAATTCGCAAGCATTAAGAGATGGCCTGGCAAAGTGTAATAAGATGTCTCACAATCCTTTGATTGCAACTTAAAGTGCTATGGTTGCTGAGTCTCAAATCTGCCAGATCTGCTTGAGATTTGCATCTTCAGTCCCTGGCCAGGTCACCATGTGAATAATCTGCAATAGTGAATGTTCCTTTTAGCTCTTCTCTTTAATAAGATCTTTATTTTACTTTTAACTTATGCCATCTTTGCTACCAAGAACCTTGTACTGTATTTATAATGAAGAAACTCAATATTTGTTGATGCTGAACAATTATTTATCAAACACAATAAAAGACAAGACTGAGAAACAATACATAGTTTATTGCTGTATACTGAAGTGACTTACTTTACCTGTATGAATGCTTACTCAAAAAATTACGCTGGGCAATTTATATATGCTGGATTCCTCAAAATATCATTTTCTCATTCTGCTTTCTAATTTTGGAATGGTGAAAGGGTAAGGACAATGATGATCTGCTTGCCAACTCTTTCAGCTGAATTGTAACACGATTTGTGCAGCAGGCTACAGATCTTTGCTAATTTTGTCTGCAGTATAAGAAAGGCACTCCCAAGTGCCCACAACTACTGGCTTGATTGCAATGAAAACGGACCCTTTGGTCCAACTCATCCATACCGACTAAGTTTTCCAAACTTAACTATTCCCATTTGCCTGTGTTTGGCCCAATTCCCTCCAAAAGTAGCCTCACCAATGTCCTGTACAACCACAACATGACATCCCAACTCCTATGTTCAATGGTTTAAGCAATGAAGGCAAGTATGCCAAATGCCTTCTTTACCATTCTGTCACGTTATCCAAAGGTAAAGTTCTTGAGTTCAAGTGGGGCAGTTCAAATCTGGCTGTCTGCTTTTAGCATTTAGTCCTCGAGGCTACTTTGAATTTACAGTACAGAACCCACCACTGGACCTAACTAATCGGTGCTAGTCTAGGCTCCACATGAATCTCTTTGCACTTTAATTCACTTCACTTTATCTACATAGCCTACAGTTCCTTTCTCCACTTCAGCTAATCACACATCCCCCTAGGCACACCCACATTATTCATCCTAATCACTTCCGATGGTAATGAGCTTCTTTTTCTTACCAGCTACCGAGTCAAATCCTCTATATAAATAACTTTTGCAAAATAAAGCATTTTACAGAAAATGGCATCCAAATCTTAATGATATAAAAATCAGGAGCAGAAGCACTTGACGCCTTCATTCTGCCCTGCCATTCAATAAGATCACAGCTGATCTGATAATTCCACTACCTCTGATAATTTTCATCCCTTTGCTTATCAAGAACCTATTCAAAGACCCTGTTTCCCCTTTCTTTTGAGGAAGAGGATACAGAAGAAAGGATTAGCAATTACATAGTGCTTCTCACAACCTCACCATTTTGCAAAGCACTTCATAGCTGCAGAAGCTGAAACAAAGTTCACTTGTAATGCCAGAAAACAAGAACATTTAATAGACCTTGTCCAAAGAAAATGCACAGTTTCTTTCAGTTTTACCAGTGATAAATAGCCACCTTTCTTTCTGCATCCTAACTTCAATCATAAAATAGATTCCTGTCAGTTAAATCTACCAGGTATGGTTTGATGGTTCTACACCAGTGGTTCCCTCTGGGAAGTGCATATTTTTCTCGATTAGACACATTTTGCACTTAAGAAAATCAAAACTTAAAGCAATATGCCAGTCTAATAATGATTATACACTTACCCATAAGTGGCCAGTCTTGTTGCATCAGTTAGTAGCAATTTTACCTGCTGAGTTAGAAGGCTGTTGATTCAAATGAAAGATTAAGCACAAAAATTACAACTGCCGTTCATAGGAAGTGCTGCAATGGTAAAGAAGGCATTTGGCATACTTGCCTTCATTGCTGCATAGTATTTTTCAGATGTGTCCATTGCTCAAAAGGAACAGATAACATCAAAAAAGAAGTAAATTACTGGGGATCTGAAATAAAAACAGAAAATGCTGGTGAAACTCAGCACATCTAAGCAGCATCTGTAGCGAGAGAAACAGTGCTAACATCTCGCGTCCCATGACTCTTCTTCAGAACTCAACTTTGTAAAGCAACTTTTTAAAATGTTTCTTGACCAATATTTAACCTTGTCTCAACCTCATATTGCTATCGTATTGCTGCTTATGGGAGCTTCCTTTGTTCAAAATGGTTGCCACATTTCCTGCCTTACAATAGTGAAAACAGTTGAGAAGTGCTTTGAGACATCTGTGACCATGAGAAATACGAGAGAACTGCAAATCTTATTCTATATTTTTAGTTATTAAAACAGGAATAAATGCCACAATGAAACCTCCATCCGTACGAATGCAAAGTCTGTGAGCTATTTAATTGAGTTCTATAATGCTTCATTGTCCTTGCGATTTTATTTTACTCACATGTATTACCCTTGCAGGGTTATCAATGTCTCATTGCCACATCCATTTTTTGTTCGCGTAAAATCAACAGTGCACCGCTCAGCTTTGAATTTTTATCTCCCATGACCAATCGGCCAAAAGCATGCTGGGCAACCAATTGAAACATGCATTATGCGTCCCACACAAACATAACAGATTCCAAGTATCTCAACATTTACAAAACAAAGCTCATGACGTACATTTCTTTCACTGGGTTTTATGTTCGCAAGAAGTGAAAAGCTTGTCAATCTCTTCTTCCTGAAGACAAGGGCTCTTGACACAACCTGAGGTCATCAGATGCCTGTAAACATTGACTTAGTCATGAATATGATATCATCGATAAAGATTTTCTTTCTCATCGATTTGTCATTGTTGGCTGGTTTTGGAAGCTGGAGCAGCAGGTTCCCAGCACGTCAACATTTGAAAAACTCCACCAATTCATCCTTTGAATATTAGCAACTTTTCTACCTAAAAGGCTAAAATATTTCTAGTGAGGAGATATCATATCTTATCCCATTTTTAACTGACATATCATACTTTTCACATGTTTAACACTTATGAGAGGAAGCTGCTTAAGATTGACTCTGCCTATCATGTGTACAGTGCTGGCCTTATGGGAGGATGTTAATGCATTGGAAGCTGTTCAGAGAAGGTTCACTACACTAATGCCTGGAAAGACTGGATTACCTTACGGGAAAAGCCAGACAGGCTAGGCCTGTATCCTTTGGGGTTTAGAAGAGTCAGAGGTGACTTAATTGAAACATATAAGATCCCGAGGGGACTTATCAGGTAGATATGGAAAGGATGCCTCCTCTATAATCTAGATCTATATGTTGGGGTCATAGTTTAGGGAGTCACCCATTCAAGATAGAGATCAATGGAAAAAATTCTCTCAGAGGCCTGTGTCTTCGGAATTCCCTTCCTCAACAGGCAGTGGTAGCAGATTTTAAATATATTTTTAAGGCAGACACAGATGGATTCTTGATTACCAAGAGGATGAAAAATTATTGGGAGATATGCAGAAATGTCGAGATGATGTCAGCTCAGCTATGGTCTTATTGAACGGCAGAGCAGACTTGATGGACCGAATGGCGTATTCTTGTTCCATGTTCAAATGTTGGCATGTTCCTACAGTGACATCCAGGTATCAGCACTGATAGCTTCAACAATTGTGTCATCGTGTATCCTCAAACCAGAGGTGAGTGGCATGGATGTAAAGAGGCAAAAATAGAACAAACGATGGATAAGTTGGGCTGAAGGGCCTTCTTCCTTGCTTTAAACCTCTATAATGCTCGGATTAAGCTCCATTATTATGTATGAATGAAGTCAGTGTGGCCCTTACTTGAAACTTAGATGTGAATGTTCGAACACTGATAATGTTAACACTGACAACACTAGGAAAATGACAAGTGCTGAGAATACTGTCCATGTGTGTTGCATGGGAGTCCTTAAATAGGAGTCAACTGATTGTCAGCCACAATTTGCCTTTAAATCATTGGTGACCATGTTTGATTACATGTTGTTATCAATACAATGCAGAGGAAGCAGAGTTATTAGGATTGAATGATTTAAATACGGAATAGTGGAATTAAATGCTATATATCCAAATGAACAAATAGCCTAGTTTTTAAGTGCTTTCATTTCCAAAGGAATTCATGAAAATTGAAACGATTACAAAGTCAATAACAGCCCTAGTAGAACCAATTATCTTAAACAGGTTATTTATTGACAGTAACTGCCTGGAGAGACTGCAATGTATTCGCTGTTAACAGATGGAAATAAGCTATTAAACTGAGAAAATTAGATTATGTGCCCACTTTTTGTCTCGCTAGTTAATGGCCCGTGTTATTGCCCTCTGACAAAAATATAACAAAGTGGGTTCAAAAGCTGAAACTGCCAAAGGTCTGGAAGCGAGCAGGAACTTATGGCATGGAGTATATACGAAACTCACGTAGGACAGATATGTTTTAGGATTTCTGAGGAAGGGTCACTCGATGCAAACCGTTAACTCTGAGTTCTCTCCACAGATGCTGCCGGACCTGATGAGTTTCTCCAGCAATTTCTGTTTTTGATGTCATTCATGTTTTAGCATTGCTTCTTGGGGATCTTCATATGAGCTCAAGCCAGAATTCTAGGTTACCTTTGAACAGTGTTTATTGACAGACCATACATGATCATCAGGCAACAGAGCAATATGCTGTTGGCTGTACTATTTCCAAACTTCTAGCAGGGTTGGGCAGGTGAGAACACAGTGGAAATGTCACCAGGCTCGTAATCGAAAAAATCAGGGCAAAGGTTCTCTAGGCATAGATTCAGATTCCACTCTGGTGGTGAATATTTGAACTCAATAAAATGTTGACCTAATGGTGACCGCTTTCAATTGTCCTAAAAACACACCTGGTTCACTAATGTCCTTCAGGGAAGGAGATCAGCCACCTTTATCTGGTCCATTTGTGATTCGGACCAACAGCAACATGGTTTATTCTTAATTGCTCTATCCCCTAATTCTTTACACCTCAGCATGAGCAATAAATTCTGGTCTGGCCAGCAGTGCCCACATCCCATAAATGCTGTGACCTTCAGAAATCTTCCTGTCAAAATTGTATTTGATCATTGAGTCCCAGTTCTTTTCATTTTTAAAATCATTTATGTATGGGACCACGCTGAATAGACCAGCATTTTTCAGCTATTCCTAAAAAAAAACTCTAGAGAAAGTAGTGGTGAGCTATCTTCTTCTATCACTGCTGTCCTTGGGATGTAGGGATATTCAAAGTGCTGTTCGAAAGGGAGTTCAGAATTTTGACCCAGCAACAGCAAACAAATGGCAAAATTGTTCCTAGTTAGGATCTTGTGTGGCTTGGAGGTGTGGTGGTCTTCCCATGCATCTGTTGCCCCTGCCCTTCTACATGGTAGAAGTTGGGGAAGGTGAGTTTCCAAGATGCTGTCAACAAAGGTTTGGTGAGATACTGCAGTGCATCTTGTACATGGTGGACATTGTTGCCGCTGTGTGTTGGTGGTAATGGGATTGAACGTTGGAGGTGTTGAATGAGGTGCCAATCAAGCAGGCTGCTTTGTCCCGGATGGTGTCAATCTTCTTGAGTGCTGTTGGAGCAATAGCCATCCATGAAATAGACAAGTATTCCAACACACTCCTGACTTGGACTTTGTCAATGATTGACAGGTTTTGAAGACTCACCAGGTGAGCTACTCATTGCAGGCTTCGTCGTGACTGACCTGCCGTTGTAGCCATAGTACTTATATGGCTAGTCCAGTGCAGTTTCTGATCAATCATACCCCCCCAGGATCATGAGGGATTCAGTAATGGTAATGCCATTGAATGTCAAAGGGTGATGGTTAGATTCTCCTTTGTTAGAGATGTTCATTGCCCAGCACTTATGTGGCACAATTGTTACTTGCCACTTGTGAGCACAAACCCGGATATTATCAGTTGCATTTGGACTTGGACTACTTCAGTATTTGAGGAGGCATGAATGTTGTTGATCATTGTGCAATCATCAGCATATAACCCCACTCTGACCTTATGATGGAGGGAAGTTCATTGTCTCCTTATCTCCATCCTAAATTGTCTACCCCAAATCCTCATAATGTGACCCCTGGTTGTGGACACACCCATGATCGGGACCATTCTCCCTACATCTACCCTGCCTAGTCCTGTGAGAATTTTGTAATTCTCTATGAGATCCCCCTTCA
The DNA here is from genome assembly GCA_024137785.1 of Ginglymostoma cirratum. Lineage (NCBI taxonomy): Eukaryota > Metazoa > Chordata > Chondrichthyes > Orectolobiformes > Ginglymostomatidae > Ginglymostoma > Ginglymostoma cirratum. Next base: position 55,018,873 of record JAHRHZ010000016.1, on the reverse strand, counting down.
TTCGGCTGAACCCCAGCAAAAACAATCCCAACCTAATCAAACTATCCTCAACCATCAGACCCACCATCCCTGGAATCAGTGTGGTAAACCTTCACTGCATTCCCAAAAGATGCGAGAGGCCAGTACTGTAAGGGTGTAGGAGTCTCGGAAGACTGTATGGAAAGAGGAGGTTTCAAAGAGAGGAAAAGAATGAGATCATGAAAGGATTGGAAAAACAGGGATAAGAATTTTAAAATTGACTGCATTGCCTCGATCTCTGCTCCTGTGGATCTGGGAGTCAGAACTCTTTTGACATTTTTGCTGAGTCTGATTTACTTTTTCTTTTATATGTGTTGCACTTTACTCATTCCCCTATCTCTGGTAAATTTGTACCTACAAGCCCAAGCCTGTGATGGTCACAGAATATGATTTTTCTCTGCTCAGCTGTAGCACACTATTGTGTTCAACATTTAATGAAAGAGGCATTCTCATTAAAGATTTAACATGCTGACAAAAAATTCAGTGGGGAAAATGTGAGCAGTCAAATAGAATAAAATACGATTCAATAGATGAAAGAATTACATTATGTGCAAGAGTTATTCTCACCTCTGGGCTAATGCAGCATTTGCACAATCAAAACCACATTCCATTAGACAAAACCAGTCAGAATGAAATTAAGAATTTCTTGGTATTGGAAACAAACCAGATACAACACAGATCACTGTAAAATAATGCTAATAATGGGGGACAGTGGAGCACCCAACTGTGGGTGCATGCTAGAGCAGGAAACCCAAAGCAGAGAATTAATTTTCTGAGCAGCACCTGAAACTACAGTCCAGTCCTTTAAAAAAAAAGTGGGTGGTGGGGGGGGGGGGGCCCCGGGGGGGGGGCAGCTGTTGGCCTCATGGTATTATTACTGGACTCTTAATCCAGAAACCCATATAGCGTTCTGGGGACACAGGTTCGAATTCTGCTGTAGCAGATGGTGGAATTTGAGTTCCATACAAATCTGGAATTAGGAGTCCAGTGATGACCATGAATCCATTGTTGATTATCAGGAAAAGACCATCTGGTTCACTATTGTCCCTTAAGGAAGGAAACTGCCACCCTTGATAACAAGCATGGGGCTGGATGAACACAGCAGGTCAAGCAGCATCATAGGAGCAGGAAAACTTGATGTTTCGGGCCTAAACCCTTCATCAGAAATGGGGTAGGGGAAGAGGGTTCTGAAATAAATAGGGAGAGGGGGGAGGCGGATAGAGGATGGATAGAGGAGAGGATAGGTGGAGAGGAGGCAGACAAGTCGAAGAGGCGGGGATGGAGCCAGTAAAGGTGAGTGTAGGTAGGGGGGTAGGGAGGAGATAGGTCAGTCCAGGGAGGACTGCCACCCTGCCACCCTTACCTGGTCTGGCCTACATGTGACTCCAGACCCACAGAAATATGGTTGACTCTTAGTTGCCTGCTGGGCAATTGGGGATGGGCAATTCATGCTGACTTATCCAAGGATATCCTCATCCAATGAACGAATTTTTAAAAAATTAAGTCAATGTAAGACGGTATTGAGGTGGAACATGACAATCACAACTGTAACAGCAAAAATAATTTTAAAACAATATATATTTTGAATCAACCTGTTTGGGGACAGTCTGATAAACTGCATGGTTAAACAGGGTCTTAAATGTAGATCTTCTGGCTTGAGGAGTGTTATTAATGAATTACAATTAATTTTACCTGAACTGTTTTGCTTCAAGTATATATTACTTATTTCAGATAGATGACAGGATGGTGGTTTGAAGCAACAACATTATTAAGTTATTATAAGTTTAATTTTTGGAAGTGTACAGTGACCTGGCTAAGGAGTTAGGTTTTGTTGCAAAGGGGTTAACCAGGGCAGTGCTTCCCAAAATATTTTCCAACATGACCCCATTTTAACAGTTGAAGAGTAATGAGCAAACACAAAACAACAGTAAAGCAGCACAATAACATTAAATTTATAATCATAATGTGAGTGTATTATATATCAATGCATATGTAATACATCACATAAATATGAACATGTGTTTTTATAGAGCTTTGTAACAATGTTGCACAATGGACACATGCCAGATTTCACTAATGCTCTTCATATTTCCCTGTGATAGAAGAGCAGTGAAGTCTCATGGTCTCCCTGACCCACCTGGATACTGTAACCGGCCCTTATCTCCCTTCCCCGCAAACACAGTAATTAGCTCTCTCGCCAGCCTTCACCCCTCACACGTGACAATCATCCCCTCTTCAGAGATAGACAGCTTCTTTATCGGCAAGGGGACCAAGGGTTATGAAGAGAAGGCAGGGAGAATGGGGTTTAGAAACATATCAATCATGATTGAATGGCAGATCAGATGAAATGGGTCAAGTGGCCTAATTCTGCTCCTATATCTTATGGTCTTCCACAATCATCACTCCTTCCCACTGCCTCACCCACTTTTGGTCTAGTTGCTGGTCCCTACGAACAGAGTCACTAGCCTGGGCTAATTACGGAGATGATGCGACAAGCAGAAACAAAGTAATGTCTGAAGGCACCGCACCTTTTACTGGCTCGGCATCATAGTTTTGTCTGTACTCAGTGACTGAATCGCTCTTGCCAGCCCAATGCCATGCCAAGTTGGTGTATAAACATTCCAGACCAGCTTGGCACTTGCTGCTGGAGTAATTCTTTTGAATTCACTCATGAGATGTGGGCATTGTTGGCTGTGCCAGAATTAATTGGCCACCACTAATTCTCTCTTGAAATGATGTTAGTGAGCTGCCTCCTTGAGCTGCCTTCTTTAACAATCTCGCAATAATACTATTAGGCCATCGCACCCCCCCCCCCCCTTAAATACCAATATGCCATCAACTCTCCATCTAATGTTTCCTAAAGTTGAAAGGTGCTTTGGACGTAATGGCTATTACTTTGTTGTTTTGTGACACCAATGAGTGAGTCCGGGGCAATTCCACCAGTTTTATCTCCATAGTTGTCATTGCTATGTCAGTGAAGTGCAAGTTCACAACTCCAAATCATGTTTTTTTTTGTGAAACCATCAAAGATCGAAACCCCAATTTTGGATATTACTAAATTAGGTTATTAAGAGTAAAGAAACTTTACTACAATTGTAAGGGTCAAACCTGAAGATCCAAGTGAATAGTTTCTGAGCGAAACATTATTTCTGCCCTGTCTTTTGGGAAGTAGCTAACTGAAATCAATAAAGTTCAATCAGAATAATCCCTTTCTTGACATGAATCCTGAATAAAGTTGGACTAAGGAAGAAATAAGAGGTTTCAACTCGAGGAAGAAAATAGGAGGGTCTACAATTTTGTTTGCAGCTCAAAGTTGAGTCTGAATCTGTTTGGTGTTCATGAGTACAATTTAGTCAATTGTGTCGTACTTGTGATTATGAACATTACAATTTTCCATTGTGACCGTTGGTCTAGGATTGATGATCAGTTTGGATTCCAGTCATACAGATGCTTCTTCACTGTGCTGAAGTTTCTGAGCTGGTGTCTGCTTTTCTCATCTTCCTGATGGGCACGGAGAAAGAGAGAGAGAGAGAGAGCACTGCATGATATTGGGGGACCAAATGCAAACAAAGATATTTAAATATCTATGCCACTAGGAGAAGTTTTATAAACACTTGATCCGAAGACCAGCAACAGGTCAATGTCCAAAGGAAGAATTGCCAGCACTGCTGTTCATGGCTAGTATTGAAGGGCTCCCAGATTTATTGGACAATGGTAGGGCTGACTATATATTGGAACCAGGAAGATCCCCAATATTCCAACCATCATTCTAATCCAGCCACCCTCATTGCTTGTGATATTTATTCACGGATATGAAATTGATTAGCATTTCTCTCCCAGCTCAAGTTGCAGTGATGACCTACCTTCTTGAACCTTAGCAGTCCGTTTGGAGTAGGAGTACACATTGTGCCGTGTTAGAGAGGGAGGTCCAGTACCAGCGATAGAACAGTGACATGGTTCCAAAACAGGATGATGCGTGAATTTGGAGGGAAATTTGAGGTTGTGTTTGCTGCCTCGGCTTTTGTAGAAAATAAAAGGTATTTGTGTTTGTAAGAGGTTGTCTAAGACAACTTGGAAGCTTCAACAGTGTATCTTACAAATTGCAATCACAGTGTGCTGATGGTGGAGGAAAGAATGTTTAATGTGGAAGGTAGGATGGCAATTGAATATTCCATCACACCCCTGATTTGTGCTTTGTAGATGGTGGACAGGCAGTGGGGGAGCCTGAGGTGAGTTATTTTCCATCCTTTTGCCTGGTGATATAAGCACAGTATTTTGATGGCTGGTTCAGTTACGCTTTTAGTCAGGTGACATCCAGGATATGATAGTTGAGGATTCTATGATACTAGGACTGTTGGAAAACAGGTGGAAATGGACGAACTCTCTTTTTTGGAGATGGTTATTGCCTGACACTTGTGTGATGCAAGTGAGGTGGGAAAGGCTGTCCTCAAGGCAGAATGTGACCAAGTTTGGCAACAAGGTATGCTAGCAAACAAAGTCAATGACAATTAGGGAAAGTTTGACACATAGGAAGATGACTTGAATTGAACTGAATGAGCTTTATTCTCACAAGTACTCAAACGAGTACGCGAAAACTTTACAATTCACCACTTACAGTACCATCTCTGGTAGAAGAAACCTCGGTACAGATTCTTCAGTAAAAGTTCTTATAAAATAAATAGGAAAATGAAGAAATTCAAAGCTCAGCATTACAGATCTGGGGAATGAAGTAGAAAATAGAGAAATACAAGTTCAGAACAACAATACTTCCAACCTAGTCCACGTCAAGCCAGGAGACTGCCACTAACCACCAAGAGACAGTCACGCTGGGCCACAAAGAGACCACCATGCCAGTGGGAAGACCACTAAGCTGGACCAAGAGGGCACCATGGTGGGCTAAGAGACCGCCATGCCAGGCTGATAGACCGCCTCACCAAATCCGCACTGAGGTCATAAGTCTGAGTCCCACAACTCTGACATAAATCCCTAAGGCTGGGATTTCAGGACATCGCCAAGGAGAAAAAAGAGAGGGAGAAAACACGAGAAACAAAAAGGAAAGGAAAAAGAGAAACAGACAGACTATACTTTTGATGATGTTTCTTGCTGATTTACAAACGTTAGTTATGCACAAACTATATTAATTACTTGGAGGGGTGTAATATATCTAAATTTGCTGATGACACAAGAATAGAGGGATGGGTATGTTCTGATCAGAAAATAAAGAATCTGCAACGGTGTATAAAGAGATCGAGTGAATGAGCAAAAACCTGGCAGATAGAGTTTAATTGAGGAAGGTGAGATCATGCACACTGGTAGAAGGAATCAAAATGCAGATCATTATTTAAATAGAGAGAGATTCTAAAATAGTGCAGTGTAGAGCAATCTGGGTGATCTTGTGTATGAAACACAAAATGTTAGTATATAGGTGCTATATAGATATATATATATCTTTGACCCTATGACACTATGACAATTAAAAAAAGTGATAGCTCATCTGAATTTTGTGAATGTTTTCTGTAATTGTGCAATCAAATGGTGGGAGCAGTGACCCACAACTCTGACATAATGTATTCCCTTGCTCAACATTTAACAACTGGGTCTCATTGAGCATTATAAAGGTTTCAAGGGATCGCCTAAATTCTCAGATTGACTCTAAAATGAATTTACATTGACATATTACTGGTTACCTTTAATGATCACCAAAGGTATTGCTTATTTTACAGCTCCTGAGAGCTAATGGTCTATCTGTAACAGACATCAGATTTAAAGCGGCAGCAATGTTGTAGATATCAGAGTTCTTTTGAAATGGATTTATGATTTTACTACATGATGTAATATAGGAATTTTTCTTCTATTTGAACTGTTTTTAGGATGGTATGCTGTGTACTCACAAAGCGTACAAGTAATGGATCACCATTTGTTGAATCATTGCAAACAGAAGGATATTTGATTGATCAAATATTTTGTTTCTTTGTTTAATTGTAGAGGTACTTCTCTTGCTCAAAATACACTGTGTTACGGTTCAGGGGATACATTTTTGACATGGGTAGGGGAAGGGGGTGCAAAAGGCAAAATGGTTGGCAAAGCCTGCCTTACATTGATCCTATGACATACTGTTGGGGGAAAAGATATTTCTAGATCAAATGCATGCTGTAAATTTTCAAGCATGGTATATATCTTTGGAGAGAAGAGGGCAAAGAAGAGATCTGAATGAGGTTTCTAAAATCATCAGTGGGCCACATAAAGTGGATAAGGAGAAAACGTTCCCACTCATGAAAGGAATGAGTGAGAGAATATAGTGTTAGAGTGATTTGCAAAAAGAGCACATGTGATGTGAGAAAATTCTTTTTTACTCAGTAGTTATGGTTTGGAGCGCACTGCCTGGAAATGTGGTGGAAGCAGCTTCAGTTGAGACATTCCAAAGAGCATTGAATAATTATTTTGATAAAAATAATACGCAAGAAAATGGGAAGAAAGCAAGAGACTGGCACCAGGTCATGCATTGAAGAGCTCGTGCAGACATGATGAACAGAATGGCCTCCTTTGTGGTATAATACTTGGAGTCATAGAGTCATAGAGAGGTACAGCACAGAAACAGATCCTTCAGTTCAACTCGTCCATGCTGACCTGATATCCTAAACAAATCTAGTCCTATTTGGCAGCTTTTGGCCCATATCCTTCTGAACCATTTCTATTCATATACTCATCCAGATGCCTTTTAAATGTTGTAATTGTACCAGCCTCCACCACTTCCTCTGGCAGTTCATTCCGTACAGGCACCAACCTTTGCAAGAAAAGCTTTTCCCTTGGGTTCCTTTTAAACTTTTCCCCCTCACCTTCAACCAATGGCCTCTAGTTTTGGACTCCTCCACCCTGAGGAAAAGACCTTGTCTATTTACACTGTCGGTGCCACGTTTGATTTTATAAATTTCTATAAGATCACCCCGCAGCCTCTGACACTCCATGCAAAATATCTCTAACCCATTCAGCCTCTCCCTTTCACTCAAACCCTCCAACCCCAGCAACATCCTTGTAAATCTTTTCTGAACCCTTTCAAGTTTCACAACATCCTTCCTTTGGAATGGAAACCAAAATTGCACACAGTATTCCAAAAGTGGCTTAAATAATGCCCTGTACAACCTCCCAACTCCTACACTCAATGCACTGACCAGCATAATAAAGTCAAGCATACCTATTGCCTTCTTCACTATCCTGTCTACCTGGGACTCCACTTTAAGGAACTATGAACCTGCACTCCAAGGTCTCTTTGTTCAGCAACACTCTCCAGGACCTTACCATTAAGTATATAAGTCCTGCCTGATTCTATGCTTCTGTGAACAAAATTATCATAAAAATCACCAAATTTTTCAATCTTTCTCAAAGGATAACATTTTACCTGTTTTTATTATTTCGATGGAGAAGACTTCAAAAAACGAGTAGTTCTTTCAGAAAGCTTCTTGCTCAGAATTGGAAAACATAAGCTATTTGTTAACATTGCCATTACTTATAATATCAGTCACTGCATCCTGAGGTTAAATAGACCTGAGGGCCGTGGGGTCAGTCAATCATTGAACCCAAATGTAAAATTGCACTTCTGAAAGCGGCAGTATATAATCTACCTGAGTCCCACAAGAAGGGCCCAGAGCAGCAGTAAAAATAAATGACAAAAAAAACTTTTATCACTGTACATCATCTTTGCTGGCAAGTCCAGCTGTTCATCAAAGTGAACACTGAGGACAGATGTTAGTCTTTTTTGGATTGAAGCCTGATTGAAATTAATCCAACTGATCAAAAATCACTTTCAAATCTCTGATTCAAAGCAAGACTTTCACCCTTAGGGTAAGATAAACCTATTCAGATCATAAATTCAGCAAATTTAGTTTAAAGAGAAATGTTTATTAACACTGTATTATAATGTAGAATATAATTCAGAGTTAGTTGAGTCCAAATGTAGAAGAGTCATACATTCATACAATTAAATCTTCTCTGTTTTAATACACAGAGCAAGTGCTTTTAAATCACTGTCTTTTTGTTTATCCTGATTAATGTTAACAGGATAACCCGAGAGGAAACATAAGCATACTCATCAAATTGAACAGATTTCAGATCCACAAATGCATATCACCTTTTGTGTATCGTGAGCTAGTGGGGTCTTTGGAGCTGAGATCTTTTAACATCTTGTCAGAAATTCAGGACCCTCCTTCTCTGCATGTGAACGGGTCTGGTCATCATTAGACTGGCTGAAACAGTCTTTCTTTCTGTTTAATTTGTCTTTACCATTGTGCAGAATTAACATAATTAACCTTAATAATGCATCAAAAAAACTGTTTAATTCATTTCCTTAATCTAATTTTCAGTACCTATATTTGTATAACTTTTGTGAATATTTGTTGCTAAATTTTGTTGTAATCTTAAACACATTATTTGCAGCTTAAATATTTTTTAAAAGCCTTCTGACATATTTGAAAGTATTTTCAGTACAAAATGCCTTTGAACATGCACAGCTGATATAAATCTGTGTGAGATTAAAGTCAGTTCTTTATATTGGACCTAGTTACTTTAATCATTATTTTCCAATATATGTTATTTGACATAAAGGTATAATGAGTTTTGTTTGTTTTCCTGGCTAATATCTAATTACAGAGCTATGTACGGGCATACACATGTTTTATTCTTAGTATAGTGTGACCTTGGTACATTGAATCTTCTAGACTTAACTTGAAATATCAAGAAATCCTGCTAATTCTAAAATGGCTTTGTTTTAGTCATTTTTGCTTTGTCTGTAAGTTTTAGTCAGAGTGACTTTTACTACAAAATATTTTAAGCTCACTCAAAGATAATAAGGTCTCTTGTGACCATGTCCCAGTGACAATTACATGTTACCAAACAGAAATTTGAACCTGCACCTATACTTCCATCCAGACTCTCTTGAGTAATAAATGATTTAAATAATTCTAAAGTCAACCACTGCAACTCAAATCTTTTTTTTAAAATGCCGTTATTGTTAAAAACATTATTAAAAATCTAGTTCCACAACCCATAGGTTTACCTGTTCGCCTCTGCAAATGAACTTATAGAGCATAAAAGTTTGAAGGTACACCAATAATTGGGAACCATCATGAATCTTCCTTATTTTGTTTAACCATTCGTGAACTAGACTTTGTCATAGTGGGAAACCAGTAGATGTGTTATATTTCGACTTCCAAAACACATTTGGCAAAGTACCTTACAAAAGGCTATGTCATAAGATAAGAACACGTGATGTCAGAAGTAGTATATTGGAATGGGTAGAGAATTGGCTTAAATGCAGGAAACAGTAAGTGGGAATAGGGGGTTCTTTTCCATGTCGGTGATCTGTGACCAGTGGGGCTCCACAGGAATCAGTGCTGGGACCACAACTGTTTACAATATTTACGAATAACTTGGAGAAAGGAATCAAATGTACTGTAGCCCAATTTGCAGGCAACACAAAAATATGTGAAAAGGAAAGTTGCAAGAGAAATTCAAACCTTGTACGGAGCAAAATTGCTAGATTAAGTAAGTGGGAAAATGTTTGGCAAATGCGGCGTAATGTGAGAAAATATGACGTTGTTCATTGTGGAAGGGAAATCAAAAGAACAGGATATAATTTAAATGAAGAAAAACTGCAGAAAGCTGCACCTAAAAGAGACTTGGGGTACTTGTGCACAAAACACAGAAACACACAAGTGCAGCAGGTAATCAGGAAGGCTAATGGAATGTTGGCCCTAATTTCAAGAGGGTTGCAGTATAAGAGTGGGGAAGTCTTACTGCAACCCGTACATGTGAGGCCACATCTGAAGTACTGTGAATACTTTTGGTCCCCTTATTTAAGGAAGGATATTGTTTCATTGGAGGCAGTTCAGAGAAGGTTCACTGGAGATGACCGCCAGAATGGAGGGATTGTTTCATGTGTAAAACTTAAACAGATTGACACTCTACTCACTGGAATTTAGAACGATGGGAGGTGATCTCATTGAAACATAAAGGATTCTTCAGGGGCTGATTGATTTAAAGCGGAGATGATGTTTCCCCTCATGGGAGAGTCTCGAGCCAGAGAGCATAGTCTCAGAATAAAGGAGTACCAATTTAAGACTGAGATGAGGAGGATTCCTTCTGTCAAATTTGTGAGTCTTTGGAACTCCTTGACATATAAAGCTGTGGGGGGCAGAGTCATTGTGTATAGTTAAGGCTGAGATTGATAAATTCTTGATTAGTCAGGGAATCAAGTGTTATGAGGAATAGGCAGGAAGGTGGACATGAGGAATGTCAGATCAGCCATGATGCTGTTAAATGGCGGAGCAGGCTCGAGGGGCCCGAACAGCTGACTCCTGTTCCTATTAGTTATGGTCTTAAGGCTGGGCCAGCATTTATTGACCAACCCTAATTGCCCTTGAGAAGGTGGTGGTGGTAAGCTGCCTTCTTGAAATGCTACAGTCCATTTGGTGTGGGATCGTTCCCCAATGCCATTAGGGATGGAGTTCTAGGGTTGTGACCAGCAACACTGAAGAGACAACAATATCTTTTCAAGTCCGGAAGGTAAGTAGCTTGGCAGGGAAGCTGCAGGTGGCAGTGTTCCCATATGTCCGTTGCCCTTTAAGATAATTGGCAAATGAAACAAAGATGAAAATAATTTCTTTTACACCGTAAAGATCATGATTTTGTGGGGTCAAGGAAAACGTTCAATACTAACTTTCAAAAAGGAAGCAGAAAAGAAACTTATGAAGAGTGGGGCACTGGAAGTATTCCATGACCTGCTCAGGTATTATGAGCTGACTGATTTAATTCTCTACTGTATACTAGTTTAATCTATAATTCAACCTGCCTGGGCTAAAATCTGAACAAACTCTGACTGTTAATTGTCAATTAGCATTAAAATGTATATTCTCCATGGCAACACCCTCATCAATCAGAGTCCATTTGTCAACCAATCAGCACTCTCTTCTCATATAGTATAAATGTTGGTCTTTCCCTTGAATTTGTAAACTTGTAACTTGTCCTAACAAGTGCAAGATGAAAGGCTCTGACAAAATGAGATTCTTTTTCATCAATAATGTATAATTGTTTTCCTGACTCAAAATGCTTTGCAGTTCCTTCAGACTGTTTCAAATTTCAGATGGTTTAAAACAAAATCAAAGCACTTTCAAGTAACAAGTTCAGTGTTTGCTTTGTATCAATGTAAATGAGCACAGTGTAAAAGTCAGGTTTATCTCATCAAGCAAGGGCAAAGTGGGATTGCCTTCTGTGCAGAATGTCTAGTGTTGTTTCATATTGAACCTGAAGTCCAAAACTGGAGTTTACACTATATATAAAATAGTAATAGCAACATATTTGCAATCTGCGTGGTCCCAAAATCTGCTTTGAGATTTCTGCTGTAATAAAGCCATTGAAAATAACTGTATTTGTAATTGACTTCACTTACATTTCATTTCTGTTCATATTTGAGTAAGTCTAGTGAAGTTGCTCATACGGGTGTACGAACTGAAGCAATTTTGCAGTACAACGATAAAATCACCTTGCATTTATTTGACGTAGCAAAATATTTCTAAGAGATTTGTGTGCAAGCTAACAAAAAAATTCAGACACTAAGTCACACAAGGTGTGGGTAAAGAACTAGGCTTTAAGGTGCATCTAAACAAGGTTTTAAATGTTGCTGATTTTGTTTATAAACAGGAATGATCCTTGCACAATACAAAAAATATAGCTATAGATTATTCTTCAGATATACTGGCAAAAATATTCATTTTTTTATACTTGTGTTATTTTAATGATGTTCTTTATTGTTTGCTAGCATTCCTGTGGGCCAATGTTTCCTTTCACCTTTTTTGTATCTGTTGTCCTGTGCAGACCCTTTAACATGCAAATGCAATTGTGGACTCATGCAGCTTATAGAAAATAACGTTTGACATTGTGTTATACTGCATTAAAGACACTACATGAGTACAATTTTGTTGCTTTTTGCTTAATTCATATAGTCAGTTGAAAATTGCTAGATGGATTTCTATGCTATTTGGGATGTATTAATAACCTGTCATGTGGATTGCAAAAGCAATAGTCAAGGGTATGATTATCTGATTGAGGTCTCAAATAAGGTCATTGAATAAACAACGTGGTCTCCATAAAATAATCATCTGAGGCTCTATTTTCCTTCACCATTCAAACTTTGAACAATGTAAAATGAAACAGAAGCTGATCTGTCTATAATTCCAGCAAAGTCTACCTTTTAATCTTCATTTAACATATCAAACATATTTAATCACCACGATGCTGTGGTAAGGTGGGGGGCTGGGTCATTTAGCTCAGGCAGCTAATTTGTAATCAGAGTATTGCCCACAGCACGGGTTCAATTCTTGTACCAGCCAAGGTTACCATTGAAGGACTCACCTTCTCAATCTTTCCCCTCATCTGAGGTGTGATAAGCCTCCAGTTGTACCACCATCAGTTGTCTCTCTCTCTTCTGGTCTCACTGCTACAGGAAGAATGCTGTGAAACTTGAAAGGATTCGGAAAAGATTTACAAGGATGTTACCAGAGTTGGAGGGTTTGAGCTACAGGAAGAGGCTGAATGGACTGGGACTATTTTCCCTGGAGTGTCAGAGGCTGAAAGGTGGCCTTCTAGAGGTTTATAAAATCATAAGGGGCATGGATAGGGTAAATAGACAAGGTCTTTTCCCCAGGGTGGAGGAGTCCAAAACTAGAGGGCAAGGGTTTAAGGTGAGAGGGGAAATATATAAAAGGGACCTCAGGGGCAACTTTTTCATGCAGAGGGTGGTGCATGTATGGAATGAGCTGCCAGAGGAAGTGGTGGAGGCTGGTACAATCACAACATTTAAAAGGCACCTGGATGGATATGTAAATAGGAAGGGTTTAGAGGGATATAGGCCAAATGCTGGCAAATGGGACTAAATTTATTTAGGAAATTTGGTCAGCATGGATGAGATGGACTGTCTATGTCCATGCTGTACGCCCCTATGACTCTATAATGAGAGAGCTGCCCTATGGTCTGAGGACAATGGTGATTTTACCTTTTCTGTTATGGTACACTTCAGTTGTTGAAAAAATTAGCTTTTATCTATTTTTACATAGAAACATGGGAGTTAGAGGCCATTCAGCCCTTCATGCCTTGTCCGTTTTTCAATACAGTCATTGCTAATCTTTTATCTCAATGCCATAATCCCACTTTCTCTCCAAACCTCTTTAACTTTCTCTCACATTCTGAAATATATTTGGTGACTAGGCCTCCACAGCCTTCTGTGGTAGAGAATTTCATAGGTACACTATACTTTGAGTGAAGAAATGTTTCCTCCGCTCAGTTCTAAGTAGCCTACTCCATACACTGAGACTGTGAGCCCTGGTACTAGCATCCCAACCAGGGAAATATTCCTCCTGCATCTACTCTGTCTGACCCTTCAGAACTTGATATGTTTCAATCAGGTCCACTCTCATACTCTAAATTTAGTGTATACAGCCCAGTCGACCAAATCTCCCCTTGCAGGACAGTCCTGCCATCCCTGGTATCAGCCCAACGAATCTCTGTTTGTAAACCCTGTATAGCAAGTATACCCCTTTCTTCGGTAGGAAGTCTAGAACTGCATGCAACAGTCCAGGTATGGTCTCACCAAAGCCCTGTATAACTTCAGTAAGGCATTCCTGCTCTGAACTCAAATCCTTTAACGAGAAAGACCAATATACCATTTGTTTATTACTTGTTGCACCTTTTTTCATCGATTAGTGTACAAGTCATCTCTTTGTACATCCGCATTTCCCAATATATCACCATTTAAATAAAATTCTGCCTCTCTATTTTGTCACGTTGAAGTGAATAATTTCATAGTTAGCCCATGTACATCTGACATGTGTTTGCCCACTTACTCAACTTGCCTAAGGCTTCCTTGCATCCTCCTCACCACTCACAATCTTGCCCAGTTTTGGGAATGTTACAAGTGATTCCCTCATCCACATCATTTATATATTATCGTACAATCCCTGCAGTGAGGAAGCAGGCCATTCAGCCCATCAAGTCTGAAGAGAATCCCATCCAGATCCATCCCGTACCCTATCCCTGTAACCCTGCATAATACATGGCTAATCCACCCAGCCCGCAAATCCCTGGATACTGAGGGCAATTTAGCATGACCAATCAACCAAACCTGCACATCTTTGGACTGTGGGAGGAAATCGGAACACCCGGAGGAAACCCACGCAGACACGGGGAGAATGTGCAAACTCCGCACAGACCGTCACCTGAAGGTGGAATTGGACACAGGTCCCTAGCGCTGTGCGGCAGCAGCACTAACCACTGACCCACTGTGCCACTCTTTTGCTCAGCTTATTGTGAATAGCTGAGTAAAAGTATCGACCCCATGAGTCAGATTTACCACTACCACTCAGAATAAGACACATTTTTTTCCTATAGTCTATCATTAATCTGTTCTCCAGTTCTTAATCCATGCCAGTATATTGCCCTCTATCCCATGTGCTTTAAATTTGCCGACTAAACCCCTGAGGAGGAATTTAGCAAAAGCCAGCTAAAAATTCAAATACACTACATCCACTGGTTCTCCCTTATCTATTCTAGTAGTTAAATCCTCAAAAAGCTCCAGTAAATTAGAAAAGCATGAATTCACTTTTGTAAAGCTATAACGGCTTTGTCCAATCCCTTTATCACTTTCCAAATGTTCTGTAATCACTTTTTTATAACAGACTAGCATTTTCCCCACAATCAATTTAGGCTTTCTGGTTTACAATTTTCTTCATGTTTTTCTCCCCGCTTTTGTAAATGGTGAGGTTATGTTTGCTATCCTTCAATCTGTGGAAACATTGAAAGGATCTGTTGCAAGTGTACGATATTACCTGTTATGGATGTTCATGTATGGATAGTGGCGCCTGCTATATCGGCCATTTTGGTAACTACTCCAAATATGAAACCGAGTATTATGAGTTTCTTCAAGTATTTGAATAGTTAATGAGTAACAAATGCTTGTGTTGGCCATTTAGAGAGTGGGTCTATGGAGAAGCTACTGAAAAACATGATAAAGTCTAAGGCTTAGAGCAATTGTATACATATGTGTTTCTGTATTTGTGACTATGTGTGTATCCAGATTATCTTGATTATGCTTTTCTGGATTGGTGCACATGGGCATTTCAGACGGCCTCTATCTTAGACCCTTAAAAGAAATGCTGATACACTGCTGTATCGGTTATAATCTTACAAAATTCCTTAGATTCTGGAAGGGACCAGCTTTTAAATGATCATTTACTGTTTGCTTCATGAAGAGTTTTCAGCTCATCATGAAGCTTCTGGTTTAACACTTTCTCCCAACTCAATCAAAGTTTTAGTTTTCTGCTGGGGCACTATATTTCTTCATCTTTAACCCACTCTAAAAACTGACCACACTCTTCAACTCTTTTTTTTTTCCTTTTCATTTTGTTTAAAGCCTAGAACTCTTTCCATTATTTGCTGCTTTAGTTGTTGTTTGGCTCCCTCTGTGTGTCCTGTTTGACTTCTTTCACTGGGCCACCATTGCTGGCATTAATTCTGCTTCCTCTCCTATGATGCTGCTTGGCCTGCTGTGTTCATCCAGCTCCACACCTTGTTATCTCGGATTCTCCAGCATCTGCAGTACCTATTATCTCTGATATCTTTAATTCTGAAAGGACTGTCTTATGGGTGAGATTTAGCTCTTTGGTGTATGCACTGTGCATTCCCACCTACCTTTTTTTCAGGTCTGTCATTTTCTTTGCCACATTTTTGAGCTCAAGTTAATGCTCCTGCAGCAGCTCCTGATGAGCCTGATCTGTTGTACATGTAACTCACTGCAAATCTTCCTGTAGACTGTCAATCCTTTCATTAAATTATTGATACAGAGCTTATAGCTCATCTTGTTTCCATCTTTAGAGTTATAGAGTGACAGAGCACTGAAACAAACTGTTCAGTCCAACCAGCCCATACCGACGATTATCCCTAACTATTCTAGTCCCACCTGCCTGCGTTTAGCCCATATTTCTCCAAACATTTCTTATTCACGTATTTATCCAAATGTTTTAAATATTGTAACTGTACCTGAACCCACGATATCCTCTGAAAGTTCATTCTACATGCAAACCACTCTGTTTCTTTAAAAATTGGCTCTCATGTCTTTTGAAATCATTCTCCTCTCACTTTAAAAATATGTACCTTGCCTTAAAATTCTCCACCCTAGGGAAAAGACCACTGGCCATTCACTTTATCCATACCCCTCATGATCTTATCAACCTCTATAAGGTCACTCCTCAACTTCCTCTTTCTATCCTCTCCTTAGAACTCAAACCCTTCATTCCTGGAAACATCCTGGTAAATCTCTTCTGAACTCTCTCCAGCTTAATAACATCATTCCTATAACAGGTCAACCAGAACTGGACACAGTACTCCAGGAAAGGCCTCACCAGTGCCCTGTACAACCTCAACATAAGATCCCAACTGCTGTATTCAAAGGTCTGAGCAACAAAGGCAAGCATGCTAAGTGCCTTCTTAACCATCCTGTCTTTGTGTGATACAAACTTCAAAGAATTATATATACGAACCCCTAGGTCTGTCTTCTGCAATACTACCCTAGGCCCTAATTTTAATTGTATAAGTCCTGCCCTTGTTTGCTCTATAAATGCAATACCTTGCACTGGGTCAATGGGCTGAAGAGCGGCAGATACAGTTTAATGCACTTTGCATTTATCCAATTAAACTGTAACTGCCACTCTTCAGCCCATTGACCCAATTGATCAAGATCTCTTTGTAATCTTAGATAACCTTCTTTGCTGTCCATTTTACCACCAATTTTGGTGTCATCCACAAACTTACTAACCATGCTTTCAACATTCTCATCCAAATCATTTATATAAAAGAAAGACAAAAGTGGGCTTTTTTTTTTCTTTTTTCAGCTCTTCATTTATCTTTGTGAGATGAGCAAGGTATCTCCAAAGGCCTTAACATCTCCGGGACTGATTGATTGATCCAGACCTAGTCGTGCAGCCTTGTCTTCTTGACCTTTCATTTTACTCCACAAAGATAGACAGCTGAGATTTTAGCTCCAATATTTCAGAAGAAAGTGAAGTGTGCCATTTTCTTTCATATTCAATTCCGCACGTTCTTCATGAGTAGCCTGTTGCAGCTTCTGCTGATATCTCTGATGCCTGTAGCACTGGCAGGATCGGTACATCAAGATTAGTGTCCTCTCTCAGGCCAGTGCCCTCAGTATTGATGCACTGCTTAAGATCAATCAGATTCAATGGGTGAACTGTATCATTCACATGCCTGACACAAGACTTCTCAAACGAACTCTCTACTCCAGACTTCGTCATGGTAAGCAGTTACCAGGAGATCAGAGGAAATGGTTGAAGGACGTCCTCGATGCTTTCCTGAAGAAAAGGCACTGATTCATGGGAACGTCTAGCCCAAAACTGTTCCATGTAGAAGAAGCATTCACAAACTTGCAAACTGTTACAAATTTTTCTGACAGCCTCAGATGAAAGCAAATGCCTAATTTTTTTTTTGATTTATTGATGAGATGTGGGTGTTGCTGGCTGGCCAGCATTTATTGCTCATCCCTAGTTGCCATTGAGAAGGCGGTGGTTGAGCTGTCTTCTTGAACCGTTGAGGTCTGTGTGCTGTAGGTTGACCCACAATACCCTGATGGAGGGATTTCCAGGATTTTGACTTTATTCATTAAGGGAATGAGGGCATCATTGGCTAGGAATTTATTGACCATCCACAATTGCCCAGAGGGTAGTTTAGAGTCAAACACATTCCTGTGGTTCTGGAGTCACATGTAGGCCAGATCAGGTAAGGATGGTAGTCTCCTTCCCTAAAGGGCATTAGTGAACCAGATGGGTTTTTCCGACAATTGGGAATGGATTCATGGTCATCGTTAGATTCTTAATTCCAGATAGTTTATGAATTTAAATTCCACCATCTGCCATGGTGGGATTTGAACCAGGGTCCCCAGAACATTATCTGGGTCTCTGGATTAACAGCCCAGCGATGATACCACTAGGCCATTGCCTCCCCCAGGGCAGGGAAGGAATAGCAATATATTTCCAAGTCAGGATGGTGTGGAGCTTGACAAAGAACTTGCTGGTGATGATGTTTCTATGTATCAGCTGCCCTTGTCCTTCCAGATGGAAGTGGTCATGGGTTTGGAAGGTGCTGTCTGTGAATTGTTTGGTGAATTTCTGCAGTGCAATTTATACATTGTACACACTGCTGTTATTGAGTGTCAGTGGTGGGGGAAGTGGATGCTTATGGATGTGGTGTCTGTCAAGTGGGCTGCTTTGTCCTGGATGGTGTCAAGCTTCTTGAGTGTTGTTGGGACTGCACTCATGCAGGCAAGTGGGGAGCATTCCATCACAGTCCTGACTTGTGCCTTGTAGATGGTGAACAGGCTTTGATCAGTCAGAAGGTGAGTTACTTGCCACAGTATTCCTAACCTCTCTCCTGCTCTTTTAGCCATTGTGTTTATGTGGTGAGTCTAGCTGAGTTTCTAATCAATGGTAACCCCCAGGATGTTGATAGTGGGGGATTCCATGATGGTAAACACAATTGAATGTCAAGGGATGGTAGTTAGATTGTCTTTTATTAGAGATGGTCATTGGCTGGCACTTTTGGAGTACAGATGTTACTTGACACTTGTCAGGCCAGACCTGGATATTTTCTGGATTTTGCTGGATTTGAACGTGGACTGTTTCAGTGTCTGAGGAGTCACAAATGGTGCTGAACATTGTGCAATCATCAGCGAACATCCCCACTTCTGACCTTATGATGGAGGGAAAGTCATTGATGAAGGAACTGAAGATGGTTGGGCTGAGGACACTACCCTGAGGATGTCAGAGATGTCCTGGATCTAAGATGACTGACCTCCAACAAGCATAACCATCTTCCTATGTGCCAGGTATGACTCCAACTGCGGAGAGTTTGCCCCAATACCCATTGAATTCAGTTTTGCTAGTTCTCCTTGATGCCACACTCAGTTAAATGCAGCCTTGATGTTACTGGCCTCGCCTCTGGAAGTCAGCTCTTTTGTCCGTGGTTGAACCAAGGCTGTGATGAGGTCGGGAGCTGACTGGCCTTGGCAGAGCCCAAATTGAGCATCACTGAGCAAGTTATTGCTGATCAGGTGCTGCTTGATATCAGTATTGATCACACCTTCTAACACTTTGCTGATGACTGAGAGTAAACTGATGGGGCGATAATTGACCATGTTTGATTTGTCCTGCTTTTTATGTGCATGGCTTACCTGGCTAATTTTCCACACAGTCGGATAGATGTCAGTGTTGTAACTGTACTGGAACAGCTTGGCTAGGGAAACTACAAGTTCTGGAGCACCAGTCTTCAGGACTATTGCCAGAATGTTGGCAGAGCCTGTAGCTTTTGCAGTTTGTTGATATTACATGGAGTGCTGGGGATCACCGGAGGAGGCCAATGCTTCAACCTTATCTTTTGCACTGATGTGCTGGGCTCTTCCTTCATTCGAGATGGGGTTATTTGTGAAGCCTCCTCCTCCAGCCCGCTGTGCTTTCAACAGTCGCTGATGCAATGATGAACTAGGACATTGACAGTTGTCTCATATGCTTTAGCATGATATGAAGACTGTCAATCACCTTTTCTACCTTTTTGATAAACTATTTTGCTTACCCATTCAACAATTAGAGGCTTTATTTGCTTGATGCTTTCCACCACTCTTCACTGTATCATGTTAATGATCGTGGCCAAATAATTAAGCACTCCTCAAGGATTGATTAACTCTGATTTTGTTTATTTAAAACACACTACTAATTACAGCTAACCAACTGGTTTGTGCGTGTACAGCCTGCAAACTAACAGCAGAATCACAGCATTATTTATTCAGACCACATGAAGACCTGAAAGACAAATTCCCTTCAAGGCGATAAACACCGAAAGAACTGCAGATACTGTAAATTAGAAACAAAAACAGAAATTGCTGGAAAAGCTCAGCAGGACTGGCAACATATGTGAGGAGAAATCAGAGTTAACGTTTCGAGTCCGGTGACCCTTCGTCTTAAAGGCAAAGTACACAAATAACAAAAACCCAGGAGGATGCCACCTCTTGTGGGGGTGAGTAAAATTACAGGACATTGCTTGAGAATTAGACGACTCACTTTTAGACAAATGGTCTCTCCGACGGTTCACAGCGTGCCTACCTATCTCCTCTAAAACAAAGGAGGTCATGTTTTTAAATTTGAGCAAAGTGAGCTAATTTTTGATAGTCAAGGGAGGCGAGGTTTACGGGATAGAGGTAAGAAAGAGGAAGTGAGACTACCACCAGCACAGCTATGATCTTGGTGAATGCTGGAGCAAGCTTGAAGGGCCAAATGGTCTCTGCCTGTTTATCCCATCCTAAGGCATGACACGTCTAGTCTGAAAATTTCAAGGAACCATAACACCCCCTCAATTCTCAGATACAAAAGGAATGCATACCTGCTGAAGTGTGGATGGTTCCTGCAGCATCTCACCGGATATGGCTCAGGACCAATTTAAAATGAAAGAACACAGCTGCTGTTATTTGCCAGCTAGCTTCCGTTCCTCTGGCTTTGAAGACTTTCTCCTCAGAGGTTGGATAGACAGCCAACATCTTAGCTTAAGAAACGAGCTGGGACTTGTGCCATATATCGCACTCCCCAAGCTTTCCCCTTCATTGTAATTATGAACACTTTTTTTTTCTCTCTCTCTGGCTGCGATACAAGAAGGTCCTTGTCTGTCAGAACATCAAAGTTTAACTTGGAGTTTACGGACAATCCAGCAAATCATTATGTTTTCATCACATTGTTTGATTAAAAAGAGCTCACCTCTAATAAAACTAAGGCTGTTCATTTCCAACCTGTTCTCTCAGTTTCATCAATTTCAGTTGCCGTTGGCTGATGAATTCCCCATTCCTCTTATTTTTAGATTTCCTGGCAAAAAGCGCCAGAGAAGTAATTGGTGCTCCAAACTTGGAATGCTTGATAGAAAAAGCAGCAAAGCATTCAAACTGTCTAGAAAGTCTCCGGCCAGACCAGTACTTGGCAAGTATCAGTGGGTCATCGAATACTATTCATAACTTATATCTCCAAAGTAGCAGAATTGGACCAATACAGTTTCTGTAACTACAGCAATGTTTTGGGGGAAAAAACCCTGTTGATGTTTGCAAATATTGCAGCTGGGAAAAGGCTCAAAGATATCTATTGTTCTGTTTTAATCGAGATTTACGACATGGAAATAAGCTTTCATGCTGGATGCATTAAAAAATATTTAAATGAAAATCTCATTCTCTGAAAGTGAGTTGTCAGTATTTATTGCCCATCTCTTATTCTTCTGTGATGGTTCTGCTGGGCTTTCTGGAAATGCTGGCTTTAAATAAATGTTCGATCTAATGAAAAAAACTGCACCTACATGCAATTAAGGTGTCTTCAAAACCTTCTAACAATAGCTGCAACTATTGGAAAGTCATTTAGGAAGCCACTACATTGGAATCTCTCAAAATTGTGCATCCCTAGCGACTAAAATTGTACAAGAGTTTTAATATATGAAATTTGCCTGTGGCTAAAAAAAAATCAGTGTCAATCTTCACCCTGAGCAATATGGAGGATATTTGTGGGCTACTGTTTCAACTAATGTCCCTGTTACAGACTTCAGGACCATATTTACTAAATTGGGGATGGTGCACTGGATGACATTACAAATATTGGCAATGATAGTAATGTCCAATTTCAGAAAGTTGAGGAAATTAAGAGTTGAATTTTCACAGCCTTCAGTATTGCAATTCCAGATCCTGTTTGTAATGCTAGATTTAAGCAGAAAAACAATTCCAAATAAGCAGGAGTGCAATTCTAGATCATGTAACAATTCAGTCTTGGAATACATGGCATTGTAATCTCAGACCATGCAGCCTGGTAATCCCAGATCCCGCAACATTGCAATCTCAGACCATGCAGCCTGGTAATCCCAGATCCCGCAACATTGCGATCTTAGACTATGCAGCATTGCAGTGCCAGCTCTCATTACATTCTAATTCCATATTATTCACAAGGTAATGGTGAGCTGCCTTCTTGATCAGTGCTGTCTACGGGGTGTTGATAGACTCATAATGCTGCAAGGAGTGAGCTCATAGAATCCCTACAGTGTGGAAACAGGCCCTTTGGCCTAACAGGTCCACATCGACCCTCAAAGCATCCTACCCAGACCCATTCCCCTACTCCACACCTCATCTACACATCCTTGAACACTACGGGCAGTTTAGCATGGCCAAACCACCTAGCCTGCACATTTTTGGACAGTGGGAGGAAACCAGAGCACCCGGAGGAAACCCACGCAGGCATGGGGAGAATGTGCAACCTCCACACAGATAGTCGCCCGAGGGTGGAATTGAACCCAGGTCCCTGGCACTGTGAGGCAGCAGTGCTAACAACTGAGCCACTGTGCCACCCAGAGATAGTAAAGACTGCAGATGCTGGAGTCAGAAATTTCTGCAGTGCATCTTGTGGATAGTACACTCTGCTGCTCATGAGCATCGGTGGTAGAGGGAGTGGATACCTGTGGATCTGGTGTTAGTCAAGTGGGTTGCTTTGTCCTGGATGCTTTCAAGCTTCTCAAATGTTGTTGGAGTTCCATCCATCCAGGCAAGTAGAGAGTATTCCATCACACTCCTCAATTATGCCTTTTAGATGATGGACATGCTTTGCGCTTTCAGGAGGTGAGTTATCCGTTGCAGATTCCTAGTGCCTGACCTGCTCTTGTAGCCATTGTGTTTGTCTGACAAATGCAGTTCAATTTCTGGTCAATGGTAACCTCCAAGATGTTGATAGAGAGGCATTCAGGGATAACAATGCCATTGAATGTCATGAAGCAATGGTTGAAGTCTCCCATGCTGGAGATGTTCATCATCTCCATGTGGCATCAATATAACCTGTTACTTGTCAGCCCACATCTGGATATTATCTGGGTTTTGTTTCATTTGGGCATGAAATGCTTAGAGTCGCGAATGGTGCTGAAGATTGTGCAATCATCAGTGAACATCCCCTTATAATGTATGAAAGGTTATTGATGAAGTAGCTGAATGGAATTGGACCCAGGACACAACCTGAGGATCTCCTGCAAAGATGTCCTGGAGTTGAAATGGCCAACCACCAACAGGCACCTCCATCAATTCACACAAAAGGAGTAAATGTTTCTCTCCAGGCATCAAACATTATTGAAAACATTAAACAGGGGAATTACTAGGAAGTAAAAGGACATGATCCATTTAATTCACTTTCTACGATCCTTGCAGTTACATGATAACGAGTAGCAATAAATCCTTATCAACTCATAGAAACTCTGCAGTGTAGAAGCAGACTATTTGCCCGTCAAATCCACACCAACCCTCTGAAGAGCATTCCACCCAAACCAATCCCCCTACCCTATCCCTGCATTTTCCCATAGTTAACCCACCTAGCCTGCACATCCCTGGACACTATGGACAACTTAGCTTGCCCAATACACCTAACCTGCACATCTTTGGGCTGTGGGAGGAAACCAGAGCACCTGGAGGAAACCCACGTTGACACAAAAGAAAGTGCAAACTCCCAACAGACAGTCACTCAAGGCTGGAATTGAACCTAGTTCTCTGGTGCTATGAAGCAGCACTCTTAACTGCCGAGCACCCATGCCATCCACATGTCAGATGGTTTACTCCCTGCATAGCTCAATGGGTGCAGTTCTAACAATTAATCTAAAACAGCCAGACATAATACAAGAAAAACCTCTAATGGTGCAGAGATTGAGAGTCAGAGGTCTAAACCCACTTGCTCCACTCAACGTCAAACATCATGTCCATAGATATTTTTCGGCTAATGGGGAACTCGCTGGCTAATCACAGAACTGTCATGGAATCTGAGGCATTTCCATGCACAAGACCTGACAGAATCTAATATCTACCAAGGACTGAGGTAGCCACTGGCTAGATTTCCCTGTCTGTGAGGTCTCCCGGCAGTAGCAGCCCAATCTCCATCAAGAGTTGTCAGCCAATCAGGACCAAAGTTTCTTTGCTGGCAGCAATATCTTCCCCAGAGTTCCAAGGGCATCATGGGATGCCAGAATGCAGATGAGTGATGGTGGGATGGTAAGATAGTGCCAGAGGGAGAAAGCAGGCAAGGCCATTACATGGCGTTTAGTGGCTAACTTCCATAACACCGTGCCCCACAATCAGACAGAGATGGAAAGTTAACATTGCTAACTAAGAGCTGCTTTTAGGGCTCATGGTGTGGTGGTATTGTCCCTACTTCTGAGCTAGGAGGCTCACGTTCAAACCCACCTGCTCGAGAGCTATGTATTGATATCTTTGAACAGGGGTTAGTGAGGAAAATCTCAACAAGAAGAGGAACAAGGGTTCTTGTGTTCAGTGGTAGTGTGCTCACCTTTGAGCCAGAAGATCTGAGTTTTAAATCCCACCTGCACTAAAGATACATCATAACATGTTGATTGGAAAAGTATAAACCAGTAAAGTTTGGCTTGGTGTTCTGGATTATGGAGAGAACATATATATATAAATATATATATCCGGCTGTTGTGACACCATGGTGTTGTGCTTTCCTTTAGGCCAGAAGAACTGGGTTCAAATCTCATTTAAGCTGGAAATATGTTGAAACATGTGTGATCAGGTTGATTATAAAATACCTAAGCAGTGAGTTTTTCTCCAGTGTAGAAGTTTTATTTGGTGCATTCTATTTGACTGAACAAATATAATAAACCGCATCTTCTTATTCAGACAGTGTCTTTGGGAGGAGCAGTGTCTTGAGTCACTGTGGTTGTACCTCTACCTCTGGGCCAGGAGGGCTGGGTTCTAGATCTACTTGCTTCAGAATTGTGTCCTAACCTGTCTGAACAGAGCTTCATGGTTAACAGAGCTGTACAACAATCAGTTCTTAAAGAGATTTACACAACTTTGTGATGAGAAATTTTCCCTTTGACTGAATTCTCTGTTGCCCAAAGCTACTGGCCTGTTAGTCTTCAATTAGTTTTCCAAATATTCTCCATCAAGATTTTGGAGTTTTCCTCCAAAAAGGTGTTTTGTCTGATGTGGCAATGCTTATCACCTGTTATATAAACTAGGCATAGATATCATAATATTGAAGAAGCCAATAGACATTTACTACAACTAATGGTTTTTTACCGATGTTACATTCCTCAGGCAAATGGGTGTCTAGCCTAACATTAAACTGTTACAAGGTCAGAAGCCACACGACACCAGGTTATAGTCCAATGGGTGATATCACCTAACGAAGGAGCAGCGCTATGATAGCTTGTGATTATAGATAAGCCTGTTGGTCTATGCCCTGGTGTTGTGTAACTTCTGACCTTGTCCATCCCAGCCCAACACCGGCGCCTCCACATTAAACTGTTACAACAAAGGAGCATGCTTCCATTATAGATCATACTTCAAGTGATCTGACATGAGGTAGATTATAATACTTGTACAGCCCCAGATCATATGCTATGATACAACAATGAAACTAGCAATTTTTTTAAATATATACCAACATATTGACAGTCAGACATAATAAGAAGAAGATCCCTCAACATTTGAGACAGATTTTGAGAGATTGTTGGAAGAAATCATTATCCTGGTCTTTAAGTAATGATATTTTTAAGCTTTTTGTTTTGCAAAATTATCTATACTTGTCTAAAACCATTTATCCTATCACTTTTCAGTTCCTTTGAGTAGATTCTCCTGCTGTAAGTCACACTATAAGTGCAAATTATTGAAAACAGTGGCATGGTGGTATTATCAGAGGATGATCATTCCAAGTGTCCAGGCTCTGCAAAAATGGGGTCAAATCACACCATGGCAGCTAGTGGAATTTAAATCCCAGTGATAAACTGGGAATATTAAACTTGTCTCAGTGATGGTGACAATGAAACTGACACCAATTGCTGTAAAATCTGATTCACTGTATCCTTTAGAGATAGAAGTCTATTGTCTTTACTTGGTCTAGACTTCATGTATCTTCAGCCCCATGGCAATGTGGCTGACTATTATCTTCCCTCTGAAATAGCAAGCCATGCCATTCAATAGTAGTTACAGATGGGGAACAAGCGCAGTCATAGAGTCATAAAGATGTACAGCATGGAAACAAACCTTTCGGTCCAACTCACCCATGACGACCAGATATCCCAAATTAATCTAGACCTATTTGCCAGCATTTGCCCATATCCCTCTAAACCCTTCCTATTCATATACCCATCCAAGTGCTTTTTAAATGTTGTAATTGTACCTGCCTCCGCCACTTCCTCTGGCAGCTCATTCCATGCACGCACCACCCTCTGCGTGAAAAAGTTGCCCCTTAGGTCCCTTTTATATCTTTCCCCTCTCACCTTAAAACTATGCCCTCTAGTTTTGGACTTACCTACCCTGGGAAAAGGTCTTTGGCTATTCACCCTATCCATGCCCCTCATGATTTTATAAACCACCATAAAGTTATCCCTCAGCCTCCACTCCAGGGAAAATAGCCCCAGCCTATTCAGCCTCTCCCTATACCTCAAACCCTTCAACCCCAGAAACATCCTTGTAAATCTCTTCTAAATGCTTTCACGTTTCACAACATCTTTCTTATAGTCCTTGCCAGTGCTATGCACGTTCCATGAAAGAATAAAGATACCAAGCTTCTCCCCTGGCAGGATGTTATCCATGAATAAATGTCGGATGAGTTAAAAAGTTAACGTTAAGGCTCAGAAGAAATATCCCAAAGTGGATTAAGCATTCTAATTGTCTCTGCTGATGTATACCCATTTACACCTATTTTTAGGTTTTTGTTATTCTAAGAAGAACAGGGGTCAGCTTGCCTTCTTGATGTTGCCAAAAAAGGAATGTCTTTGGTTACATTTTTAGATCTGAGTTCCTTCTGCCCAAGGAGAAATCTCCAGGCCCTTAAGAAGTGAAGGGAGTTCCCTTGTGAAATTCCAGACTCCTGCAGAAGCACCAGAACCCACAATTAACTAATTATTCATTTTAATGCCACTCTTAAGTCTTGACGTAATTGCTGTTTTCAGCAGTATAATATTATTTTGAGTCATTCAGGTTACGAGTGATCAATAAATGCGAAATTTCAGTCTGTATACATTTTGCTGCTAATGTACTTTTCTTCTCCTGTGCCATAAATCCAGGGGCACTTGTTATTCATGATTGTCCAGCTTCTACTATTCCTGCTCTTTTCCTCCTCCAGAGTGTTATAATCTTGCTCCTCTCTGGGCTAACATCCATCTTGCAATTAAGTAGACTCTCAGTTCCTTCATAAGTACTCTTATTTCTCAGCTGTCTTTGTTTGTCTCTTTCCAATTACCTCGGCGATACATCCTCAGCATGACATGCTCTAGTTTCATTTCCCGGCTTTTCTTCTCAATTGCACATGAAATTACTTCACCCTCATCTAAGCAAGCATTCATTTCTGCTTTCAAAAGGCTTCCTAGTTCTGTGCATTTTTACTAGCATTTACCCATTTTGTTCTGCATGTGTTTTCTTTTATAGAGTCATTAGAGTTGTACAACACGGAAACAGACCCTTCAGTCCTATTCTCAATTAATCTAGTCACATTTGCCAGCATTTGGCCTATATCCCTCAAAACCCTTCCTATTTATATAACCATCCAGATATCTTTTAAATGTTGTAACTGTACCAGCTTCCATCACTTCCTCCGGCAGCTCATTCCATTCATGCACCACCCGCTGCATGAAAAGGTTGCCCCTTAGGCCCCTTTTATATCTTTCCCCTCTCACCTTCCATCACTTCCTCCGGCAGCTCATTCCATTCATGCACCACCCGCTGCATGAAAAGGTTGCCCCTTAGGCCCCTTTTATATCTTTCCCCTCTCACCTTAAATCTACGCCCTCTAGTTTTGGACTTACCTACCCTGGGGGAATGACCTTGACTATTCACCCTATCCATGCCCCTCATGATTTTGTAAACCTTCATAAAATCACTCTGCAGCCTCCAACGCCCGAGGGAAAATAGCCACAGACTATTCAACTTCTCCCTATACTTCAAACCCACCCCCCCCAACCCTGGCAATGTCCTTGTAAATCTTTTCTTCACTCTTTTCAAGATTCACAGCACCTTTCCTGTAGCAGGGGGGCCACAATTGAATACAGTATTCCAAAAGTGACCGAACCAAAGTCCTGTACAGCCATAACATGACCTCTCAACTCCTGACACAATGCACTGAGTAATAAAAGCATGCATATCAGACACCACCTTCACTATCCAGTCTATCTGTGGCTCCACCTTCAAGAAATGGTGAACCTGTCTCTTTGTTTGGCAATACTCCCCTGCCCTGATTTGCCTTACCAAAATGCGGCACCTCAAGTTTATCTAAATTAACTCCAGCTGCCACTTTTCAGACTGTCTGCTCAAATTCCTGTTGTACTCTGAGATAACCACCTTTGCTGTCCACTACACCACCAATTTTGGTATCATCTGCAAACTTAATAACCATTCCTCCAATATTCACATCCAAATCATTTACATAAATGACAAAAAGCAGTGGACCCAGCACCAATTGCTATGGCACACCACTGGTCACAGGCCTCCAGTCCAAAAAATAACCCCCTACCACTACCCTCTATCTCCTTCCTTCAACCCAAATTTATATCCAAATGGCTAGCTCTCCCTGGATTCCGTGTGATCTAAACTTGCTAACCAGTCTACCATGCATTTTGCCTCATGGCCAACAAATGGCTTTCTCCTCTCAATCCATTTCCACCTTGAAATGTAAAGTTAGTTCCTGTTGTAATGACCTGGCAAACAATTCACACGCAGCAAGGCCCTACAGATAGCAATGTCAAAAGCGAACAAATAATTTGTTATTAGTACTGTTGGATGGAGGTCAGTATTGGCTTTGATAACTGGAAGAATTCTTTCCTCTGAAATAATGTATTGATATATTTTACACCCACTTGAGGGAATCTTGTTTTATTACCAGAGAAGTGGGACCTCTGCTAAGGCAGATCTGTCTTGGCAATGTACTGAGGTGTTCATCATGTGACTTGAATACCCAAGCAGGATTCTCTCCTGCTCCATACCACAGAGGCAACAACATTAATGCCGAGCCATGGCAAACAAACTCTTTCAGGTTAGCTCTCTTGGTTTTAAGGTTTTCATTTTTCTGGTTTCTTTCTCATGCTTTACCTGAATCTTTTTTTCTCTCTCTATCACACCATGATTTACCAATGTTATTTACCAACTCATTCTCCAGAGAGTCTGTTTTCCAACTAAGCCTCTTTGATTAAAAGACAGATAGATAAACATCCTTTCAAAGCATTATCAACTGTTCCTGTACAGAAGAAGGAGGGTATTCAGCTTTGCTGAAGAACAACCTACCAAAGTCTCACATTCCTGGCCTTTTCCCATAGTCTAACAATTTCTTTTTATTTCAAATAACAACCCAAAGCTCTCTTGGATTCCACAAATGAATCTGTCTCGGTCATGTTTCCAGGCAAAACAGTCCAGGTCCTAACCATTTGCTGCTGAAAATGTGTTTTTCCTCATGTTGCCACTGCTTCTTTGAACAATCACCTTATATTGATACTCGATTAATTCTCAATTTCTCTACCAATGAGAAAACGTTTTCCTATTTACTCAATCTACACCCTTCGTGATTTTGTACACCTCTGCCACATCTCCAATCAACCGTCTCTTCATCAAAGAGAGCAACCCCAGCTTCTGCAATCTCTCTACGTGAATGAAGCTCCTAGTCATCTGTGGAATCCTTCTGGTAATCCTCTCTACATTCTTGCTAAAATCTTTAAACTTTCCTGAAGTGTAGTGGCCAGAAATAGACTCAATACTCCAGCTAAGTCTGAATCAATTTTGTTTTTCACAGGTTTATCATAACTTCCTGCTTTTGTATTCTATGACCCCATAATCAGATAAAGAGGTGCTGACATTAAATTGAAAAGCCTCACTGCGCCCCACAGTTGATATAAATGATTTAATTATCTAAATATAGCCTGTAGAGATCTCCTGATGTCAATGGCCAATATTTAGCTCATACGTATCTCTACAGGCTTCTTGAAAAGAAATCACATTGCACTATTTTCAAACTGAATTTGAACACAGTGAATCAAAACTAAATTACGCAATGCCAATACAACTTACCATAGACCAGTTCATTAGTAAATACTTACAATATCCTGTTGTATTCTCCAGATAAAATGGCCATTACCATTCATCTTGGCTCAGGTAGTCATGCTTTCTCCTCGTGGATTAAAAAGTCATGGGTTCAAGTCCCACACTGGAGTCTTGAGTGTAAAACTTATGCTGACATTTTAGTCCAGTGCATGGTGATCAGGTGCGCTGTCAGATGTGCTGTTAAACAAAGTCCTCAGTTTCCTTCTCAGATGACACAAAATATCTCTTGACATTACTTTTGCAGATTTCTTCTGAATATTATCTAACCTTCAAGCAACATCCCTGAAACAGTTCATCTGGTCAGTAACACACTGCTGTGTGTAAATTGGTAGCTGTGTTTCCTACATTACAACAGTTACTTCACTTCAGAAGTTCATAATTTATTCTTTTATAATGCTTTGACAGCAGCAAAATGGATGCAAAATTAGCCGTGTGATAGGTAACAGACAATAATGGTCAATGGATATTTTTCAGATAGGAGGAAGCTATGTAATGGAGTTCTCCAGGGTTAGCTTTTGGGGCACTTGCTTTTCCTGTGATATATTAATAACCTGAAACTTGGTGTGCAAAAGACAATTTTAAAGTTTGCAGATGGCACTAAATTGGAAGATCCATGAAAAGATAAAGTCGCCGTAGTCTCACCAAAACGTATGGCTCAGAGAGAAATGACGGGTGATGGTTTAAACTGAGGCCCACCACACCTCAAGCAAGAGGAGAGGTTCAGCAGGAGAGTCATTCATGGTAACCTCAGCTGGTTTGGGAGTTGAACCCACACTGTTGGCAACACTCTGCATCCTAAACCAGTTATCCAGCTAATTGATTGAACCAACCCACATGGATAGTGTGGAGTTCCAAAAGGACATTAATAATTTAGTAGAATGGGCAGCTAGGTGACAAAATGTCTAAAGCTGAGAAGTGTGAGATGTTGCATTTTGGTCAGAATTAGGATTAGAGTAAGGTTTATTGTCTCGTACACTCAGGTTACAAAAGAACAGGAGTCCTGTGGAAAATGTACAATGTCGCAAAGAAAGTAAAGAAAAATGTTACACTACGTTACAGATATACATAGTATGAGAATAAGATAGGAAAATAAGAAATAAAGCTAAATAGATAGACATTACAGTTTTTGGATAAGGACTTCCATCCAGTCTGACTGGGTGCTACCATTTCTCAACCAGTAGCCACCTTTGCTCTGGGCCTCCTGGTTGCCCCCACACTGCTCCAGGCCCTCTCGTTGCCCCCAAACTGCTCTGGAACCTCTGGTTGCCCCCACACTGCTCCAGGTCCCCTGGTTGCCTCCACACTGCTCCAGACTCTCTATTTGCCCCCACACTGCTCCAGACTCTCTGGTTGCCCCCACACTGCTCCGGGCCCCCTCGATGCCCTCACAGTGTTCCGGACCCTCTGGTTTCCCCCACACTGTTCCAGACCCCCTAGTTGCCCCCACACTGTTCCAGACCCTCTGGTTGCCCCGACAATGTTCCGGACCCCCTGGTTGCCCCCACACTGCTCCGGACCCTCTGGTTGCCCCGACACTGTTCCTTACCCCCGGTTGCCCCCACACTGTTCCGGACCCTCTGTTTGCCCCCGCACTGTTCCGGACCCTCTGGTTGCCCCCACACTGTTTCAGACCCGCTAGCTGCCCACACACTGTTCCGGACCCTCTGGTTGTCCCAACACTGCTCCGGGCCCCCTAGGTTGCCTCATGTCTCACTCATAAGTTTCAATCATGTCCTTCAGGGAAGGAAACTGCCATTCTTACCTGGTCTGGATTACGTGTGACCCACAGAAATGTGATTGACTCTTAACTGCCCTCTAGGCATTTTGGGATTGGCAATAAATGCTGCCTGGCCAGCAACACCCTCGTCCCGTAAATGACTAAAATAAAAATAGGTGCTTTTGAATTTGTACAACACTCTGTGAGGGTTCAGCTGGAGTATTGTGTACAGTTGTGGGTGCCGCACTACAGGAAAGATGTGAAGTATTGGAGAGCAGAAGGGATTTACAAGAATGGTTCCAGTAATGAGAAACTTCAGTGATGAGGATAGACTGAAGAAGCTGGGACTGTTTTCTTTGGAGAGAAGAAGGCTGGGAGTAGATTTGATAGCGATCTTCAAACTCATGTGATGTGTTCAATAGTAGGTAAGGAGAAGTTGTTCTGTCATAAAAGAGAAAATAACAAGAGGGAATAGATTTGAAGTGATGAGCAAAAGAAGCAAAGGTGATATGTGGAATAACTTTTTTCACTCAGTGTGAAGTTAAGGAATGGAATGCACTGTCTGGAAGTGTGGTGGAAACAGGTTCAATTGAGGTATTCAAGAGGACGTTGGAAGACTATTTGGATAGTAATGATGTGCAGGGGTTTGGGGAAAAGGCTGGAGATTGGCACTAGGGGATAGAACTGGTGCAGATATGTTGGGCTGAATGGCCTCCTTTTCTGCCAGAACATTTCTGTCATTCAGGGATACCTTGAAACTGTATTAAACTATCTAAATTTGATTTCCTTCTTTTACATTCTTTCCACTAACTCTCCATTTTGGCTTTTTTTTTATTTTGTACCCTTCTCTCATTTCTTTTGCCTTTGTGCGCTTTATATTTTCTAGTCTTTGATTCACATTACTGATTATTTCTTGCTCTGTACATTTTGCTTTAACCATGGGCGGCCTTTAACATTCCAGCACTTTGTCTCATGAACATTTGTTGCATTTTGATTTTGGGATTTCATTTTCTTTGCTACAAGTGAAAGAATATTAAAAAAACAGGAAACAGTGAAAAAGAACCCTGCCCACTGTGAGCATCAAACTCCATAGCTAGCAATCTATGACAAAGAACTAATCACGAGCAAGGAACAGATCTTAGAAGGTGTGCAAAAGGAGTTAAAACAATATTCAATATTTTTAGCGTCAACCGTACTTTGACTCTAACGGAAATGAGTGTCATACCTTGACTCCTGACTTGTGTTGTGAATACCATTAAGCTAACAGCTTTTTGCACACACTCAAACCGTTTGTGTTGGCCTGAATTTTGTGGTTGAAGTAACTGCTTCCTGTTATCAAAGATTCTTTTTTCATAGCAATGTAGAGACTAGAGCTAGTAATGGACCATTCAGCCCTTTAATCCTGCTCCACTATTCAATATGATTATGGCTGATCCTCTATCTTAATGTCATATTCTTGCTTTATCCCATACTCCTTGATGTCTTTAAAATCTAAAACTGCACCACTGCCACTTTCTTGAATATATTCAGTGACCTGACCTCCATAGGGAGGTTGATTTTTTGGATTTTAGATTTTATTGTCATGTGTACTCAAGTACATGAGTACAATGAACCACCTTAGGTACCAAGGTACCACGGTACAAAAACATATTGGGTACAAAGTAGTAAGAGAAGCAAGAGTTTAAGAGTTAAGCATTACCTCGTAGAGTAGTAGAAAAGGGCAATAGTTTACTTTAAAGTCTTTTGCAATTTAAACTAGGAAAATAAAGGAATAAGTTAAATATTCAACAGTTTTTGTGTCCTCCACTTATCTCGCTCTCTGGGGAGACCTCAGCTGTCTGCTGTCACGGCTGCCGGAAATGCCATCACTGCTGCTAAGACTGCTGTCTCTCTATTCTCGCCCGGTGTCTCAGGAACATGCCCAGGCATGATCCACTCGCACACTCAGTCAAGACACCGCCACAAGCTGCTGAGAGACCAGGCTCGCAGCCACCGCGTGCAGCCGAGAGACCAGGCCGAGACCTGCCATGAGCCACTGAGACACCAGGCCAAGGCCTGGTGGGCATAATTTTAAGGTGATTGGTGGAAGGTACAGGGGAAATGTCTGAGATAGGTTCTTTACACAGAGAGTGGTGGGTGCATGGAATGCGCTGCCGGCAGTGGTCGTAAAGTCAGATACATTAGGGACATTTAAATGACTCTTGGATAGGCACATGGATGATAGTAAGATGAAGGGTATGCAGGTTAGTTTTGATCTTAGAGTAGGATAATAGGTCGGCACAACATCGGGGGCCAAAGTGCCTGTACTGTGCTGTACTGTCCTATGTTCTAAGAGCAGCCATGAGCCACTGAGACACCAGGCCGAGACCTACCACGGGGAAAGTGAACACAAGAAAGGGAGAACACTGAAAAGGTTACACAGTTTCACTCCCACTTGGGTGTGGTGACATTTTTCCTCATCTGAGTAAGAGGTGCAGCATGCACATACTTTTTCTGTCTTCAAAGAATAGGGCCCTTTGTATTAATATATATAAAACTCATAGAATATGCAAGTGCACCACACTGTAAGACTGGCTGACAATCTAAATTGATTTTCAGCATAATTCTTTACATACGTTCAGCATTATCTAGAAAATGCTGTCCAATTTCAAAATCAATTTTAATGTTGGACACTGTTGCAAGTCTTGTAAGCACAGGTTGGTTGGGCACAATATCCTGAGACTGTGTGGCCCCTGGTTCTAGACTTCCCAGCCAGGGAAAATATTCTCCCTGTACCTAGTCTGTCCATCTATTTTAGAATTTTATATATTTAATTTGTGGGATGTGAATGTCACTGGCAAGGCAGCATTTCTCACTTATTTCTATTTGTTGTTCAGAAGGTGGTAGTGAGTTGCATTCTTGAAATACAACCTTTCAGATTGATTGACTGATTTTATTGTCACACGTACCGAACTACAGCGAAAAGCTTTGTTTACGAGCGATACAGGCAGATCACAGCAAGTGAAGGATGTGCAGATCAAAAAGACTGAGAGGGATACAGGTTACATTGCAGGTTCGCTTGTTGCCTCATCACTTCCTGGACATCCTACTTGAGATTGACCACCATTTTCTGCAGCAGCCGTAGGTTGTGCAGGTTTTTCTGGAGTTTTGACAACTTTCCACACCTATTTCTAAACTTGTGAACACTTTTGAGGATGAAGAAGCTTTTGATGTGCCCCTTGACTGTTTCCCACCAGTCTGCTGGTGACTCAAAGAGGACCTTCACAGTTCTCCAAACTGTGTAATCCCTTTTGAGCTCCTCAGTGTGTTCTGGGGTCAATAATTTTACATTCAATCTCCACATCCCATTGCCTACCCGCTGGTTGTCTTGTAGGTGATGGGTCTAATAACGTAGAAGTTTGAAAAAGAAAGGTAAATACGGTCAGTCTTTGAATTGTTCACAACAAATGGATAGTGGAACATTGTGACCATTACAATGAGGGTTATTAGTAACATTAACATTGTAGATGAACGTGATTCTCAGATTTTGCAATTTGATTGTCATTCTGTAGTTCTGATTCCTTTCAACAATTCAGGGTGAGAGAGTAGTACAATGTTGTCCTTTTACCTTTTTAACTCATGTTATGGTTTTAGATGATGTTAATACTGGACAAGCCAGAATGAAATGTTGCTTCACAGATAAATTATTTATTGCTTTACATAAATTGGCATCCTTTCACTGAAACATAGGCACATGCTTCCTGTGAACACTAAAATAAGAGAAACACTAAATAAACAATACCATTCAAATATAATGCAGTTTGAAACATTTCAAAATATACTGCAAAACAAAATCCCATCTACTCTTCAACTCCATCACTTTACAGTCTATCAAAATCCAGAGAAATTTCCCTTCCTGTACAATCTGAAGCTTTGATTAGCTGCACATTTTCAGTTCCTGGCCTGTGAGATATGAAGCCTATTTACTTTGAAACTGTTGCACACAAGAGCATAAGTTTTCTCAACTTTGAATACTTCTAACCAAATACTCCTGGCTTGGGAGTTTTCACAAATTACAACCATTACAGTGAGAAAAATTATTCCCTTAATTGCATTGAACAATCTCTTTTTTTTAGGTGAGATTAT
Organism: Ginglymostoma cirratum; assembly: GCA_024137785.1. Classification (NCBI taxonomy): domain Eukaryota; kingdom Metazoa; phylum Chordata; class Chondrichthyes; order Orectolobiformes; family Ginglymostomatidae; genus Ginglymostoma; species Ginglymostoma cirratum. Next base: position 54,982,811 of record JAHRHZ010000016.1, on the reverse strand, counting down.
ATTTGCCTCTAATCCCAGTGAGGTCTCTCTCACACTGAGTTTTGATGTTATCCCAACATCATAGCTCTATGTGGGAAGAGAATTGTCAATGCCTATCACCTTTTACATGAGTGCCATGCTGAAAGTCTTTGCACCTGATGCTAGACTTACGGTGTCAACAGGGTTTAACAGCCTTCTGCTATTTGCTTTAGAAGAGCAGGTTATTTACCATGAGCAAATGAATGATATCACATAAATAGGTATTAAGGACTTGATGTTCGAGGGATATCATTCTCATTTCAGGATTATGAGCTACTTCATCATCTGTGGCCACTTTCCTCTGCCTTCTCATGCCTTAAAGGTAGCATGGTGGCTCAGTGGTTAGCACTGCTGCCTCAGGTACCTGGGTTCAATTCCACCTTTGGGCCACTGTCTGTGTGGAGTTCGTACATTTTCCCCATGGCTTTCCTCCCACTGTCCAAAGATGTGTGGGTTAGGTGGATTGGCCATGCTAAATTGCGCATGGTGTCCTGGGCTATGCAGGCTAAAGGGATTAGTCATGCAGGGTTACAGGGATAGGGTAGGAGGTTGGTCTAGGTGAGATGCTCATCAAAGGGTTGGCGTGGACACAATGGGCCAAATGGCCTGCTTCTGCATTGTAGGGATTCTGTGATTCTCAATCTCTTTCCAGTAAAGGTTTAAGTACCAGCCATCTGAACACAAAAGTCCAAGTTAGTGCCCATAGTGCGGGACTGAAGCCATGCAGCACTATCAGAGGTGCCATCTTTCAGACGAAGTATTGAAACTCTGTCTGCCCTTGCAGGTGGGCATGGACAATCCCACAGCACTATTTTGAGGAAGAATAGGGAGTTAGCCTTGAGCATTCTTGGCCATATTCACATCTCAATCCATTTCACGAAAAGTCAGATGATCCTGCCTATGCCACGTTGCAATTGGAGGCAGTTGCTTTCTGCAAGTTAGCTGTTGTTCTTTTCTACAGGTGAAAAAGTGACTACACATCAAAAGTAATGCACTTTTGGACATCTACATTCTGTGGGCATAAAAGATGCTAAAAAATGGGAGCCTTTTTCCTTTCTGTAAGTTAACTAGTCCCAGTTTCAGAATCAAAGGAAGAGGTCCTGGGAAAAGCCCATATAAATCTGAGATAAGGAGATTTTTTTTGTAACTGAGTGTCTTATGTCGTTGGAACTCCAGCCTAGTGGGCATTGGATGCTCAATCCTTGAGTATTTGGAAGATGAGATTGGTAGAGGTTTTGGCCTCATGGGATATTGGGAATCGGATTAGTCGGATGAAGGTCAGATTTGATTTGACTTATTGTTGTCAAATGTATCGAGATACAGTGAAAAGTATTGTTTTGCATGCAGCCCAGGCAAATCATACCATACATGAGTACATCCCGGTAATAGAACAGAATGCAGATTATAGCTACTGAGAACGTGCAGCGAAGTATCAAGTTTAATACATGACGTCCATTCGAAAGTCTGATAACAGTGGGGAAGAAGCTGTTCTTGAATCTGTTGGTACCTGTTTTCAAACTTTTGTAGCTTCTGCACAGCTGAAGAGGGTGGAGGAGAGCGTCGCCAGAATGGCAAGAGTCATTGATTATGTTGGCTGCTTTCCCCAGGCAGCAGGAAGTGTAGATGGAGTCAATGGATGGAAGGAAGGACCAGGATAGGATTAGAAGGTGGAGAGGGGGTGAAGGGCACCCCCTTATTGGGATCTTTTGTTCTCTTGATCGAGTGCTTTGGCTAGTCAGTTTTGAAAATCAGTTTAAACCTCCCCATTCAAGCGCAGTCAGTACTTGAATTCACGTAGCAACTGAAAGGTTGTGAGAGAAGAAGATGAGTGGAACCCTGCCTGACATATTACACCTGTCCTGATATACATGACTTGTTGATTTGGGTAAACCTGCACAGGGAAATGACATCGAGTCCATTTAAACCAAGATACATGTGCTGTTGCATTACCCTGCGTCAGTTCCTTGAAATCTTCTCTCACTCTCTTCCTCTCTCTTTTGGAAGATGTCGGGAAGTGTTGTGTGTGTGTGTTTTCTTGTGTTCCTGTTAAGATTTCTTCAGCCCTGTTCATTTCCTCTGACTGTGTTTTCCGGGTTGCGCTTGCTTGGTGGATTGTAGATGCTTCCTGTGTTTGTCAGCGAGTCTGCAGCTGGTCAGAAACGAGAAGGAGGCGAGACACTGGCAACTGACAGCACCGATGTGATCCTGTAGCATTTAACGGAGGTTCAGGGGAGGGGGTGGGGAAGGGAAGGAAAGTTTCTGGTCGTTTGCACGGAACGTTTTTTTAAATGTATAAAAGTGACCCAACAATGGCTAAGGACTTTCCAGCTCGGAGTCTCGATAACATTCATCTTTCCTGTTTGCGGGTGAGTTGCTTTTAACTGAACAGTTCACACAGCTGCATCGAGAAACTTTAATGTTATAGTCTGGAATTTGTCTGTCCTTTTAATACAAAACTGTTTCTGTTAAATATCAGTGGGGTCTGTTGATGACAGAAGAAGAGTAGAGACATCAGATTCAATATTCTCTGATGAATGGGGCTGATTGTCACTGCAAGGAGGCTGTCAGTTTAGTCTCACTAACTTTAAAGTGTGCTCTCTCACAGACAAGAGAGTTAACTTGTCTGGATTTTATCCTTGTCGCTTCTGATTGTTAGCGGGCTAGCACATTGCAGTCCAGGTGAGGTCTGTTTGCAGGATATGGGATAGGTGTGGCTGAAGAGTCATGCTTCAGGAGAGAGCTCCCAACATTGACGGAGCTATCAAGAGAGCTCATTCCCTATTTTTTAAATTGAATGGGGAGGGGGGGGAGGGGGGCCCGGGGGTAGAAAACTTCTGATGATCTGGGATTGGGAAAATTGCACCACTCTTAACAGAGATGTTGAATTCATTCTTAACATTAGTTCTAAATGAAATTTCCTTTCCACAGGATCCTGCAGGGATATTTGAGTTGGTGGAAGTGGTTGGCAACGGAACCTATGGTCAAGTCTATAAGGTTAGATTTTTTTACAAATGTGCTGAGAAGTTGAGGTGGCTTATTAATTTCAGACCCTGATAAAATATGTGTATCCATAAGTTCTAATTAGACAACTGATATTGTTGAAATTGTTAATGATTCTATCAGACTTGAGTGGAGATTTGGCACAATATGACACCACATAGTTCTTCCATTTCTGGCTCTTGTGTCTGAATCCAATTGTCAGGTCGCCAATTCTGGTTGGACATATTTTTGGAGTTTGCATGATATTGTTTGTCTCCTCCAACCTCCATGCTGGGTCAGCAGCCTTTTAACCCTTCCTCCCCAGCACTGCTTTAAATACTAAGCAAAGGTTATCAATGAAGAAGGCAAACTGTATATTTTAGTGAGCCTGGGATGTGCTCATGTTTTAATTTCTGGAAAGTTGACAACACTGTAAGATTGATGTGAGGAAAGGAGTCTTATCATGTGTGTGTTTGTGAGGGGTGGGCTTGCACAATGGACATCAGGCGCCGTGCCCTGCAAATCTCTCAATATGGCACTGGCTAATAGTAAATTGGTCATCATTTTCAGTGAGGTTACAGTTAGTCCTGGGATGACAGGGCTGGCCTGTGAAGAGAGACTGAAACAGTTAGGACAAAATTCACTGGAATTTACAAGTATGAGGAGGGGATCTCACAGAAACCTTTAAAATACAAACAGGACCAGACGGGATAAATGCAGGGTGTTCCCAATGTCTGGAAAATCCAGAACCAGGGAGTTGGAATCTCAGTATATGCGTGGGCCATTTAGGACTGAGATTGAGGAGGAATTTCTCCAGGCAGTGGTGAGCTGTGGAATTTTTTTTGCCGCAGAAAACAGTTGAGGCCATTTGAGAATATTTTCAAGAAGAAGTTAGATATACTTCTTAGAGCTAAAGAGATCAAAGTGTATGGGGCTGAAGCAGGAACAGGGTACTGAGTAGGATGACCAATTGTGCTCATATTGAATGGTGGAGCAGATGTTTAAGGCCAAATGGCCTAATCCTGCTCCTATTTTCTATGTTTCTATGTTAGGCAGTCGGGTGGAATCTAAGCATCATTGTGTTGCAGAGGGAGGCTGGCATTTCCATGACCCGTGCTGACCTTGGCAACTTTGTTAATATCCGGGGTCACTTACACGCAGGAGACGGGATCACCTGTTTCCACAGTGGAACCATAACAGTCTGAATGCAACTTCTTCAGTGATCAGCAAGCCATCTAGGGTTTAATCCCTTTTTTGTCTCCGAGAAGGTTTCCTTACTCCGCTTGCCCTGTTTTTTGTGGTACCAGCAGAATCCTCCCAATCACGTTAAGGAACCCTTCCATTTGTCTCTAAATGCAACAAGGGATCAGTCAGAAGCAGATTGGGATCCTGATTTTCAGTGCTTGTGCATGTTTATACAGTGCCCTTCAATGGGACCAGGCCATAGAGGATAACAGAGTTTTGCCTTTGATTTCCCTATGTACACCAATTAGCTGGAGATGGAAACACTGGTAACATATTCATTCTTTACGTATTGCACAGCATTAGTTTTCAAGCTGTATTCTGAATCTTATCTTCAATGTATATGTTAGTGATTTCCTACATGATGGTGTTTAGTCAGATTGCAGTCTGTAGTCCAATACCTTACAGCCAGCTGACATGTATTAGATGAAGACATGCTTGTACATGCAAAGATAAGAACTACAAGTGGGAATAGGCCATTTGTCCCTTCAATCCTGTTGCACTCACCAACAATTTAATGACGGATCTGTTTGTAGCTTCAGCTGCATTTTCCTATGCATCACTCATAATCCTGACTCCCTCGTGGATCTGAATTCTGTCTTCATGATAAAGGGATATACATAACATGTGTATAAATTTACTGCAATAAAATTTATTCGATTTATCAAACTGATAGACCTTAATAAATCAAATTGTCGTATTGTTCTTGACCTCATGTTGCACAAAAACTTCAGTGATTCAACAATTTGCAATCCATTGTCAAAATGTTACACCATTCAGTCATATTGGGAATAATCATCAGTTTATATTTTACAATTTTTGAAGAGCTTTGTTGCCCTTTAATTTAGTTTTATGTTTCCATACACATTCTGAATGCTGGCATCTTACTCCTGTTGCATCTATCAATTTTGACCTCAAAAGAGTCAAGGTGATTTCCATCCGCTCAACAGTTCCTTTCAGATTCAGCCTGGACACTTGTGATGATAGTTTCAAAGAAACTGGATTCATGTCCCAAAAATTTGCCACGCGCCAAATTCATATGCAAAAGTTGCCTCTGATATTATACACTACTTTTAAAGCCATAGTTGATCCATCAGATCCATACCATGAGCTACTCAGAGAGGAACAAGTGATGGATGCAATTTTTCTGATCAGTTCAAGCAAATCAATTTTATATAATAAACAGTAACAACTGCATTTTTACAGTACACTTAACATTAAACATCTGTAGCTGCTTTAACGGAACAGAATTAAACATCAAACATTGACTAAAATTGACATGAGAGAAAGAGAGAGTGAGAGAGAGAGAAATCCTACGCAGTAGCTGGTGGAACTTAAGACTAATAAATTGGAGTAAAAAGCTAATATTACTGACGGCCATGAAACTAACATCAGTTGTTTTAAAATGCTGAGGTTCTTTTACAAAGGAAATCTGCAATAATATTTTGATCTGGCACAGACATTTCTCCAGACCCACTGTAAACTTGTTGATGATTAACTGCCTTTTGACATGACCTGGTAAGTCACTCACTTGAAGGGTAATTACAGATGGACCCCAAATGCTGGCAATGCCAACAAAACCCACATCCCATGAAAGAGTAAAAAATAAGAGCAACAGAGATGTTCAGGGTGGAGTTCCAAAGATAGTGATTTGCCATTAAATCAATCAAGGTCGATCTGTCTACTTTGTGCACTGTAGTCATTTTGTTTATGTGTACTGCTATTATCTTTTTGACTTGACCTGCAGCCTCAGTGTGTCTGCATTTTACCAATCTGGATTGGAAATTGCACTTTTACAAGTAAAATAAAATTCACTATACATTAGTTTTGGAATTTCAAACCGGTTTATATTTGACATATTTATAACTAAATGTAAACTTGTTTATGCCCCATATTGTTCATTTCTGCTAACAGATATATAAAGTTACAGAAGTTAGGTCTCAGGCCTTAAAGTATACATACAAAAGCTTTGTTTTCCTTAAAGGCCTCTTTATAAACCAAATGCTATGGTCATGATAAAATGCAATGATTTTCTATTCAAAACTTTGCTCAGATTGCTGTTTCCTTTCCCATACTAATTGTTAGATCCCTGAATCCTTGGTGTCTACCTCAAGTTTACTTTGAGGAAAATGTGATATCGGTGCACTTAATTGCTAGTTGTGTCAAAGTATGTTTGAGTTTCATCACTGGCTAATAATCAGCTGCTATTCAGACAAATGATGTGTTTTATTATTTATTGGCAAGCCCACCCTATGAGGTTCCCTGGAATGAGAACAAACCACTTCAGGCCAGACATTGGTGACTTCATTGCACTTATTTTTCCCGATGCTGGGAGAAAATTGGAACAAGTTGCTAAACTGGGGAAGAATTTCCTGCATTGTTGCAGAGAAAGAAGGTAACTTGGCTGAACGGACTTCAGTTTCTTTGCATTGCAAAACCCAGCGCGGTCAGCCAAATTCATGCAGAAAAGCAAACTTTCCCATATAGATCGCTTCAAGCTCAGCCAAAGAAATTGCATTTGTTAGATCTCCTTCAGTGAAATAACAGAACCTCCGGTATTTTTCAGAATTAACAAGCTTGCACCAATATAATAGAAAAGAGTTTCCCTGAATTCAGTTAAAGAGTTGTTATAAGCTTTTGTGTGAAAATGTTCGTTAAGCATTTTGAACTGCTTGGTTTTTGGCATTTTCTTTCCCTTTCTGTTTCTGCGCTAAGAAAACGGAAAAAAGATTGTTTTTGGATAATGCCTTGGCTGTGGATGGTTTGTAGAGCTTTGGGAAAAAATTACAGCCTCCCGAGTGACAGATTTCACTTCCAAATTCCATCAGTGAGATAACCAGCTCAGCACACAAGGATCCGCTAAATTGTCGTGTCACATTGTTGGATGATCCTTCTCTCATTTTTCCCATTTTTCACATTGTGGGTTTATACCATTTCCATTCAGCAGTGGTTACATGAGTAAATGCAGCAGCACATCATCCATAACTATTGAATCTAACCTCCAATTAAGTCACAGTTATTAGCAGACCATAGATATACAAGTACAGATCATAAAAGAAAATTGCTGACTTTAGGCTTCAGTTCTAGCTTTCTTGCCCTATTCCTTGATTCCCTAACAGACTAAATGTCCGTCCATCTTGGCTTTAAATATATTCAATGACGACACATTCTTAACTAACTTTAGAGGATTGCAAGGTTTTATAACTCTTTGAGGGGAAGTCATTTCTCCTAATCTCAGTCCTAAATGATCTTCCACGTATCCTTAAATGGTGCTTCGTTGCCTTAGATTTCCTAACCAGGGGAAGCAATGTCTCAATATCAAACCCTTCCAGAAACCTGTGTGTATTAATGAGATCCTCTCTCCTCCTATACTCCCATTAAAATTAACCCTATCTACTCAGCCTTTCATTACAAGACAACCTTCCTCTCCTAAGGACCAATCTAGTGAACCTTTGCTGTACCATGTCCAATGCAAATGTATGTTTCCTTTAGTATGGAGACCAAAGAATGTTTTCCCACCAAATTGCTATACAATTATAGCAAGACCATTTTTATTCTCATACTCTAATCACCTTGCAATAAAAGTGAACAGCATTTTTTCCCCAATTATTCACCGTATCAGCATGTTATATTTTTATATTCTTTGTATGGGAATACATATGTATGCAGGACAGCACAAGGGCTCAGTGGAGGATGGCATGATGGCTTAATGGCTAGCATTGCTGCCTCACAGTGTAAGGGACCTGGGTTCAACTCCATCCTCAGGTGCAGTTAGCACATTCTCCCAATGTCTGTGTGGAGGTTTCCTCCAGGTGCTCCAGTTTCCTCCCACAGTCCAAAGATGTGCACTTTAGGTGGATTGGCTATGGTAATTTGCCTATAGTGTCCGGGGAGGTGTAGCCTAGGTGGGTTAGCCATGGGAGATGTAGTGTTATAGAGCTGTAGGTCTGGGTGGTTTGCTCTTCAGAGGGTCAGTGTGGACCTGATAGGCTGAATGGCTTGCTTCCACACTGTAGAGATTCTATATCCTACCAAATATCAATATTTATAGGCTTCAAACATCTTAAAAAATAAGAATGTGGATTCCCAAATCCCATTTCCAAGTGAGACCTTAAAGCCTTGTCATTAGCTACATATTTGGCATCTGCTCAGGATGGTGCAAGGTCCTGTGTAAGATTGCTTGAACAAGCCAGCCACTTTAATGTTGTTGAAGCTTAAGTCCAGTGTTGCATGCTAAGTTAACACAGGTCCTGATAGCATTTGTTAGAGACATATGCCCACATTGAGATTGACTGGCACAGGGGATGCATGTTTGTGCACTTGAAAACCCAAATGCAATTTCCACACCACCACCTTCTAATCCCCGCAATAAGCATTTTTTTTTGCCAAAATTCAACTTGGTTCATGTTCTGTGAGCTTGAACCCGAGGAAAATAAAATGCGAATGCACGCCTCATTTCTTTTTTCCCCTGTATCTACCCAGAAGTGTTATCGTACACATCTGAACAACCTTCCCACTACCAAAATCACCATGACTGTTTTTCCATTTTTTTATTAACCACTATCCACCGCCAGTAAAAACGCCCATGCAGCCATTTCAGTGTTTCGATGCAAAACCCATCAGGGGGAATATAAAGCATCAAAAGTGAAGGGGAGGAAGGGAGAGAGTGAAGGGTCTAAATGAAAATGGAGTTGGAGCGGAAAGTAAAACAGTATAATCCCCGTGGCATCCACATCTCTCTGAAGGCATCGAGAGTGGGTGCACATATTAAATATCCCCAGTTAATCCTCTGCGTCTGGATTTTGTTGTTGAAGTAGGATGCACAAGTTCCCTTCACCTTTTGATGGAATGTGTCCAGCAGAATCCTTAGATTCTGATTTGAAACACAGTTTGGCCAGGCACCCTGTGCTCCTGATAGAGCGCCAGCTGGTGAAGGAGAGAGTCTGAAAATCAATCATTACTGAGCTGTTAGATTTATTAACACATTGAGTATTACAAATGCACAACTCTTAACTCTGCAATCCCCACCACTGGTTTCCCTGATTAATGATGCAATGAGTCTTCCTGGCCTGCATTCATGTCGCCATCATTTATGCAATTAACAGCTGCTTGTCAGGAATAGCTTCAGGCCCCTTCTGGGACTCATGTGGTACAGTGGAGGAGGCCCAGGTACAAGTCCCACTTATTCCAGAGGTGGTTGATAACATCTTCAAACAGATTCATATAATCAAAGAATCCCTACAGTGTGGAAGAAGTCTGTTCAGCCCATCGAGTCCACACTGACCTTCTGAAGAGCATCCCACCCAGACACAACCCCCTATCCTATCCAAACAACCCTGCATTTCCTATGGCTAACCCATCTAGCCTACATAACCTTGGATACCATGAGCAAGTTAGCAAGGTCAATCCGCCTAACCTGCACATCTTTGGGTCTGTAGGAGACAACCCACGCAGACACGGGGAGAATGTGCAAACTCCACACAGACAGTCGCCTGAGGGTGAAATCAAATCTGGGTCCCTGCCTCTGTGAGGCAACAGTGCAAACCACTGAGCTGCCGTGCTTGCCGAAGGTTGTTTAGAAAATATTGACTAGATCATCAGTTCTCCTTAGAGGCTGGTATGGCGCAGCAGTAGTATTGCAACCTCTAAGCTAGGAGGTCTGGGTTCAAGTCCCACCTGCTCCAGATAATCTTCAGTAACGTGCTCTGTGACCTTCTGTATATTTCTTTCTTGCAACTTTAGCATGGAGCTCATCAGCCCGGCAGAACATACTGCAAATCTACTGAGTTGACAGCAGGTAATGGCACTGATCTGTGTTGGCTTGAACCATTCACCCAGACTCAATCATTTGTTTGATGCCATTACATTGAACCATTCTTCATCTTTAGCATTTTCTGGCATGGATTTTGATTTTTGTTTTGACACCAATGTGAACAGGAAACAAGAGGTTCCCTGTAGATTTCAGTGGTCAATGCAAAAACAAGAGGGTGCAAAGTTCCATGTGGCCTTTTGTTCGGCAGACACATTTGACCAGATAATTTTTCAATCCGCTCATGAATGTTGTAGAAACATTCTTTTCATTCATTAAACAGAGTTTGTTAAACGTGTGAGGAAGTGCTTGCTTGGTTGCTGGTTTTTGTTCATCAGGCGGCACTGAACTTATCATTATATCTTAGATTGTGAAGACAAAGATTGCGTGGGAGAGGAGTTGGTTCAGATTTAGAATAGACACATTACTTAACTGGAGTAAAGAAGGGCATTTAAAACTCAAGGACTGTCTTGGGTAGATTAAAATGAGACAAAGAAAGAGCGCTTCTGATAGCACACAGTTCATTAGGTTGCAGAGAATAAATGAAGACTGTGGACAGAATTAAATGTCCTAATGCAGCATTCTGTGATTCAATCTTTCTTTTTTGGGAAGTGGAACTGATTCGTAATCAGAATATCTTATCCGGACGGTTTGGTTTCAAGAATCCATAAAATGTCTGGTGCACTAATGTTATGAGAACACAACTGAAGACAAGCAAGTATAAGTGTAACCGAGCTATGGCAGGTGTTGTACAGGGTAATGGATGCGAAAAGGTTAATCTGTGTCTAAAGCTGAAGCTCCAGTCACTCTGAAATATAATGCAGTTACTGGGTGGACCATCAGCAAGCAAAGGGAGCAGGGCAGTTTGGGCAGATAGCTCTCTGACATGGTCTCCTGATTAGGACACTTGGATCCTTCCTACCTCTAGTTCATAATGGTTAATGTGCTAAGGAGGTAATGAGGTCTATATGTAGTTACTCAGAAGTAGTCAAATATATCTTGTTACCTTAGACAAGAGCCAATTCTGCTGAGAGGGGGGCGGCATGGTGGCTCAGTGGTTAGCACTGCGGCCTCACAGCGCCAGGGACTTGGGTCCAATTCCACCCTCAGGTGACTGTCTGTGTAGAGTTGCATGTGAGTTTCCTCCCACAGACCCAAAGATGTGCAGATTAGATGGACTGGCCAGGCTAAATTGCCCATAGTGTCCAGAGATGTGTAGGCTAGGTGGATTAGCCATGGGAAATGCAGGGTTGCAGGGATAGGGTAGAGGCTGGGTCTGGGTAGGATGCTCTTCAGAGGGTCAATGTGGACTCATGGCCAAATGGCTTGCTTCTACACTGTAGGGATTCTATGAGACATGTTTGAGGGCCATGTCCCACCAGAGATGATGGAACAGCCCCTGGACTGGCATAGGAAGGAAGATTAGTGATAGCACTCTTCCCCAACCACAAACCACCAGCGGCTGGTAGCCAGGCATCACATCATAGAACAAGGTGACACTAATGGTCTTCTTATTACTGTTAGAGTGTAAGATTCCAAACTGCCTCTTAACATCCCATAAAACCCTGCTTGGAGGGGAATCTTCACCCAGCTCACACAAGACCCTGTGCATCAAAAAAGACATGGGGTGGGCACTTGGAAAATGCTGTCAGAATCTGCAAGAAATTGCTGGCCTTGAAAAAGAAACACCTCATCCTCACCATGTATGCTTTTAAACAGTTGGCAGATCCTGAGTTCATAGGCCTGGAAGACATAGAACAATAGCACTTAAAAACTGGATCTGATCCACGAGTAGATGCCAGGATTATGACATGCGATTACCCAATGCCTGATGGCAGTAACGCAAGCAGAACACAACCATCAGGCTGCCTTTTGTTTTATTGCCTGATTGCAGTGTGCTGTCCAATGTTAAACACACTGCTGACTGGCTATCAGGGTGACTAAATTCATGTTGAATTGAATTTGATTGAAACTGATGTATGATTCTTAAGTTAGCAGCACCTCTGAAAGAGGAAGTGCATTTAGCAGCTGTTCAAAGTGGCTGGGAAAAACTTGTGTGTTCGTTCACAGGATGTGGGCACTGTTTTTGGACCCAATATTTATTATTTATCCTGAAATGCCCTGAAGAAGGTGGTAGTGAGCAATCTTTTTGACCCACTGCAGCCCTTGTGGTTTGGGGGCACCGACAGTACTGTTAGGGCATGAGTGCGAGAGGTTCGACTCTGTGACAGTGAAGAAATGGCAGTATAGTTCCAAATAGGTTGGTGAGTGACTTGGGAGGGCGACAGCTTGCAAATTGTAGTCTTCATGTGTCTCTGTTGCCCTTGTCGTTATAGCTTGTAGAGGTCTCACGTTTTGAAGGTGATGTCAAAAGGAACTGAGTGCGTCGCTGTTCTTCACCTTGTAACTGGTACACACTCTTAGCATTGTGTATCTGTGGTGGAGGGATTGACTGTTGAAGGTGGTGGTTGAGGTGCCAATCAAACATGTCACTTTGTCTTGAATGGTACTGTGCTTTGTTAGAGCTGCATTCGTTCATGTTGGACTGAGTCATTTTGGAGTTTGCCTGGACATGTGTGATGTGAATATTGCTTACCACATTACAGCCCAAGCTTGCATATTGTCCAGGTCTTGTTGCCTTTGGATGTGAACTGCTTCAGTTTCTGAGGAGTCATGAGCGATGCTGAACATTGTGCAATCATCAGCAAAATCCTCATGTCTGACTATAGGATTGAAGCAGCTGAAGGTGGTAGAGCCCAGGGCGCTACCTTGATAAATTCGGGCAGTGATTTAGTCTGGCTGAGATGATTGATCTCCAACAACCACAGCTATCTCCCTTTGCGCCAGGCATGGTTCCAACTAGCAGAGAGTTTCTTCGTTTATTCCAATTGACTCTCGGCATCAAGGAACCTCCTCCTCCAGTGTTTTGTTTAAGTGTTGACCACTGTTCTTGTCTGGATGTGGCAGGATTGCAGAGCTTAGATCTGAGTACAATTACTCATTACTGACTATTTAGCAGGAAGACGCTGGTGTAATTGATAGTGGATCAGCGAGACGACTCTCAGATTCTCCTAAACTGAACTCAGTCTTTCTGCAGGGGACCAAAGTGAGGTCTACAGACATTGAACAGGTCAGCAGCAGCAGTCTGGCCCTGAGGACTAGGATACACTGTCAGAAAAGGTTCAGTGGTCTAGGTCAAAATTTGCAAGTTCAAATTTCACCCGCTACCAACTGCACCTCCAACTTTACAGACTGCTCAGTGCACCTCCGTGACTCACCTGTCTACTATTTTTAGCAATTAGGATGCATACTGATCATTCATATGTTCTGTGTCAACCTCACACAATTATCAATGCTGTAAGGCTCGACCCACATCTGGTAGCTTGCACATACTTCTTGCTAATCAGTTAAGACAGGCCCTTCATCCAGCCATATTGAAGCACACTGACTTCCTTCTCTCTCTTGCAGGACATGTTGGCATAGAACTGAAGGGCTTCAGTAACTAAGGGGTGGGAGGAGAGGCAGGGCTGCTCACACCCTTTCTGAAGAGATGGTACTTGACTTTATGGACGCAACTGACACAAAAGTAGTGTAATTGAATGTAAGAACATACAAACTAGAGTCAGGAGTAGGCCATTCAGCCCCTTGAGCCTGCTCTGCCATATAATACAATCATGGCTGATCTCATTTCAACTTCAACTCCACTTCCCTACAACCCTTCCACCTGTTACTAATTGTCTCCTTCTTAAATTTACTCCATGTCCCAGCAACCACCGCACACTGGGGTCATGATGGATTCATGATCCTTTTGAAAGAAATAATTTTGCCTCTGTTTTAAATCTGTTACCCCTTATCCTATGACCTCACATTCCAGATTGCCCCACATGAGGAAACGTTCTCTCTGTCTCCTTTGTCAAAGCCCTTTAGCATCTTGCGTAACTCAAATCAATCATTGTTCTAAACACCAGTGAATACAGACCTATACTGCTCAAGTCCCAGAACTATTCAAGGCAATGCTGCTGGGCTATCTGTCATCTCCACCAGTGAAAGTCAACAGCCCTTCTCCAGCCATGCTGTAGTCACTGGGGTAGTCTGCACAGGAGCACAATGATGGCTAAAGGCACCTACAGGGCGGGCACAAAGTGAGTAGTGACCAAAGTCCCCAGAGAACCATGACACTGCTCTCTAATGAAAAAATAGATGACTGGTGGTGAGTTTAGCCTGAGGGTCACCATGCCTCAGGTAAGGGGCAAGTTCAAGAAACAGGAATTGGCCCCATAGTATTGGAGTCACTCTGCATCACAAACCAGCCAACTGTGCTAAACGAGCGAAGTAACAAGAGTCAGCAGTTGAACACTGTCTGAGCTATTGGCAGATTAGAAGAATGAGATGAGGCCTTATTGAAACATATTATTCAGGGGCTTGACAAGGTAGATGCAAAGATGTTGTTTCCCAGCAAATACAGGCCAAATCTGGGATGTGTATGTCACTGGCTAGGCCAACATTCGTTGCCAGTCCCTAATTGCCCAGGGGACACCTACGAAACAACCACATTGCAATGGGTCTGGAGTTACATGTGGACCATACTGGGTAAAGATGGCAAATTGCATTCCTGAACAGTACTATTGGGACTTTTTCCACTGGAGTTTACAAGGCTGAGGGGTTTATAATCCCTTATAGGGGTTTATAAAATCATGAGGAACAGAAATAAGGTGAATATCATGGTCTTTTACCGAGGGTGTGGATTTGAAAACTAGAGGCCATAATTTTAAGTTGAGAGGAGAAAGATTTAAAGGGGACCTGAGGGGCAACGTTTTCACACAGAAGATGGTTCCTATGTGGAGTGAACTGCCACAGGAAGTGGTAGATCCAGGTACAGTTACGAGTTTTAAAAGACTTTTGGACAGTTATATAAATCGGAAAGGTTTGAAGGAATATGGGCTAAATACAGGAAAGTGGGACTAGTTTAGTTTGGGAAGTTTGCTCAGCATGGACAAATTGGACTGAAGGATCTGTTTCTTCGCTGTATGACTCCATGACTATGAATAGATTCTGTCCTTGACCTCTCTCTTCTCAGCAGTGCAATGTCCCTTTAACAAATGCTGTCACTCATCCCCTTTCTGTCCTTTCGTCTCCGAAACACCTTGCCCTGGAGTATTTAGTCCCAAACCCTACCAGGCCTCTGTTAGTGCCTCAGCATCGTATTACCATATGTTTATCCACATCTGCAGCTCACCAATCTTCCCTACCACACTTCTTGCATTCTCATTTATACTGTAACCCTAATTTAAACTTTGATACTTTCCTTCTGATGTTGAAGCCATCCAGTACCTTATTGTTTCCTACTGCAGTACTGTACGTTGCTCCAAAATTAATGATACCTCGGTATCCCTCTCCAATGTTTACTGGTTACTACACTCTTGCCAAGCTAATTTAAACCCTCCTAATAAGTACGAGTGAGTCAGCCTGCAAGGAAATTGGTACTGGATCTGATTTGATTCACCATTTTTGGCCTTTCTGTATACCACTGCCCCAAGAACAGAAAGCAATGGAGAAAGAAGCTAAAGGCTTTTCTCCGGTCCAATTTCTCCAGCCATACTTTCATCCACTTTATCCTCTTATTTTAAAACTCACCAGGAATAATCCAGAGATTGCTACTTTTGAGATCCGTTTACTGCTTTGCAACTTTGCTCCTTAAATCCATACCGCAGGGCAACATCCTTTATCTAGCCACGTGTTGGAACCAATGTTGAACATGACTGCTGATTATTTGGCCTTTCTTATGGAGGGGTCAGCAATCATTCAGTAATATCCATCATCTTTATTCCAGGGAGGCAACATACAATCTTGGAATCGCATCTGTGGGTGCAGAAAGGACTGCCTGTTGCACTGACTCTCAAATTGCCTATTACTTGTAGCCTCCTAGTCATTGTAACCCTTTGTAATGCTGAGCCCGATGTTGGTGTCCTCGACATAGCTTTTGTTGAACTCCCCAGATGAGCCACCACTTACTTTAGTAATCAGAATTGAATTTTGGTTGGAGAGTATGATGCACTTAGGAGATGTGGAGGTGCCGGTGTTGGACTGGGCTGGACAAGGTCAGAAATCACACGATACCAGATTATAGTCCAACAGGTTTATTTAAAAACATAAGCTTTCGGAGCCTCACTCCTTCGTCAGATATTAGTGAGAGGTAGTATCAGACACAGAGGTTTGATCTTTTACTTATAAATTCTTTGTCTGATACTGCCTATCTCACTAACACCTGAAGAAGGAACGAGGTTCCGAAACCTTGTGTTTTCAAATAAACCTATTGGACTATAACCTAGTGTCGTGTGATTTCTGACCTTAGGAGACTTCTGCAGTACCTGCCTATTTCTTCTTTACTGCTCAGTCCCTGCCTATTCTTAAGCTGCTGGGTGAGTACTCCTATAAACAGATTGTCCATAAAGCTCTCAACTTCATAGATGTCCTGCAGTGACACTGGCTGCTTCTCACACTCTGAAACATTAGCTTCCTGCACATATGGTTATCCAGGGCACAGGAAATGTCCTGGATTTCTCACATGCAACAGGATGTGCTCTCCAGAAATCAGGATGACTTTTCTATTCCTCTATTAGATAATAAATCTGTTTGATAATAAATCTTCTTAGTTTCAAAAATGGGGACTCGCCAGCCAATGTCTTCCTCCATTGTCACAGTAAATTAAATTGAGGCCGTCTTGGTATGTCACAGTTTCATTGTTCTTTCTCACTTCATTGATCCTGACCTGCTACATACTCCTCCCCGTTGTTTCACAATGATCCTGACCTGCTTCATACCCTTCCTGGTCTACCCTCTTGTAATCCTGACTAGCCATACTCTCTTCCTGGTTTGCTTAACAATAGTCGTGCCCTGTTTCTTGCTCTTCTCACTCACGATTGCTTGAACAGGGTAGTGAAACTAACCGGATAGATTTTGCAAATAGCAAACACTTTCATGATGGATCAAGTGGCCTCCTTATGATCTTTGCTATACAATACTCTAATTCTAAGTTTGTAATATCCCATCCCCCAAAATGTTAAACTGCAGATTTTACATTTCAAGGGAGCTACACTTGTATCCTTATGAATCACATCCAATAGAGAAGGACCACAAAATAACTTCTAAGTATTCCTGTTACCTCAGGATTATTTTGTTATAATTGGCACAGTGAAAAATGTGGCATGAGATCATAAATTCCTGTTGAGTGCCTGAAATTATAAGAACACCAATTAAAACACTATTGCATTCTTGTGACTGCAACCTCATGGAGTTTGCATTGGAAAGAAAACTCAGTATTTTGTGATTAATTCATGTTGATTTAGACCTTTCTGATGTACACAAAATTCTGCATAAATTCAATTGCAACATGTAGGGAATTGTCGCAACAATAATATCCTGGATACAATTACAGTCATCCATTGTTATCTTTGCACTTCCTCTCGCCTTGGTGTTGTCATCCGTGGTTGGAAATCATCCTGGAGATCTAATTACATTACATTCTGACCACATGGTGCCTGACTATATGATGTCTGCTTATACATTTACTTACCCAATAATAATTAGGTCTTCTGGAGTTGAGCATCTTTGTGGTTTCAAGGCAGCAGCTGTTGCATATAAATTTCCAAAAACAGAGAACTTTTACCCACAGGCAGGAGAATTGAAACCGAGGAACCCAGAAACAGGAGGACCATGGCTGATCTGTCATCGACATTATGTGCCCACAGTCACCCCACATCTTTGGATGCCAAACTAAACTTTTTTTTTACAGTAGAGTGTTACAAGTTGCTACCAACCTCGGAATTTACGCATGTTTCACTTATTTCACACCTGAAAGATCGAACTTTTAAGTTTAAAATCTGCCCCCCACCACATCCTAGAGAGGTTTATTTGAGTTGTTTAATGTCACATGTGTCTTGTTACAAAATACATTGAAAAGCATTGTATAATGTCGCCACTCTCTGGCCCTATCTTAAAACACAGAAAAAATAAACCAAAATATAGAATATAAAGGCAGAAAAATGAAGAAATAAAGAAAGTGTTCAGCTTTACAGTCCTTCCTGTTAAGTCCTCTGCCATGGGCCAGGGGCATGGTGGCCAAGCATGAGTGCCTTTTGCCATGCCATCACTGCTGGAACAAAAATCGCCCACTCTTCAGTGCCATCTCACCTTCACCGATGTCCTTCCTACTATGACTCCTCACTGGACCTCACGAATGCAGATGCCACCAATGTTGCCATGTACCCGACTGACCCAAACTCAAAGTCTGCTGTACTGCTGTGAGTCCACTTTGGGTCCACCTCACCATTGCTGCCAGGTTTCATACTGGATCCAAACTCCTTTCTGCTAGCGCTGCCTCCTTGAATCTGCACTGGACGCAGATGCTGCCGGGAGCCCAAACTCACCTCTGCCGAAGCAGCCATAAGTTGGTCCTAGGCCTGCATCGTCGATGCAAGGTGGTGGTATCTTGGTAAGGTCATTGGATTAGTAATACAGAGGAGCAAGTCAATACTCTAGGGACGTGAGTTCAAATCACACCTTGGTTGCTGGCTGTAGTTTGAATTCAATTGTGAAATTAATAAATCTGGAATTGAGTCTGGTAGCAGCAATGGTGACCTGTAATGTTCTCGGACTCGTGGTGCTGCTAGAGAATATTTACAGAGTTAAAAAAATCATATTGAGGCTTGAACTTGCCACACAGTCACCACAGAGGGGGCAAGATCATGTGATATTGCATCACTTCCTCTGAATGATGTATACTGTGTCGCTTCAATATATTACACAGTCAGACTTAACCCCTTACACTACAATGGCCATCAAACAATCATTGCTTGAGATAAAAACCCACCTGATTTATTAATGGCCTTTAGAGAAGGAAATCTAGCAAACGTTGACCTGCCCATCACTCCCAAATTCGACATGATAGGTAAAAACAGTCAGAGACTTCCCACCAGTGAAAACCATTTTTGCCAATCTATCTTATGTTTGCTTTAAGATCGTGAAAATTTTGATCAAGTTACCCTATAATCTTCTAAATTCCAAGAATACAGCAGTAATTTCTGTAATCTCCTCCTAATTTAACACTAGGAGCCCAGGCCTCAGATGGGGTTGAGAGAGGAAATGAAAGGTGACAGAAGCATTCAGAGGATGGAAAGTCGAGGGGGTAGGAAGGCTGATCGCAACAGTAATTGTATGATTTGAAGGGACACAGGGAAGATCTGCTTGCGCCTTGCCCAGGATTTATCAATATCGAAACAGATTAAGTGGTCTTTTATATCACTGCTGCTTTTCAGAGATTACTATGCAAAGTTGCAAGCATTCTGTCAAAACAATGGTCATTACACTTTCCAATTTAAAAGCTGTTCATTCACATTCTTAAGACAACTTGAATGAAATGGTACAAATATAACTGATTCCCTTTAATGTGATCCATTTTTCCCATGTAACAACATGTTGAAAGAAGTGAACATTTGCTGCTGGCTAGATGCTGAGTCGTTATATTTCTGGAGGATACTCACAGCCTGTTTGAAAATGTTAGCTCTACATCCTTCAATTATGTGAAGTTATCTGTTTTAGCTTCAGTTAATATAATTAGACTTGCTTTATAAATAAAAGGGACCTCCCAGCAAAATCAGCAACTTGCCCTATTTGCTTTGAAGAGAGAGATCAGTTTCTGTAGTGTTATGTTCATGTACTTGTACCGACAACCATCCACACTTGGATTTCAATCACACAGCCCTAACTCTAGGGAGAATAGTGGAGAAATATGCAAACCACATGCACTAATCTCAACTATTACTGTGGAATTGCAACTTTCAAAGGCATGTTGCATGGCATTAGTTCTTGGTCAGTGTTGAATGTTTCGAGTTCTGATCTATATGTGTGGAAATTTTAATCCTGAGTTTACTGCAATTTCAAAATATATTTTGGTGATTCCTGTTTTGAACTTTGAAATTTTCAGCCAAAGTATGCCAAGTTTGAAATACAGTCAGCCTGGCAGGCAGCCAAATACTTCATTACAGTTCAGACGATAGGGAATGCAAGCTCATAGTCTGGTATTGACTTAATGTTTATGGCTTATGGTGAAAGCCATAAGATATATTTTGTGGTAAATTGACATGTTACAATGCACACCCACTTGCACACACCAGAAGAAGCTTAAGGTAGAGGTCATTCTCAGAATGTTCACCGCACACTAAAATTGAAGATTTGCAATGTCACATTCTTAGAAATGTCTGAAAGTCCTTCACATACAATGAATGAAATGATGTGATTGCAGATACATTGACACCTGATAAAGTCCCCAAAACAAGAATCAACTCCATGATCGCTAATCTGTTTTCAATTGTGACAAATATTAAAGAAGGAATGTTGTCAATGACACTAGACAGACTGGTATATGCCTGAATGGAATAGAATACTGTTGGAGCTTAGAAGAAAGGGAGGATATCTCATTGAAGTACACTAGATTATGAGAGGGTTTGACACTGTTGGTGCTAAGAGGCTGTTTCACTTGGTTGGCTACCTACAACTAGGAGGCAACTTTTGGGACGAGGGTTCAGCATCTTTGGACTGAGATGAAAATAAAATGTCTTCACTCGGACAGTTGTAGTGAACCTTTTCAAGTTGCCTACCGAAGAGAACTGAGGATGTTCGGTTGGTCATTGAGTACATTTGAGACAGCAATTGATGCTTATTTTTTAACTTTAAAGTGAATATGGATGTAGTGATTGGAACCAGGTGGACCTTGTTAACTTGATTGGGGTTGTTAACCCGGGCCAATCAGGAATATCTGGCCCACCAATATACACAGGGGATTTCGAATCTCCTCAGTTTCGGTGACTGACTGTGAGCTGCAGCAAGTGTACTGTGCACAAGTAGATAAAGGGTGACTTGGTGATGGGATACCAGCCTCTGTGCAGTTATGAGGATTGACAAAAAGTAGAAATGAGCTGATCTGCCATTATTGTCTGACATAGCAGAGGAGTTGGGAGAGATAGTGAATGGCCTCCTCTTGCTCCTATTATTTATGTTCTAATGAACTAACTATTGCTTAAATAGCATCACAAGATCCTTAATGTGTTCTAAACAGTCAGACAGGGCCTTCATATAGGCTCACGGCTAATGTAAAGAAAGATGCCTCTAATGTTGCAGAATTCTCTCACTATGCAGCTGTCTAAATTTCTTATCTTGAGCCACAAGTTCTGATGACAATCCACCCAACTGAGTCAAGCTGAGATAAATTATTATAGTGCTTAAAACATTCTCATATGTACCATCAAAACAAAAGACTTTAAATAATTCATTGTGCAGACGTGGTGAAATGGTACTCAGGTCACAACAGTTCTAGTTTTGGATACTGAGTTCAATTTATACCTGAACATTTGGAGAACAAAGGAGGGTCTCTGATGATGTTCAGGAACATTTCTGCTCAGGCTGATTATCTGAAATTTCTTTCCCACACCGAGACATACAAGACTCTATGGATCTGTTTTAAAAATGGGAGCAGGTGGTGCATTCAAGCTATTTTGATGTTGTGTCGATTAATTGCACTTTGGCAAACTTGAGAGCTCAGACAGATTTGAATTTTGTCACAGTTTATGGGACCTGTACAATTTTTTTCTGGGCTTTGATCTGAGAGATTAGATAGATTAATTATTCATTCACTTGAAGGGATATATCTTCTTTTGTTTTAAGTTCCAGAAAAGTTGTTTGTCTAATCTATTATAATGAACCTACCACTAGTATTAAGTTTGCTAATAGAATGACTCCACTGGCCTTTTCTCACACTGAGAACTGGCATTCTTCGGGGTACAGCTTGCAAGAGAATAGCTTCCCCATTAGTGTATTGTGAAGTCATTTCTGTGATGGTCCTCGAGGAGCAGTGTCTGTGAATAAGAGATGTTGTTGTCTAATTCGTTGAAGTCTCATGATGCCTTTACCAATGTGAATACATCCTGAAACAACCTTTGAAATGAGTTCATAGCTTGATTGTTTATTCAAGCAAACCACGAGAATAATTTTAGGGTTTTTTTTAGAAACATGGGAATTAGAAAACATAAGGGTGTTTAAGGTATGCTGTGCTTGTGTTTGTTCTTGTATTCTGTCTGGGGGGATAGTGGATTGTTCTGAGTTGCAGGCAGTGCCTCTTCATTAACGATACAGAGAATGCTCAATTCACAGCCCTGACTTCCACAATTCCTGCTGGATGCCTGCAGAAAACAGAAGCGTTTTTTTTGTTCAACCCTATCTATCCCTGACTGTCAAAACAGTCATGTGGTGCAAAGAATGAAAAGAGAGACAGTGAGCCTTCAGTTCTCCTAAATGTATCAGTTGTACTGCACAATCAACATTTTCAAAACAAGTCAATATTACTTGGATAAAAAGTACAGTTTAGGGCTGGAATTTTGGTGTCTTGCTCATTCAATACCGGTTATGTCTGAACTCTCTGTTAACTCAAAAAGTATTTCTGCCCAGTACAATTGGTTCCCCTAACCTTATTGATCAGAATTGTCAGGGTTCCAAAGATTAAAGGACCTGTATTGATTGGTTAAAAAGTGAAAGGGACATATCATATTTCAGAATATCTATGTCCATATTTGTAGATTCTTTAGAAATGTATTTGCATTGCTAGCCATAACCCTTAATTCCTTTACTGTTCAAAAATCTATCTATCTTTGCCTTAAAAACATTTAACAAGGTAGTCTCAACTGCTTCACTGGCAGGGAATTCCACAGATTCACAACCCTTTGGATGAAGAATTCCTCCTGAACTTGACACAAGGCTGACATAGTATTTAGAGATAACAAACACGGGGCTGGATGAACACAGCAGGTCAAGCAGCATCATGGGAGCAGGAAAACTTGACGTTTCAGGCCTAAACCCTTCATCAGAAATCATTTCTGATGAAGGGTTTAGGCCCGAAACGTCAAGTTTTCCTGCTCCTATGATGCTGCTTGACCTGCTGTGTTCATCCAGCCCCATGCTTGTAATCTCGGATTCTCCAGCATCTGCAGTACCTTTTATCACTGACATAGTATTTATTCCTTTTTGATAACTGCTGTTATGTCATTACTATTTTAAAATACAGATACTTGGACTGCTTCTGTTAGTACCCATTGCCCCTTCAGATTATTGAATCAGCATTTTTTGTGAGGATGACAATGAGGGTGAAATCTTTATTGATGTGTATGTGACTGCATGTTCATCACCAGTGTGGCTGCTCATATGTAGCAAACATGCATCCAAAGTTTATAATAAATTTATAGTGTAATATTAAAGATACATTTCTCAAGTTGATCCAACCAGTTTTGCTGTTGCAAGCTTTCCATTCACTCAACTACCAAATCAAAAACACCCCATGACTGAAGAGGCTGTATGTGTTAACTCAGCAATAACTATGGCACTGATTATGGCATCTAGCTCATAATTTCATATTTATAAGAGCAAAATACTGTAGGTGCTGAAGAACCCAGAATTCAAGTTCAATATGACCAATGTGAGTTCTGAAGAAGAATTGTATAGGATATTAACTATATATTTACCCATGGATCATAAGACCATAAGACATAGGGCAGAAATAGGCCATTCAGCCCACCGAGTCTGCTCTGCTCTTCAATGAGATCATGGCAGATTTGATACTCCTCAACATCCCCTTTCTTCCCTTTTCCCATAATTCTGGATTCCCTTACAGATTAAAAATCTGTCCATCTCAGCCTTGAATATACTCAGCAACCTAACCTCTACAACCCTCTGCACTAAAGCATTCCACAGATTAACGTGCCTCTGACAGAAGAAATTCCTTCTCATCCCGGTCTTAAATATACAACCTTTATTCTGAGATTTTATCCAGTTGCCCACAAGGGGAAGCAACTGCTCTGCATCTACCCAGTCAAGTCCTCTAGGAATCTTGTATATTTCAAGAAGGTCACGTCACATTCTTCTAAATTCCAAAATGTGCAGTGCCAGTCTACTCAACCATTCCTCATAAGTCACTCTATCGATATTCAGTATCAGCCCAGTAAACCTTCCTTGGACTGCTTCCAATACCAGTATCTCTTTCCTCAGTTAAGGAAACCAAAACTGTACATGGTATTCCAGCTGTAGTCAGACTAGAGCCTGGTATAGTTCAAGCAAAGCTTCCCTACTTTTATACTCCGTTCCCTTTGAAATAAAGACCTACAATCCATTTACCTTCCCAATCATCTTATGCTATTGGATGTTAGCTTATTGCGATTTACAACTGAGGACTCCCAAATCTCTTTGTTCCAGAAGCTATGAGAGCTGCAGAGTTTCTCCAGCACTTAATGTTTGTTAACCTTTTCTCTTCCTCTGAATCTTCCTCACTGCACATCTTAGTTACTTACTCTATCTTTGTCTTCACTTTCCCTTTCTCTTATCCCCTTCATCGACACTTGGTCATTATACACCCTCTCCATTATTTACATTCCTGCAAAAAGATGATGCATCAACCATTCTGAGTACCTCTGCAATTCTCCTGTGTAGATGAGCTTATTTAATTTCCCTCTGTATCGGTCACAATCCTGGGACTGTTGAACATTCCTTTATAAAAATTATAATGGCGCTTCTCAGTGCTTTAGGGACTATAACACTGTCAGTGCTGTCAACTGGATGAGATATGATTAAAGCAAGACCATGCCTGCCTTCCCCAGGGGATAAGAAATAGACCATGATACTATGTGAAAGAAAGCAGAGTTATCACAATGTTCTGGCCAATATTTATCCCTCAGTAAACGTGACAAAAACCAACTACATGGTATCAAAATACTGTTGCTACATCCACATGGATTGCTGAATTCCTTGCATTTCAAAATTGATTGCACTTCGAGTAATTCCTTGGCTGGAAAGTGCTTTGACATGGCAGGTAGTTTTTAAAGGTGCTATATAAATGCAAAGCTTCCATTATCTTTCCAACAAAGATCATAGCCTTTCATCGCCATGAATCTCTTATTTGCATATGCAGCAAGAACTATAATTGCTGACAGTATTTCTGAAGTCTGCAGTTTGTCTCATTCTACAACTTAGAAGTGCCAGTCATTTGTCCCCCCACATTTTCATCAGACTATAGTTTTGCTCATACAATCAGTTGAAAACTTTTTTTTTTAAATTAAACAATAAGCAAGATGCAAGTGGATTCCTATTTGCTGAAGCTGTACATAAAAGTTTAATAAACCCAAGTCACACAGTTCTGTAAAATAATAAAACCCTATTTTATGGTATTATGAATTTAAAATTCACTTCCGTTAAAAAACATCAAAAAGTAAATTAGTTTTGTAATGGAAAACTTTCTTTTACAGAATTTTTTGAAAGCGTAATGTAACTAATCTTCCTTTAATAAAAGGAAATAGTTTAAATTCAGGTTGAGAGCATGGAATTTATGCAATTTACGGGAGAGGATCCTTATATTGAACTCCACTGGGAGTTCTGAAAAAAAATGTATTTTGTTTTAATGAAACATAAAATCTATTACACCAAAGAATTTATGCAGTCAAACCCTATGCTTCATTTTGGTGTTTATATATAACTGTTCTCTTCAAAAAGTGATGCTTTTTGCATTGAATCATTTCTGGTAATTAATTTGTGTCTTGAATGATCTACAGAATATAAACCACTGTTTCACAATACAGAATGTTCTTTGCTGGTAAGTATGAGCTTGTCAAATTTATGTGGCACGTCCTGGTTGATGCTATAACTAGATTTGTTTCTATCATTGCTCACTTCCCAATGTGTTTTTTTTGCTTTGATTACTTGTGACATCGTTAGTTCTGTTATTGTCAGACGCAGTGTTGCAGCCAATTGTAAAATACTAAAGGATGCATCCCAGGGTTTATCAGCAGTTGCTGACAGTGGAATTGTAAGATTGGTAACAAGGTTGACTTGTTCTTGTGATTAAGATAAACCAAAAAAAAAGAGAAAATCCTTTCAGTTTAATTTTACTCCACTGAGCATGAATGTCAGTTTAGAGGGTTATAGTTTGGAAAAACGAATCTTAACCTAAGTGAGGTTGTAGCCATGCTCGCTGAGCTGGTGGGTTTGGTTGCAAATGTTTCAACACCATGCTAGGTAACATCGTCAGTGCACCTCTGGTGAAGCGCTAGTGTTCTGTCCCGCTTGTTATTTATATGCCTCAGTTTGTTGGGGTGTTTGGTACCACGTCTGGTTCTGTTTCTCAGTGGTTTGTACACAGGGTCTAATCCAATGTGTTTGTTGATGGAGTTCCGGTCAGAATACCAGGTCTCCAGGAATTCCCTGGCATGTGTACAAACCACTGAGAAACAGAACCCGAAGTGGTACCAAACACCCCAACAAACTGAGGCATGTAAGTAACAAGAGGGACAGAACACCAACGCTTCACCGGAGGTGCACTGATGATGTTACCTCGCAGGGTGATGAAACGTTTGCAACCAAACACATCGGCTCAGCGAGCATGTCTGCAACCTCATCCATAACCTGAGCTACAAATCTCAAAAACTTAAGCTAACTGGCCAAGCCAGTGCCAAGATATAATGAGACCTAATAATCCTTGTTGAATATCAATTACTGTTTCTATTTAACAACAACATTCATTCTGCATGCTGACGTGGTAATGTATTTGGTAGTCCTCTGATATTATTGACAAATTATAACCGAAATAGTTGAAACCTTGAGTGTAATTTGAATGGTACACATGATTAAAAAAAAAGCTATTGATGAGTATATGTGGGTGGCAAACACTTTTGTGGTCAATATTAACCTAACCTGAGATCAAAATAATTTTCAATGCAATATTCAATTCCATGAAACCAGTTTGAAGTAGGGGCTTTGTGAAGTGATATCCTTTATCCCCTCAACTTCCCAACTTTCAAAACTGTTATAACAACATGCCCATTTTAAAAAGCCCTATATGTTAGGTTGTTGGACTTCCACAGCTATTATTTCCCTCAGATATTCCTTTCCTCTAGGTCATGTTGCCATGGCATCATTCCACATTCCCGTTTGCAGAATGAAACTCTTCAGTTTAAGCCTCCAAATTTCAGTGCAACAGCTAAAGCTTCCAGTTCATAGAAACATAAAATCCCTATAGTGAGGAAGCAGGCCATTCGACCCATTGAGTCTACGTCAACCCTCCGAAGAGCATCCCACCAAGACCCACCCTCCAACCTTATCCCTGTATCCCTGCATATCCAAAGATTAATCCACTTAACCTACACATCCCTGGACACTATAAGGCTATTTAGCACAGCCAATCCACCTAACCTGCACATCTTTGGACTGTTGGAAGCTAGAAGCATAAATTCAGAAAATGAGCACCAAACCAGGTTTTACATTTTCTAATTTATTGCTGTCATTTTAAAGTTTGCATTTGGGAACTGCAAGATAGGACCTAAAATACAATCCCGTTAAAACCAAGTATAAACCCAAAGTTTCGTCAATTCGAAAGAAGCCACATCCTTGATTTTGAAATCATCCTTCAAAATTGCAACAGATGCAGTGGCTTACATGAGTTGAAAATGGATTAGCAGTAAATGCTAGAAAACTTTCAACATAAAGTACCCAGAAGTGTGTCATACAAAGAGATTGTGTTAAAACGTTGATTAGAACCAAAATCATTGATGTCTGGCTGAAATTGTAGAGCCTGTACCTCCATTCTCTCACATTGTGACATTTCTCTGACATTTAGCCACAAACTAATACAGTCTGTCATGCTATCCATACAGAAACAGTGTGAAACATTCATTCCAAATAGTGATGAACTCTCTTGTTCAATGTTGAATATAGTCTATTGTGGGAGCCCTTTATTAACATATAGAGAACAGTTTGTGGTTAACCTGAGTGCAATCAAGTTTGAAAAATAACTCTAAGCTCAAAAGATACTACATTTGAAATTGTGAAGCCCAAATTGAATCCCATTTGAATGAATTGTGCAAACTTGTAGTTCAATTTCCCTGGATGTGATGCCTCACAAGATTACAAGATAAAGAAAGAGATGGAAAGACGTCGCAACTTCTTTATACATAAAATATTCCATGTTCTCCCATCCGAATGAGTCCAGTTTTTTTTTCAATAACCCACTACCACATCCTGAAGTCTTTTCCACCATGATCTCCACTCTTCAGAGATCTCCTGACAATGGCTCGGATGTCCCTGCAAGAGTTCCCCAGGATGGTCTCCTTGGCTTAACCATCTTCAGCTGCTTCGTCATGACCTCACAGTACCAGGGTTCGATTTCAGCCTTGGGTAACTGGCTGTGTCGAGGTTAGCACATTCCCTCCTTGTGTCTGCATCCGTTTCCTCGAGGTGCTTCATTTCCAGTCACAGTCCAAAGATGCACAGGTTGGGTGGATTAGCCAAGCTAAATTGCCCTGTAATATCTAGGGATGTGTAGGCTAGGTGGATTGGCCATGGTAAATGCGGGATAGGTGAGGGGTTTTGGATGCTCTTTGGAGGGTTGGTGCAGACTCAGTGAGCCAAATGGCCTCTTTCTGCACTGTATGCATTCTATGATTCTATGACCTTCCCTCCATCAGAAGGTCAGAAGTGGGGATGCTCACTGATATAACACAGTATTCATCACAATTCACAACTCATGTTTAAATGTAACAAGATGTGAACATTATTCAGTTCTGGACTGTCAAGTGATAAGTAATATTCACAAGTGTGAAGTGCCAGGAAATGATCATCTCCAAAATGAAAGAAACTAACTATCACGCCTTGACTTCCAATGGCACCACCATTGCTGAATCTTCTACTGTCAACATTTTGGGGTTATCATTAAACTAGCTATATAGATAGGACATTAGTGAACCAGATGGGTTCCCCCCAGCAATCAACAATGGATTCATGGTCATCAATAGATTGTTAATTCCAGATATTTATTGAATTCAAATTCCATCATCTGTCATAGCAGGATTTGAACCTGCATCCCCATTATCTGGGTTACTGGATTAACAGCCTGGTGATAATATCACTAGGCCATTGCCTCCCCATGTTGTTGGTACAGATCCATCAACACTCAAGAAGGTTGACACCATCCAGGACAAAGCAGCCTGCTACCAAAACAGCAATTGCTGGAAAAATTCAGTACGTTTGGCAGCATCTGTGGGTAGAAGGAATGTTAATATTTTGAGTTTGGTGACTCTTCATCAGAATTGTTAGCAGCTAGGAAAAAGTGGTGTTTACTTAAATACCACGTATTTCCTAGATGCTAACCACTCTGATGAAGAGTCATTGGTCTCAAAACATTAAGTCTGCTTTCTTCCCACAGATACTGCCAGAACTGCTGAGTTTCTCAAGTAATTTCTGCATGTGTTTCAGATCTCCAACATCCACAGTTATTTATTGTATCAAAGCACCTGCTGATTAGTTGTGAACGTGGAGCTATTCAGTCCGTCGACCACTGACAGTCAGCAGCAGCAGTGTGTACTATCTGCAAGATGTACTATAGAAATTCACTAAAGATCCTTAGACAGCAACTTCCAAACCCATGACTACTTCTGTCTAGAAGGACAGGGCTGCAGATACATGGGAACACCACCGCCTTCAAGTTCCCTTCCAAGTCACTCACCATCTGACTGGGACATTTATCACTGTTTACTCAGTGACGCTAAGTCACATTCCTGGAACTCCCTTTCCAGCAGCATTTCTGCAACAAATGGAATGCAATGATTCAAGAAGGCAGCTCACTACCACTTTATCCAGGGCAACTAGGGTTGAGCAATAAATACTGGCCAGTCAGTGAGTCTCACATCCCATATGTGGATAAAAAGACTGGGTCAGATCATTCTTAACCTTCTGAAGAATAGTAAAGAGAGAAGCAGCATTTGTTTAGCTGTGTGCTTTCCCAAACTTTTTGTTCCCACTGCAATCCCACTTTGAGGCTTGGCAATGTTTGTCTCCCTTGATAAAACCTGTGGGAGTTGAGAGAGAGGGGAGAAAACCCTGGGGGAGCAGGAGACAGGCGAAGTGGGGAGCTGCGAGAGCCAGAGGAAGGGGAGACCTGAGCTCTGTGGTTGCCTTGGTGTTCACAGCTCCAAATTTTCATCTTGTGACTACACACAGAGTTCCCTTCTCCACTTTGGGAAGCCCTGTTTTAGCCCCTTTCAAAGACCCAGATTGTTCCCAGTTGCTTTAGTGATAAAATTCACAGAGCCAAGGCATGGTGTAGCAATGTAAATGCCTCATCCAGATAATAGTTCTCTCTGCTTGTAGAAAATAGACTGTCTGGTGTTTGGGAATGGGTGAAATCACTTGGAGTAGAAAAGATGATATAGTTACTGCTTATCTTTTGTATTGAAATAGCCTTTTAAAATGTTTGATAAATATTTACGGAATTCAAGTGAAGCTGCCAGTAAAATTGGCTCAGTCTCAGTTAAAAAAAGTTAAACTTCCCCAAGCTGATTGATCCAGAGTGTGGAACACATGATAATCCTTGCTGTGCCTTAAGCTCTTCCGACAGAGATACAAGGCTGTAAATATTGCATATTAAGATGGTTTTATAGACCGTTTGTTTCTTTTTGAGACAGTACTTTGGTGTGTGATGCTGATCTCTTAAAGCACTTTCGAGAAAGGCTTTATTTGTAAGTCCCCAGTTTCACCACAAGCAAAAGTCGCCATTAAATCATGAGTTAAACATGAAAGGCTGTTTTCTGAGTATCCTCGTGTTGGTATCAAAGTTTGCCCGTCAGAACTGAGTAAAATGAATGCTTTGCTGATTACTCTGAACAAGAACGTGTTTATATCAAACACTGTTTTGACACTGTGTAATGCAGAACATCCCCAAGGTAGGGTCAACTGCCCTGGCTCCAAGGCTTGAGGAGCCCTGTGCTGTGTCCATAGGCACCTGGTGGGATCCCAAAGCCATGGGTGGGGTGATCATAAGAAGGAAGGTGGATTGCAGAATGTAGGCGGCATGACAACAATTATATTTGGTGAGTTTTTACTTTAAATTGAACTTGATTGTAATTATACGTGAGGACTAAAAGGGGAATCTATAACAGATAGTGGTGAATAGCAATCACAGCCTATTTAAACTCGCAGAAATGCTAAACATTTTTGGTCGAACGAAAAGCTAAAAGTCACAAGGAGGGGTTGGCCCACACAGTGTGGTATGCCGAGGAGCCAGCACCAGCTTCTGGTGGAATGTATCACCACTGATGACATCTCTTTCAGTCACTTGCCGTTAATGGCAGCACCTATCAAAAGCCTTCATGAAGCTGTCTTAGGAACACTGAGATTATTAACAAATAAAGACTGATGTCCATCTCCTTCAGTCCTTTGTCCATCATGTCGTCTGATTTTATGGAGGTCTTGACTAATTCCAGTAGTCAACCCCTATCACTTAACCAAACGTGATAGTTTGAATGAGTTCCTTCTGTATCACTCTATGGTTTTTAATCAGTCTACAGCTCACCAGACATGGTAGAAGAGAATCCTAGTGGTTGAGAGCTTTCACTGATGACACTTTGACATGCTCCAAACTTAAATCCCTGTCTCAATTCGGCCTGTTTTGCTCTTGCTATCTACCACAATGTGTACGGTAGCTGTTCAGAGAAGGTTCACAAAGGCTAATCTCTGACATGGAGGGATTGTCTTATGATCAAAGGCTAAACAGGCTGGGACTCTACTCAGAGATAAAAGGTACTGCAGATGCTGGAGAATCCGAGATAACAAGGCGTGGGGCTGAATGAACACAGCAGGTCAAGCAGCATCATAGGAGCAGGAAAACTTGACGTTTCGGGCCGAGACCTTTCATCAGAAATGGGGAGGGGAAGAGGGTTCTGAAATAAATAGGGAGAGAGGGGGAGGTGGATAGAGGATGGATAGAGGAGAGGACAGGTGGAGAGGAGGCAGACAAGTCGAAGAGGCGGGGGATGGAGCCAGTAAAGGTGAGTGTAGGTAGGGGGGTAGGGAGGAGATAGGTCAGTCCAGGGAGGACGGACAGGTCAAGGGGGCGGGATGATGTTAGTAGATAGGAGATGGGGGTGGGGCTTGAGGTGGGAGGAGGGGATAGGTGAGAGGAAAAACAGGTTAAGGAGGTGGAGATGAGCTGGGCTGGTTTTGGGATGCGGTTGGGGGAGGGGAGATTTTGAAATCCACATTGATGCCATTGGGCTGCAGTGTTCCCAGGCTGAATATGATTTGCAGTTCCTGCAGCCTTCGGGTGTCATCACTGTGGCAGTGCAGGAGGCCCAGGATGGACATGTCGTCTGATTCCTGCAACCGCAGGAAGTGCTACACCTGCTCCCACACCTCCTCCCTCACCCCAATCCCAGGCCCCAAGAAGACTTTCCACATCAGGCAGATATTCACCTGCACATCTGCCAATGTGGTATACTGCATCCGCTGTACCCGTTGTGGCTTCCTCTACATCGGGGAAACCAAGCGGAGGCTTGGGGACCGCTTTGCAGAACACCTGCGCTCAGTTCACAACAAACAACTGCACCTCCCAGTCGCGAACCATTTCAACTCCCCCCTCCCATTCCTCAGACGACATGTCCATCCTGGGCCTCCTGCACTGCCACAGTGATGCCACCCGAAGGCTGCAGGAACTGCAAATCATATTCGGCCTGGGAACCCTGCAGCCCAATGGCATCAATGTGGATTTCACAAGCTTCAAAATCTCCCCTCCCCCAACCGCATCCCAAAACCAGCCCAGCTCATCTCCACCTCCTTAACCTGTTTTTCCTCTCACCTATCCCCTCCTCCCACCTCAAGCCCCACCCCCATCTCCTATCTACTAACATCATCCCGCCCCCTTGACCTGTCCGTCCTCCCTGGACTGACCTATCTCCTCCCTACCCCTCTACCTACACTCACCTTTACTGGCTCCATCCCCCGCCTCTTCGACTTGTCTGCCTCCTCTCCACCTATCCTCTCCTCTATCCATCCTCTATCTGCCTCCCCCTCTCTCCCTATTTATTTCAGAACCCTCTTCCCCTCCCCCATTTCTGATGAAGGGTTTAGGCCCGAAACGTCAAGTTTTCCTGCTCCTCTGATGCTGCTTGGCCTGCTGTGTTCATCCAGCTCCACGCCTTGTTATCTCTAAACCTCAAAATGTTGATATTCAGAGACATGAGTACACCTGTTTAAGGAACACAAAAATTAGCAAGCAGGTATAGCAAATGATTAGGAATGGAAATGGCATGTTGACTTCAATAGCTAAGGGTTTACAGTGTAAGAAAAAAGATGTTTTGCTACAGTTGTCCAGGACATCGGTGAGACCACACTGGGAGCACTGTGTACAGTTGTGATTTCAGTTTTCAAGGAAGGTATATTTGGATCGGAGACAGTACAGCACACATTCAGCAGAATCAGTCAGTTCACATCATTGCAAGATTATTTTGATTGAATGTGATGTAGAATGTTCGATCAAAAAGAAATTGTGATTCTATTCTACTGCATGTGAAACTGTCTTTTTTAATTGGTGATAACACAGTGTGGAGCTGGAGGGACACAGTGGGCCAGGCAGCATCAGAAGAGCAGTAAAGCTGACGTTTCGGGTCGGGAGCCTTCTTCATTTTCTGAAGCGTCCCGACTCGAAACATCTGCTTTCCTGCTCTTCTGATACTGCCTGGCCTGCTGTGTTCATCCAGCTCCACACCTTGTTACCTCAGACTCTGGCATCAGCAGTTCTTACTATCTGTTTTATAATTGGTGAATATGGGTGGTGTGGTTAAGTTTAGAGACTCCAACTGGAAACTAGAGAACACAATGAGCTAGCAGTGTGCTGATATCAGTATCAGTCGTGAATCAGTGAGTAGCACAATAAATTCCTAAATCAGAAGATTGTGGCTTGTGTAATTGTACAGCAGAGATTTCAATGCAATCTGTAACTGATATATAATGCTTTGAGATGCTGTCTTTTACTCTTTCTCTGAAGGTTCAATCAGGTGCGTGTGAGATATTCCATTAAAAGAAGGATAGTTAACCCTACCCAGCTGACCTGGCCACAACTTGGTCCTTGCTCAATGTCACAAAAACAGTTTGTCCAGTCATTACCACAGTGTTGTTTTGTGGGCTCTTGCTGTGCCTGAAAACAGGTTTCTGGAATTGCGATAATGACTGCGCCTTCAAATGCACTTCATTGGCAATAAAAACATTTTAGACCGTGTTGACAGGAACAAAATAAGTAACAGTTCTTTGTTTTTCAAAGTCAAGGTGTTGAATGATGAGTATCCATGATATACTAGGGGCCAGAGTTCATCCAAACTGAACAATTAGAGGGACAATGCAACATAGGAAAGCTGAAAATTCCTGGAAGTAAACAAGCCTCCATCTCTGAGCTTTCCATTGTAAGAAACAAGAAGTCAGTCAGTCTGCATCAGGTTTTCCAGACGTGACAAACTCTGCAATTGTTTTCCTGCACATCATGTTTACAGGAGATTTACACATCTACTTTGTTCAAGAATTGCATTAGCTTGAATGCCACTTCCTGACTTCCTCGATTCTTTGGCAGATAATGATGACGTCTATTAAACCAATCTAGTATGTTGGCACCTCTACTCGTCTCTGGGAGGATCAATGAGTAAATGCATGGCTTGATGATGTGCAAAATATTGTAGCTCAGGATTGCTCTTGGTTTTGTGCGGGCGAGTTTGTGTCTCACAAAATTGATTGGGTTCTTTGAGAAAATGATAAAGATGATCAAGGGTGGGGCAGTGGATATTGTCTATATGGACTTTACTAAAGCAAATGACGAAGTTCCTCGTGGTGACCTGGTCCAGGAGATTAAGTCACATGACGTACATTTCCGCAATTCTCCTGTGATCTGGTATCCTCAGTTAGAACCTTGTCCCTCCAGTCAATCTTGACCGTTTTGACACAAAACATTAATGTTTTGCTGTGCTGCTTGGAGGAAGCTTCTGAGCCAATAAGACATCACCTTGTTGCTTCAATAATTGATTTCCCCCAGTCAGATCTGTCACATCCAAGCAGTGGACAGAGATAAGAAAATGGCGTATGAACACGCTGACTTGGAGTATCATGACCATAATAAAAAAGAGCTAAAATTAAAATATTATATGCTTCAGAAAATAACGTATTCAACATGTAAGGGTCTTTGAATGAGAACAAGAAACAGTTCAGGCAGCAACAGAACTATTCATAAGTAAACCATGAATGTATAAATTCAGGGTTACTCACATCATTTTCTCGGATTAATATTATTAAGAACTGATGCCCAGAAATCTAATATTTTCCTTAACCAATGTTGTAATGTGTCATAAACAGACATGAGGATCCACAGCACAGAAAGTGACCCTTCGTTCCACCTAACTATTCTATTGTCCCGTAGCGTTGCATGTATTGGAATTAGTGATAAATATGCTAACAGAGTTGTTGGTACACAGCTGAATTTGGCTTCTTCAAATAAATTTCTCAAGTCAGGCACAAAATAGTCCTCATCTGTCTTATTCTGGAGCATGATGTCTCACTCTGGGAGCTTGAGCAAATTCTCTGGACTGGCAGTCTGGTCCAAGACCTGCTACTTAGCAGATGCTGTATGTAGAGATGCTATCTTTCGGAAGGGACCTTCAACAAAAGACCCACCTGCCTATTCAGATGATGTTAAAGATTCCACAGCACTGTTTAAAGGAGAATGGGAGAGATACCCATGTTTCGTGGTTAAAATTTGTCCTTCAACCGAATTACTGTAAACAGATTCAGAAGAAGAGTCATATTGGACTTGAAACGTTAACTGTTTATCTGCTGATGCTGCCTGACCTGCTGAGTTTCTCCAGCATCTTCTGTTTTTACTTAGGTCTCCTGCATTGGCAGAATTGGCATTGTAAGAAAAACAGATGATGTAGCTACTATCATAATGCTGCTTGTGGCATCTTGCTGTGTGCAAATGGACTGCTGCATTTCCTACGTTTCAACAGTGAATATGCTTCCAAAAGTGCTGAGTTGGCTATAAGTTAAGTTGGGATGCCATCAAAAGTGCTACAGAAATGCAAGTCTTTCTTTTTCTCATTCTTTGTGTAAATGTGTCCTAAAAACAGGGTCAACAAAGTTTGTTATGAAAGGAAATCATGGATTTCCTGGTTAGCCACTAAATTGTATTCAAATGAATGGGACGTTTCCTTGCTGCTATTCTGTTTCAGAGCCATTTCAACACAAAAATAAGTTTTAATACTTCAGATTTTGCTCCAGGTTCAAAAATTCTGATGCAAGGAAAGTACAGAAGGAAAGGTCTCGAATGGGATAACTGTTGCCAGGCATATTTTAATCACATTTGGATTTCCTTCTTTTCCTTAAGCTATTTTGAGACACGTTCTCCATCTATTTTGTTTCCCTTAGCAGGAAAATGACAAATATGAGCAGCAAACAATTGGAATAAGATACTTTTTTCCCCCAGCAATAGAGACAACACATGGCTTCCAGGATCCTGATTATTTGTTTAATTGTTACATTTGAAATGGGTTCAAATCATCTATTTGTCAAGCTAAGGTTCAGCTGAGTTCAAAAACAAAGGAGATAATGCCGATCCCAAATCTGGGATTTATTTTGATGGTTAGTTAATAACTAAAAAACATGTTGAGAGCACTGTAGTTTTTGGCTTACTGGGTGACATTAACAAGTTTGAGGCTGGTGTGTTCAAATCTCAACATGCTTTGATGCAAATTTGAATTCACTATATATGGTAATATAAGGTTAATAACATAGCATGTTCACCAATCTCAATCCTGCCACAGAAAGATACCTACTGCCCGATTCCACCCATTCTAACCTCTAGTCTTACATTACACAGTTCTTAATGTTTGCATGCAATAACTACTGTATTTGCCATATGCCAATCAAAATACAATGATATAGTATTGATGCAATAAGTTGCTGGAATGTAGGAGAAAGAGAAGTTTCTGAATTTTTGCCTATCGGCTAACTGAGGGTTAAAAAATCTAGATAGAGTGACGATACAAGAAATGGGCAAGAACCTTAAAGGTCAGATTTGGGAATTCAGCAGCATTGATCAGACTCAATGAATGCCTGAATTCAAAGAAGGTGAGAAATCGAGCTTGAGGAATTAAGTGGGAGAAGTGCATACTGGGAAGAAAGATGAGAGATAAGAAGTGTTCAAAACAGCAAAATAATTCAGAAAAGAAAGCAAAGAATGCCATTCAGCTCTGGAGCCTGTTAGATTATGGCAGACTTGTAAGACAACTCCATGCACTTGTCTTGACCCTTTGCACTTTGATAACCATACCAAACAGAAATTTGCCAATCTCAGTTTTGAACATTTATAACTATAGCCTGTAGGAGAGCAAGTTTAAGATTTTCACTACCCTACGTGTGGGAAAAAAAAAGACTAAGACTTCATTAATACTACCTCCCAAACCTCATGACCTTTACCACCCAGATGGACAAGTACAGTAGAAATTTGGGAGCAAAATGACCTGTAAGTCTCTATTTAAGCCACACACCATTCTGGCTTGGAAATATATCACCAATCCATCATAGCTTGGATAAAATCCTGGCAGTCCCTTCCTCCAATCAGTGTGTGTATGCACCACATGGACAGCATCAGTCCAGGAAGATGACCAACTAACAACTTCTTCCGGAAAGTTAGGTGTGGGCAACAAATGTCAGTCTTGCCAGCGACTCCCACATTAGTGAATGAGTAAAGAAAAGAAAACTATTTCCTGATTATACTTCCGAATGATCTAACGTTGACATTATGTCCATTGTTAGACTTCCCCCAACTAACAAATCCCTTAACTATTTTAAATATTTCAGTAAAGTCAATCTTTAATCTTCTCAACTCAAGTGAATGCACGTTTATGCAACTGTCCTCGTGATTTCAACTCTAGAAGAACAGGAATGGGCGAAAGAAGAAGCTGTTAAATAAACACCTGTCTTTTAAAATGAGAAAAGGAAGCAGCCTTAAGAAACTGACAAAGAAAAATAAATAGTGTTACATCATGCACCAATATGAGAAGTAGAATATGTAGGGCTTCCAATGACTTACAAATAATTAGCAGCTCAAGAAACTGCAAACTATTTCAGGTCAGGCTGTTTTAAAATAAAAATTGAGCTAGTCTATTCAGGAGTGTAATCAGGAGGTATGCTTCTTTCCTTCATTAATTCATGGGATGTGGATGTTTCTGGCTGTGATTGCTAATCTCTAGCTGCCATGAGGACGTGGGCCTTCATGAAACACTGCAGTCCATGTGAAGTAAGTGCACCCAGAGTGTTCTTACAGCGGAAAAGGAGCTGGGAAAATCATTGTATATCTGGACCTGGACTTTCCAGTTTCAGAGTCAAAGTAATAACTAGTCACTTTTAGTATTGATCTGAGAAGTTTTCAAGTCTGTGATCAGCTAGCTTTACGATGTGAAGGTGCTGGGGTGGACAAGGTCAGAAATCACAC
The DNA here is from genome assembly GCA_024137785.1 of Ginglymostoma cirratum. Classification (NCBI taxonomy): domain Eukaryota; kingdom Metazoa; phylum Chordata; class Chondrichthyes; order Orectolobiformes; family Ginglymostomatidae; genus Ginglymostoma; species Ginglymostoma cirratum. Next base: position 54,944,379 of record JAHRHZ010000016.1, on the reverse strand, counting down.
GACACCAGGTTATAGTCCAACGGGTTTATTTGAAATCACAACTCAGGTGACAAAGGAGCCACAGTCCGAAAGCTTGTGATTTCAGATAAACCTTTTGGACTACAAACTGATGTCATGTGACTTCTGACTTCAGCAATCTTTATTTAGAATTTTGAGACATTTAAGTAAACATGATCTAAAAAATAATTGGATTCCAGAGACTGTGTGGTGTATTTCATGGATTTAATGAAATGAAAACCATTTCATGAAATGGATTAAATAACCCTTCTTATATGTACATAACATGTGATCTTTTTTATTCACTAATGGGATGAGGACATTGCTGGCCAGGCAGCATTTATTGCCCATCCCTAATTGCCCAGAGGGCAGTTCAGAGTCAACCACTATGCTGTGGGTTTGGAGTCACATATAATCCAGACCAGGTAAGGATGGCAGTTTCCTTCCCTAAAGAACATGAGTGAACCAAATGGGCTTTTCCCCAACAATCGACAATGGATTCATGGTCATCGTTAGACTCTTAATTCCAGATATTTAATTGAATTCAAAATCCACCATCTGCAGTGGTGGAATTTGAACCCAGGTCCCCAGAACATTATGTGGGTCTGCTGGATTAATAGTCCAGCAATAATACCATTGCCTCCCCAATACTGAGATCCACCCAAATGCTCAACCTTCTGATTATGCTCATTGAGTCAATAGATTTGTGTCTGATCCTGGAATATGGGCAAAGCTTTCAAGGCAGCAGCTACCCATAGCACATCGTCATCCATAATCAATTAAAGCTTGTGATCTTGTCTGACAATTATCCTCATTCCTAGTTGGTCAGGAAGCATTCAAAATCAACTTATTAAGTTTTGGCCGACTTACAATGGCTAGAATTTGAATTGCAATCTCACTGACTCTAGTCCAGTACTGTCGTCATTAGGTTAGAATAGATCCCGTTGAAATAAGACAAGGAGCTGATTTTCGATGTCTTTATCATTGTTGTTATTTGATATCTTGGGTTCCAAAGTAGAGGTAGATCAGTTTGTGATTTTGGTTCTGTGAAAGTAACTTGTTTTTACTTTAAGAGTCAGAATTTCCTTTTTAGCAATTGGTTATGTCAAAACCCTAACAGGAGGAGTGGACTGGTACTCAAGCCCATTAGCCCAAGAGCTGTCACAACTGTATGAGGGCACCAATTAAGTTACTAAGATGATAAATTTGCCTGACTTTGTCTGCTGTCTAGCACTAAAATAAACTCACATCGGGTTTCATCGACCAATAAAAAATTATTTGTTATAAGCAAATGTATCCTTTAAGAGTGACTAAATGCATTATTAACTGCTACGATGCAAATTTAAACTATATCCCTGTTAAACACAAACATGCACATGTTCATTCAAAAATAGGATAGGTAAGCCAGACAGCTCTGCAGCAATATCATGAACATAAAACAGTCAAAAAGGCACAAATTCTCTGGTTCAAGTCCACATTATAAGAGTAGAATGAGATGATTTTCTCACAATTTGTTTATTTTTTGGCTGTGTTATCATGTTGTTAATGACCGCGAAGTAATAGAAGATCCTCAAGTTAATGGCCAGTCAGTTGGACCATAGTCTTTGCTTGCTTTAGAAGTCTTCCTTTTCAAAGTCTTTTGCCTTTGGTTGTATCACTTGCTGAGGATGAGAAAGAGTGAGAGAGACCTGTCTTCACTTGCAACTATTTTGGAGTCTGTGCTCAACTATCCTGTCTCGGATTTAGCGTAGACAGTAAGATTAAAATCCAAAGCCATTTGATGCCAACTTTCCTCACAAAAGGATCAAATCCAGCTTCTCCAAAAATTATATTTGTGTAACCCAGAAATGAACGCCACACCATTTCACAATTGACCATTGAGGTGTGGAAAAAGAAAACATTTGGTGTATCCTATGCAAAACAGCAGTCCACAAACTTCCAGTTTATCTACTTTATATTCCAAAAAGAGATATTTAATCTTTGCTATCAGGAAATAATGTGAATTAGGCTAAGTGACTAGGTAAGCTCAAAAGCAAAAACAGAAACTGCCATTGAAACTCAGCAGATCTGGCAGTAACTATGGGCACAAGGCCGAGTTAACATTTCAAGTCTGGTGACACTTGATCAGAATTGAAAGCAGCTCGGAAAAACCTTATTTGTGATGAAGACAAGGTTGTGAGAGTTGGGGAAAGGAAGGGGTAAGTCTAGAGAGAGAAAAATAAAAGAGGTAGATAAATTAGGGCATCATGGATGGCAGTGTTCTGAGGGAAGGTCACTGGACCCGAAATGTTAACTCTGATTTCTCTTCACAGATGTTGCCAGATCTGCTGAGCTTTTCCAGCAATTTCTGTTTTTGTTTGTGGTTGTGTGTGTGTGTGTTATGGATGGCAGGCCAGGACAAAAGAGAAGCTGAATAAGTGATAATGAGAGCTGAGAGTAGCAGAGACCGGGTAGTCTGTGCTGAAAGCAAGCTATGTACTGTGATTAATCACCCTGAGAGTGGGTGAAAACCCATGTCATAACTGAGCTCGGTGTGGGGTTGACAAAAAAACATGGAAGGATGGCATCAGTCTCTAAAGTTATTGAACGTAATGTTGAGTCCCAGCGTCTACAGGTCCCCAAGCTGAAAGTGAGATAACAAAAAAGACCAGATAAGCTACCTAGTGAGATAATTGCCCAATTGATGACTAAGTTGAAAGTTTACATTCTACAGAAAAAGAGGCCAGAATCAGTTCAGAAGAGAATATCCATGCCAGATGAAGTGCTGTTTAGCAGCCCCAGCGTAATCAAAGGTAGAGAAAAGGCAGTGAGTGAGCCTGTGTGATCCACGTGTCTCAGTGAGATACAGAGGGAATCACGTGGTGAATTTGGTGAAAGTTGCCGAAAAGAAATCCTTGCCACCTCATCAGTTGATTAAGAAGTCAGCTGTGGGTGGCATGGTGGTTCAGTGATTAGCACTGCTGCCTCACAGCATCAGGGACCTGAGTTCAATTCCAGCCTTGGGTGACTGTTTCTGTGGAGATCACGGCGGGTCAAATGGCATCTATGGAGAGACAGCAAGTTAATGACTTGAGTCTAGATGACCTTTTATCAAAAATACTTACTTGGCTTTACATAGTAGTCCAGAGGCCCGGACAAATGTCCTGGGGAGCATGGGTTTAAATGCCACCAAGAGCAGCTGGGGGAATTTGAATCCAGTTATAAATCTGGAATATGAAACTACTTTCACTAATGGCAAAACTGTCATCAATTGCTACAAAATTGAAACCATCTGGTTCTTTAAGTGGTGGGCCAGTAGTTAGCACTGCTGCTTTAGAGCACTAAGATCCTGGGTTCGATTCCAGCCTCAGGTGACTGTCTGTGTGGAGTTTGCGCGTTTTCCCTGTGCGTGCATGGATTTCTTCCAGGTACACTGGTTTCCTGCTACAGTCAAAAGATGTGCGGGTTAGGTGGAGTGGCCATGCTAAATTGTCCCACAGTCCCCAGGGATGTGCAGGCTGGGTGGGTTAGCCATGAGAAAATGTAGTGTAATAGAGATAGGTTGGGGAGTGGGTCTGGGTGGGATGCTGTTCAGAGGGTTGGTGTGGATAAGATCTTTCCAAATTGCATTCTTATTTTCTTTGTGTAATAAACTTATATTCATTTCTAAAAGGTACATAGGCAGCCTTGTGTGAACAGTGACTGACCATCACAGTAACCAAACTGCAAGAATAAAACTTATGGTTTATTAAGCCAGGTTTCACTGTAAGCATTATTGCCATCAGCTGGGATCGTGACATAAATATGGATTTTATCCCTGCTGGTCAAAATGGACTAAGCTGATAACTGTTTTGGAGTGCAAACTTTACTTTGTCATTTACTTATCATTGAAGAAGCAAAATAATAAATACGCAGAAAATAGACAGACAAGTTTAAGAATGGGCAGACCATGTGGGTAGGAAGTTTCAAGGAACATATGGGAATGTGTAAAGATCTTTATGTTGAGTAATAAAAAGGAGCCTGTTTCTGTTCACATCCAGTTAACATTTGTGCCCTGTTTAAAATCGCTAGGATCAGAGATTATTTTAACAACATCCGTCTGATAATCTGAAATAACTGGAAATGTGAAAAATTGCCAAAGCCCATGGTGTGTAATAAGTAATCACATTTTTTAGTATTTCTTGGAAAATAAACAAGAGATACTACACAGTGCATTCCCTTCAGTGAGAGTCAGTGGTTTGGATTGGGGAAATCAGTAGTCAGCAATCAGATCTGAAGACACAGATGGAGACATTGTTGTACGAGTTTCAGCATTTATTATGTTTGTAGCTGCCACTTTGTTTTCAAGCTACCATGACTTCACAAGTTACAGAAGCCTTCAGTTTGAAGTCAAATTTCCAGTTTAAGAATGCACTTATACCCCACACTGGACTTCAAGTGTTACTGGTTCACAGCATTTACACCTTCAGTGCTGATGTTTTTTACTTGGTTCTTGCACATTCCTTTTCCAAAATGTTTCCTGGCATTGGCATATTCCAATACTATGTGTCTGCAATCCAGCATCTCATGCAATGTCCACAGTCAATTTACATACTAGATATTGTCAAATAGACACTATAGACAAACTGTGTGGGTATTCAGTAATATTTGGTTAGTTTCCCTTCAAAGAGTGCTGAATGCTTTCAAAGGGATATTGTTCTCATCCCTCAAGATATTACTGCCCACAGAAAGACAACAGCCCATCCATAGCAAGTAGAATTACATATTAAGTATTCATTATACACTTCTGAGAAGGCCAGCTCACTATTCCTTTGTATCAGAGATAATAGGTACTGCAGATGCTGGAGAATCCGAGATAACAAGGTGTGGAGCTGGATGAACACAGCAGGTCAAGCAGCATCTTAGGAGCAGGAAAGCTTGACGTTTCAGGCCTGGACCCTTCATCAGAAATTGAGGATTTCAACTTCATCAGAAGTTGAGGATTGACCTCACAGCTTTATAAATCATGAGGGTGATAAGATGAATACCTAGTTCTGATGAAGGGTCCAGGCCCGAAATGTCAAGCTTTCCTGCTCCTAAGATGCTGCTTGGCCTGCTGTGTTCATCCAGCTCCACACCTTGTTATCCCACTATTCCTTTGTGTTGCTCAGTTAGCATTATTACTTTGCAAGCATTCTGTACTATGAAAAGCAGACATTTTTTATCTAGCCCTGTGGTACCACAGTGCAGTGCTGAAGGAATGCTTTATTGTCAGAAACACTGTCCACTGAATGTGTTTATTAACTGAGAACCCATCTGTGTTCTCAGCCGAATGTAAAAGATTCCATGGAGTGAATTTAAAGAAAGTAGGGCATTGGGCAATGTTTAGTAATAAGGAGAGGCTGGATGAGCTGGGACTTTTTTCACTGGAGTGTAGGAGGTTGAGGATTGACCTCACAGCTTTATAAATCATGAGGGTGATAAGATGAAAACCTAGTTCTTTTCCCCAGGGAGATTTCAAAACTAGGAGGCATATTTTTAAGGTGAGGGGAGAAAGATTTAAAAGGGACCCGAGGGGCAACTTTTTCACACAGAAGGTGGTTTGCATGTGGAATGAACTGCCAGAGGAAGTGGTGGAGGTTCGTACAATTACAACATTTAAAAGACATTTGGAGGGATATGGGCCAAATGCAGGCAAGTGGGACTAGTTTAGTTTGGCAACATGGTCAGCATGATGAGTTAGACTGAAGGGCTGTATGACTCGATGATTCTATGACATCATGAACATAGATTCAGGTTTTTGCTATTTGTATGACCTTGGTATGCACAGATTGGCTGTTGTGTTTCCTACAGTAGGACACTCGCCTCAGATCTGTCAACTTTGGCAGTCCCTCAGGATTGAGGATGACTTTCTTCCATTGAGGATTCGTGGGTCCTGACCGAGACTAAGCACTGGATCCACACACTCTGCACCAGGTGGTGTTTTATGAAGCAGATTGGCAAGCCACATGGGTTTGTGGACACCCCTCTTGCTGTTTGCACTAGACCTCCACCAGGGCCTGTCAGAGATGCCTGACATGGGTGGACCCTTCACAAATGCTTCTTTTCCAGTTTGGGCAAGAAATACCCACAAGTAGAGGGAGATGTTTCATCTTTATCAGGAAGGCTTTGGGGATGTCCTTCAGTGTTTTGCCCGAGCTCCTGATGTCCACTTGTGTGGCACATCTTGGAGCAGAGAGCTTTTCTTCAGAAGTTTACATTGCTTTACCAACATGGATGATTAACCATAACCAGTGCCTTGGAGCTAAAGATGTAGGCCTGAAGGAAGACACTGACATAGGAATATGTATCCTGCCATCGAACATCACCAGACATGGATCTAGAATCATAGAACCATAGAATATAAGAGCAGCAGTAGGCCATTCATTCTTGCAAGCCAACTCCACCATTCTTATATAGCTGGTCCAATTCAGTTTCTGGTGAACAGTAACTAGCATGGTGATGATAATCAGGGTGGTTAGATTCTCTCTTGTTGGAGATGGCCATTATCTGGCACTTTTGTGGTGTGAATATTGTCACATTTGATCAATTCTGATGTTGCCCAGTACCTATTGTGTATGCACAAGGACTGTTTATCTATCCATGGCTCCAATGGTGCCAAACATTGTGCAGTCATTGGCAAACATCCCCACTTCTGACTTTAAGATTTGGCCACACTTTTCCAAGTATTTGTTAAACAGATGAAAGCTTCCTATTGCTGGCAGCTACTTTCTGTGAGTTCCAAGGCAAATTGAAAAATATTTTGCTGTTCAGTCATAGATTCCAGGACCTCTTGTTAGTATTTTCAGATGAATAATGAGAGGGGTTGGAAGCCTAAAATGATATCCAATAAATTATGTTTCTATATTTTTTCTCAAAAAATGTTAGAAAGAGAGCTGGTCCAATAAAAACATCACGTTACAACCAAAATCAGCTCTTTACAATTGGATATAGGGCACATCTCAGAGCAAACTGTCACCAATTTAAGACAGAGATGAAGAGGATTTGTTCTCTGAGGCTGGTGAATTAGTAGAATTCTTTACCACAGAAGGCTGCTGAGGCTGAGCTGTCAAATATATTCAATTATGAGATTAATCATTGAGGGAATCAAATGATTTGGAGGTAATGCAGCAAAGCAGAGTTGAGGATCTACTCCTGTGTCTTGTGGTCTTACATGTTGAAGGAATGACCAGGATAAGTTGTGTGTGCACTGATGTATTTTAACATGGAGGGAAAAATGAACAAGGAGTAGTCGTTACTCCTAAAATATCTCCAATTGGGCTTCATCCAAGAGGGTGCAGCAGTATAATACTTGTTGAAGAAGATTTTCCGTTAGATCTTGCCTAGAAAGTCCAACCATTTGAACTTTAGTCTGCCTCACAGATACAATGTTAATGCATGGCCTGATTCTTTATTGCAGTCAACCACAGACCTGTACAAAGTATGGTTTCCCATTCTGATTGGACATAGTCCAAGAATTGTCATTAGATGGCCTTGAGCTGGCCCTTCCCGAAAATACTGACATTGTTTTCTTAACATATCATTGCTCTCAATGTATCTTCCTACGTCAATTACAATACAGATATTCTTTTTATTACTCAATTCTTAATTGTAGGGCAAACAATTTTCTTCAGGTACCTAATATCTGCAACTCTACAAATCCAATCTGCTGAAAGAATCTCGTTAAGTATCACAGTTCTTTTTACTGGAGCTGTGATTTTTCTCTCCTGTCACAGAACCCTGGATATTGGTCTGTAATCACTGTAATAGACAGTCCTGGAAGGTTAACAAACCTAGAACACGATGGCGCAAACCTCCAGACCCGAGTTATACTGCAGTTCAAGCCTTACCATTTCCTTGGACTGCACAGTTTGCATTCATGCAAAGCCATAACATGTTTTGCATTGACATAACTAGTTGTGTGAGTGAACTATCAGAGATATTTACTGTAGGCTTAAGGACTTGTGAGGACAAGCTATCACTGCAGGATACCGAAATGAAAATAATGCACTTATGAAGGAAACACTTGCTGGGTTGGAGGAACTGTTGTAAACCTATCTCTTGTTCTGGAAATAATGGTGTTGGTTGAGCCTGGTTTTGTAGGTATATAATGGGAAGGAGTTTTGGGCAGAAATTCAGGATGCCCCCCAGTTTTAACATTATTTTGTTTAACCACTGCAGAGTCCCCACCCAGAGTCAGTCTGATTAAAAGGCAAGGCTCCCCTGCAGAATTAAAAATCTAGGAGCCTGGGATGTTTTATAGTACAGGTGGAAGGCGAATGGAATGTCAGTCAGTGGTTAGGTTGCTGGGTTTCAAACCCATGGACAGAAGACAGGGTGGCAGTGTGTAAGGAGTGGATTGCAGATCATGGTTGGGGTGGTCTAATCATGAAAGCAGGTGTGTTCTGAATGTTGGAAGGCTGTGGTTTGATCAATGGATAGAATAGCAACTGGTCTGATTGAGATTCTGAAAGGTAAGGAGCTGTGGTACAATGGTGGACATGGAAGAAGGTGAACTTATGAACTTGACAGACTGGGAGGAAACACTTCTGCTGCTCTTGACCCACAAGCACTGCTGTGAAGACACTTAACTCTACCATGCAGCATTCCTCAGGTCCCTACAGTTGTTGGGTTTCCCAACTCCGGGATAGACCAGTGGCCAAGATTCAAATAAGAAGTCAGACTAAGTTTGAGGTCAGCAGCTTTGCTTTAATATCTAAATGACCAAGCTACTTCCTTGATACAGACAGGTTTCCGCCCTGCCCCTCCACCTTGCCTTCAATAAGTCCAGAACTTGGTGGGTAAGAGATATATTTTTATAGTTTTCACAACTTTCCCAATCTCACTGTCCGATGGTTAAATTCAACCTGACTTCTCTGTTGTTTCTGAATAAGATGTCTCATTAATACTACTCAAACCCAGACCTGTTGTAGAAATTAGTTTTCTTTAATTCTTCATTCACATGATGAGGGCGTCGCTGGCTAGGCAGCATTTATTGCCCATCCCTAATTTCCCAGCAATCACATTGCTGTGGGCTGGAGTCAAATGGAGGCCAGACCAGGTAAGGATAGCAGTTGCGCTTCCCAGAGGACATTAGTGAAGCAGATGGGTTTTTAACAATAATTCACAGATCACCTACTGTGTGGAAACAAGCTCTTTGGCCCAACAAGTCCACACTGACCCTCAGAGGGGCCCACCCAGATGCATTCCCCTATAATCTACATATCCCTGACCACTACGGGCAATTTAGCATGGCCAAATCCACCTACCCTGCACATCTTTGGACTGCGGGAGGAAGCCCATACAGACACAGGGAGAATGTGCAAACTCCACACAGACAGTCACCTAAGGGTGAAATTGAACCCGTGTCCCTGGTGCTGTGAGGCAGTAGTGCTAACCACTGAGCCACAATGCCACCCCAAACATTGGCAACTGATTCATGATGATCATTAGACTTTTAATTCCAGAGTTTTATTAAATTCAAAGACCTCATCTGCCCTGGTGGGATTCGAAGCTGGGCCCCAGAACATTACTTTGATCTCTGAATGAACAGTCCATTGATGACACCACTAGGTCATTACCTCCTCTTTGACCATTGCCACCAGAGTGCAGGGTGTTGCACAAGGGAATGCTTCTGAAGAGATAATGCAGCTCAAATGCAGAGCAGTTGTTTAATATAAACAAGGTTGTGGCATGGTTGAAATACAATAAACATACAAATCTCTATGCATACAATTGGAGGAAAAGAAAACTCAGGACTTGCTAACAAGGGTCCTCTGGTTTGTAGAGTTATCACAGTAGCAGTAAACATGGAAGAATAAGAGCATTGTCATGCATTCGTTAGAAGCCCAGCAATTTTCCGACTCCACTTTTGGAAGGCTGCGTGTTATAACCTCCAAAAGTAGCTTCCCCTAACAAAGGTAGTTGTAAAGAAAAGCTTCTGACATTTGCTGTCAAAGAACTGGCAGCTCCTCTGTAGAATGTTGGTAATTGAATTTGATTGTGTTTTATTGGCCACCTAATCAATTGCTCTAAGGCAGTCTCACAGATCAAAAGTACATCTTCTGGAGTGAAGCATGGCCCCAGCATTTGCTGGAGCGAGACACCTCGTGGCAAGTGCCTTGAGCTCAATTTCATTCTTTATCATTCAGATGCAATTAATCCCATGTTGTAAATAGTTGGAAGTGTGAGCTGATAATGGGGTACCATGGGCAATGGAGTATCTGCAAATGACAAGAACAACATGCTGGATCTTTCTGATGAAAGTTTACCAACCAGAAATTTCAGCTTTCTTTTTCTGTACAGATGCTGCCAGACCTGCTGAGCATTTCCAAAACCTTCCTGTTTTCATTTCAGATCTCCAGCATCCTGACTATTTTGGGATTTTTTTTGTGTAAGAACAACAGGTTTCTTTTCAATTCATTCATGGGATGTGGGTGTTACTGAATGGGCAGACATTTACCTCCATAAGCGGTGAAAATTAAACTTAAAATAACAAAGCAAATGACAAAGAAGGAAATGGGACGAGTTAAAGCCAAGTTAGAGATGAAAGAGAAAAATAAAGGGTTTGGAAAGAAAAAGACTGAATTAAGACAGGGTAAAGAGAATAGATAGCAACAGAAAATTAAGAGGAAAAGTATCAAAGAAAAAAATCAGCAATTGCTTACTAAATGAAAGAGTGAAAATCCCAATTTCAATTGTTTCCTTTCTGGGCTTTCAAGGTTAAGTAACAGGAACAGAAATCATCACATTAAGTAAACATTATGTTATGTAATACAAGTCCTAATGTTCTGCAACAAGTCTACTTTACATAATCCATGACACTAGAGTCAAATGGAGAGAGGGTAGAGCAATGAAACAGGAGCCATCCCATTATAGTGCACTTTCCAACAGGAGCTGAGTCAGAGTTTGTCAAGGAGAATTGATAGCTGCCTTCCCATTTGAATTAGGAGATTTTGTCATGGGTACCATGGTGCATGTCTCAAGAAGCGGGCAGTGGGGAGACATATCTGGGATTCTAAAGAAGTGAATTCCCCATTGGAAAAGACAGTAGACTTTGACAATCATTTTAACTATGTTGTTAGAACTGATTAATTCTTTCCTTTGTTTGCTGGCTAAGCCAGTATATATTCTCCATCCCTGATTGCCCTGGAGAATGTGAGCCCCTTTCTTGAACTGCTGTAGCCCTTGAGGTACAGGTACACCCACAGTGCTATGTGGAACTGAGTTCCAGGATATTGACCCGGTGACATTGAAGGAACAGTGACCTAGCCCAAGTCAGGTTGGTCTGTGACTTGGAGGGGATTGTGCAGGTCTTGGTGATTCCAATACATAGCTTGGAAAGTGCTTACAAAGGAGCATGGTATGTTGCTGCCATGCATCTTGTAGGTGATACCCACTGCTGCCATCATGGAGGTGTTGGTAGGACTGAATAGTGAAGGTAATGACTGGGGTGCCAAATTAGTAAGCTGATTTGTCCTACATGGTTGTTGAAATCATTGTGTGTTGCTGGAGTTTAATTTAACTGGGCAAGTGGAACATATTCCATCACACTGTTATAGAAGGTGGGCAGATTTTAGGTATTAGAGGGGTGAGTTACTTATTGAAGATTTCTAAGCCTCTGACCTGGTCTTGTCGCCATAGTATTTCTATGGCTGGTTCAGTACAATTTCTGATCAATGGATGTTGATAGAGGGAGACTCACTGATAGTAACGCCATTGATTGTCAAGGGCAATGCTTAGATTTTCTCAGTGCAGTCAGTCAGCATGAATCAGACCATGTGGAAATCTGAGATCTTATAGTGTAAACAGTTAGTGTTGTTAACAAACTTCAAGATATCTGTCTCAATAAGAACCCAGTGTTCATGGTATGTGTTATAAGGGCTAACACACAGGAAACACTCAGACCATATCTACTTGCTGTGTTGTCTTAGCCAGAAACTACATTAGATGACAAAACTGACCTTCTATTCAATTTGGTAAATGCTAATACTGTGCAGGACGAGTGAGCCCAAAACTAGAGGGGCATAAGTTTTAGGTGAGAGGGGAAAGATTTAAAAGGCATCTTTTTCACGCAGAGGATGGTGCATGCATGAAATGAACTGCCAGAAGAAGTGGTGGAGGCAGGTATGATTACATTTAAAAGGCATCTGGATGGGTATATGAATAGGAAGGGTTTAGACGGATATGGGCCAAATGCTGACAAATGGGATCAGATTAATTTAAAATATCTGGTTGGCATGGATAATTTGGACTGAAGGGTCTGTTTCTATGAAGTACAACTCTCTGATTCTCTATGACTGGTCTTCCCATAAGGTTTCAAAAGAGAAGCTTCACCCAGTGTCCTGTGACTTTACACCACTTCGCCTGATGATCGTATTTACAGATTCTCATGAAGCATTTTTGCCACATTTAGAACATGAAGTCAGCAGCTGTCACTCATGACCCACATTTAACTTTTTTCAACCTCGCTGTTTTAGTACAGCGTATTTGCCTGGAGACAACAGGTGGGAATGTGTGAAGCACTTGAAGGTGGCTTTGAAGGTGATGAGGTAGTGATGGTGGGAGGGAACAGGGAAAATTAGGAAAAATATGATGCCGGCCAGGAATATCGATGTGTTCTCACCTCCTCCTGATTTTCTCGGAAGCGACTTCTGTGCACTCACCCGCCAGCTTCGGGAAGCCAGATGAGGTTTTTAATGAAGCAATGAACAGACATTTTTATAAGCAATGGAAATTTTACTGAGAATCATAGGACACCCACAATGGGGTGCAGAGGAGGTTCGCTAGATCGATTCCAGAGTTTAGACAGTTGGCTTATGAGGAGAGATGAGTAGACTGGGACTATACTCATTGGAATTTAGATAATGAGGAGGGGATCTTATAGAAACATATAAAATTATGCAGGGAAGAAATAAGTCAGGGAGGTTGTTTCCACTCGAGGTTGAAACTAGAACACGACAGGGATAACCTCAAAATAAGGGGGACCAGATTTAGGACTGAGTTGAGGAAGAACTTCTTCACCCAAGTGTTGTAAATCTGTGGAATTCCCTTCCCAATGAAGCAGTTAGGGATACCTCATTGAGTGTTTTTAAAGCAAAGATAGATAGATTTTTGAACAGTAATTAAGGGTTACGGTGAACAGGCAGGTAAGTGGAGCTGAGTCCACAAAAAGATCAGCCATGATTTTATTGAATGGCACAGCAGGCTCAATGGGCCAGATGGCCTACTCCTGCTCTGATTTCTTATCTTCTTATGTTCTAAACAAGTAAGGAAAGGATAGAAGTAATTTTCTTTTGTTGATCAGGAGCTAGGAAATCATATTGTATTGGTCACATTGCAAGTGGTTAGCTTTATAGAATGGTGTGGAATTAGTACTTTTAATGGTTAGCAGTGATGGCCTTAAGACCTGCTTGAGTTGCAACTCCTGTCAGACAATTTCCATTGATGATATTGGTGAAGGTTTCTCAAGGCCCCCTCTACATTCATTCAATTTTCAAATCTCAATTCTGCAGGGAGATTTTTTTTTTCTGCTGGCACTGTAATGAAAGTTGATTCATAACACATGTACATCTACCTGTTTCAGCTCTGCAAAAATTCTTGAGAACGTCAACAAAATAGTTCTCCTTTTTCATATTTGCCACGATCAGTGGCTTCAAGCAGATGCAGAATTGTAACAGTCTGACTGCGATGCAGGGGAATAGAGATGTGCCAAGACAGTCAGGCATGACTACAAGGTGGGGTAGTGGTAATTCATCGGACTCAATCCCAGAGCGATGGGTTCATGTTCTGGGGTTTGAAGCCCATCACTGCAGATGGTGAAATTTGAATTCTATCAAAAGCTATCTTAGTGCTGACCACTGTCAATTGTAAAAACCAATTTGGTTCACTGATACCCTTAGTTAAAGGGAAGGAATACTGCTGTCCTTACCTGGCCTAGCCTACATGTGACTCCAGATCCAAAACAGTGTACACGTCTCTTATCTTCCCTCTAAGCAATGGGGATGGACAGTAAATGCTTGCCTAGCCCACATCCCATGAATGAACAAATAAAAATCTCTTGAGACCCCTCTGGTGAAATAAAGAGAAAATAACTGTAAAGGGAACAGAGAAAGCTTGGAATTGATTGAGTTCCCATTTAAATAGACCATTTTATATGTTCTAAGGCACAATTTTAAGGTGATTGGAGGAAGGTATAGGGGAAATGTCAGAGGTAGGTTCTTCACACAGAGAGTGGTGGGCATGTGGAATGCGTTGCCAGCAGTGGTAGTGGAGTCAGATACTTTAGAGACGTTTAAGCGACTCTTGGATAGGCACATGGAGGATAGTAAAATGTAGGGTATGCAGGATAGATTGATCTTAATTGGATAATAGGTTGGCACAACATCGTGGACCGAAGGGCCTGTACTGTGCTGTACTGTTCTATGTTCTATGTTCTTGTTCTATATTGCAAGGCAGAAAACTGATACAGAAGAGATTTAACTAATAGGACTGTCCTCCAAATTTTAAAGGTCATGTGGCAGTCTGAATTGGTTCCCGGGTTTTTAAGAGATCTTATTGAAGCATACAAGATTCTTAGGCGTGGCAGATAAGATGTGACGAGGTGGTTTCCCATTGTGACAGATTCTAGGACTAGAGTCATGCTCTCAGAATAAGGGCTCACCCATACAAAACACAGATGGACAAGAATTTCTTCTCTCCAGCTCAACAGTTTGTGAAATTGTTTACTACCGAGAGCCATAGAGGCTGGGTCATTAAGAATATTCAAGTTTTGAGATAAATAAATTTTTAATCATTAAGGGATTTCAATATTGTGAGGATAACACAGGAAAGTGGAGTTGAGGATTATTAGATCAACCATGATCTCACTGAATGGTGAGGCAAGCTCAAACAGCTGAATGGCCTACTCCTATGTCTTATGGTCTTACAGTTTCTTCTATCAAAGTATGCTTCCCATCATGGGAAAGTCTAGGACCAGAGGCATAGTCTCAGAATAAAGGGGCACCAATTTAAGATTGAGATGAGGACGAATTTCCTCCCTCAGAGAGTTGTGAGTCTATGGAACTCCTTACCACAGATAGCTGTGGGGACTGAGTCCATGTGTACATTTAAGGCTGGGATAGATTCTTGATCAGTTAGGGAATCAGGGGTACCGGGAAAGGGCGGGAAAGTGAATGTAAGGAACTTTCGATCAGCTATGGTCCTATTGAATGATGGAGCAGGCTTGACAGGCCAAATGACCCACTCTTGTTCTGATTTATTGTGGTTTTATAGATTATCAGTATTTGAAGTTCAGTGGAGGCTACAGCATTGATTATATTTGAAGATCAGTTAGACAGATTTTTGATTGACAAGACAATCAAAGGTTACGTGAGACAGACAGGAAAGTAGAGTTAATGCTGCAATCCAGTCAGCCTTGATATTATTGAATGGCAGAATAGGTTCAAAGGGGCTGAATGGCTTACTCCAGCTTATGTTTTGCTCCTATATCAAATATTCTCTACTATTTTAGCACTTCATAACATTTTGGGTTCATTCCCATAAATACTGTGAGTTTCTTGCATGGTATGGGACTTTTGCTGCCCTGTGACAGTTAAGATGGTAGAGTGTCCTGGGTGTGTGACAACTGTAAACCTAACCAGATATTCCTGCCTTTGGCACGTAGGCCTCTTTAGTTCCACAAAAAGGCAGTTTTAGCAAATGCTTGGTGAGATTAAGTTTGATGCAAAACTTGACAGGTTCTTTATTTCATCAAATGAAAATAAAGCATGACAGAATTGTGAGGGAGCAGTCAGATTTGCTGAAAGGGAAGTGGTGAAGGTTCTAGCTGAGATTAGGGAATGCTGCTGAAGTTATGTTAATGATGATGAAAAGTTAGTGTCGTTCTCTTGATGTGTTCCTTATTTTCCATGATTGTGCAAAGATATATTGTCTGGCATAATCCTGTGAAGGGTTAAACGGAGAAGCCAACAAAAGCCGCATTGAAAATGCTAATCAAAATTTCTGCAACAATGATGGTGTGCAATGAATGGGGTGAGGTAGCGTAAGTAGATTTGAAGATAATTGGGACATGGGGCTGGAAACTCAGTTATAGATAAAATAGAGCTTTGGAACTGCACACCATCTATTTCAGCTTAACTTAACAATCAGGAAAGGGATGGAGTTTGTGGTGGGTGTAATGAGTCCACATCATGTATGAGAAACTTTTTTTTTTGTCTGATGTCTAATCCAATAAATTCACCCTGTTAAATTGACACCACTGTGAGGCGTAATGACCTGGATTGAGTGGGATGTGAGGTTTAAGGCAGGACTTCACGGAATCACATAATTCACTTGTGATGTGGTCATGGGCTGTTGCAGGGAAGGGCAATTAGAGTCAATTTCTGTCCCTGTTTCTGACATTCTCACCCTCCTCCCGTCTCTGCAAGTCACAACCCTAGAATCATACCAACACCCCATCCTTCAACACCTACCACGACCTCACTCCCATCTCCACAAAAAGGTTAACCTTGTCCTGTGTCCTCTGTGATCCTGGGACAATGGGGATGCTCTTCCACAAACAGCCACAGATGGCACCTCTGAGTTCAAGAGCTGTTTTCTGATGAAGGGTCTAGGCCCGAAACGTCAAGCTTTTCTGCTCCTATGATGCTGCTTGGCCTGCTGTGTTCATTCAGCTCTACACCTTGTTAGCTCTAATCAGCCTGCAGCTCTTGCTGGATGGCAATCTGCCCCTGGGGTTTTGATATGAGACTTTGCCTTAATCAGTGCCTAATTAGTTTAGTGAGTTTTCCCTGGAAAAGGGTAAGCAGATCCCTCATGGGCTATGCAGATCAAGATCCCGAAAGCCTCAATTAGATTCCATCTGAAGTCTCCTGATGAAAGTTAGGTTAAGTTCTCCAGCAAACTGGATTATACAAAAGAGATAAAAGGTACTGCAGATGCTGGAGAATCCGAG
>JAHRHZ010000016.1:54902821-54927031 GCA_024137785.1 Ginglymostoma cirratum | reverse complement strand
GAAGGGTTTAGGCCCGAAACGTCACGTTTTCCTGCTCCTATGATGCTGCTTGACCTGCTGTGTTCATCCAGCCCCATGCTTGTTATCTTGGATTATACAAAATATGGGTGGAACCTTGTGGCAACAGGGGTCTTGCCCGCCAACCTGAAAGCTGGCAAGGTCCCTGTGTCTACTCTTTTCAGGAATGCGCTCCATGCCACTTGATGGGTCAGTGTGGACCTTCATCAGCATCAAGGCCCTGACAGCTGACCTGCCAATCAGATGTTAGCAGCTGTCTTGTGCTCAGCAGCATTCCAGTGTTTGGCAGGGGTTACTAAGGGTACTGCGAGTCCTCAGATCAAAAACGGCCTTGGGCAACTGGTAACGCTAGTCACATGGGAGAGATGTCAGCATTAGGAAAGTGAATAGCTCTGAGAGGGCCCCAATGCTCCTCAACGCCACCACTTCCTGATGCCAGGAACCTGACTTTCTCAGTCAGGCACGCGCGTTATTGCTTTCTAGACAAAAACAAGTACAGACTTAGAGTTTGAGCACAGATCTTTGATGGAGTCTTCTTCTTGCTGCTGCTGTTACATGTACTGCCCAGAGTGGGAACTCACTAAGAAGGTTGCTGCATGACAGTGCATCCTGAAATAACATAACTATTAGCTTAATCATACAGTTAAATGAATACACATTTTGTATGAGGAAGCACACCATCAGTACTGCACTGACAGAACCCCATTTATTCCTTGTGCTACCTGCAGTATAAGCCTTTTGCTTACTGTCAGGTTAATGCTGGCAGTGGTGGGTGAGACCCTTAATTGGCTAATAATTGCCTATTTAAGGGTTTCAATTGATGGCAGCATGAGAAAATCATCTGCAGGCCTTCTGAGAATATTGTGTCACTGTATGCAAGCTATTGGGAGTCATCAGTATATATAATTGAAGATCGTATTATGCCTGTGAGCATTGAGGGGGTAGAAGCAATCCATTCCCTTCAATTCACTTTTTATTGTAGCATAAAATATCTCTAAGCCAATTTTTCAGTATTGTAAGATTCTGCGATGTAATATCGTCCTTTTTAATGCTATTACAACTGCTGAGATATTGAATCATATTACATTTAATGAAGAACTGTACTTTTCACAGTAACTTATTTGTGAATGCGATACCCATCATTGTAGTTCAAAAATATTTTTATTTTAACTGAGAGACTATACAAACACATGTATCATTCACTATATCAGTAAAATTCACAAGACTCGTTCCTGTCAATTCACAGTTTGCTGTCTTTCTTTCAGGGGCGTCATGTCAAGACTGGGCAGCTGGCAGCGATTAAGGTCATGGATGTAACTGAAGTGAGTTTTCAATTTATGGTTATGTCGGTTTCCTAATGAGTTTTAATATATTCCTATCATATTAAAAAGAATTCAAAATCTAGTGCTCTGCATGTGAAATCTGAATGATCCCCTCTGGATATTTAAGTCTTTTGAATATTTATTTCGTCAGATCTTCTCAAAAGAGACCATGTTAACTTGGGGTGAGACAAGACTCATGCAGGGAAGCTTCTTAGGAGCACTTAATTTCCTTTGTATTACCTACAAACATACAAAACCAAAAGTCATATCACTTAGGACACGGTCATCTGATTTAATCAGTGAATCTGGGACAGGGGGATCTGCCTGGCATTAAGGCAGGTAAGGGAACACAGAGGATAGACAAATCACTGCACTTGTCCAATTGGTTTGATGTTCTCTCAGCCTGATTGTCACATAACATGTATTCCTAACCATAACACTGATGTACAGGAAGCCATTCAACTAGAATGATGCAGTAAAATTAGGGGATAGTCGAGTGAGGGGGATTGACGCCATTCACTGTAGTAAAGAGCTAGAATCCAAATGGCTGTGTTGATTGCCTAGCATGTGGGATATCTGCCCAGGAGAAGAAAGGGAATATGCAATGGGAAGAGGAGATTCAGTGGTCATGTTTCATGTTGGTATGAATGACCTATATAGAACGAAGAAGGAGGTCCTGCATAAGGAGTATGAGAAGCTAGATACTAAATCAAAAAGCAGAACCTCTAAGGTTACAATTCCTGGATTATTACCTGAGCCATGTGAACATTGGCATAGGCTATATAAAAAAAAGAGACAAATGCATGGCACAAAGACTAGTTTGGGAGGAGTGGGTTCAGGTTTGTGGGCTATTGGCACCAGTACTAGGAAATAGTCAAGCTGTATGACTGGGATGGTTTACATCTGAAATATGCTGGGACAAGTATTTTTGCAAACCTTACAACTGTGGGAGTAGAAAGAGTTTGAAACTCAGTACTGGAGGTTGGGACCTCAACGTGAAAACAGAAATGCAGGAAAGGGTCAGCAGATCTGGCAACATCTGTGGAGAGAAATCTACTGAGGACGGGTCACTCCACCTGAAACATTAACTCTGATTTCTCTCCACAGATGTTGCCAGCAGTTTGTGTTTTTTGTTTTTGACTTACGGCATCCTCAGTTCTTTTGGGTTTTTCCCCAATGTGAAAAGATGTGATGTTTCAAAGGGTAAGAGAAAAAAAATAGAAATTTGGGAAATGAGAATCAGAGAATGCTAGGAGGGGACAGAGAAAATAAAACCTAGGAGTACACCAACAATCCAAAATAACAAAAAAATTAAAGACACCTGAAAATACGTTTAGCATTCACAAGAAAATGAACAAATTGACAGCATGATGGAAGTAAATAAGCACAATCTGAAGCCATTACCCATTACATAGAGCTGACTGCAAGATAAGATGGGTAGTGTTTTGACTAGTGAGAAGTTTATGACACTCAGAAAGAAAAGGAAGCCAGGTAAAGGTGAAGGTGTAACATCTTCTGGGTGAAAACATTCTTCTTTAATTTCCGTTTCGACCTTCTGCCCTTCACTATACATTTATGTTCCCTAGTTATTGGCCCCTCTATTAAGGGGAGATTTTTTTTTCCTTTCTACCCTATCCATGCCCCTTATAATTTTCCACACAACAGTCAGGATCCGACTTCCCAGCCTGTTGTGCTCTGGCTGTACAATCAGTATGTATATATTGTATATAAACAATGTTAACTGCATTTTGTATGTCAGCTTGTTGCATTGCTTGTAGAACCATTAGAAATGGTTTGCTTTGACTTTCAGAAGGCTTTCAACAAGGTCCCACAGAGACTGGCATGTAAAATTAAAGCACATTACAGATTACAGATAGTGTACTGACATGGATAGAAACCTAGTTGGCAGACAGAAAATGCAGAGTCAGAATAAACAAGTGTGTGTTTTTTTCCCAAGAGGCAACTAGTGTCTATTGGGGTACCTCAGGAATTAGTACTAGAACCACTATTCACACTAGATATATTCATCATTTAGATGTGACATAACAACTAATGTAAAAACTTCAAGTTTGTAGACAGCACAAAGCTAGGTGGGAGGGTGAGGTGTCAGGAGGATGCAGAGATGCTTCAATGTGATTTGGACAAGTTGAGTGAGTGGGCAAATGCATCAAAGATGAAGTATAATGTTGATAAATGTGAGGTTGCCCAATTTGTCTGTGAAAACAGGAAGGCAGATTATTGTCTGAGTGGCATTAAATTGGGGGAAAGGGGTGATGCAATCTGACCTGAGTGTCCCTGAACACCAGTTGTTGAAAGTAAGCATGCAGGTGCAGCGGACAGTGAAGAAGGCAAATGGTTTGTTGGCCTCCATATTAAGAGGACTTGAGTACAAGAGCAAAGATGTCCTGCTGAAATTGTGCAAGACCTTTGTGAGACCACACCTTGACTATTGTATGCAGTTTCGGCCCCCATATCAGAAGAAGGATGTTCTAGCTACAGGGGAATGCAACTTATATTTACCAAACCAATTTCTGGAAAGGCAGGACTCATGAATGAAGAGAGATTAGTTCGGTTAGGACTATATTTACTGGAGTTTAGAAGAATGTAGGAGAAGCTAATGGAGAGCTATAAAATTCTCATAGGACTAGACTGGGTAAATTCAGAAAAGATGTTCCTGATGGCTAGGGAGTCGAGAACCATGGGTTACAGTCTAAGGACATGGGGTAGGGTATTTAGATTGGAGATGAGGACAAATTTCTTCACCCAGAGTTTGGTGAGCCTATGGAATTCTCTCCCGTAAAAAATGGGTGGGACCAAAATATTGAATGTTTTCAAGAATGAGCCAGATATAGTTCACAGGGATAAAGCGATTAAAGAGAATGGAGCGAATGAAGGAACAGGGCATTGAGTTGGATGTTCAGCTACAAACATATTGAATGGCAGGGAGGGTATGAAGGGCTGAATGGCCACCTTGTGGTGTTACTTTCTATGTTTCTGTATTTACATTGCATTTTGTACCTATGGAATAGATGACATCTTCAAAATAGGACATGTTTATGCGGAGTATTTGGGTTTGTATCCAAGTAGATAGTTGCATACTCATGTAAACTGTAACAGATCTGTTCTTAACCTTTGTGTATAAGATCCTGAATGGCTTTGACCAGGTGAATGTGGAAGGGACATCATTTGTTTAGTTGTTGAAGTTCACAAGTGGGCTTTGGGAGCGCACTGTGCATGAAGGTGAAAACTTTCTAAAGTTTGCCAGGGAAGCCATCAATCATTGTTAACTGCACTAGCAATTGGCAGGCCAGCACTTCAGTTATTGGAACGTGTTCAGGTATATCGATCAATCAACAGAACTATAGTTACTCAAAGGGCAACAAAAGCACCAATTAACTGTACATGAGAGATAATAGGTACTGCAGATGTGTCTTAGTGACAAGTGAACGCATTCTCCATGAAATCCAGAGGGGCCATCACCATTCATTCCTGCTCTCAGATTCTGGCACCATTTTCACAATGCATTCTGGGATACTTCGCTGCCTGCATTTGGTGAAGTTGGCTGAATTCTAGGATTAGTTCAGGGATGAAGAGGATTTTGACTCAATCTGTAGCAAGGTCTCAAGGGACAGCAGGAAGTTTTCTTTATAAATGTCATAAGCCACACGACACCAGGTTGTAGTCCAACAGATTTATTTGAAAACACAAGCTTTCGGAGCCTCGGGCTCCTCCACTTTATAAATGCCTACCAAGGAAACTAGAGCCATTCAGGCCACAGCAACTGCTTTGAACTGCAAAGAATGCATGTGTGTTAAAAACAAGGATAAAACAGGGATAAAATGATGGCCAGAGTTTATACTGCAGAAAATCCCTCTTTTGAGCCCAGCTCCAGTTCAGAAACTGCTTACAGATAAGAATGAGTAATGCGACTTCCGGCCACACCAAGCTGCTCCTGCTGGGGTCACATCATTTCCTCTTCACTGAGTGCACATTGCGTTGTCTTGCTCCTTTTTCTCACACAGCATCCTTCCTCTCCTTCGCAGGAAGCAAGGATCTGGGTCATTTTCCTCTCACTGTTAAGTTAATGGGAAAGTGGTTAGAATTGAGTCTTCCAGTGATGGATTGCTTTCGATATTTTAATTGCATTTGACAGAGCAAATGTTATCACCAGCAAAAAGAAAAAGAACCCAAGCCCCCCTGCGGTGAGTGAAATAGTCCCTGTGATTGAAAGCAGCGTGCAAGCAGGCAATCAGAGAGATCCCTTCACTGAGGGTTTGAATTCTTATTTGACTCTTCACATAATCGGTCTATACTGTGCATTCAGTTTGACAAGAAGGCGAAGATCACATCACGCATGGTTAGTATTCTCTCAACTGTGGGCAGATAAGATCAGCATTCTTTCAGGTCAAACTGAAATGTGGTGAGCGATGACTTCTCATTGACCCCAGCTGAGATGTACAGCTTGTTGTATTTTTGTCCAACATGCATTTGCTGGCTTTAGCTGGCGTTTAACTTTGTTCCTTTCACAAGCTAGTTCAAATTCTTTGCAGCTTTATGCCCCTGAATGTGCCAATGTTCAAACAGGGCCCACATCCTAGCTTGTGTGCTTCACATTTCCCTTTCCATTTTCAGGTCTCTTATCTGGTTGTGATCTGCTGTCTTGGTTATTGCCAGCAGGCCAAGCTCCATCTACGTTAGGACATTCAGAGCATTATTTTCAGTTTAAAGACAATCAAGATGGGTTTGTTGCCCACACATAGAGTCACAGAGTTGTATGGCACAGAAACAGACCCTTTGGTCCAACTCGTCCATGCTGACCAGATTATCCTAAATTAATACAGTCCCATTTGCCAGCATTTGGCCCATATCCTTCTAAACCTTTTCCATTCATGTACCCATCCAGATGCCCTTTAAACACTATAATCGTACCAGCCTCCACCACTTCCTCTGGCAGCTCATTTCATATGTGCACCAACCTCCGCGTGAAAACATTTTCCTCTTAGGTCCCTTTTAAATCTTTCCCTTTCACCTTAAACCTATGCCTTCTCTTTTTGGACTCCCCCACCCCAGGGCAAAGACCTTGCCTATCTACCCTATCTGTGCCCCTCATGATTATATAAACCTCCATAAGGATATCCCTCAGCCTCCGACGCTCCATGGAAAATGTTTGGCCCACTTTCTCAGGAAGGACACAGTACAAGATTGAAGAAGTTAACTCTGGAGGGGAGGTGTTGGCACAGTGGGCTAGTAATCCAACAGCCTTGAATAATATTCTGAGGGCAGGGGTTTGATTCCCACATTGATAAAGAATGAAATTGAAAAAGCTAGTCTAATGGTGACCAAGTGATTACTATCACTTGTGAAAAATCCATGTGGTATAGAAATACCATTCAGGAGAGGAAATCTGACATTTAGAGTACAGCTCAGGAACAGCCCCTTTGGCCCACCATGTCTGTGCCGACCATAATTCCATTCTAAATTAATCCCATCAACCTGAAAGTAATCTATATCCCTCCATTTTCTGCCTGTTCAGGCATCTGTCTAAGTGCGTCTTAAACATCACTATCGTATCTGCTTCTACCATCTTCCAGGCAACTGCCACCCTCTGTCTAAAAAAACCAAATTCCTTGTAGATCTCCTTTAAATCTTTCCCCTCTCACCTTAAACAATAGCTCCCTAATATTTGACATTTCCAGTCTGGGAAAGAAACTCTGTCTATCCACCCCGTCAATGACTCTCAAAATTTTATAGACTTCCATCGGGTCACCCCTCAGCCTCCGATGCTCTCAAGAAAGCAATCCAAGTTCATCCAACCTCTCCTTGTAGCTAATACGCTCCAATCTGGGCAATATTCTTGTGAAACAAAAACCAAAGAACGGCGGATGCTGGAGATCAGGAACAAAAAACAGAAACTGTTGGAAATCTCAGCAGGTCTGGCAGCATCTGTGGAAAGAAATCAGAGTTAACTTTTTGGGTCCAGGGCCCCTTTTTCAGAACATAAGTTGTTGTTGACATATCCTGGTTAACCTCTTTTGCACCCTCTCCAAATCCTTCCTCATATGTGATGACCAGACCTACACACAATACTTCAAATGTGGCCTAACTAAAGTTTTATGCAACTACCGGATTTACCTGGACTGGCCTAGTCAAGACTCCAAATTTCTTTGGAAGTTCCAAAAAAGAGTAATATTAGACTCGAAACATTAACTCTGTTTCTGTCTCTACAATGCTGCCAAACCTGCTGAGTTTCTCCAATGTTCTCTGTGTCTACTCCAGACCTATTGACTCTTAACTGCTCACTGGGCAATCAGAGATGGGCAATAAATACTGGCCTAGCCACTGAAATCCATAGTTCATGAGCATTTTTTTTTACATGATGTATCATTTTGTCTTTTCTTGACACAAATAGGGGAAGGATGGATGTCTGAGAGCGTGTGGGGTGGGGGAAGGGCTGCATTTGTAAAATGACAAACATCTTTTTCAAGTGGAATACAATTTACACACAGAAGTCAGGATGGGTCCAAATGGCATTGGGAAAACAGAAAAGAAATTGTTCCTTTTTTGTGCGCGCGAGTTTTTGTTTATGGGCTGCGCGGAGCTACATGTGAGAAATCTGGAGAAATTCCGTCTTGGACAGTGGGTGATTTCCCAACCTCAGCCGGGGAATTTTACGTTTCGGTGATCGACTTTGCCTCCTCTTTGTTTGTTTGTGCAGCTGGTGTAGGCGACAAGAATAGTTGGGTGATGGACATGTTTCCTGGCAGTGTTTGTGATCTGGTTGTGTGTTCAGCCTTTTCATTATACCCTTTTCTTCTTGCAGCAACCAGTAGCCAATCCCCAAGGGACATGTTTTGCAAGATGCCAACAAGGCACGCAATTCATCCATACAGTCCAGTGGAGGTCAAAATACTTGGCTAACGATATAATATCTGCTGGACTGGAGTTAGTGTACGACATTTGGGAGAATGGGAAGGGGGGAATGAAAACATTTGAAGTGAGACAATAGTCCCTACTGTTGGCAGAAAGCCCAAATCCTGCAACAAACAACCCGAATCAGGAAAGTGACCATAATGCAGCGTGCTGAGGTTTCTGATGTTGTCGTGGTAGTGTCCTTATTTCTGGGATACAGACCCAGGTTCAAATCCCGCCTGCTCCAGATGTGTGTAACAACATCTCTGAGCAGGTTGATTAGAATATATCCACACTGCAGAAAGAGGCAATTAATGAGTTACTATTTTCCGTGTGGTGCAGTTGGTCTGCACTCAGTAGTTACATGGCAGCACAGATGTCTCTAAAATGCCAAGATTGTGAGTTCAATCCCCACCAAGAGCTGCTTTTAGGGCTCTTTCGGTGCAATGATGCTGTTCCTACCTCAGAGCTGGTCGATTTGGGTCCAAGTCCCACCTACTCCAGTCATCGCTGAACAGTTTGACTAGAAAATATCTGAAACAGTGTGGTGTATTTTACAAAGGAAATATATCAATTCTGTACTCCTTTCCTCACATACTGTGCAGTCATCTAACTTTGGTCAGACTTGACTGTGGAACACTTTAGAATTAGAGTTAGATTTTATTGTCGTGGGTACTCAAGTACAGGGATAGTGGAGTATATTGAAAATTCTACAAAGTCACCATTCTTTGTGTCATCTCAGGTACAAAGAAGAAAATTAAAGAAATAAGTTAAAAGTTCGACATTACAGTTCTTCTTAGTATAAAGTAGACAAAGTAAGAAGTTTAGCTATGGGCTCCATGCTGGGCTTTGCCCACGAGGGCTCACACTCACACTCACACTCCCTGTGCTGGGAATGCTCTCCTCTGCGCTGCCTTCTCATTGCCCCCTGTCAGTGCCCACCTGGGGCTCACTGACCACCTCCTGTCGGTGCCCACCCGGGGTTCACTGACCGTCTCGCCACCAACTGCTCTGGCCCATGACGATGGTGCCAAGCGTTAGAGTCCCACACGTCTCACTAGCTGCCTCGTTGCCATGCACCAACTGCTGCCATGCTCTGGACCCCGTTCTCTCTCCAGAAGATAAGTGAGAAAAAAAAGCTAAAAAACTGAAAGAAAGAGAATAAAACGAGAATAGAAGAAGAAAAAATAGATAGAGTGCACGAGCCCCGGTCTCAGAGCGCAGACATTGCCTACTCATTAACACCGACTTAGGACCTCTGTGAAGGGCACTATATAACTGCAAGTGATTCTTACTTTTCTGTTGATAGGCTCCTGTCAATTTGTTGGGGTGCTATGTGAAGTGCTACCAATGCTTATCAGAGATTTGTGTGGATATCTTGTCAGTCCATTGTCTTACCACTGGTGCAGTGTTTCAGACTACAGCAGGGATGCAAGTTTAAAACCTTTCTTACATTTTTATCTCCTGGAACAATCTGCACTCCAAAATCATATATCTTTAAAAAATAAGCACAAAAACCGCTGCAAAAATGGCATTTTAAACAGCACAAAAGAAGAAAGAACTCCGCAAGTCTGGCAGCGTCTGCGATGGGGAAAGTCGAGTTAACACGTGGAAAGTAATGATTCTATCCACCAGCTGAAGAAACTGTGGTAACCCCAGCACGGCTGTTATGCAGCAGATCTTTCTAATTCCCCCTCTCTCATGCACTTATCCAACTACCCTCTGAATGAGTCGGTGTCAATCTCCTCAGCTATTCCAGTGGGACACCAAATTCTATGTCCTCGAAGTAATGAGTTTTCTTATGAATTCCTTAATAGTTTTCACAGTGACTATCTTATACACGTATTCACAGCAATGTGGTTGACTCTTAACTGTCCTCTGGGCAGTTAGGGATGGGCAATAAATGCTGCCCCAGCCACCAACACCCTCATCCCGTGAATGAATAAAGAAAGAGAAATGACCCTTTAGATATATGATTGCAAATGGAAAACTTGAACATTGGTCATTCAATAGGATTGTTCATCTCTATGATAAATATATACTACAGGACATCCCATAGACTGCAATGAGTTGATATTTTCCACCAGATGTTTAGTTTAAATACAAACAGATTAATAAAGAATTGAATGCTGACAGCTCGACTGACATTTGAATGACCTTCTTGTCCTTCTTTGACTCCCGTATGATTATACTGTCCTGTAATCTGGTTTGAGCTCGACCTAACTTGAACCAATGTGCATTTTGCAAAATTTATAATAGGTAGCTGGGATTTCTTGCACTTCACAATTGCATATGCCAGTCACTTCTTTTCCTCTGGTATAAATCGCTCCCCAATTTAAGGTATTGGAGTTTTTAACCCATGCTATAACAAGAAACAAAAAGAATGAAAGAACTTGCATTACCCATATATACTGGTGTGAAGGTCAATTTTGTGTTAAAAAGTGACCCATTTTATTTGGCCGTAAAATCGTACATCTCATATAGCTCATAAATATCGAGCCTAGTTTTTAAAGATTCAAACTCCTGTTATGTTTAATAATTATTCAGCAGTTAATTATTACAGTTTTTTAGTTTTAGAGGCTTGTACAAGAACCTTTCAATTGCCCTGCCACCACTTCCAGCAGCAATCTCCCACTCAAACAACAAGACTAATGCATACCACACGATTTATCATGATGCCTTTGCAAAGGTAAAATATGAATGCAGCTCAAATTAAACCAGGGGGAAATGGCAGCAGCAAGCATTGATAAACCTCAGTAAAATGGTCAGATATCACCCTCGGTGAAGCGAGGAGATTCTGGGTTCTAGACTTCAAGGACAGTGTTGGGTGGTGCACAAGGTTTGTGGACAGGTACAATTCTGAACTCATTGAAGAACAGATATTTCACACTCCCTAACACCCAAACTCAATGGTAAAATCATCAACCAATGTTGTCAACCAAACTCGAGAGAAGTTTGCTGTGTTGCAAGGGGAGTTAAATACATGCACAGAGAGATTGTGCATCAGTTATATAGGGCACTGGTGAGGCCACATCTGATGTACTGTGTACCGCATTGGTCCCCTTATTTAAGTCAGGTTGTAAATGCATAAGAAGCAATCCGACAACAAAAGGAATGGGCAAGTTGTCTTATAAGGAGAGGTTGACCAATTTAGGTTTGTCAGATCTGGAGTGGGGAAAGGGGATTCAAGTCTAAGGGGCTTGGGGAGTTATCAGATCCTGGGTGTTAGAGGGGAGTCAAGTCCAGTGGTAGGACAGGGAGTTTTGTCCGGGCAGTGGGTTCTTGGGTCTGGAATGTGGTTGACAGATGCAGAAGGTCAAGTGCTGTTGCTATTCTGGATGATAAAGCAAGTATTGCTCATACATTACCATCCCAATTCACTTATCCTCTACAATTATAGCTGGGTTCAAATGCAGTCCAGCATCTTTACAGTGGCGATTAAAAATAAATATTCCATGGGTTCCCTGGGCTTTTACTTCTTCACTGTGCATCAACAGGCTTTGGTTTTGAGAAGGTGGTCACAGTCTGTCTTTCACAACACACTTGAGACTGTCACAATTGCAATTTATTTCATGCCTTTCATTTCACTGCCAGCTGCACTTCTTTTGTAATTTGTTCAAAAGGAAGACTCAAACATCTGAGATTTCAGTCCCACTTCTTCAACTTTTCACACAACAAGCTGCTATTTTCAGAAGAGGATCTTTTACTTGCAATCTGTTGCCTTGATCCGTAACTATGTTTAGTTCCTCGCAGATTTAATTTGCTTTCTGGTTCTGGAATTCTCCAGGTGTACTTGGAAAAGAATAACATGACAATAAAAAGAAAAGGTCACCTGTGACATGGTTTGCTTCTTGAGGACTATAAAAGAAAATCCAATTACACATTTCCAGGTCAACTTAATTTTGCAGTTCATTGTCAAATACTACAGCCAGTGTGAGACTGAAGAAAGGTCCTGTTTCTTCCTTAATACTGACAGAACCACTGTGCATTTGCAGTATTTTTTATTTGGTTTCATTGTGAGGTCACTTATTCATCTGCTCTGCCTCTACTTAAAGAAACGTTAAGAAGAAGAAAACATTATTAAACTCCTGGAGCCTATTCTACCATAATTCGATAATGGCTGATCTATATTCCAATTTTAACCACCCACCTCAGCTCCTTAACAAAAATCTAGTGATCTTGACTTTATTCATTGTGCAATAATGTATTTTTTTTTTCTGAAAAAGACAGCTTCACATTGCTACCACCCATTTTACATCAATTCTCTGCTTTTGGGATCATGGCCCCTTGCCCTAAACTCCCCCATCAGAAAATGATTATTCCTAACTGCCTTTTCAAATCTTTTCAAACTCATAAAGACCTGAGTCAAATTATCCCTTAGCCTTCTATATTGCAGGGAATAGAATCTCAGTTTGTATAATCTCTCCTCGCAGTCAAGCTTTCGAAGCCTCGGTAATTAAAGGTGGTAAAAGCGAATTGTGAAGTCCAAGAAAGCTGCAAATACATTAAAGGGTATCCCTGAGGATTTCACTATTCCATTTTATCGTCCTACTGCTACAGCAACGCAGCGGAGCCATCACTCATCACTCACTTAAAATTTCGGCAGTGACTCAATTGGAAGCACCTTAAAAGCGTTAGAGTGTGCAGTGTGTTGCCTGAATGTATGGAGAAGCAGGTTAACTGAGGCATTCCAAAGGGAATTTGATCATTGCCTATTAAAGGAGATATGCAGGACTAAAGGCAGGGAAGTGACACTAGGTGAAATATTCCAGTAGAGGGTTAGCAAAGAGAAAAATGGCCAAATGGCCAAATGGCCCGTCTTCTGTGCTGTAACTATTGATAATTCTTCAATTCTATGGTTTTATGTTTCAATTAATAGGAGAAATGCATCTGTTAATGGAAGCAGCTTTGCTGTGAACACAGATTGAGTGTGTTGGGAGGAATCCTTGATCAAAAATGTCTGTAAACTCAGTGCCTTTGTATCAGGTGCAATCAAAATCATACCCCAGAAAAGAACTTACATTAGAAACATTACTTTATTGCTTCGACAGGGTGATGGTTTGAGTCAGAAACTGGGTTCAAGAGCCTTTGGATAATATCAGTTCTTCATTTTAAAACTCTGAGCATTGATGGGAATTTCCTGTTTTGGTACAATAGAAAAACACACTAATTGTTATACGTGATGGAGAAACATGCTTTTGAGATCATTGAGGTACAGAAATTCCCCATGATCATTCAACAGACCAAATCAAATTTGGTTTGAAGGCTTGTGGTCAACAAGATGAGTTTCAGTGCAATAGATATGCTGTTCTTTCCCACTTTTTCAACGAAATCGGTCGTTCATCCATCTATTGAGTGCATGGTCTGTCTTTTCCAATCCTGCTCACACAAAACTTTGCTATTTTCTCAGAAGATTCTGCTTATGAAGGTGATTAGTGTTTCCATTTTCTGCAGCAAGTTTTCCGGAGTCAGAAGGGAAACATACAAGTCATGGAATGGGTTTTGACAGAGCCATGCCACTGTTTTTTAGAATGTAAGGCTGAATTTTGAGGAAAGACTGGAGGAGCCTTGGTTATGCAGTCTTAAAAGGTGATGCTTGTACACATCCTTAAAGAGTTGTAGATGGTACAATACAATGTAATACATAGTACGGCAAAGGTCAATCCATAAAACTAAATGATAGAGTTATAACCAAGGTTCCAATTAATCAACATCAAATTCATGGCTGCTGTCAAAAGGTTCTTCTCTCACCTTCACCTAATCCATCTCTGACTCTTCCCTCCCTGGGCTTTACTGTTTCCATTTCTGAGGATATGCTCTCCGCCAATATCCATTACAAGCCCACCGTGTTCCACAGTTACCACAACTACTTTCACACCCTGCTTTCTGCAAGTATTCCATTCCATTCTCCAAGTTTTCCCTTCTTTGTCATTTTTGTTCTGATGATGTCACCTTCCACCAGGCTGCCTCCGACGTATCTGCCTTTTTCCTCAAACGAGGATTCCACCCATTGTGGTTGTCAGGGCCTTCAGTCATTTCCAACAAATCTCCTACCCTTCTACTTTTACCCACCTCCCTCCTTTCCAAAATGATAGGGTTCCCCTTGTCCTCACTTTCCACCCAACAATCAAAGGGTCGTCCTCAGCTATTTTGCCACCTCCAGCAGGATGTCACTACCAAACACACCTTCCGCTCCCTTCCACAGTCATCATTCTGCAGGAAGTGTTCCCTCGGTGACCACCTGCTCCTGCATCACTCCTACTGCTCCGTTAGTCTTCCACGGTAGCTTCCCATGCAACTGCAGCAGGTGTACCACTAGTCCATTCACCATCTGCCCCCTCATTTTCCAAGGCTCCAAGCACACATTCCAACTGGAGTAGCAATTTGCACATCTTTCAGTTCAATCTATTGCAATTGCTGGTCATGATACATTTCCGTTATATTAGCGAGACCAAACACACTCTGGTGACCATTCTGCAGAACATCTCCTCTCTATCTGTAGAAATGACCCCGACCACCCAGTTGCTTGCTATTTCAATACACCACCTTGTTCCCGTGCTAACCTGCCTGTCCTGGACCTGCTGCAATGTTCCAATGAAGCACAATGAAAACTTAAGGAACAACACCAGCTTTCCCATGAAGGCACTTTACAGTCTCAGATTGAATTCACTACGTTCAGAAACTGATTGCAATATGTCTATTCCCCACTTTCCTTACCCAACCCTCTCCCCAACCCCCTGTCCCCCACCCCCACCTGCCTTCCCCACAGATGTCCCTTTGTTTGTGTCTTGTTTTACTTTGTACTTAAGAGGAAGGACTAATTCTGTCCCTTTCATGCCTTCATTTACATCCTTACACAATCTTTCTTTTCTCTATATGACTATTAACAATCCCTTTGCTGTTTGCACTGGGTTTTCACGCCATTGGCCTCTTTCTCTTCCTCTGCCTCTGTAGAAGTAATAAAAAGAACCTGTTTTCTAAAAAAAGAGTCATACCATAGTTGAAATGTTAATTTGGATTCTGTCTCCACAGAGGCTGCCAAACCTATTGAGTTTCTCCAGCATTCTATGTGTGCTCAATGCTTAAGTAGGATAATGAAGATTAATAACGATAGAATTGTTTAAAGAAAATAAATGCTCTCCTGTATGGGCTACAGATTCTCTCGACATTGCACTTTTTTTAATGTAAAATTCGGAATCGCTCTTTTAGGACCATGATAAAGATAAATTTTATCTCTCATACAGTTTTGAGACTTTGGAACACTAACTCCAAAGATGGTGGAAGCAAGGTCATTAATTCTTTTCAAGTGCAGAAATGGATAGGTTCTTGTGAGCGAAAGGAATCAAAGAGCATTGATTTTTAATGATTTGATTTGATTTATTATCGTCAAATGTAGCTAGGTAGTGAAAAGTTTTGTTTTGCATGCAGTACAGGCCAATCATACTGTAAAAAGTGCATGAGCGAAAAATATAAAGCTATGGCTGCAGAGAAGGTGCACAAAGGGTGGAGATCAACATAAAACTTAAAATTTGACAGGACCATTCAGAAGCCTAATAACAGCAGGGAAGAAGCTGTTCTTGAATCTGTTGGCAGGTGTGTTTAAACTTCTGTATCTTCAGCCCAATGGAAGAGGTTGGAGGAGATTATAACTGGGGTGGGAGGGGCCTTTGATTATGTTGGCTGCCTTTCCAAGGTAGCGAGATGTATAGGTGGACTCAATGGATGGAAGTTTGGCTTGTGTAATCGACTGTGCTGTGTTCACTTTGTGGTACTTGGGAATGGGAAATCTTAAACACAATCAGATCTGTCGTGACTCTTCTTGATGATGAAGCAGGCTTGAGTTGTCAATTTCTGTTCCTATTTCATATGTCCGTAAGTTTGTAAAATACATCAGAAGCTGCAATGTACTTTGAGATGTCCAGAGGTCCTTAAAATCCAAGTTGAATACAAATGCTTTTGAATGGATGAGATAGGATTGCTTTTGAATCTAGTAACTAACGTTGGTTTTGCTGTGCAAGCTTTATTAATTGAAGTTAGTTGTTGATGGATTGTGCTGTGTCTTCATATTTACTTGGATTTATCCGAAGAGGCTTTAGTGTATAGATTTTCTTTCATCTAATTAAACAATTGCAGTGGTTCCTACACATGCCATCTGACCAGAAGCTACAGCGTCAAGTTTTAAAGTGATTTCACTTCTGCTCAGTGTGACTTGATCTGCGCTCTGAATATGCCTGGTTTCCCTCTGAGCAGTCTCAACAAAAGAACAACTGAAGGCAGATGATTGGGTTGCACAGTGGCTCAGTGGTTAGCACAGCTGCCTCACAACGCCTGGGACTTGGGTTCAATTCCAGCCTCAAGTGACTGTGTGATGTTTGTGCATTCTCCCTGTGCCTGTGTAGGTTTCTTCTCGTTTCCTCCCTCAGTCCAAAAGATGTGCAGGCTTAGGTAGATTAGCCATGGGAAATGCAGGGATAGGGTAGAGAGGGTGAGCCTTGAAGAGATGCTCTTCAGAGGGTCAGTGTGGACTTAATGGGCTGAATGGCCTGCTTCCACACTGTAGCAATTCCATGATAAGATAATACAACCCTGAATACCTGGACTTCAACTGTATCATGGGATTGTCCTTTGAGATTTGAGGAGCAAGTGCCTGCACTCTCTAGGGATTGAAGGAATGACAGGTGATCTCATAGAACCACACAGACAGGCCAGATGCATGAAGGATGTTTCCCTTGGGTATGGATGTGGGTATCTGTAAATAAGTGGCTCAGCTTCAGAACAGCAGGTTGTCCAATTACTACTGAAATACAGAGGCATTTCTTCAGTCAGAGGATGGCTAATCTTTGGCTAATCAAAAACGTTGTGGAGTTTCAGATAATGAGCTTATTTGATGCAGAGATCAATGGATTTCTTGGTATTATAGATATCAGGAGATATGGGAATAGTGTGGGAATTGAGCATTGACCGACGAGATCAGCCATGATCAAGTTAAATAACAGCAGGCTGAAGGGGCTGAATGGCCAACTTCTTCTTTCTATGATCCTATGATCTGGTATTCAATATTGACCATTTGCATGTCTTAAAAGTGGCCCTGCTTTCATTGTAACCTCCACAAACAAAATCCACCGCTAACCACTTAAAGCCTCTACCAATCTAACAGATATTTCTACAGGAAATTAGTGGTCTCAGTCCAAGGGGCAGAGGGAATGACATAATTGTGGTGGAAAGTCGAAATGACATGGAGAATGTTTTTATTGTGCTTTCTGCTAGAGAACTGAAACTCAGCTGGGAGCATCACATGGCATTGAGTACATTTAATTAATATTTACTTGAAGCAAATTAGCAGTGCTGTACCACAGCATGACCTTGTGACACTGTCAAAGGGACTTTCTTGGGAAGTGGGGACTGAGAAGGGAACCCCCACAAAGTCTGATGTCACCTCAGCCCATGTCCCCATTTATAAAGTGAAATGACTAAATGGGTCTTTTCCTTTTTGTGATTCTTCCACACAACATCAGATATTGCCTCATTACCACTCCTCAAGCACCAAAACTTTGAACTGCTTCATTCTTACAGTGGAGATAAAATGATCAGTGATTATAATTCAGAGGAAATGATGGCATAACAATCGATTTGTAAATGATCCTGACACTTATGTCCTGAAAGCTTTTAAATCCCACACAGTAATTTGCATTTTAAATCTCTCGCAGTTCAACTAAAAATAATGAAGGGTCGAGAAAGATAATCTGGTCTATTGACCTTGTCCCAATATTATGATGCCTGATGGAGTATCAGAATGAGGCGCATTTTACATCGAGCAGGCGTGTTAGCTCTTGGGAAAGAAGAGGCCAGTCAGAAAACCAAGGACCAATAAGGGAAATAAAGCTCTGAAAAAGTCTCCTCCAGCCCCCTCAGACAATTAAAAACACCTTGCAATAACTCTAGTCCCAACCCTAACCCCAGAAGCATAGGTTAACTGATTACCTCTGTTTGCTGCGTTATCTCTTGAAATAGGCTCAAATGCCTATTAAGTGGTCTAGTTCTGTTCCTACATTCCTACGTTTGAGATGCAGTCTTCATTCTCTTGTGGAAAGACAAATAACTTTATTTTCTAGAGTAATTGACATCATGTTTCAACAAAATTTTAGGATCAATGCAGTGCCTATGTTGTTTCTTTGTTCTGATATGTCAAAAATGTTCTCAAAGTGCCTTAACATCTTCTTCCACCCTATAGCAATATAATGATCAACGATAAATGAAAGGTCCCCAGTGTTCTTAAACTTGAAAAGGATTAATGACAGGCTGTGTTTGCTTTTTAAAAATTGGGCTTTAGCTGTGTGTGGAAAAATCAAAACAAAAATTAGCTGCCTCAGGTGCATCATGGTACCCACAAGGTAAGAATCACAATGCTGCTTTTGTTAACTTAACTTTATATGTGCAAAAATGTACCTTCATTTCAAGTTTTTGAATCATAATTTCTATTCCTGTTAGGTCATTGGGTCATTCAGCACAGAAACAGACCCTTCAGTCTAACCATTCCATGCCGTCCATCATCCCAAACTAAACCAGGTCCACCTGCCTGCGCTTGGCCCATACCCCTCCAAACATTCTTATCCATGTACTTATCTAAATGTCTTTAAAATGTTGTAACTGCACCCGCATTCACCACTTCCTCTAGAAGCTCATTACACACATGAGCCACTTTTAAAAATATTGCCATTCATGTCTTTTATAAACCTTTCTCCTCTCATCTTAAAATATGCCCCTTAATCTTGAAATCCCCCACCCTAGGGAAAAGACACCTGCCATTCACTTTATCTATATCCTTCATGATTTTATAAACCTCTATAAGGTCATCCTCAATCTCCTAAGCTCCAGTGAAAAACAGTTTGGATTCGAGTCAAAGGTCGGAAGTAGGTTGGCTTGTGTCTGACACACCCAACGGAAGCTTTTGGTCTTTACTGCTGATGAACAGGTTCAGGGCCATTTTATAGAATGAAATTCATTTTTTGGATTCCCGTCTTTTGGATAAGATGCTAAATGGAGATATCCTATTCCTCTCAGATTGGTGTGGAAAATCACATTATTTCAGAGGAATGGGAAGGATTCCACCAATGAACTGCATGCATTTTTTTCCCTCAACTTACATTACCCGAACCAATTGTCCGTTTGTTACCATATTCCTGTGTGTGGGAGCTTGCTGTGTTTGAATTGAGCACTACGTCTTTCATCATCTTCCTTTCATCAGTCATGGCATAGAATATGAGAACAAGGAGGTAATGTTGGAGTTGTACAGAGCGTTGGTCAGGCCACAGCTGGAGGACTGTGTGCAGTTCTGGTTACCTCACTACAGGAAGGATATGATAGCACTAGAGGGAGTACAAAGGAGGTTCACCAGGATGTTGCCTGGGGTGGAGAGATTGAGCTATTAGGAGAAATTAGATAGGCTTGGATTGTTTTCTTTAGAACAGAGAAGACTGAGAGGGGACATGACCGAAGAGGTGTATCGAATTATGAAGGGTATTACAGCATGAATAGAG
Source organism: Ginglymostoma cirratum (assembly GCA_024137785.1). Taxonomy (NCBI): domain Eukaryota; kingdom Metazoa; phylum Chordata; class Chondrichthyes; order Orectolobiformes; family Ginglymostomatidae; genus Ginglymostoma; species Ginglymostoma cirratum. The sequence goes on along the minus strand of JAHRHZ010000016.1, from coordinate 54,907,245 downwards.
AGCAGCTGTTCTCCTTGGTTGGGGGGGGCGGCAATCACAAGGGGGCATAGCTTTAGGGTAAAGGGCGGGACATTCAGAGGTGATTTGGGACAAAATTTTTCAACCAGCGGCTGGAAGGAATCTGGAAAACATCACCTGGGAAGGTTGTGGAGGATGGAAACCCTACAAACTTTAAAAAATATTCGGATGAGTACTTCAAATATCACAACATTCAAAGATATGGGACAAGTGCAGGAAATTGAGATTTGTGTACTTTTGGTGGTAGTTATGTCAGTTATGACAGGCTGAAGGGACTTTTCTGGCATATCAATCTATGAATCTATGACTGTCTGTGAGTTTTTTATTCTTTGATGGGATGTAGGCACCACTGAGCTGCTCATCTTTAATTGTCTTTGAACTGAGTGGCTTACTAACGCCGTATCAGACAGCAGTTAAGAATCAACCCTATCAGTCTGGGTCTGGAGTCACATGTAGATCAAACTCAGGTGAAGATGGCAGATTTCTCTCCCAAAGGGTATTCATGAACCAGATCTTTTTTTCACCACGGTCATCATTACTAAGGCTTATTTTCAATTTCAGATTTAATTGAATTTAAATTCAACCGACAGGCACAGTAGGGTTTGAACCCCTTAGGGTTTCCCCATAACCACTGGATGATTGGTCCTGTAACATCACCCACTGAACTAATGCATCATTGTAAGATTAGAATAGTGACCACCTCCAAAATGTATTTTGTTGGATAAAAAGAATCCTGCAGTCATGGTAGATGCTGTATAAATGGAAATCTTTCTTTATTTCTTTCCCTCTTCCACTCTGGACCATGGTGGGGTTTGCAGAAGAACGTGATAATGCAAGATGCTGTCTCCCTGCCTTCTGCAAGGTTGTGTTTAAATAGGATTAGGGTTATTAGAGGCAGAAATGTTATTGCGTTTGTGCACAGGTAAATCTGGCAAAAATATCATGAGTGATTGATGCTTTTAGCCACTTTTATGATGGCTGTCAAAGATTCATTCTATTTTCAGCACTCGCATGTCAAGACATAACGCATGTTTCCGCGGTTGTGACACTTTGAAACATGTTTCATATCCTTTGCAATACATTGTTACTCCATTCATCGTATGACTCGAGTTTGTTTTGGTCGTGTGATGCAGCAACTGTCTCCGACTCGTGAAGCTGTTTTATGGTACTCGTGACAAAGTCATTCCTAAACTGTCCACGTGTGAAAATAGTTTGTCACTTTGCCCAGATGTTGCAGATAGTCTGATTTTAAGACAAAGTTGCAAAGAGCCGGAAGTTAGAGCAAAACAGCCACACTTAACACTCTAGCTCCCATTGTTTTACATCAGAGAAGGAAAATGCCCACATTGTTTTCTCATGTTGCTCTTTGCAGATAAAATCGCCGTTGATTTTGTTTTGGATGTTGACTTTGCATCAAAGTTGGAGTCACACAGCATGGAAACGGATCATTCAGTCCAAATAGTCCACACCGATCATGTTCCCAAACTAAACTAGTCCCACTTGCTTGCATTTGGCTCATATCCCTCCAAGCCTTTCCTATTCATGAATTTATCTTTTAAGTGTTGTAACTGTATCTGCATGCATCACTTTCTGTGGCAGTTCATTCCACACACGAACCAATCTCTGTGTAAAAAAAGTTGCCCCTTCTGTCCTTTCTAAAACTTTCTCGTCTTGCCTTAAAAAACATGCCCCCTAGTTTTGAAGTCCTCCACCTTGGGGGGAAAAAAATCCCTTGTCGTTCACCTTGTCTATGTCCCTCATGATCTTATGAATCTCTGTAAGGTTACCCCTTAACCTCCTATGCTCTAGTGAAAAAAGTCCCAGCCTATCCAGCCTATTTTTATAACTCAAACCCTCCATTCCTGGCAACATCCTGGTAAATCTTTTCTGAGCCAAGATTTCTCCTGAAAACTCTGTAACATTGAGCAGACAGCTTCCCAACTCAAGAGCTGTGTTTTGCAAGTGGATCCATATCAGTGTGCAGCAATCTTTGGGAAGAGTAGGAGAGACTAGGACCCAACAGCACAGCCCCAGAGTGAAGGGCCAACCCTTTAGAACTGACATGAGGAGACATTTCTTCAGGTAGTGAGTGGCTTCCCCATGGAACTCATTGTCACAGAATGCTGTGGAGGCCAAGTCATTGAGTCTATTTAAGACATAGATAGGTTTTTGATTAGTAAGACGGTCAAAGGTTACAGGGAGAAAGCAGCAGAAGGGGATGAGAAACGTATCAGCCATCTTCAAAGTAGTGGGGCACACCAGATGGACTAGATGGTCTAATTCTGCTTTCTGGCTTATAGTCTTTACTATAGCACTCTTCAAAACTTTTCCTATGAACTACTAAAGATGGAACTTAAACGGAACTGCACTCTCCGATCACAGTTAATGTAACGTCATAAATCTCTGTGTAAGGTGGAATAAAAGGAAGTGAGCAGCTCAGTTTCATTGCTGGATATTAACTATTAAATGACCAAGTACTGATTCTAATTCAGTGATTTATTTTTGCCTGTGACATACAACCAGAACCAAATTTTTGAACATCAAAATGCACTAACCTCCAGGGATGGACAGGTCAAAAAAGCTTTGATCCCTGTTCAGGAACATGTCAACGATTAAGCTGAGTCAAAAGTTCAGTGGGAAATGGCAGATGAATTTATCCAAATTTTCCAAAATATTCTCTTTGCGCTGTTTGATTTGGATAATTGCAAATGTCACTCCATTATTCAAGAAGGGAGTGAAAGTGAAATCAGAGATAATAGGTACTGCAGATGCTGGAGAATCCGAGATAACAAGGTGTGGTGCTGGATGAACACAGCAGGCCAAGCAGCATCATAGGAGCAGGACAGCTTGATGTTTCGGGCCTAGACCCTTCATCAGAAATGGCCTTGCAGTTGGAGATGAAGAGGTTGAGGGAGGGTAGGAGGCCATGGGGTGGTGTCCAGGAGGAGGGCTTGTGTTGGAGGCGGGAGAAGGGGTCAGTAGAGGGAGGGTTAGATTCACGGTTGAAGAAGTAAACGTGGAGGCGGAGGCGGCGGAAAAACTGCTCAATATCCAAGCGTGAGCGGTATTCGTTGATATGTGGGTGGAGGGGGACAAAGGTGAGCCCTTTACTGAGGACTGACCGTTCGTCCTCAGTAAGGGGGAGGTCTGGGGGGATGGTGAAGAAGGGTTTAGGCCTGAAACGTCAAGCTTTCCTGCTCCTATGTTGCTGCTTGGCCTGCTGTGTTCATCCAGCTCCACACCTTGTTATCTCTGAAAGTGAAATCAGGTAACTTTAAATCCGTCAGTTTGTAATTGAGCTCTGGGAATCTGTCAGTAGAGGTCGTGATTGAAAACTTGGACATACACAAGAAGATCAAGGAGCATCAACATGGGTTTGTGAAAAACTGGTAATGTCTGAATACTCTTTGGCATTTTTATAGGGTGTCAAGCACAGTTCAAAAACCTCAGTTTTTCATCATAAGTGTTGACAAAGGAATTAGGAGCTTGTGCCCAAGTTTGTGGATGACATGACATTAGGAGGGTCAGTAAGTTGTGTGCATGGGAAATCTCCAAGGGACCTAAGACACATTGAGTGGTTGGGAATTTGGAGTTCAGTTTAGGGAACCTTTCTTATAGATTGAGAAATTAGGGGCTGTGGAGGAACAGAGAGATTTTGGTATCATGTCTGAAGCATTAAAAGCTGGGGAACAGGTACAAAAACATAACTAAATAGCAGATTGAATGTTTACCTACATCTAAAAAGCGGTTGAATTCAGTAGGAGAAAAGTTGCTTCAGTTGTATACGTCATATAGGACGGTTTGTACCTGAATGGGTTAATTGACAACATGACATAACCTCTAACTATCAGGATATAAAGTATTGATTCAGAAAGGAGTCTAACCAGTTTGTGTACCAGTAACTAATAGTAATATTTACTTATACTATCATGCTAACTATTGCACTACATGATCATCATCAATATACTGGACTCTGACTTCAAGCTACATTGGGTAATGACTAATATGTCCAACATTTCACAAGAAACTATCATGTATTTCAGCTGTAAAGTCAATAGCTATGAAATACTGTGGTAAACCTTTACTGTTTATCTTTGTGATGATCTCAGGAAGCTGTATATCACTGAGTATAACTATCACAGTGAGGGTGGAGATGTAAAAAATCACTCTGGAATACACACCAGCGTAAAACTCCCTGGACTGAACACATGAAGAAGACAGATTAGTCAGGTTCATACTTCTAAAATAGTTGTATGCAATGAATACTCATTAGTAAAAAAAAGGTCTTTTTAAAAGTATAGCCTTCAGCAAAGTGGCTGATGTAATTTAGGGAAGAAAACTGCCATCCTTGTCCTGAGATAAAAGGTACTGCAGATGCTGGAGAATCCGAGATAACAAGGTGTGGG
>JAHRHZ010000016.1:54885909-54902421 GCA_024137785.1 Ginglymostoma cirratum | reverse complement strand
GTCCTGTCTAGTCTACATGTGACTCCAGGCACACAATTGGCTCTTAATGCCCTTTCTGAAATGATAATGGCAGAAACAAATCTGAACAACAGTCAGCTCATTATTTGAGCAAGTGCTACCTGACAGTACTATTGGTGATTACTTTGCATCACTTTCCTGTTGTGTGAGAGTAGATGGATAGATAGGGTGGTAATTGACCAGGTTTGATTTGTCCTTTTCTTTGTGGACAGGACACAACTGGACAGTTTCCCACCTTGCTGGTGAAAGGTCCATGTTGTATCTGTACTGGAACAGTTTGGCTAGTGGTGCAGCTAATTCTGGAGCACATGTCTTCAGCCCTAATGTGTGAATGTAGTCAGGGTCAATACCCTTTTCAGTATCCTGTGCCTTCAGTTGTTTCTTGATATCAGGTGAAGTGAATCAAATTGACGAAAGACTGGCAGTTGTGAGATTGAGGACCTCTTGACGAGGCTGAGATGAATCATCCACTTGACACTTCCGGCTGAAGATAGTTGCAAATGCTTCAGCCTTATCTTTTACATTGATTTGTTGATTCATGCCTATCTTTGAGACTGGAGATATAAGCAGTCCCTTCCTGTAGCTAATTGTTTCATTGTCCACCACCAATCATGACTGGATGTGGCAGGACTGCAGAGTTTAGATTTAATCTAATGGTTGTGGAATCACTTAGCTCTGTCTATCACTTGCTGCTCCCTTGCTTTGGCCACAAGTAGTCCTGTTTGTAGCTTCACTAAGTCAATGCCTCAGTGGTTTATTGCTGCTCCTGGTTTATCTACTGCCTCCTGCATTGAACTACGATTGATCACTTGGCACTATGGTAATAGTACAGTGGGGCAATGTCAGGCAGTGCTTAACTAAGTTCTGCAGCTGATGGCTCAGCCTCTTAGATGCTGAAATTTGCTTTGCCAGTTCTGTCCAATCTCACTCAGCTCAGTGGTAGTGCAGCATGACCTGAAGGAAGCATCTTCACAATGTGAAGATGAGATTTTATCATCACAAGGACTGCACAGTGATCATTTCTCCTAACTCTGTAATGGTCAGATACATCTGCAATGGGTAGATTGGTGAGAATGAGGCCTATTTCTTTTTTTTGCCCTTTTGTTCGTTCTCTCAGTAATTGTTGCAGATTCAGTCCAACCACAGGGCTTGGTTAGAAGTGACAGTTACCACTCTTGGTGATGGTATGGTCCTACAATAAACCATAATCACATTGTTCACCACAGTTATTTGATATTTTAGCTAAATATGGTGTGTTATATGCTGCACTAGTTATTCTACAAATGCCCTTCTTCCTTCAATGTAGAACAAGAGCCTAGCTGACCTTCACAGTTCACCTCCTTTCTTCCAAAATTTGAGCATGGCTAATCATCAACCACAATTTTCCCCATAATCCCTGGATATCATTAGTCTCCAGAAATCTAAGGATTGTTGGCATGAACCTGTTCAATGATTAAGCATCCAAAATCCTCGAGGGTAGACAATTCCAATGATTCACCACCCTCTGAGTAAAGAAATTCCTCCTCATCTCACACTTAAATGATTTACTCCTTATCCTGAGATTATGCTCCCTGGTTTAAGGTAGAATACATCATACCTACCTACATCTTATCGCATCTTGTCATAAGAATTTTGTAACTATAAATAAGGTTATCTCTCAGCTTTTGGAAATCCAGAGAACAGACAATCTCTCTTCATATGACAATCTTGCCATTTGGCTTGGTGAACCTCCATTGCAATGTCTCTATGGTAATTATATCCTTCCTTAGATCAGAAGACCAATACTGTACAAGGTTCTGCAGTGGAGGTCATAGAGAGACCCTATAAATCTAATATAGTGGAGGCAATGAGCTTGTGGTATTATTGTTGCACTGATAAGCCAGAGACCCAGGTAGTGTTCTGGGGATACCAGGATTGAATCCTGTCATGGTAGATTGGTAGAATTTGAATTCAAAAAAATCTGAAATTAAGAGTCTAATGATGACCATGAATCCATTGTTGATTGTTGGGAAAAGAAAATCTACTTGACTAATGCCCTTTTGGGAAGGAAACTGCCATCGTTACCTGGTGTGGCCTACATGTGACTCCAGACCCACAGCAATGTGGTTGACTCTTGACTGTCCTCTGGGCAATTGGGGATGGGCAAAAAATGCTGCATAGCCAGTGACATCTTCAACCCCTAAATGACATTTTTTAAAAAATCACAGCAAGACATCGTCACGGCTGTTTTTAAATTCTCTTATAGTGAAAAACATATCGTTTGTCTCCCTAAATGCCAGCTGCAGCTGCATCCTGAAAGGGCTCATAATTTGGGGTTCAGAAAGTCTTGTGAGGAATTAAAACTGTTTTATGGTCTTAAACTTGCTGCAGAGTGCTGCAACTGTGCTATATTTTGCCTGTTCATTTCCTTCATTGATGTCAAAATGAATAATCAGGGCAGCAATCTACCTTTGTGGTTTCTTTGTTTACATGTTTTATGGTATGCAATTCAGTAAAAAATGATTAGCTGGCACATTATCCCTTTCCACCCTCTCTGGGAGCATTTTTTTTTTACTGTTGCGTACCTTTCTTACATGCTGTGTTGTGAATTAAGTTAATTCCCCATTTAGTGCCACTGGTACCTCACACCATTCTTTGACCACAAGGTCCCCACAGATGGCACTCCTCAGCAAGTGCTGCAAATTCCATGAGAGGCACTGCTGAGAAAGTATTTCTGCTGATGTTACAGTGTAAAAGGAGGCCAGTCATCCCACCTTGTCTGTGCCTACATTTTACAGAGCTCTCCAATGAGACTCACTCTTTCACCACAAGGTTCTGAAAAGGTGCAACAGGGTAAACACAGAGAGGTTGTTCCCATGGCCATTGAGGGCATGGGCAACAATCTCATTTGAAAGTCCATTCACTTAAGACTGAGATGAGGAGAGTTTCTGAGCTGAAAGCACTTTAAATCGCTGGAGTTACCTGTCCCTAGGGCGGAGGTAGCTATTATGAGGGGGCATAGTTTTAAAGTGAGTAGAGGTAGATATAGGGGAGACGTCAGAGGTAGGTTCTTTACTCAGAGAGTGGTAGGGGCGTGGAATACCAGAGAGGGTAGAGGAGTTGGCCTCATTAGGGGCATTTAAGCAGCTATTAGATAGGCATATGGATTATAGAATAAGGTAGGGGTGGAGTTAGATAGACCTTCGGTTTAGGGTAAAAGTTCAGCACAATATCATGGGCCGAAGGGCATGTACAATGCTGTACTGATCTGTGTTCTATGTTCTATGTTCTATCCCAGATCGTGGATCCTGTATGTTTTGCTGTATGTAATTAAGGCTGAGGTAGGCAGATATTTGGTCCCATGGAGTACAAGGGGTATAAGGTGCAGAAGTGAAAATGGACTTGAAGGTACAAATGATAGTTCTGAAGGATGGAGTAAGCTCATCAGGCTATATGCTGTACTCCTGCTCCTATTTCTTACATTTATATATTTGTTGTCTTGCAGATTTTCCTTGTTTTGTCTTTGATATCAGTGTCAAACACAGATCCTTGGCTCAGTCCTTTCTCCCAATGAGATTACAGGATGGGACAGTTCATCTACTGTGGATTCACAAGTTTGTAGCTGTATCTCATCATCTCTTTGCAGCATCAACATATGGTTCCACCAAACTGCTGCTGCATAGCTGTACTGTCAGCTGATAGAAGATCGAATTTCCACCCTTTAAAAAGTCACAAGATATCAAGACAGCTGCCCCAGCTTCCCAGCAGCTGTGAGAGACATGATCGTTCATTTTGAGTTGTGGGAAGACTCTGCCCATCAGCTTTGATAAGAATCGCACATTCTCTCACAGTTTAACATTTGCAGAATTGAAGGTGTGGAGCCAACGCCCCATCAGCTTTACCACAAGCTGCTTAACAACAAGCGTTTCATTGGTGTGGTAAAGTCATTTCTCACCTGCATATATTTATCTCTCCCATTTTTGTTTTTGATCTTATCAAATCCCTTTGAATGACAGCTAGCTTGCAGATAAATGCGTATCTAGTACAGATGAGAACTGATCACAAAACAAGCAGAATTAGCCATGTGTGTGTATATGCGTGAGACAGGGCAATGAGCCAACTTGTTTCAAAGATGCATTCAGTTAGTGCTGATATATAACAGTGCAGCACATATTGACTTATGTTTCAAGTCTTGTTAACGGAGCCAGCCACCTTCCACACTACATTTTGATCTTCCACCTCTGACAGTCGATGCTGATAAGACGATGGTTCTGTTTTCCACGTGTTACATGTGGTGCTGCTGGGTTTTTGATGAAAACTAACATGTACGTTCTAGGTGGCAAGAACATTACATTCATACAATGTTCAGTTGGCTGGACAGCTGGTTGGGAACGTGGAGTGACGCTAATGGTGTGGGTTGAATTCCCACATTGGCTGGTTGGCATGAAGCTCCCAACTTCTCAACCTTTCCCCTCACCTGCTGTGTGATGACCCTCAGATTGGACCACCATGAGTCGTCTCGAACAGCCCTATGGTACTCTGGAACTAGGATGAATGCCTTCATCCTTTACTTAAATAGTTCAATCTCACCTGCAATCTCCAACTTGCGGAGAGATCAGCTTCCCCAGTACACATCCAAGCCACTAACAGCAGTTTTTTTTTAAAAAATCACCAGATATAAAAACAATGAGATTGGGTGGAATACCAAGTCTCATTTCATTTAAGGATTTAAATTTAAACATTTGGGAGTAGTATATTACATCCACTCATGATCATTTTTCAGTAAGTGTGTAATGTCAAAGCTAATTGAAACGCTAAGAGAAAATTTTTAATTCTCAGTCTGAAACTGATGTGTTAGCATTTATCTGAAGTGACAGTGACAGCTACAAATGTTTAATCTCAAAGTTAGACATCAGTACAGTGAATTCCTAGTCATTTCTAGTTGCGGGGAAGCGATGGTTGTATTATCACAGGACTGTTAATCCAGAGACCCAGATAGCATTCTGGGACCCAGGTTCGAATCCTGCCATGGCAGATTGTGGAATTTTAAATTAATAAATGTATGGAATTAGGCATCTAATGATGACTGTGAAGCCATTGTCGATTGTCGGGAAAAACCCAAATGATTCACTAATATCCTTTAGGGGAGGAAGCTGACATCCTTACCTGGTCTGGCCTACATGTGACTCCAGACCCACAGCAATGTGGCTGACTCTTAACTACCCTCTGGGCAATCAGGGTTGGGCAATAAATGCTTCCTAGTCAGCAATGCCCTCATCCCATGAATGAACAAAGAAAAATTCTAGAATAAAAGGAGGCCATTCAGCCCATAAGCTCAACAGTTTACAATCTATTTAAGCTCATCTGCTTCTGAAACCCTCATCCATGCCTTGGTTAGTGCTAAACTCCATTATTCAGTGCAGTCCCATGTTCTCCGCACAGTAAAATTGAGGTTGTCCACAGTTCTGATCCTGAAGACTGGGTGGCAACCTCAGATCAGACTGGCATGGACCAGTGTCAAAGTCTCCACTTCTGGCCCAGGGATGTTGGGGGGAGAAGAATTCCTGCCTCTGCATCATCCCATCCTGCAGGACCTTTAAGTCCTTTCCAGCAAAAGCGAATTCCCCCTTGACTGCTACGCCTGGAGCAAATGTCAGGAACTGTGCGGGGCAGCTCCAAACTAACAGCACCGGTCCCAGTGCACAACAGGTGTTAAAGAGCATGTGGCTAAAAAGGATGTTAGTTCATTTCAGGATTTCCTGACAGTGGTAAACTGCCCAGGGAATGGCGCACATTGTGATGGGGCAAGAAATGCCTTAGGGGAGGTGGAGGTGGTTAACATGACATGTTTGGTGGGATAAAACAAGAAAACATGCTTAGGCCCCAGCGTGAAAAACCCTCCGAAACACTTAATGCAACTCGCACCTCACCAAAAAAGCTGAAGATTCAGACCCACGAGTTATCTTTCTCGTTTGTAAAAGATGCAAGTGGACAGTATTTTCTATTAGAGATAATAGGAACTGCAGATGCTGGAGAATCCGAGATAACAAGGTGTAGAGCTGGATGAGCACAGCAGGCCAAGCAGCATCATAGGAGCAGGTCAGAGATAATAGGAACTGCAGATGCTGGAGAATCCAAGATAACAATTTCAATTCCTCCCACTTCCTATAGGCAAAGGGGGTGGCCATGAGTACCCACATGGGCCCAAGCTATGCCTGCCTCTTTGTAGGTTATGTGGAACAATCCCTTTTCCATACCAACTGGCCCTAAACCCCACCTCTTCCTCCATTACTTTGATGACTGTATCGGCACCACCTCGTGCTCCCATGAGGAGCTCAAACAGTTCATCCACTTCACCAACACCTTCCACCCCAACCTTAAGTTCACCTGGACCATCTCCAACAGTTCTCCCTCCTTCCTGGACCTCTCTGTCTCCATCTCGGGCAACCACCTAGAAACTGATATCCATTTCAAGCCCACCGACTCCCACAGCTACCTAGAATACATCTCCTCCCACCCACCTTCCTGCAAAAATGCCATCCCCTATTCCCAATTCCTTCGCCTCCGCCGCATCTGCTCCCAGGATGAAGCATTCCACTCCCGTACATCTCAGATGTCCTCGTTCTTCAAGGACTGCAACATCCCCCCGTAGCGGTCGAGAACGCCCTCGACCATGTCTCCCGCATTTCCTGCAACTCATCGCTCACACCCCGTCCCCACAATAACAACCAAAAAAGAATCCCCCTCGTCCTCACGTACCACCCCACCAACCTTCAGATCCAACGCATCATCCTCTGACACTTCCACCATCTGCAATCTGACCCCACCACCAAAGACATTTTTCCCTTCCCACCCTTGTCTGCTTTCCAGAGGGACCACTCTCTCTGTGACTCCCTTCTCTGCTCCACACTGCCCTCCAGCCCCACCACACCCGGCACTTTTCCCTGCAACCGCAGGAAGTGCTACACCTGCCCCCACACCTCCTCCCTCACCCCAATCCCAGGCCCCAAGAAGACTTTCCACATCAAGCAGATGTTCACCTGCACATCTGCCAATGTGGTATACTGCATCCGCTGCACCCGTTGTGGCCTCCTCTACATCAGGGAAACCAAGCGGAGGCTTGGGGACCACTTTGCAGAACACCTACGCTCAGTTCGCAATAAACAACCGCACCTCCCAGTCACGAACCATTTCAACTCCCCCTCCCATTCCTCAGACGACATGTCCATCCTGGGCCTCCTGCAATGCCACAGTGATGTCACCCGAAGGCTGCAGAAACAGCAAATCATATTCAGCCTGGGAACCCTGCAGCCCAATAATATCAATGTGGATTTCACAAGCTTGGAAATCTCCCCTCCCCCTACCGCATCCCAAAACCAGCCCAGCTCGTCCCCGCCTCCATAACCTGTTCTTCCACTCACCTATCCCCTCCTCCCACCTCAAGCCACACCCTAATTTCCTACCTACTAACCTCGCCTCGCCCCCTTGACCTGTCTGTCCTCCCTGGACTGACCTATCTCCTCCCTACCTCCCCACCTACACTCACCTTTACTGACTCCATCCCCGCCTCTTTGACTTGTCTGTCTCCTCTCCACCTATCTTCTCCTCTATCCATCTTCTAACTGCCTCCCCCTCTCTCCCTATTTGTTTCAGAACCCCCTTCCCCTCCCCCATTTCTGAAGAATGGTCTAGGCCCGAAATGTCAAGTTTTCCTGCTCCTCTGATGCTGCTTGGCCTGCTGTGTTCGTCCAGCTCTCCACCTTGTTATCAAGTATTTGCTATGGATGACATTATCCCCTGTCCTCCTGCATTTCCCTACTCTTTAAGAAGACAATGTAGAACAAGATGCAACCTGTGACAGATCAGTAAATAACAGCACTTTGCTTCACAAACTCTGCTTCAATCTGCCTTTAAGCTAAAGCATAATGTTGCGATCAGTTTCAGACACTGACATTGAAACACCTTACCTCTAAAACAGGATGAAGAAGAAGAAATCAAACTGGAAATTAACATGCTGAAGAAGTATTCTCATCACAGGAATATTGCAACATATTATGGGGCTTTCATAAGAACGAACCCTTCAAGCCATGAAGACCAGCTCTGGGTAAGTGCTCTGGAACATATTATATTATTTGACAGCACAAAGAATTGTGGGAAATATAGAGCTGCAGGTATTAAATTTAGGAATGTAACGTATAATTGAATCTGATCAGTTAAGTTTTATCAGGAGTTGAGTATATTATTCATAGGTTATTCAGAATCAGACCATAAAATATAGGCTAGCAGAGTTGGCCCAGCAAAAACAGTGATTGCTGGAGGAATTCAGTGGCAGTAACTGAGGAGAGAAAGCAGAGTGAACATTTCGGATCCAGTGATCCTTGTTTGGGAATTCAGTGGTCACTGGACTCAAAATGTTAACTCTGTTCTCCCTCCACAGATACTGCCAGACCTGCTGAGTTTCTCCAGCAATTTCTTTTTTTTTTCAGATTTTAACCTATTTTGCATAGATTTTGGTGGATTCTGATTTGTTGGAAGGACTAAATTCTATTTTCTGATAGACAAAGTGTCCAATTTTTCACTCTGGCTGCTCAGCCTTATTGGAACAGATGATGGCGTCACAGAATACAGACCATTAAAAAAAGTAACCGAAAGAACTGAAAGAACATTTGGTGTCTTTCGGCATGTCATTTCAAAGCCACGAGATTACTGACCTTAAGTTACATCACCTGAATATCAACAGGCGGTCTCGAGGGATATTTCATGGCCTGGAACAAAAACAGAAGTTGCTGGAAAACCTCAGCAGGTCTGGCAGCATCTGTGAAGAAAAAGCCAGAGTTAACGTTTCGGGTCCAGTGACCCTTCCTCAGAACTGACTTTTTCTTCACAGATGCTGCCAAGCCTTCTGAGTTTTTCCAGCAACTTCTGTTTTTGTTCCAGGCCATGAAATATCCCTAGAGACCGCCTGTTGATATTCAGGCGATGTAACTTAAGGTCAGTAATCTCGTGGTTTTGAAATGACATGCCGAAAGACACCAAATAAGGCACTTTGATGTCTCAATTAGTATGATGGCCTCACCTATTGAACAGTTGGAATTCAATAAAAATCTGGAGTTAGGAGATTAATAATCACCATGAATCCATTGTCAATTGTCAGAACAATCCATCTAGTTCACTTATACCCACAGTGAAGGAAACTGCCATTCTTACCTGGTCCAGACTACCTGTGACTCCAGACCCACAGCAATGTTGCTGACACTTAATTGCCCTCTGGCAAATGGTGATGGGCAATAAATGCTGGCCTGGCCAGTGACAGCCTCATCCCATGAATTAATGAAAGAAGTCAGTCATTGGCTTCTTGAAATATTGCTCTCATGTCATGTTAAAGTTTGATTGATCCAACAGTGGAGGATTTCTTCATGAAAATGTGAATATCAGTACATTAACAAAATGGACTTGCAACTCAAGGCATCTCTATAGCTGTTCATTTCCTCGAGGAAATTATGACATCAGCCCCGTAGCTTCTTGGAAACATTCAAGGAGAAAGTCAGTTCTGATATAATCATTGTTAAATGCCTGAATGCATTTTCAGCACAAGACACCCAATCAAAAATGTACTTGCCCTACATGTATTTACTTCAATCATGCTCCTAACATGATTAATTTTTTGTGTTTATGAATTGTATGTGTGTCACCACTGTTATATCTCCATATTAATCACTTTGAATAAAGATTGAGTACTACTAGAAACTGATTTGTAATTGTCAGCTTACTAATAATTTTGCAATATTTTGACTTTCGACAAATAAATATGTAGCTAACACTTTTCAGTTTTAGCTATCTCTTACAGCTTATGGTCAATTAGCCCCCCTAATCTTTGCATCACTTCGACTCATTTTTATGACCTGCCTTCCTGCCGTCCTGAAATGTGGCCATTCCACCTTTTCATCAAGATTCCTGAAGCAAAAGATGAAGAAAGTTATTTCAGAATTTAGTTCAAGATCAATGCCTTAAATCTTCATATGTGAATATAATCGGACCAATGAAAGATAATTTAAGAACAAATTAGCATAAAAAGTAAGAGCAGAAATCAACCATATATCCAGTTGAGGAGAAAATTGCTGCAGATGCTGAAATCTGTACTAAAAACAAAAAGTCCTAGGAATCACAGTGCATCAGGCAGCGTCCATGGAGAGAGAGCAAGCCAGTGTTTTGAGTCTAGTTTCTGAATTGCCCATAAAACAGAGAGTATGAATAAACTGACTGTTGTTAGGATGGGAGGCTGTTACTAGTGGATAGCGAATCAGTCAGTGCAGGGGTAACAAGCTGCTCACAATCTCAGAATGATTTGGATGTGAGGGCCAAACGTAATCTTTCCAAATTTGTTGACATAAACTGGATGGGAACATAAGTTGTGAGGAGGATGCAGGGAGGGTCCAAGGGGACTGAGACAGGCTAAGTGGGTATGCAACAATCTGGCAGATGTAACATAATGCGAGTAAGTGTGAAGTTATCCACTTTTGAGAGAGCAGAAACAGAAAGGCAATATATTTCTTAAGTGGGAAGAGATTGGGAAGTGTTTGTACCCAAAGGAAATTGAATGTTCTTGTTCCTGAGTCACTAAAAACTAGCATGCAGTTAATGCATCAATTATGAAAGCAAATGGTATGTTGGCATTCATCACGAGACAGATTAGGTAAAGGAGTAAAGGTGTCTTGCTACAATTGTATGGAGCCTGGTTGAAACTACTCCTCATATATTATGCACAATTTTGGTCTCCATATCAGAGGAAAGATGAAGGTTTACCAAACTAATTTGCAGGATGGCAGATTATCTTATGAAGAGAGATGAGAATACTGGACTTCCAAAGAATTAGAGATGATCTCATTGAAACTTACAAAATTCTCACATGGTGCAACAGAGTAGATGTCAAAGAGACGTTTCCCATACCTGTGGGTCTAAAACCAGGGAACGTAGACTCAGAATAAGGGGTATGCCTATGAAGATGAAAATGAGGGGAATTTCTTTGCTCTGAAGTAAATAAATCTTTTAAATTCTCTAGGGAACTGTCAAAGCTCAGTCATTGAGAAGGTCCACAGCTGTCATCAGTAAATTTCTGGAGCCTAATATCATCAAGGAACATGGAGATAGCCTGGAAAGTGGCAGTGATGCAGATAATCAGTTTTGGACTATTTGAATGGTGGAGCAGGCTCAATGGCTTAATCTTGTTCCTATGTTCCTATAGTGCTTTGATTCTTCAGAATTATATCCAGTGAGTCTCTGGACATCCTACATTTTTGAATGGCTGAATTGTACTCATTTA
The DNA here is from genome assembly GCA_024137785.1 of Ginglymostoma cirratum. Taxonomy (NCBI): domain Eukaryota; kingdom Metazoa; phylum Chordata; class Chondrichthyes; order Orectolobiformes; family Ginglymostomatidae; genus Ginglymostoma; species Ginglymostoma cirratum. The sequence continues at coordinate 54,891,104 of JAHRHZ010000016.1, read as the reverse complement.
TTTCATTTGTGAATAGACTCATGCCTGATCACAAATCTGACTGACTTACTGGTTTACAACCTGTCTGTGTTTCCATTGTTTTCTTCCTAAAAGGAGGAGATGCAAAGGAATTTCCCAGCCACAGTTCTTCAGGTTGTGCTATTGCCCAGAATACTGAAAGTATCCTTTTCCTGTTTAGAAGCAGCCAGAGCTAACTGTTTCAGCTGAAGTGCAATGACATTATTTGTTTTACTAATCAGTACTGTGCAAGGTGCTCTGTTTTTAACGTATCAAAAGATTAGGACTGCTCAACAAACAAAAAATTGTAGATGACTGCATTACTTTAAGTATGTTGCCTGGCACTGAACTAATTCTCCTGGCAAGCTCTGTACAGCAGCCTCAAAAAGTTGGATTCTCAGATCAAGCAGTTTCTGCTTTTTCAGGAATTAAGCTTGTCAAAAACAAAATAATCATGAAAGAACAATGTCTCTTTTCAGATTTGCTTGACTTTCTGGTGGACCTTTCATGACTGTGTTATGGCTGCAATGCAGCAAGATGTTTGAAAACCTTAAATATGCGGCTTGGTTTTTTTTTTGAATGAGTCATCTTTTAACTGAGGGAATTTGTTAGTCTCTCATGTGCGTTCCACAATTGAGTTAGCTCAGATTTGTTGAATGTGAAGATTTTGTGAGGTGACTCTACCATGTCTTTGAACTGATGGCTTTGTACACAGCAAATTAGTATCCATCCTCCTTGGTTTTAAAGTACCTGAGAACAATCTGGAGCAGCCCTTATCAAAGGCTTAAACGACTTGCCGTTGGACTGATCACAGTTCACTGTCCATCCTAATGCTAATTCTCTGTGACTCCTCTGACACCTTTAACATGATCATTCATGTTGTGGAAGCTGGAATGACAGCGGGGGATAATTACAGAGTATGAATGAGTTCCTGAAGAATATCAAGGTTCTGACTTGATATTAAATCATGAAGACATCCACGACTTGATTTGTAGAAACGTCAAGTAAAGAGAACAAATCTGCACAATGGTCTTCTTATCAGTCTACTCTCAATCATCAGCAAAATGATGGAGAGAGTTGTGGACAGTGCTATCAAGTGACACTTGTTCACCCATCACCTGTTCACCTATTCTGCACCAGGCTTTGTATCAGGCCTGGATCCAAACGTGATTATAGGTTGAATTGCTTCGGTGAGGCTGCTTTCCTTGGTGACAAGTCTGCGCTAAAATTACGAAACATCTGGAGACAGCATGTTTGGTGAAATGCATTGATACGTGTTATGCTGGCTGGTTTGACATTGCCGGTTGATCTCTGCCTCTCATGTAAGAAATTTTTGTTTAATTTGTGGCAGCCATTAAACACATTAAGTGAAATAAAGTGTCAGAAGTGTGGAAACGAGACTGCAAGAATGTTCAGAGCTGTAAGAGAGCCAGCTACTGTAAAAGAAAATACACGAAGCTGGGATTAAAGCTGTAGTCTACAACTTTGAAGTGTTTGGGGAGTGGAGTCAGAATGTCTGTAAACTTTCCACTCTCTGCTCCTGAGGAAACGAAGGGAAAATGAGCCAGAATGAGAAGGTATTTTTGCTTTCAGTGACAAAACTATGGGATAGCTACAGATATAAATTGGAAGCCAGAACAAATAAAAAGATTATCAGTGCTGGGAAAAGAGTGCCACGATGTATATTACACCCTAAATCACACAGAGGAAACAGTAAACCCACACAGGAGAGGTTTTGAGGGCTTGGAAGAAACACTTTGAACCTTCTATCAATATCACTTATGCATAACAGATGTTCAACATTGGATTTCAGGGAGAGAGAGAAACTATTGATCAATATGCGGTGACATTGACACATTTAGTTGAATCCTGTGAGAATGGACAACTGAAAGATGATCTTATCAAAGACAAGATTGTCTGCAGATGGATCGTGTCGTGAGAGTACATTTGCTGATAGATGAGATACTTAGTTTCATGAAAGCTACCAACAGGTGTAGAAGCTATTGAGGATGTCAGCCATCAGATGGAGTACATTAATGGAAGAACAGAGAAGGTTTACATTATGCTGAGAGACATTTCGGGTCGAATGAGAAAAAAAGAAATATTTGCAGAAGAACCAGGAAAAAAGATGATCAGAATGTAAATGCTTTGAAGGACTTTGCACAAAAAAAGTATGTCCAGACTCAGGAAAGTGATACTGTAACTGGAAGAAGCTGAATCACTTGTACACATACGCTCGGCAGGAAAAAGCACAGCTGGGCTGTGAAGATGGCTTTTGGAGAGATGTCAGGCAATGATTGTGACAAATCACTCTATACCCGTACAACAGCTTGGCAAAGATGATAATTAGTTTGTAACTATTAGCATGAGCATCAAGTAAATGTGAAGTATCAGATAGAACCACATGCTTCTTGCAATATCATGAGCTCTGCAGACCTGTGTGAATCAGCTCAAAATGGTGACCCAGACATGAAGCTCTCAAATAAGGCTATGTGTTGGAATGTTACTCATGCCAAGAGGAGAAATGAAGCCGAAAGCCCAATGCAATGGGAAGAATGTAGATCTGGACTTTCAGAGAGTAGGTGTTAAGCAAAATCTACTCATTTCAGCTGAAGCAAATCTAAAGATTGCATGTGTAATTCTGTGTGTGATTTGTAGTGTTTCACAGGCTAATACTGCTGAACAGAGCCCAATAGATTACACAAGTATTTATCTAGATCTTGGATAAATTCCAAATGGATTCATCTCAAAGTAGATGAGGGTATAAGATTAACTCAGAATTTGCTGAGTAGAGATCCAGCTGCCCTCAAGTCCAGCCTGAAATACCAAATAAAAGAGCTGGAAAATTAGGGATTATGAAAGTGACAACTCTGAAAGATGGATTAACAACACAGTGGCAGTAAAAAGCCAAGAAAACAGAGAATCGGAACTGATCCAAAGTATCTCTGAAAGTATCTCACTCCTCCATGCCAACTGCTGAAGGAATTTTGCCACAAATTGTCAAGGCAAAGGTCTTTAATATCCTCAATATGAAAAGTGTATACGATTATAGAGTTAGAGAGTCATACAGCATAGAAACAGATCCTTCAACCCACCATCTCTATACTGACCAACAAAGTTGTTGAGTGAAGCCAGATGGAAGCAATAGTTTTCTAATGATATTCTGAATGCCATTTATCAGGTAGAGGTGATTGTTCACGCTATTTGACATTTCTGGTGGAGAGCAATGAAAGAAGCCACCATAAAATCTAGTACAACTGCTAGAGTGAGAACTTGCCAGATGACCCTGAAGTTGAATAAGAGAAGGATGCAATTGAAGATATCTGAAGTCAAGCACATAGGTCATGTGCTGACCGTGAAAGGTCTTTGTCCAAATCCTGACAGGGTGAGATGTGGCAGAGATTTAACGACCAAAAATATGAAAGCAGATGAAGGATTTATTGGATTTGTGAATGATTTGACAAAGTTCTTGTCAGGGTTGTCAACAGACTGTGAACCTGTGAGCTCACTACTAAGGATGTGCAGTGGTATTGGGGCACAGAATGAAAAACAGCTTTCATTAGAATCAAAGAAATAATGATGAGAACACCAGTACTGAAGTCAATGTCAATGCGTTAGCACCAGCTAATCAGGGCTTGGCAATCCTTAAGCAGCAAAACCAACCAGGGCATTAATGAAAACTGAACTGCTAAACTCAGATAGACAGAAATTGCTTGGCAATTGTCAAATTAACTCATGTCATGCCATTCCCAAACTACTCTCCAATACTTAACATCTGTCACTGGGCAAGTGCTAGAGTCAGTTACCAGAGATGGAACAGTAGAACATTTATAAACATATAATCAAACGGAGTCTTCATGAAGCAGAAATCCTGGCTGACAGATTTATTTCAGTTATTTGAGAAGGTAACTAGTGGATAGATGTAGGGGGACTGATGGAAGCAATATAATTGAATTTTCAAAAAAATGCACAATATGGTACCTCAGTAATACCCCAATAAGGCTACTTATAAAAATAGAGCCCATGGTGTTGTGGAAGGATGTAGCATGTCAAGAGGATTGGCTGATTAATAGAAGATAAAGATTTGAGATAAAGGGGGCATTTTCAGGAAAGCAACCTCCAACTAGTGAAGTGCCACTGGGATTAGTACTGGGGCCATAATTGTTTACAATATACATTGAATACTTGAATAACAGAAGTGAATGGTCTATACCCAAGTCTGTGGATGACACAAAACCACATGGAAAACCAAATAGTGAGAATGACACAATGAGTGTACAGAGGATATAGACGGATTAAGTGAGGTATGCAAAAACTTGACAGATGGAATATATTGCGGGGAACTGTGAGGTTATGCACTTTGGCAGGAAGGATAGAAGAACTGAATATTATGTAAATGAGGAAAGACTGCAGGAGTCTGCAGAACAGGGGGATTTGGGGGCCCTCATGCATGAAACATTGAAAGGAGGCTTCCAAGTTCAGCAGGTAATAGGGAAATTGAATGTTGGCCTTATTTCAGAGGGAATGGAGTGTGAAAAACAGGGAGGTCTTGCTAAAACTAGGCAATGCACTAAACTGATGACACCTGGAATACTGTGAACTGTTTTGGTCCCTTTACCTAAGGAAAGATATACCGGCATTGGAGGCAGTCCCAGGAGTCGAGGGGTTTTCTTATGAGGAGAAGTTGACAATATTAGGTTTGTTCTCATGAGAGAAACATATAAGATTACTAGGACTTTGACAGGTAGATGCAGTGAGGTTGTTTCCACTTGTGGAAGTGTCAAAGGCCAAGCGGCATAAGGTAAGTGTAAGGAGTCATCCATTTAAGACAAAAATAAGGGGGACTTTTTTTTTCTGTGAGGATACTGAGTCTGTGAAACAGTTTACCATAAAGGGCTGTTGAGGCTGGGTCAGTAAGTATATTCAAGGTTGATATCTATACTTAGTGAGGCAGAAAAGACAGGAAAATAGAGTTAAAGATGATCAGATCTACCACGATCTCATTGAATGATGGAGCAGAATCAAGGGGCTGAATGGCCGACTTCTGTTCCATCAATTTATGATCTTATTTGTACACAGTGGACTATTTGGATTGCCATAGTATTGTGACCTCTACCTCTGTTGTAAGAGCTGTCACTTTAGTTTGTGACAGCCAGTAAACAGACAACATGAACCAGACAGAATATAATCTGAGATAA
>JAHRHZ010000016.1:54831429-54880909 GCA_024137785.1 Ginglymostoma cirratum | reverse complement strand
TATGATGCTGCTTGACCTGCTGTGTTCATCCAGCCCCATGCTTGTTATCTCCTTTTATTGCCTGTCCCTAGTTGCCCTCGAGAAGGTGGTGGTGAGCTGCAATCTACCTGCTGTAGGTTGACCCACAATGCCCTCAGGGAGAGGATTCCAGGATGTTGACCCAGCGAGAGTGAGGGAACAGCGACATATTTCCAAGTCAGGATAGTGAGTGGTTTGGAGGGGAACTTACAGGTGGTGGTATTCACATGTATCTGCTCCCATTGTCCTTCTAGATGGAAATGATACAGGTTTGGAAGGTGCTGATAGGTCCCATGAAGGGACTGCATCGTTCTTTTATAGGCACAATCCCAAAATTTTTAGTCCCTTTTTTAAGCAGTTAATAAAGCTTTATTAATATGGTAAAAAAGCACTAATGCAAGGTAATGCTGAATGTGTATAGTATTCTCAGCTGAATCTCAGTTTGGGGCAGCACAGTTTTGGAAGGGCATGAAAGTAGCAAGTAGAGTGCAGGAAAGGTTTATGACAATGGTTCCAGGAATTAGGAAATTCCATTACCAAGACAGATTGCAGAAGTTGGCACTAATTTTCTTGAAAAATAAAATGCTGAGAGGATATTTAATAGAAGTGTTCAAAATCATGAGAGATATGGACAGTGTAGATATTGAATAATTTACTTCTTGAGAAAGGATTCAGAGCCAAAAGACCCCAAATCTAAAACACTAGCAAAGAAGCACGAACAACATGAGGGAAAACCTTTTCACACAGCGAGTGGTTAGGATCTGGAATGCACTGTCTGAGAGAGTAGTGGAGATTCAATCAAGGCATTCAAACGGGAGGTAGACTGTTGTCTGAAAAGTAAGAACGTACAGAGCTACGTACAAAAGGCAGGAGAATGGCATAAAGTGAATATTTCAGTCAGAGATCCAGTACAAATAAAATGGGCCTAATGGTCACCCTCTGCACTTTAACAACTCTGTAATTAGCATCACTCTGGCCTTTGAGTCTGAAGGTGGAGACAAGGAATTGTAGTGATACTTCGGTGCATTTCTGACGAAGTGCTGCATTACCATCCTCCAGATGAACTTCCCATTTGGTTATTCGGGTAGATGTAAAACATTACAGCAGAAAGTGCTGTCAGCATCCAAGCCAACATTCTGCCTTCAACCATCACTGTAAATGCTAAATAAGCTGGTTACTTATTTGATCAAATGGTAAATTAGCCAGTTATGCATTTCATCTGTAGGTTGTGGAAGGTTCACTGTTACATTTGCCCACAGTTCAAAAGTAATTCATTGGCTGTGAAGCACTCTATGACATCCTGAAATATGTAAATTATTTCTACCATCAGTGTTTGAACAGTTAGTGGATTGATGAATCAGTGTGTAAATAATATCCAAACAAATCCCCATGGTCTACTGTCTAACTTTCTGTTGAATTCTCCTCATAGGGTCTAGCCCATCTACATTCCCACCATGTTATTCATCGTGATATCAAAGGACAGAATGTGTTATTAACTGAGAATGCAGAAGTAAAGCTGGGTAAGCATTTTTCTAAAATATCAGGACCTTTATCAGTTTTTGAGTAACAAGGAAATGATTTCAGAATCAGGACCAAATGGGTCTTTTAGTGATGTATTTGATAAAGCTTTAGTTCAATTGACTCTTCAGGAATGCTCTTCCTGTGTGCGACTGACAACGGTGTACAGCCAATGATTGCTCCATTACATGTCAACTTTGCATTAGTTATTAATGTGTCATTCTATGTAAATGCATCCCTGACACCAATCTGAGTGACCAAGGTTACAGTCCTTTATTTCACTGGTGTGATACTGAGCTGCAGAGACAAAGAGTTCCCAGGTCCTATTCATAGATTGCAGTACCAATTGGAAACTATCATTGATTGGGATGTTGGTGTCACTGGCAAGGCTAGCATTTGACCCCTTCCCGAATTAACTTTGAACTGAGTGGCTTACCACATCATTTCAGAGGATTAGTTAAAGTCAACAATGTTATTGTGGGCTTGAAATCACAGACCAGCTGAGGATGGCAGATTTCCAGCCCTGAAGGACATTAATGAATGAGATAGGCTTTTACAGAAATCAATAAAAAAAATTGGTCCTGTCATTAAGACCAGCTTACACTTCCAAATTTGTTAATTGAATTCAAATTCCACCATCTGCCAAAGTGGGATTTGAACCCATGTCATCCAGAATGTGAATCTGGTAGTTAATTTTAATATCTGGGGCATTAATTTTAAACTTTGCTCCCTCATTACAGACTTTCCCACCAGGGAAACATCCTGTAAGCAATCACCCTGTAATGTCCCCTCAGGATCTTATACATTTCAAGAAGTTCACCTCTCATTTTTCTAAACTCCAATGGACACAAACTGAACCTATCCAACTAAAAGTCAAGCAAGTTTTGAAGAAGGGTAACTGGACTTGAAATGTTAACTGCTGTTTCTCTCCATGGATGTTGCCAAGAGTGTTGAGTTTCTCCCGTAATTTCTGTTTTTGTTTCAAAACTATCCAACCTTTCTTCCTAAGATAGTGCCTTCATCTCAGGAATTTAACGAGTAAATCTTTCATGAGCTGCTTATAACGTAATTATGTCATTTTTCAAAAAAAATAGAGAAGTCAAAACTCCTATACACTGCTCCAGATCTGGATCCTTTACAACTGTCGCAAAATACCCCCATCCCATTAAATGGCATCTGATTTGCCTTCCTAATGACTTGCTATACCAGAATACCAGCTTTTATGATTCATTTACCAGGACATATAGTTTCCTCTATACCCACAGAGCTCCGCAGTTTCTTTCCATTTAAATATTATACTGTTTTCCTATTCTTCATGCCAGAGTAAACAAGTTCGTATTTTCCCAGAATATACTCCACCTGCCAAGTACTTTTCCCTACTCACTTAACCTTTCTATATCCCTTTTCAATCTCCTTATGTCCTCTCTACAACATCCTGCTCACCTACCTTGGTGTCATCAGCAAATTTAACAACAACTTTGGTTCATTCATCCAACTGATTGACTTAAATTATAAACAACTGAGGTTCCAACATTGATTCCCATGGCAATATACTCATTAGCATTTGCCAACATGAACATGTCCTATTCATCCCAACTCTCTGGTATCTTTCAGCTAACCAGACCTTTAACTGCACTAATATTGATCTTAGTAGGATAATAGGTGGCACAACATCATGGGCTGAAGGGCCTGTACTGTGCTGTACTGTTCTATGGTCTTGATATGTTACAGCGCTTAATAGTGATCTTTTATTTTGTCAGGTAATCTTTGAGGTGGCACTTTGTCAAATGTCCTCTGGAATCCAAGTGTACCACATCTAAAACTTCCCTTCGTCCACTTAGTTTATTAATTTCTCAATGTACTCTCATAAATTAGCCACCCACAATTTCAAAGTCACAACACCTGCTGTCAGCCTGCTTACCCAATACATATCGTTTACTTTAAAATAGCAGTATCACCGTTTTTTAAACCCTCTTGTCTAGAGATAGTCTTTGAACAGTACTTAAGGAAACAGCAAAACTTGCTGAGTATTGGAGGCTTCTCATCTGCTTGCTGCTCTAAACCCCCTCCTGTTATGCATGTTTATATTGTGATGTGATGTTGGCAATTTTGTACAAGTGATTGTTTAATGTCTCCTCGTAGTTGATTTTGGGGTCAGTGCTCAACTGGACAGGACCATGGAGAAGCGCAATACGTTCATTGGCACACCCTACTGGATGGCACCCGAAGTCATAGCGTGTGACGAGAATGCAGATTCGACATACGACTACAGAGTAAGCAATGCACAGTCTAGGACACTTTGCTCAGTGCTGCTGAGGAAAACAGTTCAGAACAAAAGGCCATGGTGCACTGAATGAGAGTGGTTTGGTTATTGTTGCACTGTTAGCATCTGTGATCTATTATGATTGGGATTGAAAATTAAATTATAAAGGGAATCCGATGTGTACTTAATAAGAAAGAAGCAAAAGTGGAAAATAGGGAAATAGCAAGGTGTGGGTCTAATTGGATAGCCCTTTCAAAGAGGTATGATAGCCTGAATAGTCCCAATGTTTGGACTGACGATCATGTAAGGGAAACTAACATGGTGGGCCACAACATGGGGTATGACAAATTATTGAATGGAGTTTATGGTCTAGTATCACCAAAAGTCAGAAGGGTTCCGTAACACCTTTCTGGGAATGAAACCTACTGCTGCAGGTGATCTGGCCTAGTTCCACATGACATGCTGGCCCATAATTCTCATTGAAGTGGTCACCAACTTGTTGTAAGACAGTCTGCTTTAGTCCCCATTACGACCTTCTCTGGGCATGAAATAGCTGGTAGCAGTCACATTTCAGCAACAATGTGAAAAAAAAAACTCTATTAGAAACTCTTCTGGGCTTGATTCTAAATCTCCAAAGATGCAGTGGTAATTTAGTGCATTTCTGGAACAAGTATGGTCTGCTTCGGCATCTCCAGTTGCACGGCTCGGGATCCCATTAGTCTGGGCTAGCAGCAATGGAGTGGTTTTGGCTTGGCACCTAGCAGGTTGGGATTCCTTTGGGCAGCTTCTGTGATGTCTTCTGGCTCAGATCGGTGAGGCTTCGGGCTTCTGCAGAGTCTCGCAGCCCAGTATTCCTGCGGCCAGACATGGCAGTCTTCTTCTTTGGTGGCCTTCTGCAGCGCTTCTTCAACTAAGGCGGAGTTTGTCTTAATTTTTAAATTTGTTCTTAACCACGCCATCTGTTATTAATATAGGCGCCATGGTATGGCGACTTAAACAATTTTCACTGTTTTTGTGCAACAATACAAATGTCAATAAATAATTACTATTCAATTCAATTCTATCCTGTGATCACCTGGCGCCAACCCTGCAGCGTTGGCAATATGCTGAGGATACCTGCATTCTGACAGCCAAAGCAAACCTTTCCCACCCATCTCAAAGAAGGCACTCGAATGAGAGGAGGTCGAAGGAAGCATTTCAAAGAGTCCCTGAAGAAATTCATTGCCAATTGGAACCATTACCCTTTGGGATGAATATCGGGAATGCTGCTCCTGATTTCCCTATCTGCAAGGTCTCCTGGAAACCTAGTGCTGTTAGGGCGGATATTCCAGGATTTTGACCCAGAGACAGTGAAGGACCGGCAGTATATTTCAAGGTGAGGATGACATGCAGACTGGAAGGTTAACTGGTTCTACCATGTATCTGCTACCCTTATCCTTCCAAGTGGTGTCTGGAAGGTGCTGTCAAAGGGGCTTCGATGAGTTCCTGCTTTTCAAAGGGAAGACTTCCCTATGTAGCTGAGTCATCACAGCAGAGTTTGTTGCAGTAGCAGTGCAAAAACCAATCAGGCAACATCTTATTTTAAAGCCTCAATGTGTTAAGGGCATTAGACAATGTAACACAAATGCTAGTAAGTTTCTGAAGAAGGGTCTAGGCCTGAAACGTCAAGCTTTCCTGCTCCTGTGATGCTGCTTGGCCTGCTGTGTTCATCCAGCTCTACACCTTGTTATCTCAGTGCTAGTAAGTTAGATATGGTCACAAAGTGAAGAGATAATACAATTAAGGCTTCAGAATTCCAAAAGTTAATCAATAGGCTGCTGAGTAAATTATATTTAAGTTGCATGCATTGAGGTGAATTGGAAGAAAGGTTCAAATTTAGAAGACACATCTCAGGACTTCTCAAAGTACTTTACAGCCAGTTAAATATTTTTATAAGGTCACATGCTGTTGTGATGTAATAAATAGGCTCAACAATGTAGGGATTCTGGTTTGCGATCAGAAATCTGGTGATTTTTGGGTGGTTCGAATCACCCCCAAATCCCTGGTTCTGACACTGGACTTAAGTTGAGGAATGTGAAGTGAAGAAGGCAGTAGATAAGTGTTTCAGGAGAACGAATCTCTGCGTTTATTAAATACAGAGGTGAGTATATCACAAGAAATAGAAAAAAGCAAAAGCAATAAAACAGGGAAATAAAACAAAGGTGAATAAAAATACAAGGGTTAAAAAGGCAAATTCAAAACAGTGAAACTGACACTATCAGTTATTAACTTAACACAGGCTAATTACTCCGAGAAACTAAATAGTAGTTTCAAACACAGACGTTTTATCAGACTTCCTGACCTCAGGGTGTCCTGCACTGTTACCAACCCACTTTCCCCTCCCTGCTAGCGAGGATGGATACTTTGGGTCTCGAGGAAATAGGCACACCACTGGAGGTAAACCCGATTTTGAAATGCAGCTGGCTGTTCCCACTTGCTGTAGCCGGTGCTTCACTGAAGACTTCGGACGGTGTTCAGTCGTATTTAAGAACTTGGATTTTCTTACCTTGTGGTGGTTTTATGAGCCAGTTTTCACCTCAGGATGTGTCTGAGGCCTTGTCAGTCCTGTTGGTGGTTTTCGGAGGTCGGAGTTCGTCAGATCTGCTGGTCGTAGTCGGATGTCATTGGTTCCCCTGGTACTGAACAGTCCTGTGTCGGTAGGTTTCAGGAAGATAGCTGTGCAGATAGTTCTCGGGGAGAGGAGCTGTCTGAGATCCCTCTTCTCTCGGTAGCTATGGGGATGGCTCTCTCTCTCTCCCAGATCAGGGCTAGCAGTTATACAGACTGTGTGTTCCATTGTCATCTCACAAATCTGTGTTATCCATTCTGTTTCTACTGTTCTGTTTGTGGTGAATTGGCTTCCTGTTAATTTAGAGTCGGTGTAAATGTGTTTTGATTAAGTGGTAATGCAGTGTGGAGCTGGATGAACACAGCAGGCCAGGCAGCATCAGAGGAGCAGGAAAGCTGACGTTTCAGTTTAGGACCCTTCATCAGGACTTGTTGACTTTCCTGCTCTTCTGATGCTGCCTGACCTGCTGTGTTCCTCCAGCTCCACACTGTGTTATCTCTGATTCCAGTATCTGCAGTTCTTACTACCTTTTGATTAAGAGGAATGCCCAGTATTTCTGCAAATGAATATTAATTGAAGTTGAATGCCTTGATACCTCTGAAGCGTCCAAGATGTCTGAAGTTGTTGCTTTCGGTCTGATTCATTGTTCCTTTAGGGCTAAGGCATGAATAGGATTTCTAACTGAACCATGGCTCCATACAGCTAGCCCCGTGAATGTGTATTCCAGAGCACAGCCCACCTGCCTTTCTTTTTGCTTTAAAAGTTCTGTTAAAAAACCCAGTGATTTTGGTCCAGTATTCCAAATGACAGGGACACTCCTACAACAAGCATGGACAATAAACACTGGCCTGGTCCGTCGCACTAACTTCCTGTGAAAGAATAAAAACTGGAGGCAAACTATATGTGTTAAGGTCAATTAATCCTGTGATCGGTGCCCTGAGAATGTTTTAACAATGTTAATTGAGATATAAACATCAGCCAGATCTCCTCCACTCTTCTTCAGAAGAATGCTGGGCGATCTTTTACAGCCATTTCTGTGAGGGCAGATACTGCCTCAGATTAATGTCTGATCAAAGTCTTGTCATAACTAATACGGACTTCAGAGCAATTCACTTCACGTTGACATTTATAATGCAAGGATAAAGCCTCAAGTTCCCCAAATTTTGCATAATTTTTTTCAAAAGGAATGGCAAATGACAAATTGCAACTCTCTTGGGTGATCCAGAAAAACATTCAGAAATTTACAGGGTTGGCTTTGATGAGAAAAACACAAGATAAAATATGGACGTTTCAAGAGATACTAGGATTAGGACAGCATCTGATTCTTACCGAATTTGACAGAAAGAGAATAGATTGAATCATGCTCCCAGGGGAACTCTGATTAACTCTGAGAGAAAAATGATTTCAGGCAAAGCACAGTTATGACTGAGGATAGCATAGCACCAGAAATGTATTATTGTGTTCAGTTCCAAAACATTCATCGTTGGGCATTTGTTATATTATAGCTTTGCATTTTAATTGCACCGGTAAAATATATTCTAATCCTGTGAAATGGTAATAGATTCTGAGGTTTGAGTTCAGGGTAGTGGTGGCCTGAGGCTGGTTATATGGCTTAAATCCTCAGCTGTTTGACATCCAGGCAGTGACAATGTGTGATGGACACGAAGGCATCAGAAATGGGCTACACATGCACACATCCCAAAAACAGACACAGAAACTGTTGGAGAAACTCAGCAAGTCTGGCAGCAACTGTAGAGAGGAAGAAATAGAGTTGACGTTTTGAGTCCAATATGACTCTAAACTGAAAATTGGCATGAAGTGAACAATGCATAGTTGCGGAGAAATGGACCAACACTTGCGTATTTCACCATTTCGAAATGTTCATCTTCTCCTCCATTTTTCTTTGAATGCCAATCACACTCAGACGCATCCTCGCAGGACATAGAACGGGTATTTGTAGCTGCTGCGCTTAATATATCTGCTGTGTTATGTAAAATCTGAGCATGTTGAAATATTGCCCTATCTATTGGGTAAGTAAAATTAATTGTATAATGGCACCTGCAGAATGTTGTGCTAGTCCTACTCAGTGAAATGCACAACATAAATCTAAAGATGAGAATGGAATGGAATTTTCTTTTCCCTTTCATTAAAGAAATTCAGGACTGAATAACAGCATGAAACAATTTGAAACCCGTAAAATTGATTCTGGAAAGTTTAAGTGATTTAAAAGATTTCTTAGTGTACTCATCGTAGTCAGGTACACAGTAAATCAACGTGTGCATTGGAAAAATAAAGGTACCAAAGACATAACTGGCAGCAGTGGAGAGTTCAACCCTAACAAAGTGGATTGGTATAATCGTGAACAAAAATTATACATCTGGCTGAAATTGAACACAATAGGCGATGAAGATAAGATAAATGCTTTTCTCACCATAATGGGGCCAAATGCTTTTTTATGCAGTGTTTAATTATCCTTGCACAGAACCTCAGTTCGATCGAATCTGCTGAAGCCCACGAGATTTTGGCCTCACGGTATGATTCTTAGGAATACGATTGCACTGAGAGTTGCATCCTACGAATGGAGGCGGTTGCTCAGTCATGTAGTCACGGACAACATTCTCAAGTTCTCTGTTGTCACTGTGGGGTTTCATTAAAAATCAACTTTAGAGGCATGTTTGTAAGAAGCCTAAACAACAACAAGATCCAGATGAAACTTTTGAGCAAAGGCTGTAAGCTGATCTCGAAGGAAATATGGAATAAGGCGGCAGTCATGATCATGGCAGAAAGAGATGTTGCTAATTTCAAGGGAGTTCTTTTCCTGAGTTGATAGCGGAGGTCCACTGTTTGTCAGCAGGCGTCAGAGCAAATGTAGATGCTACAATTGCCATGGTGGCTACTGGCTAGTTAAACGCCCCCATGTTTAGCCAGTGCTCTGCCTGCAGGCAACTGGATCATATCGAGATGGCATGCAGGAGTAAGGAAAACAGTGATACTCCCGTTCATGGTAAAGCTCCATGTTGCAGCCATGCACCAGGTAGAAGGCCATGGAAGACCTAAAAGCTAGTTTTTTTGAAGCCCAAAAATCGTCTAATTGCATAAATGATAGATGTGAGTGTTACTGAACTGGAAGGTCCAAAATTGTGCTGTGTCAGAAAGCAAGTAAAACAACACGTGGAAGACCAAAGTGATATGATTAAAGATATAACTTCAGGGTCCACATTAGAAGTGCAAGTCACAAATTCACAACTTACTTTAATCGTTGATAAAGCTTTCAACAGTGTCTGTTTTATCAGAAGGAGAACATAAGAAGTCACATTCCCTTTTGCAAAACTGGTGTGAAGCTGGTTAGTTAAGGGTTTAGGCCCGAAACGTCAAGTTTTCCTGCTCCTATGATGCTGCTTGACCTGCTGTGTTCATCCAGCCCCATGCTTGTTATCTCTGAAGCTGGTTAGTTATTGTCATAACTCCACTCCAGTAATAGGTCAAGTTCAAGCTCAACTACAATATTTCCTATTGCTTGCTATTGGTGTTGACAGGAGACGACAAAGTCTCCTTGAAGAGAGAAGGTTGGCTCAAGAATATAAGGTAGAGCTATTTACTCTATGGATCAGGAAGAGGGTCTTTAAACATAGAAAACCAAATGATAGAAATAGGCATCACAACTAAAATCAAGATAAATGACAATGTACAGCAGGGACTTTATAAAGCTGCACATTTGTCTTAAAAACAGTTAAGAATTGACTAGGTTAAAAAAAGCAGCAGCAATTAAGAAGGGGAGAAGTGGTGGTATGTCTCTGATGAGAGAGCAGGAGAAGCCACCTATCATCCAAATTATTCCTTCAGCCAGAGACCAGAGACCTGTGACAATATCACACATACTCAGAAGAGCACCGAGTTTTGGGTAGCCTAAACGGTCACAAAAGATTCAGCCGGTGCTTTCAGAATTCATGAGCAGCTCTCTACTACTTCTTTATGAACATGACTCATTCTGAAGTAGGTCATTTAAGGTGCAGAATATGAATGATAGTCATGTTTGACTGAAAACCTCATCAAGCTGGTACATCTCTTGTTCAGATGAGACACCAATCCAAGGTCCCACCTGTTTTTGTAATGGAGTCAGCCAGGTGGATGTCATGAAATATGAGTTCCCTGATTGGGGCTGTTAACCCGGTCCAATCAGGGAGCCCTGGCTGATAGATATAAACATCAGACATGCTGTTCACTCCAAAAGCAGGCTCTAAGGGAGCTAGATCAATGCCAAGAACTCTCCTTGTATAAATAAAAGGTGACTTGGTCATAGGATGCTAACTTCTGTGGAGTTATTTCACCACTCACCCTACCAAGTAAATAAACCTACTATGATGAACAGGGATTGGCCAAGTTGATCCCTCAACTATCATCACAAGGGAACTGATTCTATACATATTTATATTTATTCATGAGACGAGGGTCTCACTGACTAGGTCAGCATTTCTTGCCCATCCCATTATCTCATTACTAATTTGTCACTGTCTGTGGGAGCTTTCTGTGCACAAATTGGCAGCCATGTTTCCTGTATTGCAAACAATGATTTCAGACCAAGGGTATTTCTAAACTTCATTTCTGAGGATAGTTTGAAGAAGTTGGGATAGTTCTCCTTAGAGAGAAGAAGGTGGAGAGGGCATTTGATAGAGGTTTTCGGAATCATGACCAGGCTGTATGGTGTAGCTCGGGTGACAATGTTCCCGCTCTTAAAAACGAACAAGAAAGAGAGGGGGCTTGGGTTTAAAGTGATGTGCAAAGATAGCAAGTCTGACGTGAAAAAACGGTTTTTGCAGTAGTTAGAGTCTGGAATGCACTGCCTGGAACTATGGTGGTGAAAGGTTCAAGTGAGACATGCAAGAGGGCATCGGATTATTATTTGTCTGGAAATAGTATACAGGAAAATGGGGAAAGGCTGGAGATTGGTTCTACAGAGTAGAACCAGTACGGCACAATAGACCAAATGGCCTCCTTCTGAGATGTAGCAATGCTGTAATTCTGTGGTTTATTGCCTGGAAAAAAAGATGACCTGAGGTTGCCAAGTCTTTATTTTGACTCACGCCATTTTAACCCAACTCCATCTATGTTTTCTTTATGTTGCTGTGAGATTAGTTGAAGGTGTGTTCAAAATCTACCAGAACCTGATGATAGTTTGAATGTTAAGAAGCCGTTTCTAAAAAGGCAATGTGAATATCAACTATCTGCCTGGTAATCACGGCTCCTCGTGGTTTGTTTGAGGACAAGTATCGGTCACATGTGGAAACAGTTAGTCTTCAAATAAGGCGTCAACAGTTTTGGTTTTTAGTTACTGGAAGTGTTTTCACGATAAGTTGTAAAGCACGGTTTAGTTTTGAAAAATGTCTTGTCATTTTGTCAGAAAATAACATGGAAGATGCATTAATTAAGTAGTGCAGTTGTAGCACTGGAGCCATTCTGTTCAGGCCATTCAGCCCAACTTATTCATCCCATGCTTGCAGCAGTTGCTCGTTTCCCATAAACCTGTGAATTTTACTTTCCAAGAATTTATCTGACTCCTCTTTGAGACGTATTTGTCGAGTCTGCCTCCACCAACCTTTCAGGCAGGCAGTCATAACAATTTGTTAGTTCCAAGGAAAACAACTCCTCACCTCCCCTCTGGTAGCTTTGCCAATTATCTTTCATCTGTGACCACTAGTTACAAAGAACATAAGAACTAGGAGCAGGAGTAGGCTGTCCGGCCCTTCGAGCCTGCTCCGCCATTCAATAAGATCATGGCTGATCTTTTTGTGGACTCAGATCCACTTACCCGCACTCTCACCGTATCCCTTAATTCCTTTATTGTTCAAAAAAAACTACCTTAGCTTTAAAAACGTTTACTGAAGTAGCGTCAACTACTTCACTGGGCAAGGAATTCCATAGATTAACAACCCTCTGGGTGAAGAAGTTCCTTCTCAATTCAGTCCTAAATCTGCTCCCTCTAATCTTGAGGCTATACCCTCTTGCCCTAGCTTCACCTGCCAGTGGAAACATCCTCTCTACTTCTATCTTATCTATTCCTTTCATAATTTTATATGTTTCTATAAGATCCCCCCTCAATCTTCTGAATAGTTACTGCCTCTCCAGCTGGTGGAGACATGTTCTTATGCACATTTATCAAAGGCCTCCATAATTTTGAGCTCCTCCTAATTGGAAATGGAAGAAATTAGGAAAAAGTACTGTAATTTCAGTATAATAAACGTGATGAGTCTCTATCCGTACCATAAATAACGCCATTACTATCTTTACAATTGAAGTACACCTTGAAATTAGAGAAACTAATGTTTTGAATAGTTGTTATTAGCCTGTCATTCAGATGGTACATGTCAAACCCCAGACACCCCATTACCTGGAGACTGAATGGGCTATTCTTAGTTTGTTCAAGTACGTCTTGTGGATTCACAGTGACTGACATCACCATTTAACCCACTCAGTCTCCATGACCGAGGAAAATAGTGTGTGTTAACTAATACGTCACGATGACCTCCATTTCCCTTTCATCTCTATCGCTTTGCTTTGAATTAAAGTGTTTGAATTACTGTTCGTTCTGTTCCTCTTCACAGAGCGACGTGTGGTCATTGGGAATCACGGCAATTGAAATGGCAGAAGGGGCCCCTCGTAAGTAGCATTTTTTCAGGGTGCATTTAAAGACTGATGCATGGTGAAGGGGTTGTGTGGGTTCTTGAAGAGTTCTCATGGATTTATGACAGTGCACATTAAAATTTTGAAGAATGCGCAGCTCAGAAAACAGGCCATTCAGCTCAGATGCTCCATGCCAGCAGTTTTCCCCACACAAGGCTTCTCAGGTGTTTTGCAGCTTGCCCTGTCAGCACCTTCTTTGATTCATTCTGTTGTGCTGTTCACCTCATCTCCTGGTAACGAATCCTACAGTGTCACTGCTCTTTGATAGAATCCCTACAGTGCAGAAGCAGACCATTCAGCCCATTGAGTCCATGCCAACCCTCCAAAGAATATCCCACCCAGACTCACCAATCCCCATCCCAGTAACCCTGCATTTCTATTGGCCAATCCACCTAACCTGCACATCTTTGGACTGTAGGTAGAAACCAGAGCACCCGGAGGAAACCCACGCAGACACGGGGAGAATGTGCAAACTCCACATAGTCACCTGAGGTTGGAATTTTACCCAGGTCCCTGGCGCTATGAGGCAGCAGTGCAAACCATTGTGCCACTGCGCCACCCCAAAGACCACAATTTAGCCCATTGGAAGTATAAAGCATCCTGGGCAATTGTCACATATCCTGAGGGCCAACAGTGATATACTTTTCAACATTTTGCTCTGGTTCCGTCAGAGCACTTGACCCACATAGCGCCTGAATTTTCGTTCCTGGTTCAGAAATGCACATTTGTAAAAATGCCTGGCTCCATGAACCTGAATCAGGGAGAGAGTCTCTGATATTTTCACATTTGTTCTGCCTGAGCAGTTGTTAGTAGGAACTGGGCCCACAGACCCCACAAACAGTGTGGAAGTAACCACAGTGACTGCTGTTTGTAAAGGTGGGCTGTGGGACAGGCCTGACTTACTGGGCCAGGGCTAAATCACAGTTGCTGGGAGGGAAAAAAAAAAGGAATCACTCTCCAGTTCTCACTGTCCATGCCCCAATGGATGCCAATCCATTGCCATCTCAGTATCCTGCCTAATCTCCATAGTCCCTCCTGCATACCCTGCCACCTTGTGTCCCCTATCCTCCCACTCATCGCTCTTCATAGACCCTGGACCAATTTGTGCCTCTGGATGGTGATAGGACTCCAGTTCCTTTTCATCACATGGCTGATGAAGAATCTCTCCCACTCTTGTATTGTATGTTGGAAGGATTTACAACTTGACCTTTTTGGATGGACCTTCCATAGCCACCAAGTCTTAGAATGGGGCTTGAACCTGCAGCCTGCAGGCAAGGATGCTGTCAATGCACTTCAAGACCTGCAACTGATGAGCATTATTTAAAATAAAGTTCTCATTACTAAAAGCATGTTACATGGTTGAAAGAAGTTTAGTGTAAAGACAATAATTAATATTCATAGCCTCACTTGGAGCTGTCAATCAAATGTGAAGTGTCAGGCACTGGACTGTGTTGAAGATAAATCATGAAAACAGACTTGCAGCGAAACAAATTTACAATGATAGCCATCAGGCTTATATCAATAGGCTGAATGGAATAGTAAGTACAGATTTCAGTTTTAATACTACAGACAGTTTTGTTAAAATCCACAGAACTTTTTATATTGAATCCCTATTGTGTGGAAGCAGGCCATTCAGTCCATTGAGTCAACGCTGACCCTCCAAAGAGTATCCCAACGACATCCACCTTCTACCCGGTCCCTGTAACCCTGCATTTCCCATGGCTAATCTAAATGTCAAGGCATTTAAATGTTTCCAAAGCTTGACAATTCCCTTGAGTTTTGTGGAGGTGGTGGTGGGAGGTGGATGGGGGCAATGTGAGTGGATAGGTGGCGATGGAGCCCTGGAGGAGTTGGAGATGAAAGGTGTATGTAAAAGCGAATGGGTAGTCAATGCTAAAAGCTAAGTAATGTGATAATGTTCCTGAGAGTGGGTGAAAATTCACTGGCTGTTCTAAACATAGCCCATGTCAGTACAGGCCTGGATGGTGGGATTGGATTAAAAAAAAACAGGATGGAATCAGGCTCTAAAGTTCTTGAACTTGATGTTGAGCCCCAGAGGTCTTTTGTCTTGGCCTGGCATCCATAATTCCCTCACTTTACTACCCTTTTCATATCTTTCTTCATCTGGGCTCCATCTCTACCTATTCACTCACGTCCCCAAGCTCGCCTTCAGCATACATACCACTATGCCAAGCTGCTAACTGTTCTGATGAAGAGTCCCAGACTCAAAACATTAACTCTGCTTTCTTCCCATAAATGCTGCCAGATCTGCTGAGTTTTGTTGGCAATTTCTGTTTTTGTTTCAGGTCTCCGGCATCCAAAGTTCTTTGTTTTATTTTTACAATTCCCTTGACAATTTGATAGCTGCCTTGACAGCTTGACAGTTCCCTCGACCACTTGACATTTCCAATGAGTTTATCAACTTTTTACACACATTCATGTCTATTTTTAATGTTTCCAAAGGGCATGTGACCTCTCACTTAACCTATCACAAAAAACATTCTATTCCACCCAAATAACTGTGGCATCCTTTAATGTTCTTTTGAAAAGTGCAAAGCCCGCAAGTCATATTCCAAGCAGGTTACCAGAAAAGAATTGGATCTATTTGAAGGCAGTTTCACTTAACGTGTGAAATGAACCATGGGATGTTCAAAATACGACTTCCCCCAATTTTCCACCTGTCCTCTTTCTCCGACAAAAATTGTAGGGGCCAGATTTGGGGGCACAATTTGGAAAGGCAGAGCTCCAGTTCCACTCGGGTTAAGACAGAGACCCTCCCCATCATTACAAAACTTCTTGCTTTTATTACAACCCTATCAAATTCTTCCATAAACATAAAGATCTCTGTCAGGGCAAATCACTCACCTGTTGTTCTTTATTAGCAACAATGTTGGACCACTGTGAAATGAGTTTCCACCTTGTGTGTGATGGAATTGTTCTCAGTAGCAACCACTGATCCTGATAACAGTTTAAATTTGTGTATACACCAACTGTCTTCAGTGGCTTTTGAATTGTGATCCTGGTAAAGTAATTATGTTTATTCTGAAGAAGAGTCATACTGGACTTCAAACATTAACATTGTTTCTCTCTCCACAGATGCTGCCAGACCTGCTGAATTTCTCCAGCATTCCCTCTGCTTGTTTTAGGTTTCCAGCATCTGCAGGATTTTGTTTTTGTTTGAGTGTATGAGGATGTTTGTTGTTCCTTCCCTTCTAAAACTTATCCCTTTTATTTTTTCCAGCACTCTGCGATATGCATCCAATGAGGGCCCTCTTTCTCATCCCACGGAATTCTCCACCCAAGTTGAAATCAAAAAAATGGTAAGACGGCCCAACATTTCTTTGGAGTAGAAATCAATGATGTGTTGTAATGCACGCACACCCTCAGAATTAGCACTTGCCTGCTCAGAGTGATGTTGAGAAGCATTTCTTTGTACAACTCACAATGGAACTCTACCTCTTAAAGGCAATTCAGTCTTTGGGAGGTAGAGATAACAAGGTGTAGAGCTGGATGAACACAGCAAGCCAAGCAGTGTCTCAGTCTTTGGGGGGTCAGTTCAAAACTTCATCAATAGATTTGTGTTTGACAAGTGTAGTAAACCTGTCGATAGAGTTTTGATATTGATCAGCAATGCATGGTAGAACAGCCCTGAAGAGCTGAATAGCCTCCTCCAGTTCCTGTGTTCCTGTAGTGAATTGCAGGTGATCAGAAAAGCATCCAATTTGTCCAAAATAAAAAGTGAGCTGAGGACCTGACATTAAACAGAAGAACACAGTAGGTGGGTGTATGGGTAGACCTTTTGGCCCATCTTGCCTGCTTTGCCATTTATCTTGGACTTTAACCCCACTTTGCTGCCCACCCCCCAATACCCTTGGATTCCCCAAAAAGCTGAAACTAGGGGTCATAAGTGACACAAGCTCAAAGTACCAAATTGCCTAGGCCTGCTCCTTTTTCTCTTAATGGGTAATTGATTGACATATTCCGATGAAATTCCTTCTCTGCTGTTGTAGTGACAGCACTCATCAATTGTCTTTTGAATGGTTAGAGTCCTATGTGCCTCCGAAACCTGGACAATCACTCAAAATCCATGGTGGAAAATAGAGAAATGTGAGGCTAATACACATGCTTATAATCTGATATAGAGACCATGAGAGAAAGGAAAAGGTACTTGGAATTGCAGAATCGAAAATAACTCTGCCATGTGACATCCAGAAAAGGAAATGTCGGTGTTTCGGACATTTGATCAGAGCTGAAAAGCTACAGTGAGCTCTGCTCGAGAGAATAGCACAGAGCTGCAGAAAGAGGGTCAAACTTGCTGTAATTTAAAGATGTATGTCACAGAGCGGTTGTGGACAAAGTATAGTGGGTGTGCGAGGATGGCACAAGACAGATGAGCTTGGCATCCCATGAGAGCAGATGTGTGGCAAGATTGACTACAGTCATTCTTCCATATCCATGAGGGATCTGTACCTGAGAAAACTGAGCAAACCCCCCCGTATAGATGTGCGGAGAATGTGCAAACTCCACAGAGATAGTCCTCCAAGTCTGGAATCGAACCCAGGAAGCTCGTGCTCAAGGATTTTATCCAGTTCTGGATGCCATACTTGAGGGAGGATATGAAGGAAGTGGAGAAAGAGGATGCAGAAGAGGATTACAGGAATGATTCCAGGATGACAAACTTCAGCTGCGAAGATAGAAAAGAGAAATTTGAATGATTTTCTTTGGAGAAGAGAAGGCTGAGAGGGGCAGTGGTGGAAGTATTCAAAAGAATGAAGGATGTGGAGACAGGAGGCAGTGAAAACTGACTCTGCCTCGTGAAAGGATCTATAACAAAAGGGCTCAGATTTAAATTCATTGGCGAAAGAAGCAAAAGTGATATGAGAAAGAGCAGTTTCACACGGTGAATCATTAATGTCTAGAAAGCACTGTCTAAAAGTGTGGTGGAGGAGGTGGGTTCATTTAAGTCATTTGTGAAGGAATTAGACCGTCATTTGAAAAGGAAGAATGTCCTGGGTTCCTGGCAGAAGGCAGGAGTCCAGCACAAAGTGAATGGCTCATTTATAGGTGGGCCAAATAGCCTCCTTCTTCTCTTTAACAATGCTGTGTTTCCATGATAATAACAAATCTGTGTACGCACAGATTTTTTGCCTTCTTTATCATGACTACTGACTACCACCCAAGTGTGACATTCCCAAAGGTGCAGTTTGGTTTACCGGAATGGCTGTAGAATCTTAAAATTCATAGCACTTTTGAGCTATTACTTACCTTAAAGAAAGGTCATCGCTATTGAATTTGAAATAGGAAGTTGTTCATGACTGTGCTATTTGTTCCCATCATTACGGGCACCTGAAATCAGTTACTGTCTCAGCTACTTCACGTATAAACCATACATCAGGGACTCACTGAAAATGTGGTGAGATCAGTCTCGGCCTAGCACTCACCTTTAGTTCTAGCAGTCCATTTAACATTTTACAGTCTGCCGCTGCATCTATTGACAAGTCTAAATTCATTATAAATAAGAAGACAAAAATGGATGTTGTGTGAAGTGTAAAGCTGCTTTATGGTTAAGAGCTGAAGTTGAAGTGAACCATGACAAATAGAGAATTGCTTGAATCTAATGTGCCCTGTCACAACCTGACTGAAAACCTACAAAGCCTCTCGCACATTGTGAAGCCAATTATTTTGAATGGATTATTCTGCCTGATACACTGCTTTCTGAAAGAAGGCCCTCATCGCATCTATTTTATTTATAATTACCTGTTTGAGTTCCCAGTCTGAACAGAAAGGCAGAACAGTCTACACAGTTGATATATCCATGACTAAGATTAAACCGGCCATGTGTATCGGCTGTGGTACTGTGTATAATACTCTCGCCTTGAGGCAAAGTTTGTACATTCAAATCCCACATCACATTCTAGAGTACATAATCTAGCCTGACAGTCCAGTGAAGCACACAGTTAGAGGTTTATTTTTCTCCATACAATCATGTGGGTGTCACTGGCTATTTGTTGGCCATCCCAAATTACCCTTGAACTGAGTGACCCGCTAAGTTAATTTCAGTGCGCATTGAATTGTTAACTATATTGCTGTGGGACCAGGGAACAAAAGCAAATTTCCTGCTTTGAAGGACATTAGTGAATCAGATGGGTTTTTATGACAATGGTGATGTTGTCAAGATTATTGTGGCTAGGTTTATAATACAGATTTATTAACTGACACTAAATTCCAGCTGCTCTATAGTGGAACTGAAACCCGTGTCCTGAGGTCATTCGCCTGGGTCTCTGGATACCAGTTCAAAAGGTAGTCTCAGTATGTCTCCATCCATCCTGCTCCTACCCTTGAGTTGGATGAGACATTGAGCTGAGGCCTCTGAGCTGAATATAAAGTATCCCAGTGCACTGACCTGCAGTAGGGAAACCACTTTCACTTTGGCTCTGAACACACTTGTTTACAGCAGAATAGACAAAATTTTCCAGTACCTTTCAGTTCAGAAGAAGAGTCATATCGGATTCGAAACATTAGCTCGGTTTCTGTCTCTGCAGACCTGCCGTGTTCCTCCAGCATTTTCTGATTTTGTTTCAAAAGATCAGGAGATTCTCCCTGGTGAACCTTTAGGCCCTCAGCAACATTCCTTAAATGGGTGATCATATTGTGGTCAGTTTATGGGACCATGCTGTGCCTAAATTAATTTCTGCATATCACTACATTCCATTCATTCTTCATTGATTGTAAATGTTTCAAGACACGAAATATGCAGTGTAAATATAATCCATTTAAATCAGAGTTTGCTGATGGGAGTTCACACTTTGGGGTTAGCTAAGACACAATTCTGTTACTTTTTTCTTTAACTCTTCCTGCAATTTCACTGTAATCACGAACTTCAGCAAAGATGTTGAGATACAAATGAGGTCACACTTCCTCTTTTGAAAATGTAATTAGAGCATAGTAATTTCAAGCAGATCATTTGCCTTGGGGAAATTTTTTTTATGCCTGAATCTCTTGTACTTAATTATTTTATTTCTAAATTACAGGAGCATTTTCTGTAGTTATGAATAATAAACTGTAGAGTTTAACTAATCTAAATTTAGAAGTTTGAGATGATGTGCAGATTTATTGTATTAATTACTATGTGTTTAAGAATTGTCAGGCTTTATTTTGTGACTCTAATAAAAGCCCTGGATTAAATCATGGGTTCAAACCGTCAAATGTGATTAAGGCTGAGATTTATGCTTGTATTTCAAATATAGTAACTAAAAGATATCTTTGGCAAAGTAAGCCTCATCTGATAACATGACTTGATAATCAAATTTGCAAGCTTGTGTCAGGAATTTCATCTTTCAAATGCTTAAGAATTTATAACAAATACTTTTTGTCACCACCTCAATGGAGCTATTAAGCAGCATCTGTTAAATCAAATTCTCCACTAAAATATTACATATTCCAAGCATAACATCGCTGGCAGTAATTTTTGTACAGAGATAGGAACATAGGAATACAAGTCAGCTATTTAAAACCACATGCCTGTTCCACCATTGAGTTAGATCTTGGCTGATCTGTATCTTGATTCAGTTTACCCACCTTAAGGTCCATATCCCTTGCTCTCCTTATCCAATAACATTCGGTTATCTCTGTCTTGCGCCTTCTACTTATAATAATATTCCTTTTGGAGTGTGGAGGTCCAGATTTCTCCCAACCCTTGTGGGGAGAGGTTGCTTCCTGATTTCTTCACTAAATAGCCTGGCTTTTTCTTTTAAGATTTAAGCTCCTTTACTTTTGGTTTCCAGATCCATAATGGGCAGCACGGTGGCTCAGTGGTTAGCACTGCTGCCTCTCA
The DNA here is from genome assembly GCA_024137785.1 of Ginglymostoma cirratum. Taxonomy (NCBI): domain Eukaryota; kingdom Metazoa; phylum Chordata; class Chondrichthyes; order Orectolobiformes; family Ginglymostomatidae; genus Ginglymostoma; species Ginglymostoma cirratum. The sequence goes on along the minus strand of JAHRHZ010000016.1, from coordinate 54,859,990 downwards.
GCACCAGGGACCCAGGTTTGATTCCAGCCTTGGGTGACTCTCCGTGTGGAGTTTGCACATTCTCCTTGTGTCTGTGTAGGTTTCTTTCGCAGGTTAGCTGCGTATTCATACAATTACTCGGAGTTTCCATTTGATTTATGAAAGGGCCATTATAATGAAATGAGGGTTCGAAATTCAACCCTCAGCTTATCTCGTGTAGAGAAAGTAATCTTGTATTCCCAAATTCTGATGTATTGTAATGCTGCATGGAAGGTATTAATTAGCTGGTCCTCAGCACATATTTTTTGGCTGTATTCGAGTAATACTTGTTCGGATGTAAGGCGCATATTGTACCCCAATAAATCTGCTAGATTGAGAATTCAACTTCCTCCTAAGGTCATGCTATTCCCATTCAGCTCTCCCATCCATACTCACTCACCTGTCAAGCAATGCCTTGATTTTAAAATGTTCATCTTTGGTTTCAACTCCTTCCATCACCTCTGCATATTTCTGTAATCTCCTCCAGCTGCACAACTTTCTGCACTCTTCTGTTTCTTCCCCAACAACCCCATCAGTTTCAACCTCACTTTCTTCCATTAAGGCACTCCTTAAAACCTATCTCTGTGACCATGTTTTTGACCATCTGACAAGTAATGCCACAGCTAGGCATATGATTTTACTTTAGAAGGACAAAGTGACCTACTCTTCTCCTTGTTCTTATGTTTATGTCTGTCTGCTTGCTCATGTCTCACAGTGCTTGCAGTGTGGCTGCCTGTCTGAACATACTATCCACCAGCTCTCTGTCTCAAGGATACATGCTGCTCAAGCTCAGAAGCCCAGAGCAAAAGCTGGTGATACTTCCTACACATGGGCCTGCCTGAATCATGAGAAGTGTCACTGACTCTCCACATGCTACAGACAGACTTTCTGCTTGACTGAGCTGTCCTTCCATGCCCTAACCTCAAAGTTTTAAGTTGCTTCACTTACTTATACTTACTTTAAACTTACTCTGCTACTGTTAGCTTTAACCTGGAGACCAATAGAAAATAGAAATTCTTTGCCCTTACTGTCAATTGGCTTCCTATCCTGTGTCTATGAATTCTCACTTTCCCTGTGCTAATTCATAAATTTACATTTCTTGGAAACACACATCCTAACAGCAGCTGCTCAACAAACAGTCAGCACTTTACTTTCCTGTAATGTCACTCAGACTATTTTTTCAAAGAAAATAATAATTTAATAAGTTTAAAGAAATTTTAGGCTTACTTCTATTTAAAGGATAACCACATTGTTGCTATTAAGAGTGTGCTCTACACAAATAAAACTAACATTTCATATTAGATAGATCAATCATTTCCTCTTTATGGGAAAATAGCTTTGGGTGTACTCATCAGAAAACACTGAAGCATTCATATGAGGAACATTGCTAGGTCTTTATTTTTCCTAATGTTGCCTGCTTTACACATTATGTGTCGACTTACGAATTGCTGAAAATAAATACATTTTATTGAAGAATTTCATCTTGCACTCAGCAGGAACTTCAGAATACCACTGTGAAGGGAAATAACATTGTAGACTGTATGACATGAGAGTGAGGACTAGTTGACAAATGGACTCTGATTGATAAAAGGGCTGCCATGGAGAGTGCACCAGTTAGATGATGACTGATAATTAACTGCCAAGTTTGGTTTAAATTTAAACCAGTCAAGTTGGCTCAATACCTTGAATAAAGGAATAACGCATAGAATGGTTATCACCTATTTTGTTAATTTGAAGCAAGGACAATACGTATGTATGCTTTCTCTTTCTGCAAAGAACAGGGTGATGAAAAATAGAAACCTACAAAATAGAACTAGGAGTAGCCTATTCAGCCCTTCAGGCCTATTCTGCCATTCAATATGATCATAGCTGATCATCCAACTCAGTAGATGAGTTGCCTCTACCAATGAGAATCCATTTGCCGATCAATATTCTCTACTCATACAGCATCAAATATTGTTTCCTTTTGCATCGGTATCCTCGCAAATGTCCTGATGAGAGCAAGAGAAAAAAGCTGTAACAGAAGGTGCTTTTTTGTCAGCAATACCCAAATTCTGTACTGCGAAATGACTACAATGCTACAACTCGATGCTACAATGATCAGTTCAATCGGCCTTTGTAAGTTGCAAGATCATGTCTCAGTAAATTACTGCATTTTGACCCATGGAGGCAGTAATTAACCGAATAATGCACTTGAAACTAAAGAAGGAAATCTCTAGGCAGTGCCCAAGGAGATGCTTGGACATGGATGACAGAGACCCACTTATTTACTTCCTTTTTCCACATGGTGTAGAGATACAAAAAATTATGTTAGGACGACAAATGTAATCCGTGGGCTGATCCAGTAGAGAGTTTCCACTCATCCGGACACCTAAAACATGGAGGCTCATAATTGGGATAAAGAATTGATCATTTGGGAGTGAGATGAGGAGAAATTACTTTACTCAAAGAGTTGTAAATCTTTTGAATCCTCTACAACAGAGGGGTGTGGATGCTCCTTTGTTGAATGCATTTAAAGCTGGGATTGACAGAGTTCTGACCTCTCACTGGAATTAAGGGATATGGGGAGTGAACAGGAATGTGGAGGTGAAGCCTAACATTAGCCATGATAATGATAAATGACAAAGCAGGTTCATCAAGACAAGTGACCTTCTTCTGCTATTATTTATTGTTTTCTTTTTGTTCTTGAGAATATTTTTGAATATCTCAAGGCTTAATGCATATTGTCAATATTGAAGTTAGGGCCAGGCTGAGAAAAGATGACAGTGCTAGACCAAGTGATGTGACCTTTTGTCTACCTGCTAGATTTCCCACCTGTAAGATGATATAGATGATAATGGAATAGTGTAGGTTAGATGGGCTTCAGATTGGTTTCACAGGTCGGTGCAACATCGAGGGCTGAAGGGCCTGTACTGTGCTGTCATGTTCTATGTTCTATGTTCTAAGATGGCAGCGGTGGAAGTTGTTCCCAACTAATGACCAGAAAGGTTCTGGGATAATAGTTACTGCAGATGCTGGAGAATCCGAGGTAACAAGGTGTGGAGCTGGATGAACACAGCAGGCCAAGCAGCATCATAGGAGCAGGAAAGCTTGACGTGTTGGGCCTAAACCCTTCATCAGAAAATCAGATTTTCTGATGAAGGGTCTAGGCCCGAAACGTCAAGTTTTCCTGTTCCTATGATGCTGCTCGGCCTGCTGTGTTCATCCAGCCCCACGCCTTGTTATACCGGAAAGGTTCTGTTGGCTCAATCCTTATGGTCTTTGATGAGACAATTGACCTCTGGGATTATCAGAGGCCATCCGTATGCTTGAAATATTGCCATTATCACTGAGCCTGAGTTATTTTCCTTTAGGTCGAAGAAATTCATTAATTTTGTAGAAAATTGCCTGGTGAAGAATCACTTACATCGAAGCACCACTGAAGCACTGTTAAAACATTCATTCATCCGTGATCAGCAGAATGATCGGCAAGTTCGTATTATGCTTAAAGATCATATAGACAGAACTAGGAAGAAGAAGGGTGAGAAAGGTACAAACTACTTATGTCCTTCTACCTGTTGATAATGTCCATTGAAGCTGTAGTTTCGTTCTTCATTCAGCCATGAACAGATGTTGTAAATTCTGATATGCTCAATTTGTCAAACAGATGTCCATGAACTGAATTTCTGTTCTGTGACTGGAAGAATGTACAAATTTATTCTAAAAATCCCGTAATGTTTATTTAATTTGTTTTGCTATATAGCGTTGACCGTGACAATTTCTGCTTCTCGCGCTGTTAAGGTTTGTCTTAAAGCATTGGATTTACCTTTGCAATATATGTCTTATACACTTAGATGGACTTACACTTACTTGAATAAGGCATTGTCTCAAGTACAGCTCAAGCTTTTGCAAACTTTCAGGATAACTCAATCCTGAAAATCAGCTGCTTGACTCTTCTTTGCACATCACCTTGGATTGAAATGACTCCCTTGTGTTATTTTGGTTAACACCAGACAGATTAGTCAAGCTGCAGACTCAACAATAGACTGAACAAATCCGCTTTTAAAATCCTCCAACGATTCCTTGATTGATTTTGTTCCAAAGTTTTTTACTTGCTTCTAATAACTGGATGTTAAGTGTCAATTTCACTAATTGCCCTGTATCTCTTTGCACTTTACCATCAGCTACTTCAACACCATCTGCTTTTGGTTCTTTTCCTGCATTGCTTTATGCAATACTTTATGCTCCCCGTGTAGAATTTAATTCATCGCCAGTTATTCACTTCCAAGTTTTATTAAATTACTCTGCATATTTTAGTTCGCCTTTGCAAATTCAGCAGTCCTCCCTCCCTACTGTGTCATCCCCCTTTCCAAAAAACGCAGACTCTGTTTAGCAGATGGAGAACTCCTCGGACACAAGAACAGGAATTCGAAGTAGGTTTAAATCATTTGGCCCCCCAAGACTGGTGTACCTTTCAACAAGATCATGGCTGATCTGATTATGGCCTCAACTCCACATTCCTGTCTGCCTCCTATGTGCTATACCAATGTACAAATTAGGACGCAGTGTAGGAGTAGGCCATTCATTCCCTTAAGGTACGGCTGATCAAAAACCCAAACTTAATTAAAAGAATTACTTCCCGTTTCTGGAGGTGCTATCATGCAGCTACTGAACGTGAGCTTCATCATTATCCCTTCCTGTTATTAGATGAAACAGAATATGAATATAGTGGAAGTGAGGAAGATGAAGATGGATTGAATGAAGATGAAGGAGAGCCAAGGTAGTTTAATTATTGAAGAATTTATCCAATTGCATTTTGAAATTTTCTGTTGGATCTGCTTCCAACAACCTTTCCGACAGTGTTCCATCAGTCTCAATTTGGTTTGTGTACCATATTTTGTTGCATTATGTTTCTGTTCCACCATGTGCTGCTATTCCTCGCTTTTCATAGGATAATAGAATCCCTACAGTGTGGAAGCAGGTCATTCGGCCCATTGAGTCCAAACTGTTTCTCTGAAGAGTATCACACCCAGACTCAGCCCCCTACACTATCCCCATAACCCCACATTAACCATGGCTAACCCATCTACCCTACACATCCGTGGACACTACAGGGCAATTTAGCCAATCCACCTAACCTGTACATCTTTATGTTGTTGGTTAAGAGAGAGAAATAACCCAGAAATTCAGATAGTGAGGAAGCTGTGCCACAATTGTATTTTTTCACAAAGACTACCTTTTAAAACAACTCGGCTTTACAGGATGTGTTTGAGACTGTTGTGTTGGTTTGAGATAACATCATGGCTAATTGACTTTAATCAGCCTTTCCAGCAATTTAGGTGCACAGTCCATGACACTGAAATTAGATGTTAGCAATATCAACAGTGTCCTTTTTTATTCATTCACGGGATGTGGGTATCACCGGCTATACCAGCAATTTGTTGCCCATCCCTAATTTCCCAGAGGGCAGTTAAGAGTCGACCACATTGCTGTGTGTCTGGGTTCACATGTAGTCTAGACTGGGTAAGGGTGGCATCTTCCTTCCCTAAAGGACTACAGTAAACCATATCAGTTTTTCCCCAACAGTGGCTTCACGGTCTTGTAATTAGACTTTTAATTCCAGACTTTTTTTTAATTGATTCCAAATCACACCGTTTGCCCTGATGGGATTCGATCCCAGTACCTTGGTCTCTGGATTCACAGGCCAGTGATAATGCCACATATCCCCTATGTGAAAGCAAAATTCACTGTCAGGACTGATGGAGCTGTTGACCAATCAGTTTGCTCGGCAGCTTCCAAGGGCAGGACCTCCTCGCAACGTGAGCAGAGATCCTGCCATTAACCACTTTAGTTCACTGCCAGCGTATTATAGCTGAAAGGTGTCCTTCCTAACAAGCTGTTAGCTTCCAGACAATTTTCTTCCTGTGCAGGAAGAGGCCATTCAGCCTGCAGTGCCTCTGTTGGTCCTTTGAAAAAGTTCTCCAAAATATTTACTCGCCTCCAGCCGCTGTCTTATTCCCCCTCCATCCCCCCACCCCCATCTTTATCCTCATATCCCTAAACTTTTGTTCCCTTATTGTAAAATAAACATCCATGAGTAAGTGACAGCAGCGAGGGGAGGAGTGAGAGAAGAGTTTCAATCACAATAGAAACATACAACATAAGAACAATAATAGGCCATTTGGCCCTTCAGGTCTGCTCCACCATTCAATATGATCCTGGATGACCATCCTACTCAGCACCCTGTTCCTGATTTCGCCTCCATTCCCTTTGATCCCTTTAGCCTTCCCCTACCCCTGGACCAGGAGGCTTCAGTTCAAGTCCCATCTGCTCCAGAGGTGTGTTGTAGCATCTCTAAGCAAATTGATTAGAAAAATAGTTTAAATTAACAAAAAGAACTATATCTAACACCTTCCCGAAAACATTCAGTGTTTTGGCCTCAACTACTTTCTGTGGTAGAGAATTCCACAGGCTCACCACTGTCTAGGTGAAGATATTTCTCCCCTTCTCAGTCCTACCCTTTATTCTTAGACTATGCCCCTGGTTCTGGACTCCCTGGTCATTGGGAGCATCCTTCCCGTGTTTACTCTGCCTAGTCCTGTTAGAATTTTACAGGTTTCTATAAGCTCTCCCCCGTTTCAATCTTCTAAACTCACGTTTAGTGAAAGACAGTGTGTCACATTCAGTTGCAGCTAAACATTTCATTCATTTTGGTAAATTATTTCATCTGATTGCCTTTTAATGCAAATGTTATTCGTGTTGAAATTTTTCAACTCTTCTGTCTGAACTGATCATGCCCCAGTTTATCATTGTTTGCAGCAAAACACCCATGTGCCAGAAATTTGCTTTTCCTTCTAGAACCAATTACAGGTAACTTTACAAGTATATGTACAAAACAACATTTAATGTCGCGAATTGTTAGATTTGGCAGAATCTTTCCAGCAATTGGAGTTTTATTTTGTAGAAGGTGCATGACACATAAGAAATTTTCATCATCCAACCCAAGGCCCACTCTCCATTCCCGGAACATGTCCATGTTCATTCCCTCACCCTCTGGCTCATGTTGCTCTCTGTGGTCTCCACTCAGTTCCATTGTTAATCAGCCCGGGGAGTCGACTCTTCGCCGAGAGTTCCTACGGTTACAACAGGAGAACACCAACCGAACAGCAGCTCAGCAACAGCAGGAAGTGCTCCAGCAGCAACGACAGGAACAGGAGAAATACAAGCAGCAACTACTGGCCGAGAGACAGAAACGGATCAACCAGCAGAAGGAACAGAGGAGGTGGCTGGAAGATGTAAGGATTTTCCTTTTCACGTTGGGCTATTGTTTCTGTCGTGCCATCCTTTGTACTTTTCTTGTTTGTTAGCCCCGGCCAATCGTCAATATTGACACCCAGAAAGGAGAAAAAAAACACAGTAATGCTTGGAAATAAAACAAGCTGGTCCAACTGAAAAATGGATGAGCAATACAACCAGAATATTATTTGGAGTTTGCACATTCTCCCCGTGTCTGCATGGGTTTCCTTCGGGTACTCCGGTTTCCTCCCACAGTCCAAAGATGTGCAGGCTAGGTGGTTTGGCCATGCTAAATTGCCCATAGTGTTCAGGGATGTGTAGATTAGGTGGGCTATAGAGGGATGGGTCTGGGTGGCATGTTCTGAGGGTCGGTGTGGACTTGTCGGGCTGAAGGGCCTGTTTCCTCACTGTAGGGATTTCGTAAATTCTATGAGTTTTGATTTATTCATGGAATGTCGGCATCACCCAGCATTTATTGCCCAGAGAGCAGTTAAGAATCAATTTGCTGTGGATCTAGAGTCCTATGTAAGCCAGACCAGGTAAGGATCGTAGATTACATTTCCTAGAGGACATTTGTGAGCTAGATGGTTTTTTTTCTGACAATCAACAGTGGTTATATGGTCACCACTAACATTCACCTCTGGGCTTGGTACAGCAAAATAGTAGAAAAGTGTAAATAGGTTGGCATAGACTTGATGGGTTAAAAGACCTCTTCTGGCCATACAACTCTCCGACATTAGTCTAGCTTTCTCATTCCGTGTTTCTATTGAATGATATTTTCACCATCTGTCTTGTAGGATTTGAACCCATTTTACAGAACATTTCCCAGGCCTCTGGATTACCAGTCCACCAACATTACTACCAAACCATCAGCTCCCAGATTCATTTCCACATATGACTGGGTTTATTAAAAGTTGTTTTTAATCACCCGGGATGAACAGCTTGGGGTGAATGGCCTGTTCCTGATCTGTGTAATATTATGTACTTGGTGGCTCTACAACACATCCTTGTCTTCCATTCCTAACATTGCCCAACGTCAGCTCAGACAGTGAAACAAGAAGCTATGACATTGTTTCCGCAGTTGTGCAATGTCGATTGGATATTAAAGAGAGAAATGTCTTCAGAAGAAAGATAAAATGCAGAAAATATTCAGACCGTTTCAGAACTTTTTTTTTGCAGGTTAGGTGGATTGGCCGTGTTAAATTGCCCATATTGTCCAAGGTTTTCAGGCTAGGTGAGGTAGCCATAGGAAATGCAGGGTTACAGGGATAGGGTAGGGGAGTGGTTTAGAGTTAGGGTTAGGGTCTGGGTGTGATTCTCTTTAGAGGGGCAGTGTGAACTTGATGGGCTGAATGGCCTGCTTTCACTCTGTAGGGATTCTATGATTCGATGCAAATACAGTGGTTACAAGAGCAGGTTAAAAACTAGGAATACTGCAGTGAATAACTCACCTCCTGACTTCCCAAAGCCTGCCCATGATCTACAAGGAACAAGTCAGGAGTGTGATAGAATACTCCCGACTTGCCTGGATGAGTGCAGTTTCAACAACAAGAATCTTGACACAATCCAGAACAAAGCAGCCCACTTGATTGGTACCACGTCCATGAACATCGACTCTCTCCACCAGCAATGCTCAGTAGTTGCAATATGCACCAGTTACAAGATGTATAACAGAAAAACGAAGGTTTCTTCGATAGTGCCTTCCAAATCCAAAACCACTTCCATCTGGAGGGACAAGGGCAGCAGATACATGGGAACACCACTAACTGCCAGTTCCCCTCCAAGCTGCTCACCATCCCTTGGAAGTATATCGCCTTTCCTTCACTGTTTCTGGAATTCCCTATCTAAGACCATTGTGGGTCAACCTACAGGTCATGGACTACAGCAGTTCAAGAAGGCAGCTCACCACCACTATCTTCTCAGGACCAATTGGGATGGGCCATATTTGCTGGCCAAGCCAACAATACTCACCTTCCACGGGTAAAGAACAAAAAGGGTGCTAATTTTGGCTGTGAGAAGTTTGGTGTCAAATCATTGATTCAGTTGCCTGAGCGTCATTTCCATTGAATTTAAATGGGAAAGATACATAACCAGCAGCAGATCTTCTTTTGCCCCATCTAGCAGCATCACCAAAGTTCAAATTGGCATATTTTACAAAATTTGCCCTCTTACAATATGGTATATGATGTGGCCATGTTCAACCAGAACCGTCTACGACGTCTTGGACAGATTCACTGCCACCAATCCTTCTTGCAATGTTCTAAGTTACTGGTAGGAAGTAGTAGAGAAGGATGCTCACATAAAGTCTCCAACAGAGATAGGCTCAGATGTGATAAGCAGTATTACATATTACAACAGAGATTGTCTCCTGTCAGATATCAGACTAAAATTAACAGTCAGTTAGCCAAAGGGACCTGGCACAAGAACATCAATCAGAACACTCATTTTCATGACATCAGTTATCCCATTTCAGGTACTAACCGCCTTGTACAACATAAATTAAACCTGCGATGTTTGCTCCACGTGTCCATGGTGTTTCACTTTCCAGTGAAATCTAATATCTGTCTGATAAAGGTAATCAAAGAATCTTGAGCTTTTTAACTAATGTCATTTTGGTGCTGACTCACACAGCACCACAAGAGGGAACAGGAGCTGCGAAAACAGCAGGAATGCGGGAAGAAAAAGCCAGAAGTGACAGAGAGACACAGAAAAGAACAGAAGAGTGGAGGAGAAGAAGAAAGGAACTGGGCAGAAGAGGAGAGATGGAAGATTGTGGAAGGGAAACGGAAAGTTGAGCAGAAACAGGTATGCATTCACCTGCTGGGGTCAGAACACCTTTACTTTAGTCACTTTAAAATATAAAATGGTAGCTCTGAAGTTGGGGTTAATTAAGTTAATTAGGACAACATGGTGGTTCAGTGGATAGCACTGCTGCCACACAGCACCAGGAACCCGGGTTCGATTATACTGTCCGTCTGCGTGGGTTTTCTCCGGATACTCCAGTTTCCTCCCACAGTCCGAACATGTGCAGGTGAGATGAGTTGGCCGTGCTAAATTGCCCACAGTGTCTAGGGATGTGCAAGCTAGGTGGGTTCCATGGGAAATGTAGGGTTGGGGTGGGTCTGAGTGGGATGCTGTTTGGAGGATTGGTGTGGACCTGATGGGCCAAATGGCCTGCATCCACACTATAGGATTCTATTCTATGATTCAAAAGCAGGTTGCAACAGAAATTCTGTTCCCAGGCACTGTTGTAACATTTTGTCATACATTTGTTAACAAATCTCATGAAACATTTTGTAAAAGGTATTTTATGATCAAGTCATTTGAATGACTTCGTTTCTGCCCTCAGAATGTCCCTAAGTACTTGGTAGTCAAGTAGTTTGGAAATGTTTCCAGTGCTTAAGAAATGGGGCAGCTATTTTACACACAATAAACTTCCACTGACAATCACAACCTGCTGACCTGTTTTAATCATGTTGGCTGAGGGATAAATATTAACCAGCACACCAAGGAGAACTCTGTGCTCTTCTTTAAGTAGTGCCATGGAGTTTATGTTCCACCTTTAAAATTGGAAGAGCCTCGGTTTAATGTCAGATCCCAAGTGAAAATGTACCCTGTAGACAGTGTAGCACTCATTCAGAACTACATTGAGGGTAAGCGTAGATTTTATGATTAAGTCTCTGGAGTGGGATTGAATCTACAGGATTCTGTCTCAGAAAGGAAACATGCTGGCACTGTACTACAATTGATACTCTTGCTGTAATGACCATCACCATGATGGTCTTAAGTTTTAGTCTGTTCACAATAAACTGCAGTGATTCAAAAAGGCAGCTCACCACCCTACAGAGGCATAGAGTCGTACAGTACTGTCCAACTAGTCCATCCAACCATTGTCCCAAAGTAAACTACTCCTACCTGCCTGTGCTGGACCCATATCCCTCTAAACATTTCTTATTCATTTACTCATCTAAATGTCTTTTAAACATTGTAACTGTACCTGCATCCACCACTTTCTCAGAAGTTCATTCCGCACACAAATTACTCTCTGTGTGAAATAGTTGCCCCCTTGTCTTTTTTAAATCTTTCTCCTCTCACCTTCAAATTAAAACCCCTAGTCTTGAAATCCCCCACCCTAGGGAAAAGACAATTGTTGTTCACCCTGTCTATACCCCTCATTATTTTATAAACCTCTATAAAGTCATCACTCAAACCTTCTACACTCCAGCGGAAAAAGTCCTAGCCTATCCTTATAACTCAAACCCTCCATTCCCAGCAGCATTCTAGAAGAGGGAGACTAGAACTGGACAGAGTACTCCAGAAGAGGCAACTAGAGATGGACAATAAATAAATAAATAAATATTATTTATATGAATAAATAATAAATACTGGCCAACCAGCAGCACTCAGGTCACAAAACTGAACAAAACAAGGTGCTTTTGAGATGGGATGTGGGATGAAGTTCAGTGTAAATATTCCAAGGTTGGTGTTGAATACCTATTTTTAAATGAACTTCAGATTTTGCCATTGTCATTTCCTGTCCTGTCAAAGAAAAATGGAATAACCTGGAGTTTGCAATAGTCCATATTTCTGGATAATTTGAAGGCAGGTTCAAGGAAGACTTTATCCCCTGCCCTCATCTGTAATTATTTAAAGGGAATATCATTCTCAGACATGGCACTTGTTAATCTATGAATTCATTCTGATACTGATACTACATATCTCTAACCTTTCTGCAGGTGGATGACCTAGCAGAGTCCCGGCTGAGTGAGAGCTCTATAATAATGGATGTACCTCAACAGCAGGTATGCAAACATGGGTTGCTAACTCTATCATTATATTCTCACGTGGTTCATTCACTAGACCTAACTCGGCATCTGGTACATGGGAGAAAAATTCCATCATTCTCAAATACAAGGAAGAGACTTACATGACCTTTTGAGGTCATTGTGGCATCTGAAAATGGGCTGTACAATTTGTGTGCATGAGCTGTTAAACTGCATTCTAAATTTACTATATCTACCACAACAATGTTTCATTACATTTTATGAGATTCTAGCAGGATTTTAACTTGCTGGGACACAACACCTTTTGTGGAATGTATGATGTTGCATATGACTGATAAATCAAACAGCACCACGTAACTAACACCATGCTCTTCGATTTCGAATAGGTCGAAACTCTGAAGTAACAAAGTACTGAATGTACGAGCATCAAATTATTTCATGGTGTCTATCAGCTCTTTTACACACAAGATCCTCAGAACTCTCTCAAACCTAGTACAGTCGTGAATAGAATTATATTGCCTGTTTCTTTGCTAAAATCAGGACTCACACGACACTAGGTTATAGTCCCACAGGTTTATTTAAAATCACAAGCTTTCGGAACACTGCTCCTTCGTCATTTGTAGTCACCTGACTTCATCTGATGAAGGAGCAGTGCTCTGAAAGCTTGCGTTTTCAAATAAACTTGTTGGGGTACAACCTGTTGTCATTGGATTTCTGATTTTTGTCCACCTCAGTCCAACACCAGCATCTCCACATCGTGTTTCTGTGCTGTAACAACTTGTCAGGTTGACGGGTCCTTGTGTCTCACCAAACCGGGGTAGAGAACTGGAAATCTAGTTCTGTTATTCCAGGAGGTGTCACAAATGTTAATCATTTTAGATATTTCTCAACCGATCTGTTCAGAGATGTTATTCCACACCTCTGGTTCAGGTGGGCCATGACCTTGAGCTTCCTGGTTCAGAGGCAGGGACATTACCACCATGTCACAATCCTGAAGTAAAACGTTTTATCAAGAAATGTTGAATTACCCAGCTTACCGTTCTTTTAAGTCAAAGGTTTTTGTATCTACCAAGGATCAGTATTTATTATAAATAAATAGATTCTAACTACAGATGAACAATTATGAACTGTGACACACAACTACTAGTTAGAACTCAAACACCCTTATAGTAGAGTAGAAAGTTTGCATTATCCAAACAGTGTCCACTATTCTTCAATTGTGTTACAGCCAATTTGTGTTAACGAAACACGCGTGCTAGCAGCACTACCTGTAATACCCTTCTACATTCTTCCATCTTAAATATGCATCGAATTCCCTTTTTAAATGTTGTTGGCTCAGTCTTTGCCTCAAAGTGTCCTATAAATCTATCTTTGGAACAGATTTAAAGACTTTCAAAGCAACGGAAGCTCACCTTGTTCACACTTGTCGTAGTTACTGGATAGCAAGAAACTTTTGTTCATCTGACTCTACATATAAATATCCTTGTTAAAATCATTTGATCCTGTTAAAAAATTTGAACTGTGGTAACATAGTTTATTTGGAAACACATTGCTAAGTTAAAAAAAATTGGCCAAGAAATTGAAATAAAATAGGCACTGCACAGATACCAATGCCCCTGTCATGAGGTAGGATGGTTGAATTGCATAGAGTGCATTCACCACTGTCTGCTGAAGGGACGTGCCTGCTAAATTGGGTAAAAGACAAACACAAGGCATCTTTTACCAACACCTCTGGTGGGCATTTGTTACATGCATGTATAGTGACTAATGCTTGCCTTTTTGTTCTTGCATTGATTCGTGGGATGTGAGCAATTGTTGTCCATCCCTAATTGCCCAGAAAGCAGGTGAGAGGCAATCAGATTGCTGTGGGTCTGGAGTGGACCAGGTCAGAATGACAGATTTTCTTCCCTAAAGAGCATCAGCAAAGTAGATAGAGGATTTTCTTTTTACAAAAAAACAACAAACAATTTTGGTTACATTGGTTCGTTGAGTTGGCTGGTTTGCGGTGTAGAGTGATGCCAACAGCATGGGTTCAATTCGCACATCAGCTGAGGTTACCACGAAGAATTCTCCTTCACGACCTCTCCGCTTGCCTGAGGTGCCGTGACCCTCAAGTTAAACCACCACCAGTTGTCTCTCTCTATTGAGAGAGCAGCCCCATCCTCTGGTAAGACTGTGGTCATAATTGGGGCTATGTTTCATTCCAGATTATTATTGAATTCAAATTTCGCCATCTACTTTGAAGCGATTCAAACCCAAGTCCCCAGAGTATTAGAGATAAAAGGTACTGCAGATGCTGGAGAATCCGAGATAACAAGCATGGGGCTGGATGAACACAGCAGGTCAAGCAGAAGTTTTCCTGCTCCTATGATGCTACTTGACCTGTTGTTTCCCCAGAGTATTAGCCTGGGGCTCTGAATGATGAGCTATTGACATTTCCACTACATTACTGCCTCCCCTGCTCAAGGCCTCCTTTCCGACCTTGTCAGAGATAGTAAGAACTGCTGATGCTGGAGTTAGAGATAACACAGTGTGGAGCTGGAGGAACACAGCAGGCCAGGCAGCATCAGAGGAGCAGGAAAGGTGTTATTTGATGTTGAAATTTCTTTCTGAAGAAGGGTCCCGACCTGAAACGTCAACTTTCCTGCTCCTCTGATGCTGCCTGGCCTGCTGTGTTCCTCCAGCTCCACACTGTGTTATCTCCTACCCAACCTTGTTTTGCCTGAAGCAGCTATTGTCAGCTGCATGGAAGTCAGTTTGAGGGGTCACCTAGAAGAAGGAAGATTATTTCCACTTCATACTATTGCAAATTTCCTGAATTTCTGGGTCTTTTTTATTTGCAGTATTAGCTTTCTGATTTTAGCTTGCACTGTACAACCAAAGAAGCTGGCTAGAGTTTCTCTGGTCTGAACAGTTTGAGCCAGTGCCATTTCAATTACAGGTGGAGATTTTCCCTTAGCAACAGTGGGAGAGAAGTTAGAGAAGTTATTTTGCACAGGTTTTGCTGAAGGAAATGTCTGACGGAAGAGGACGGTGGAGAACAGCATGAGAAAAAACAAAGAAGAAAGGGCTGGGGAGAAAATATCCAGTAATGGTGCTATGTAATGATTCAGCAAGGATAACAGAGCTGAGACAAGAAATTTGCACATGAATAGCAGAATGATTAAGGGCTTTGCTTTGTCAAAACCACAAGAACAAATTAGAACCTGTCTACCATTGATACCTGGGCCTAATTAAGTGGATGTAATTCTTAACAAAGGGGTTTGAACTCAATTCCTCACATAACATAATTGGCACGAGGAGTGAATGATGAAAATTTCACACAGTGAGTTATGGTGACCTGGAGTGTGCAGCTTGAAAGGGTGATGGAAGCAGATTCAAAAGTAACATTTAAAAGATAATTGGATATATCCTTGAAGAGAAAAATTGGCAGGACTGTAGGAATAGAGCGGGAGAGAATAGGATTAATTGGCCAGCTCGTTCAAAGAGATGGCATATCTAGGTATGGGGGCAAAATAACTTTCTTCCCTGCCATATGTTTTTATTCTACCTTGTCCAGTATTTCGCTGTCGTTTTTACAGTACTGATACCACAGATGTTCATACCACTCCAGAGATTCAATTTTGCGGAGTGTAGCTGTCCCAACCCCCATGGTGATATGGGAGGGGGAAGCCAGCCTATGTTGTTAATGGCTGACCCCTACCCCAAGGTATAGAACACTGAGAAGTATGTCAATTGCTTTAAGATGCAATTCCTATTTCCCTAAAATATTTAATTCCTAAGGAGAATATTCTTACACTTCATTATTCTTTATATCTTCGTTATCCTATATATACCACCTCATGCCTGTCTATGTTGAAGTTATGTTGCTGATTACACACCCATTCTTTGAGTTTATTACTTTCTGATCTCTTCCTTTAACAACGTATCCATCATAATATTAGTAATAAGACCATGTAATTATTTAATGCTTCTGACATTTTGTGGATTCCTTCATGGCCTGATTCATAGACTCAGACATTTACAGTACACTAGGAGGCCAATCAGCCCATCGCGTACATGCTGGTCAACAAAGATCTAATTATGCTAATCCCATTTTCCATCTTTTGGCAAATTGCCCCAGAGGCAATGACAATGCAAGTGAATGTCTAAACTCTGCTCAAATGTTACAAGAGTTTCTGATGCAATCCATCTTTTAGGCAGTGAGCTCCAGATTCCCACAACCCTCAGTGAAAAAATAATTCTCTACAAGTGTGCTGTTTTCTTTTACCAGTTACCTTAAATCCATGACTACTGGTTATTGATCCTTCTACTCATGGAGAAAAAGTGCCTTCCCATCAAAACTGTCTATGCCCCTCAACACTTTATCCCAAGTCTGATTTTCCTTTCGTCATTTGTATGGTAGCAGCATCATTATTTTTTCTCTATTCTGTGACAGTTTAATGTTATAGTTCCCTTTGCCTTCTGACATGTTTTCAAAAACTTTATTCAGATTCTATTTTGGCTTTCCATTGTTTCATAAGACCATAAAGCTGAGGAGCAGATGTCGGCCATTTGGCCCATCGACTCTGCTGCATTTTTCAACGGGATCATGATTGATCTGATAATCTTCAACTCCACATTGCTGCCTTTATATCCATAACCCTTGATTACTTCACCGATTAAAAATGTCCATCTCAGTCTTAAATATACTCATGACCCAGCCTCGACAGCCTTCTGCAGTAAAGAATTCCACAGGTGCACTAAGCTCAGAGAAGAAATTTTTCATCTCTGTCTTAAAAGTCTTACTCTGAGATTTTGACCTCTGCCCCTAGACTCTCCAACAAGGGGAAACAGCTTCCCTGCATTTACCCTGTCAAGTCCCAAAGAATTGGTTTTGGCTTTTACAAGAAAAACTTGAAATGGAGCTGTGTTCTGCGATCAACATTCCATTGCAATTCACTTTTAATTTGGATTCCACCTTTAGGCATTTAATAAAAGACCAAAATCAACATTCAGTTCTGGTCCCTTAAGACTTGCCGAGGTGAAGGAACAACTGCAAATCATATCCCTCTCCGTACACATATCACATCCAATTCAGACATGGAAAGCTAGTCCAAATGAGCCCAGCGAACTGATACCTCCTTCCTTTTTAGGAATGCCATATCATTGATAAACTGTTCACTTCAAACTTGAAAATTTTAAACAGAAAGTTATTGCAGTATTTAATGCTTTAGTAAGAAGTGTTTGCCTTTGAATTAACCTTACGTAACGTTTTGGCCTACCTTCTATTTAGGGTGATTGTAGACAAAAAGGAATAGTTGATTATTTAGCTGTACCACATACTAAACTGAACAAGGTAGCTGGGCGTGTACCTCTTCACTGTGACTCCATGGGGAGGTACTGCAAAACTCCTGCACCCCTTCTTTAAAAGGCACACAAATGTTTTTTTTCCTTTAATCGTTCATTGGATGAGGGTGTTGCTGGCTAGGCAGTGTTTGTTGCCCATCCCTAATTGCCCAGAGGGCAGTTAAGAGTTAACCACATTGCTGTGGGTCTGGAGTCACATGTAAGCCAGACCAGTTAAGGATGGCACTTCCCTTCCCTAAAAGGGATGGGTGAACCAGATGGGTTTTCCTGACAATCAACAACGGATTCATGGTCATCATTAGTTTCTTAACTCCAGATATTTATTGAATTCAGATTTCACCATCTGCTGTGGCAGGATTTGAACCCTGGTCCCCAGAACATTATCTGGATCTCTGGATTAACAGTTCAGCAATAATACCATGAGGCCACCCCCTCCCCAGACAGGTAATAATCCTGTCATCACGCAAGGGTTTGAAGTGAAATGCTTTTTAATCACTCTTCCTTTCAGCTATTGTAATCAGTCCCCATTACATACTTCATTCCCAGTCTACCAAATCCCTCTACATAATCTGTGATAAAGCCAGTCTCTTTACAGCCCTGGTATCCACTTTAATCCTGAGCTGAGGTTATGTTATATTTGTACCAGCTTCAACACCATATGTTTCCATCTCCACATCAATTTTATTCTTTCATGGGGCGAGGCCATAGCTGGTTAGGCAGCATTTATTGCCCATCACTAATTGCCCAGAAGACAGTTAAGAGTCAACCACATTTCTGTGGGTCTGGAGTCACATGTAGGCCAGACCAGGTAGGAGTGGCAGATTTCCTTCCCTAGATGTCATTAGTGCGCCAGATAGGCTTTTCCCAATAATCAGCAGTGGGTTCATGATTATCATTAATTCTGTTAATTCCAGATATTTATTGGATTCAGATTCCACCATCTGCCATGGCGGTATTTGAACCAGGGTCCCCAGAACATTACCTAGGTCTCTGGATTATTATCTGGGGAGGTAATACCACGAGGCCATCACCTCCCCTTGACTTCAATGTTATCTCCGCTTTCCGGCTGCTGAAACCCTCATCCATGCCTGTTTTACCTCGAGGCAATACTCTTTCAATGTATTCCTGACTGATATCCAACATTCTCCCCTTCTTAAATGTGAGGGCCCAGATTTCCACTCCAGAGTCAGGTCGCAAGAATCAGGCAATCGGCTGGCTCACTGTGCCTACTTCAGGAGAAACTTCCTTAAGTGGTGAGATCATCACTCTGAGGGACAGGGGCAGCTGTGGGATGAAATCGGGACCACTGCCCCAGATGCAGATCATCAGCAATCACTTGGGCTGCAAGATAGGCTGTTCAAAAGGCTAGCCTTGGCTCTCTGGGACTTTATTCCTGTCATCTTCTTAAATAGCAGGCCGGTAGATTCTCAGCTCTCTCATTCCTTCAACCCCTCCCCAATACCCCCATGCCAACTTATTCCCTACCCCCAATATCACCTTAAGCACTCAATGTCAACTCATACGCTAGTTCCAACACCTAGTCCCATATTGCTTCTGTCCAACTTAATTCCATGATGGCAACCCACCCACAACCCTTTACAGTCACACCGTTCTTGCCAACTCATCCCATATCCACCTTAGGCAAACCTCAGGCGCATGCTGAAATAAAATGAAATGTAGTTCTAAATATCTTTGAAATTTTCACCGTGTTAAAAATATGTCCACATTTCATTAAGGCTTATTCAAGGCGTTATATCCTCTCTGTAGTTACTCCCTCATTAAAATAAACAAATTTCAATTACTGATCAAGTGTCAGGCAGCTAATCATTAATAACTTCTTTCAGCCTGTTAATCATACCATGAACTTAGGGCCCCCTGCTGAGGTAGCAATTGGTTAAGGTTAGTGCTAAACATTAATAATGCCGAAAAGATAGCCCTTAGGTTAATGTTACTGACCAGTATTGTAACTACTTGATCAGATATTTTTACACTCTCAGTGATAGAGGCCATTATTTTCTTATTTTTAAAGGGATAGGAATTTATGAGACTCCACAATTTGAACTCTCACCTCCCCCTGGTATAGATAAGTTTAAATAACTTCACAGCTTGACAGTTCTACAGACATTGTAAGCCCTTCAAGAACAAATTACTACTGCGGTAAAAATTCCTAACTCACACACTTCTTTGGTTAAGGCCCCATCTACAGCAAAAAAAAGTATCTGTTTAAACTCAGCACCAACATCTGATAGGCCTGTTGAGTTTGGATTTTCCATCCTGGTTAGCTCATTCCTTGACCCCTTAGCCTTCCTATCTGACCTGGGGTTTGTCAGGAAGAGGAGAAAACTTCTCAATCTTGGATCCAGTTTCTACTACTTTGTAATAATCCAGGTTGAGATCATCCAATAGCAATAACTGACAGCGGGTCCTGTTGTTCCCCTATGACCCCAGTGCTCACTTCCTTACATTAATTCCCAGTCAAGTGACATCTTGATTTCAAAATTCTCATCCTTGTTTTCAAATACCTCCATTGCCTTGCCCTGTCCTATCTCTGTCATCACCTCCAGTCCTTCAGCCTTCTGAGGTATCTGTACTGCTTTAATTCAGAGAAACATAGAAACTCGGAGCAGGAGTAGGCCATTCGACCCTTCGAGTCTGCTGCACCATTCAACATGATCATGGTTAATTCTTGATGTCAATGTCATATTCCTGCTTTCGTTTCAATGCCATTGGTGCCTCTTGTGTATCCCTAATAAATTTATTCCACAATCGAGTCTCTGCGTTCAGTTGATTAAGCCCCCTCCCTACATTTCTCTGCGTCTCCATCTCACTTTATTCTCTTAGGATACATCTTAAAACCCATCTCTTCGACAAAGAATTTGCCTATCTGGCCACTTGTCTCCTTACTTGCCTCAGTCCCTACTTTGCTGTATTATGTTCCTGTGAAACACCTTGAGATATCTCATCACATTTATGGCACTATATAAATACAAGTTGTTGCCATTAAATCGCTCCAAATTTGCTCCAATGCTCCCGAGCTGAGATGATCAGGTTTTCTATTTCATCTTTGCCATGCTGCAGTCAGGGGTATTGTGTGGTACCATCTCATGTTTAAACTGTTCTTAACAATGTGA
This sequence comes from Ginglymostoma cirratum, assembly GCA_024137785.1. Lineage (NCBI taxonomy): Eukaryota > Metazoa > Chordata > Chondrichthyes > Orectolobiformes > Ginglymostomatidae > Ginglymostoma > Ginglymostoma cirratum. Next base: position 54,839,433 of record JAHRHZ010000016.1, on the reverse strand, counting down.
GGAAACACCTTGCTACTGCTCGTTACTGCCTCCTGATGGTGCAGCAAACAGCAATAGATAAAGTGTCACTGAAGATTTTCACAATTAGGCATAATCATTAGGTTGCCAGTTACGCCAAGCGTAAAGGAGTTTCCCTTTCAACTATGGGAATCAAAGATCTTCAGCTCTACTGGACAGCAACAAAAGTAAGATAAATGGGACAGGTCTCTAATGCACACCTCTTGGGATCTGTTTTGACAATGTAGAAGTGTTGGGAATAATAGAGATAAATGAGGAGCCTTGGTTCAGTAGAGCCTAAATTAAACCGAGATCATTGAAGCAAATCCAAATCAATTGAATAAAATCATTCTTCTCTCTATCAGCAATAACACAAATATCCACTCACTTATATCTTCCTATTTGCAATTAGAAAACAAAGCTTGGTTCAGAATGAGGTGTTCCTACTGTGCTGTTTGATCACCATGGCAGATCTTGCAAAGGTGGGGGCCTTGATAGGCATTTGTCTCAATTTTAAGTTAATTGAGGTCAAAGTCCACTGAGATACAATAAAATGGAGATTCTGGAGGGACATGTAGCCACTTTAGTTTATTTCTCAGGTGTGTACCCTTAGCCAACATTTTTCAGTCTCGAGGGCACACTTGCAATATTTCAATTTATTCAGATGAGAGTAAGTAACCCTTTGACAATGAAATGTCTTTACAGATTACATATCAAGCAGCGGTAGTGCTGCTCTGAGTCACATTTCTGTTTAATGGTTTGTTTGGCCTGCTGTTAATTTAATTTCTTCTCATTAGAGGTTTGGATCTCTTGCACAGATGTCAGTTGATGCTCTCAATATTGTTAATTCTGAATGTGAAATTGATAGACTCTTGTTAACCAAAGGTATTGAGGCACATGGAGTTAGACCACAGGTTTGTTATGATCTCATTGAGTGGCAGACCAGACTCAAGGGGGTAAGTTGTCATTTTCCCTAGCTTCTTCCCCATATCAGCACTGCAATCTCAAACCCAGTCAAATCTCAAACCCAGTCAACTTAGTTCTGTCAGTGCTCATATATCGTGTTCACCGGTCTGTCTTATTGAAATTTTGTGAAACTAGAGATTTGTAAAAGGTTATTTTTAAACCACTATTAAAATGAGAGCTTGAAGAATTGTTGGTATTCATCAAGCTAGATAATGTACTGTAAGATTTGACCTTTGATTTTCAACATTGTACACCTAAGTGACTGAAAAGGAATAAGAGGTATTTGGTGATTCCTACTGTATGTTAATAGAAAGTAGCAGAATGACTCATTTGGACAGATTCCCAGTGAGAAAAGTGAATAGGAGAACCATCCAAATGGCAAGTAACCAGAGATAGATGAATCAGACTGTGGCAGATGTCCAGGGTGAACGTAGTGGAAATTAAATAACTTTGAATGTTGAAAAAATGAAATTGGAGAACCATCCATCTTGGGCTACTCCCATACTTTACACCCAGTGCAATCTGGTCATCACCTTCTCGACTTGCCTCACAATCATTCTCCTCATGTACAGTGACAAGCCTAAACTTCCTGATCCCTTTTAATGAACTCATGAGATTCTAGTTGTGCTTCTTACACATTTCCTGAAAACATCCACAATCTGTTACATCCTTCCACATCTGAAGATCCTAAAGTCAAGCTAGAGGATCATATGAAACCACAGAAATATTCTGTGTGTCTGAATTAAATTTGTCAATTAAATAAAAATTGATGTCCTGCTGACTCTAGAAAGATACAAAGCCAAAGCAAACTTTTGATCCAAATTTGGAATTCAATCTGGCAAAGAGCTTCCTATTTTATTGTTGAGAATTCCTGATCTAACTCTGCCACTTAAGTGGAAAATCCTGATCCAAGCATAATGCCTCCCACACTTATTTAATTTGTATGTTGATCTTGGACAGCTCACATGCCACATTTGACTGGGACACAGCAGCATCTTTGGGAGGGTCGCTAGCTAGTCAACATTTATCATCCATCTCTAATAGCCCTTGAGGAGGTGATGGTGAGTTGCTTTCTTGAAACACTGCGATTCTTGTGATGTAGAGACACCCACAGAGCTGTTTGAAAGGGGGTTCTGGCATTTTGATCAAGAAACAGTGAAGGAACTGCCATAAATTTCCAAGTCAGCATGGTGTGTAGCTTAGAGGAAAACTTGCTGCTGGTGGTGTTCCCATGCGTCTGCTGCTTTTCTTCTTCTCGGTGATCCGGATTGTGCGTTTGAACGGTGCTGTTGAAGGAATGTTGGTGACTTGCTGCAATGCATCTTGAAGACGATACATACTGCTGCTACTGTGATTCAGTGGTAAATGGACTGAATCTTGAAGCTGGTGGATAGGATGCCAGTCAAGCGGGCTGGTTTGTTCTGGCTGCTGTTTTGCTACTTGAGTGTTGTTAGAGCTGCAACCATCCAGCTAAGTAGGAATTATTCCATCACACTCCTGACTTCTGCCTTGTAGATAGAGGACAAGCTTTGGGAGTCAGGAGGTGAGTCACTTATGGAAACTAATTCCCAGCCTTTGACCTGTTTTTCTTGTGGCAGTATTTATATGACTGGTACAATTCAGTTTCCCATAGTCATACAGCCATACAACATAGAAAAAGGCCCTTCGGCCCACCATGTGTGTGCCAACCAAACTACACTAATCCCATTTATCTGAACTTGGTCCATAGCCTGCTATGCCATGGCATTTTAATGCACATCCAGATGCTTCTTAAATGTTACAATGGTCCTTGCCTCCACCATCCTCGCAGGCAGCATATTCCATGTTTCTATCACCCTCTGGATGAAAAAATTCTTTCTCAGATCTCCTCAAAATCACTTACTCTTCATGTTTAACTTATTCCCTCTGGTCTTAGACATGCCTGCCATGAGGAAGAGATTCCCACAATATACTCCATCTGTGTCTCTCATAATTGGGTATATCTCAATCAGACCCCTCATCCCTCAGCCTCCTCTGTTCCAAGGAAAACAAACCCAATCTATCTAGGAGAGGTAGTAAGAACTGCCGGTGCTGGAGACAGAGATAACAGTGTGGAGCTGGATGAACACAGTAGGCCAGGCAGCATCAGAGGAGCAGGAAAGTTGACGTTTCGGATCAGGACCCTTCTTCAAACTGTGTTATCCCAATCTATCCAATCTCTCTTCATAACTGAGACTTTTCATTCCAGGCAACATCTTGGTGAATCTCCTCTGCACCCTCTCAGGTGCAATCACGTCCTTCTGGTGTGGCGACCCAGGACTGGACACAATATTCCATCAGTAGCCTAACCATTGTTTTATAAAGCCGTAGCAAAATTTCCTTCCTCCTATATTCCATGCCCTGGTTAATGAGGGAAAGCATCCCGTATGGGAAGGTCATTGATGAAGCAACTGTAGATGGTTGAGCCTGCAGTTTAGGGAAGATTATGGAGGAGGCAGTGGCATAGTGTTAATGTCATAGGCATAGTAATCCAGAACTCCAAGTTAACATTCTGGGTGAATCCCCCTATTGGAAATGGTGAAATTTGAATTCAATAAAAACAAAATCCAGGAAAGATTATCTGTGTGTTGTTTCCTTTTATCTTGTTTGGATTGGATTGCTCAGTAGGCAAGTAAGATGTGACAACAATTCTTGAATTGCCTCTTTTATGGATTACTTCATAGACTGTTGATCCAACTATGATCCTGGTTCAAGCAGTTTTGTTCTGATTCCTATGCAAGTTCCTGGAAGCCGTTTTAACCTCATTTATCACTTTGGTGCAGAACTGCTTGTGCTGCCATCAAAACAAATACCAGTGCCTAACTGGGAGATATTATCAGGAATAAAAAAAGAGTTTTCAAAATAATTTTGAAGTGTTTGGAAGTGAAACTTTCAGTGGGCTAGCCTATTTAGCTAGTTTGTGTAAGTTCATTGCATTTCATTGGTGAAAGAATTACTTTAAGTAGAAACTCAGTTATAAGGGAACATTTTAATCAAATTAAGATATATTTGCATTTATAAAACATTTTTCATGATCGTAGCACGTCCATGCAAATGTAAAGTTTAAAGGTGTGAAAAGACCATTTAGCCCCTCAAGTCTGCTCTTCCACTCAATAAAGTCACAGCTGACCTGATTGTAATCTCAAGTCCACATTCCTCCTTACTCCAATAACCCTTCAACACACTGCTTAACAAGTCCACATTCCTCCCTACTCCAATAACCCTTCAAAACACTGCTGAACAAGTCCACATTCCTCCCTACTCCAATAACCCTTCAACACACTGCTTAACAAGTCCACATTCCTCCCTACTCCAATAACCCTTCAACACACTGCTTAACAAGAATCTAGTTACCTCTGCCATAAAAATATTCAAGGATTCCATCACCATTTTAGGAATGGAGTTCCCAAAAATTTCGAACCTCTGAGCAAATAAACAAATCACTTCCTCTATTTAAATGAGTGACCCATTATTTTGATACAGTGACCCCTAGTTCTAGATCTCCCACAAGAGGAAACATCCTCTCCACATCTAGCTTATCAAGAACCCTCACAATCTTATAGTTTCAATCAAGTCATCTCTTATACTTCTAAACTCCATCGGATACAACCCTAGCCTGTCCAACCTGTCCAACTGCTCATAAAATAATCTGCCTATTCCGGGTGTTAGTTTCTCAAAACTGATTCCAATGTATTTACATTCTTCCTTAAATAAACTATCAATACTGTGCACAGTGGTAATGGGGGAGAGATAATAGGAACTGCAGATGCTGGAGAGTCCAAGATAACAAGGTGTGGAGCTGGATGAACACAGCAGGCCAAGTAGCATCATAGGAGCAGGAAAGCTTGATGCTTCGGGCCTAGACCCTTCATCACAAATGGGGGAGGGGAAGAGGGTTCTGAAATAAATAGGGAGAGAGGGGGAGGTGGATAGAAGATGGATAGAGCAGAGGATAGGTGGAGAGGAGGCAGACAAGTCAAAGAGGCAGGGATGGAGCCAGTAAAACTGAGTGTAGGTGGGGAGGTAGGGAGGAGATAGGTCAGTCCAGGGAGGACAGACAGGTCAAGGGGGCAGGATGAGGTTAGTAGGTAGGAGATGGGGGTGCAGCTTGAGGTGGGACGAGGGGATAGGTGAGAGGAAGGACAGGTTAGGGAGGCGGGGACGAGCTGGGCTGGTTTTGGGATGCGGTTGTGGGAGGGGAGATTTTGAAGCTTGTGAAACCCACATTGATGCCATTGGGCTGCAGGGTTCCCAAGCGGAATATGAGTTGCTGTTCCTGCAGCCTTTGGGTGGCATCATTGTGCCACTGCAGGAGGCCCAGGATTGACATGTCGTCTGAGGAATGGGAGGGGGAGTTGAAATGGTTCGCGACTGGGAGGTGCAATTGTTTGTTGAGAACCGAGCGCAGGTGTTCTGCAAAGCAGTCCCCAAGCCTCCGCTTGGTTTCCGTGATGTAGAGGAGGCCACAACGGGTACAGCGGATGCAGTATACCACATTGGCAGATGTGCAGGTGAACATCTGCCTGATGTGGAAAGTCTTCTTGGGGCCTGGGATTGGGGTGAGGGAGGAGGTGTGGGAGCAGGTGTAGCACTTCCTGCGGTTGCAGGGAAAAGTGCCGGGTGTGGTGGGGCTGGAGGGGAGTGTGGAGCGGACAAGGGAGTCACAGAGAGAGTGGTCCCTCCGGAAAGCAGACAAGGGTGGGGAGGGAAAAATGCCTTTGGTGGTGGGATCTGATTGCAGATGGAGGAAGTGTCGGAGGATGATGCATTGGATCCGGAGGTTGGTGGGGTGATACGTGAGGACGAGGGGGATTCTTTTTTGTTTGTTATTGCGGGGACAGGGTGTGAGGGATGAGTTGTGGGAAATGTGGGAGACACGGTCGAGGGCGTTCTTGACCACTACGGCGGGGTAAGTAGCGGTCCTTGAAGAACGAGGACATCTGAGATGTAAGGGAGTGGAATGCCTCATCCTGGGAGCAGATGTGGCGGAGGCGAAGGAATTGGGAATAGGGGATGGCATTTTTGCAGGAAGGTGGGTGGGAGGAGGTGTATTCTCGTTAGCTGTGGGAGTCGGTGGGCTTGAAAAGGATATTGGTTTCTAGGTGGTTACCCTAGATGGAGACAGAGAGGTCCGGGAAGGTGAGAGAGGTGTTAGAGATGGTCCAGGTGAACTTGAGGTTGGGGTGGAAGGTGTTGGTGAAGTGGATGAAGTGTTCGAGCTCCTCGTGGGAGCACGAGGTGGCGCCGATTCAGTCATCAGTGTAACGGAGGAGGAGGTGGGGTTTAGGGCCAGTGTGGGTATGGAAGAGGGATTGTTCCATATAACCTACAAAGAGGCAGGCATAGCTTGGGCCCATGCGGGTACCCATGGCCACCCCTTTTGTCTGTAGGAAGTGGGAGGAATTGAAAGAGAAGTTGTTGAGGGTGAGAACGAGTTCGGCTAAGCAGATGAGGGTGTCAGTGGAGGGGGATTGGTCAGGTCTGCGGGACAGGAAGAAGCGGAGGGCCTTTAGGCCATCTGCATGGGGAATGCAGGTGTATAGGGACTGGACGTCCATAGTAAAAATGAGGTGCTGGGTACTGTGCACAGTACCCAGATGCAGTCTCACCAGTGCTCCATATATCTTGAAGTGCTTTACAGTCATGGAAGTACTTTTAAAGTGTAGTACCTGTTGTAGTCTTGGAAAGATTTCATTAATGGTTAGTGGTGTTATGTTAAATATTTATAAAACTGAATACCCCAGTGGAATCCCAATATAGGTATGATGAGCCAAGTAGATTCCTTCTGCACCGTATCAACAAATCCTATCTTTAATTGTAGGCCTTATAAGATCTTTCTTCCTGAAACTGTAGTTTTATGGAGCATACTGTTATATTTGGTTAACTTCAGTGTATGGCACTGACCTTACATGCAACTTATCTCAGTTGCTGATGTACAGATAATGACAGCTTTCTGTGCTGTTTGATTTGCTGTTCATGATGAAGGCAACTACCGCCATCCTCTTTACAAATGAGAACATCTTGAGCTAACTCGAAGAGACTCTTTCAGTTTACATGTTTATTGCCTGTTAATGATTTACTTTGCTGTACCAGACATTGTTGCAGAGACTTTGAGGAAGACCACGTGCTAGATCTCACGCCTTCGAGATTTTTAAGTTGTTTTATCCATAAGTCCATGTGACATCATCACGTGGTGATGTTGGTGCTGCATATGACATGCCTCAATAATTAACCCTTTCAGACCCATATGCAACAATTGTGCGCTGAAGTTTCTCTGGAACAAAATATGAATCTGTTTCTCAACCATGGTGTTCTACATAAATGAGGTTAGCTTTCAGTGTAAGAGATTTGAGTTAGTGTGGTGCACCATCTGTCTGATTTTCCATTAGGACTACTTTCTAATCAAATAGATAGTGCTCTGTACATAACTGGTAGAATCTTAGATTGTAGACTCAGAATCCTATGTCCTATCGCTGCAACTGACGGAGAAATAGCTGACTATCCAATTTGGAGCAATCTCTAAACAAATAGAGACGTGGCAAGGCACTTTGCCAAGAATTTTCCTGTATCATTCATTCATGGAGTAAGGGTGTTGTTGGCTAGCATTGGGTGCACATCCCTAACTGCCCTTAAGAAGATAGGTGTGAGTTGCTGTCCTGAACTTCAGCAGTCCATGGGGATCAGGTGTTGTCGAAGGAGTCTCACAGAGTTGCTGCAGTGCCTCGTGTAGATAGATCATTAGGTAAGATATCGGAGAAGAATTAGTCTATTCAGCCTGTCGAGTCTGGTCTGCCATTCAATCATAGCTGGTAGATAAAAGTTAGACTGGAATGTAGGACTGACTTACACATGAATTTCACAGAACATCAGCTGTGCTTGCTGTTTGAAAGTGTTATCCAATTCTAGTCTCTCTCCTAGATAACAAGGTGTGGAGCTGGGTGAACACAGCAGGCCAAGCAGCATCATAGGAGCAGGAAAGCTTGACGTTTCGGGCCTAGACCCTTCATCAGAAAATCTGATTAT
>JAHRHZ010000016.1:54765051-54831029 GCA_024137785.1 Ginglymostoma cirratum | reverse complement strand
CCAGCTCCACACCTTGTTATCTCAGATTCTCCAGCATCTGCAGTACCTTTTATCTCTTGTCTCTCTCCTGTTTTTTTTCCAGAAGCCATGCAAATGTTTATTTTACAAATGTACATTAGCATTTAAAAGTTACCACTGAATGTGTTTCCATCACCCTTTCACAGAGTGCATTTCAGATCACAGCACAATACTTTCTCCTCAATTCCCACTTCTTCTTTCTTTTCAAACTCTGTCTTCTAGTTTCTGGCCCTCCTTCTAATGAAAGAAGTTTCTCCCTATTGCTTAATTAGAAACCTTTGTATTTTTGAACACCTTTACTATTGATTTCTTTAAGGCTGCTGGTGTAAAGACTGAGTCGCCAAGTGTAGTGTCCACAACTTAACCTTCTCTAAGGAAAATAATCTCATCCCTAGTTGGTAATGCAAGTTGTGAGGTTTCTATAGAGGGTCATGCGACCACTCCCCCGAGGTTACATTCCAAACTGCGGAAGTGAAAATGACCCACTTCTGTGTTGCTATTAGACTGGCAGAGACACAGAAATGCACTCACCGGAGGTTACATTCAGCCACTAGGCAAAATCAGATACTGGGATCTCTGACACATTCTCATGAAAGTCAATAGGTCCTACAGAGAGCAGACAATTTGCTGTGGCTCAATGTGGATCCAGTTGAGTTTAGAAGAAAGAAAGATTAACATTTGGTAGAGATAGTAAGAACTGCTGATGCTGGAATCAGAGATAACACAGTGTGGAGCTGGAGGAATACAGCAGGCCAGGCAGCATCTGAAGAAGGGTCCTGACCTGAAACGTCAGTTTAACATTTAGCAGCATCAGTTCCCTGAGGGCAAATTTCCAAAGAGTCAGAAGAAATGCTCTTTCTATCAAGGGTCAACTGTAGCAGGAGCTGAATTAACAATATAGGAACATTCGATTAGGATGTTGATTCTCCTGCTCAGTTTGCTAAACGTTCTCCCAACATATACAGTTCTTCGCATTACAAATTCCCAGAATCATGGAAATCCAAAAGATCACTGAGATTCACAAGCAGCAATGGGAAGGGGTCTGTTATGATGTAAGTGGAAGTCGCTGTATTCCCCAGAGGCTGGTCTTTAAGATGACTGGTGGTGGGGTTAACCTGAGAGTTGCCACACCTCAGGCAAGGTTCAGAAGGCAGGACCTTTATAATGACTCAGCTGGTATAGGACTTTACCTGGTGCTGTTGGAATCATTGTGTACCACAAACCAGCCATCCAACCACCTGAGCTAACTCACCTCCAAAGTTATGGTCATGTTTGCTGAGTTGTATTTTTCATAGTTTCTTTCCAATATGTGCAATTATGAATGGGGAAATCTAACAGTCCAACTTAAATGGTACTCCAGTGTTTTTTATAAAAATCACTATTATCCCTAATGTTTTGAGTTTTACTTATTTTTCATTTACAATAAAAAAGTTGATCTTTATTTTATCTGTCTACTTTTTATTTCCTCGTGCTCCATATTAATTTGAAGGCGCTCTGTCCACAGGATTTGCGAGAATATAGAGGCATCCTTTCCAGTTCGGTTTCTTTAAGTGAAATGGTCTTAATTCCAGCATCTCCTTGTCAAGACGAAGTATTTTGGGACAATGAGGAGCCACCTCCCAAGGTATGGTCATTTAAATACTACTTGCTTTTATTTTGCTGAGAGTTCTATGGGGTTTCAGACACAACACTGAGAGCTTATTTTTTCCTTCAATGCCGTGGAGTTTGTCAGCTTAATTTATATTAACTTGGAATCGCCTTCCATCATCTGCTGCTTGATGCAGCAGGTGACAAAGTGTGCACCTTTTCATAACAGTACATTTTTCTCTGTAGCTCATTAACATCCATGCCAACTGAATGAGGCAAATAGTTTTCACTTGACACAAAAGGCTGTAAATGAGATGCTGTCCCATGTTTCTTCCCCAGCTATTTTGCTGTCAACATAATTTACTTTTCATGGAATTTGCCAATGAAATCATGCTATTAGTTCAGTGACTAATTTAAACAGTTGCAGGTACTCAGTTGGCTAGAGGTGAGCCATGTTTCTCTGAAGAGCAGTGTTCCAATTCAGAAATTGCTCTTCGCATCAGTGTACGCCTAAGATTGCCATTGTCTACCAAAGCTGGAGTTGAATTTGTCTTAACAGAATTACCAGACCATGGACTGGATTATTCACTGAGTAAGGTCACCCCATACCCCAGGGTAGATTTTTGGTATCAAGCACAGCTACCCCTTGGCCAGGCTTTACTTGTTCAACCATTGGCTCTTTGATTAATTAAGATTGGGTGGGATTTCCATCCCGTTTCCAGGAGGGAATTCTCGTCCTGTAGAGCTACCGACATGAGGACTCCAGCCCTTCACTAAACCAGGTGGGTGGTCACTGCAGGTAAGGCAGGTGGACCAGGAGGAAGGAATACTCTGGATACCCCCTGGTTAGTCTGGGATCTTGCTGGGGAAGAGTTTGAGGTGTGGAGATACATTGGCGAGGGCAAGGATGGAAGCCAAATATGGGGGGTGTGGGGGCGGGCGGGTGTGTCGGTGGCGGGTGTGGGTGTGCGCGGGGTGCGTACAGAGACAAAAAAGGGCATGGGAGGTGAAGGGGGCAGAAAGGTATCCAATTGGCACAGGGATACAGGAAGGAAGAAAGCAACCCCACAGCTTTGACCATCAGCTCACAGCATTAACCCTCCCTGATATCACATTGAATGCAAGCCTTTTTTGCTGCCCATTAAATCAGAAGGACAGCAGGAGAGGCCTTGGGCATAATTTATCCACTTAAGGCCCTCAGCTAGGTCACAGTTATGCAGACAAATCAGCACCATAGATTTCAGCTGCAGCTCTTCAGAATTGCATTCCAAAATCCAAAATGCTACCCTAAATTCTAAATTCTTTCTTCAGTCTGTTTTGTGATGAAATCCTCAAGTTATATCTTGTTTGTACTGAACAAGCCAGCATTCTCTGGGACGTATAACATTTAGAGCATACTCTGTTGCTCAGTTGTGAGGTAGCAACATTCAGTTTTGCCCTGTGATAGTGGCAAGCTTATTGCAAAGTTTTTGTAAGGTCAGTTCAAAGGGTTTGGAGGTCATGGAAGAACATTTCAGAATATTACACACAAGGACTATGAAGGTCAGTGAAACAGAGAGAAATGTAGCCTCCATATTAGAAGTGTTGATTTTTAGCTGTGCTGTCAGAAAGGGTCTCCATTTCTGAAGAAGGGTCCCGACCTGAAACGTCAAGCCTTCCTGCTCCTCTGATGCTGCCTGGCCTACTGTGTTCATCCAGCTCTACACCTTGTTATCTCAGAATCTCCAGCAGCGGCAGTTCCTACTATTTCCAGTCATGAGGCAGTCTGTGACAAACTGAATTCTAAACATACCTCGTTTCATGGTCAGATCAGCAAATGGGAAGAACTCTAATTCCCTGTTAATAAGTTTTGTTGATACACCGTGCCATTAACATCTTGGTGGAATTGCTAAGAATTCTATGGATTCTGCATTGATTGCATTTTTAAGTGTGCTGTGGGTGTTCGAGCAGTCTATTACTGATATTTACCTCTTGCTAATTCTGGCTGTTCAGAATAAGTTATGCATTTACGGTAGAATGTATTACTGTTCTAATACATTTAGTAAAGTATTTGTAGGATCCACATCCTTCTGGTTGTGTGGTGACTGTACACAATATCACAAGTGTGACCTAATTAAAGTTCTATAAAGCTGTAGCATCACTTGCCTATCCTTATACTCTATGCTGTTTCCAGTGAAGACAAGCATGCCTTAGGCCTTTTTATAAACCACCTTACCTACCTGTGCTGCCGCCTTCAGTAATCTGTGGACCTGCACACCCAGATCCCTCTGCATATCAATACTCCTAAGGGTTCTGCCGTTCACTGTATAATTTCCACCTGTACTTGATCTTCCAAGCAGGTTGAAAAATACAACATAATTTCGATGCGAATTGACCTCTCTGTCTCAGAGAGGGGCCAATTTAAGTGATTCCCTACATGTGGTAAATACTCCCTAAAAACTCAGGAGTGTAATGTTTTGAATTTTTGTCATTTTTTTTCATTTTTTTTTTCTCCACTGTATCCCATACCAATCTATCCCTTTTTCTGGACCATTTTTTGTTCTAATTCACCCAATTGCACTCATGAACTCCTCCAGGCTTTCTTACTGATTTCATAAACTCCTTACAGTGTAAGAAGGCCATTCAGCCCATCGAGTCCACACCAGCTCTCTGAAGAGCATTCCACTCAGACCTAACCCCCGACCTTATCCCTGTAACCTTGCATTTCCCATGGCAAATTCACCTAAGCCTGCACATCCCTGGACTCTATGGGCAATTTAACATGGCCAATCCACCTAACCTGTACACCTTTGGACTGTGAGAGAAAATCAGAGAAAACCTGCACAGACGTGGGGAGAATGTGCAAACTACACGCTGATAGTCATCAAACCCAGGTCCCTGGCGCTGTGAGGTAGCAACACTAACCACTGAGCCACCATGCTGAATTTGTTCTGAGGAAGGGTCACCAGATCCGAAATGTTAAGTCTGTTTTTTTTCTCCAAGGATGCTGCCAGACCTGCTGAGCTCTTCCAGCAACTTCTGTTTTTGATGCTGAATCCAAGTTACAAGATGCATATTCTGTCCCAGTGTTCGCACAGCTCTGAGATGCTCTGTTTCCTTCTTGCATCAGCTCACATTTCTGGCAAATCATCGCATAAATACATTTTAAAAACCTACACATACAAGGAAATGTCTAACTGCTAGCAGGCACAGACCAACCGAGATCTAATTGAATATTGGAATCAGCTTGAGGGGCTGAATCGCCTACTTCTATTCCTAAACACTTGCTTAATCGATTTAAATTCAATTTAATTAAGCTTTTAGGTACTAGCTTTGTGAAATCATCAGCAATAGGGATGGTTTAACAAGTTTAAAATGAATGAATTAAAATTTAATCCAGCAATCTATGGTGTTCTGCTGCATAATGGTAAACGTAATATATTTTCATGTTTGGGGTACTCTGAGGAGGGAAGTTATTAAAAATATTATAATTTTTTTTTTAAATCCTTAAGGTTCCTGAAAGAACAGTCTCAAAATCTTACAGCAGAGAACAAGTAAGCAGTCAAGCTCGGCAGAAAGGTACCTCCAGGTTAGTGACCACAGTTTATCATAAATAGAACTAACTGTGACCTGGCTGCGTGATTAACTCCATTTTTAACAGTAATTTATAAGAGCCAGTGAAGTATTTTTGTACATTAGGCTTTGACCTAGTGATGTTAACGCTGGACTGTTAATCCAGAGACCCAGATAACGGTTCGAATCCTGCCATGACAGATGGTGGAATTTGAATTCAATAAAAATGTTGGAATTAAGAATCTAATCATGACCATGAATCCATTGTCGATTGTTGGAAAAACCCATCTGGTTCACTAATGACCTTTAGGGAAGGAAACTGCCGTCATTACCTGGTCTGGCTGATAATGTGACTCCAGACCCTCAGCAATGTGGTTGACACTGAACTGCCCTCTGGGCAATTAATGCTCCCTAGCCAGTGACGCCCTCATCCTGTTTATGAATGAAAAAAACACCCAGGTAAAATTCTGGAGATCCGTGTTTGAATCCCACCATGGCAGATGGTGGAATTTGAATTCAATAATAATCTGGAAATAAATGTCTAACAATTACCATGAAACCATTACCAATTGTTGGGAAAAGCCCATCTGGTTCATTAATATTATTCAGGGAAGGGAATCTGCCATTCTTACCTGGTCTGGCCTACATGTGATTCCAGATCCAAAGCAATGTGGTTGGCTCTTAAATGCGCTCTGGGCAAATAGGGATGAGCAATAAATGCTGGTCTAGCCAGCGACACCCACATCCCATGAATGAATATTATAAACAATCCTTATCTACGTGTTCAGAGATGTTATTTAACACCTGAGGAACAGGTAGGACTTAAACCTAGGGTCCAATGGCTTAGAGGAAGGGACACTACCACTGCACCACAAGAGCCTTTATCAGTTAAGTACTGGATTGCGAAGCTGAACAGATCCAGCTGTGACAATTGTATTAAAACTTTCAATGTGAGAATAGAACAAGATTTTGCAGATGAAATCTCACATTGGGTACAATCTGGAAGTTGTGCTTAAAAGTCACTCAAAAGGTTATTCTGGTTAGATTACGCTTCAAGTTTCAGATCAAAGTCATTTGTATCATCGCAAATGTAAAATCTTCTGTGAGCCAGTGCAAAGTGGCAGAGTGATAAAATGTAATTGTTTCAGTTTTTCTCTTTCTGCTAAAAAGTATTTCTTAATGTGTTTCAGACTAATAACCTGGGGCAGTTTTAATAATGCAGCTGAAAATGGCTTTACCACTAAAGAGAAGCATTGTAATATTAATGTCCAGTCCTCCAGACATGATTAACTGAATTTAAAATCATTAAAAGTAACGTTTAAACATTATAATGAACCATTTGCCACTTTCATTAATACACATTAGTTAGTTTTTTGGCATTTAGATGGTTTCTGACATGGCGATTCTTTTATAATGTGTCCATTGGTCCCTGTGCATCTGAGGAAAATGAGCACAGTGTGGAGAACTTTTAGCCAGCACAGGTATGATGGGCCAAATGGTGACCTTCTGGGGTGTAACCTTTCTGTGATTCTGAACCAACTCAATTGGCAGAATCTCACAATTTTAACTTCTGGTTGTTGCCAGTCCTATCATCGGGTTCTGATACAATGAATTTTTCACCCAGCGCAAAAGATCACAAGACTTTTTGGGTGTAACTCCCATTTAAGATTCCCGCATAGTTTTTGTTACATCTGCCAATTCTGCCCAGAATGCACTGATAATACAGGAATTATCAGAAAGTCTGCCACAAAGCAATTCTCTTTCTACCCCAACCACAATAAAAAATTTGCATTTATCCAGTACCTTTCGCGTGGACAAACCTTCCCAAGTGCCTCACTTTATTAGAAAAAAGATGATAAGCATTTAGCGTCAATAATGCAAGGGCACAGATCGAGGGAATACACAGAAGAAGCAAAGGAGGCAGGAGGAGAAACATTTACATGGAACAAGTAATAGGGATCCAGAATGCATTACCTGAGACTTTGATGGGGACAGGCTCAACAGAGATATTCAAGAGGGAGTTGAGGTATTACCTGAAGAGGAAGAATGTGCAGGATTACAGGGAGAAGACAGTTGAATAGCACGAGATGCATTGGTCATTCTTAGGGTCAGCACAAATGAAATGGACCAAATGGCCTGAGTGGTAATAATTCTGAGCTTATTTGACTGACAGAATTAGTGACCAAAAACTTAGTCAAAGGTCTTGGCTTTAGAGAGTCATAGAGTTGTACAGGACAGAAACAGACCCTTTGGTCCAATTCTTCCATGCTGCCTAGATATCCTGAATGACCTCAATCCCATTTGCTAGTAATTGGCCCATGTCCCTCTAAACCTTTCCTATGCATTAAAATTATTGAACTCAAGATTGCGTCCTGCAGATTGTATGGTCCCCAAGCAGGGACTATTTCTCCAATTTTATTTTTCACTGGGTCATGCCTTTAAGAGAGGCTGAGAGAAAAAAAGGAGGGAGAGAGCCTAAGTCTTTCCGATTCTCATTACAAATCCAGCTTTCTATGTGCTGCTGCTGTGCCAAAGCAGTCACTTGAAATACAGCTCATTTGATTATTCTATGTCAGGACTCATTGTTACGTGAAAGTTATCCGTAGATGTGTAAATCAGGCGGGAGAAGCAAATTTAAATGTCAGTGCCTTTTGAAAATGTTACTTTTGCCTCAGCCCATCTTTGTTCATCTCCCATTAGTTTCACAAAACTAAGCTAACCTGTGGTCCATTGATTCCTGTGAACTTAAGTCAACATTTTTCATTTTTAAAATCACTTTAGTCTATAAAGGTCCCAAGAATAAAAGCCAAATGATAGATGTCAAAAATTGATAGTCTTTTTCTTTACCAAAATACAGTATAGACATTTTAAGTGGCATGTGACAGAGTGGCATGTGTCTATATGATGCCTCCTTCCTCTTTGACCTCTTCCCTCCCTTTCACTAGTGAACCTGCAGAAATATAGCCTCTAGTTCAAAAGGTCACTTTAAGATGTTGTGCAATTTTGGAATCACCTCTGGCAATGTCATTTGTGCCTCACATGTGGTCTTGTCAACATGTAGAAAGGCTTGCTTTTCTGAGGGACAAAACAGTTATGCTATTTTTCTGTCATTCAATTGAAGTGTTTATTCTTAAATTCCAAAATGTCAATTAGCCTGAAGAGTAATTTTCTGATGTTGCACTGCACACAGTGAGCATTCCCAAGTGATATGCGTATTACAAATATAGATCCATGTCAGGATTAGTTTAAAATTGCCTGAGACTCCATCTCTGTGGGTAATGTTGCTCATGAAATAAGAATTGTGCTTCTTTTGAGTGTGTGTAGGCAGCTTACTAGTAACATCACTGAGCTGGATTAATCTGAGCAATCCAGTCAAAAACTGTGAAGTCATTGGTTTAAATGTCACTGTAGGAGCTGCAGGAATTTAAATGCAATTAATCAGTCTTGAATATTATGTATTCCTGTAATGATGACCATTAGAGCTGTCATACATTGTTGCAAAAGCTCACTTGGTTCATCAATGCCCTTTTTTAGAATCCCTACAGTGTGGAAACAGGCCCTTCGGCCCAACAAGTCCACACCGAACCTCAGAGCATCCCACCCCGACCCATCCCTATAACCCAACTAATCTAGGCATCCCTGAACACCAAGGGCACTTTAGCATGGCCAATCCACCTAGCCTACACATCTTTGGACTGTAGGTAGAAACTGGAGCACCCAGAGGGGATCCATGCAGACATGGGGAGAATGTGCAAACTCCACACAGTTGCCTAAGGGTAGAATCAAACCTAGGTCCTTGGCACTGTGAGGCAGCAGTGCTAACCACTGAGCCACCGTGCCCTTCAGGGACGGAAATCTGCCATTGTTGCCTAGTCTTTCCCACACACAGTCCCAATGCATAAGGTGGCATGGTGGCTCAATGGCGAATACTGCCACAGCCTCACAGCAGCAGGGACCCAGGTTTAACTCCAGCCTCGGGTGACTGTCTGTGTGGAGTTTGTACATTCTCCCCCTTGTCTGTGTGGGTTTCCGCAGGGTGCTCCGGTTTCCTCCCGCAGTCCAACGATGTGCAGGTTAGGTGGATTGGCCATGCAAAATTGCCTGTATTGATAAGCATATAGTCAACTCTGAACTGCACTCTGAAATGGTCTAAGAAGCCACCCAGTTCAAACATACTTAGGAATTGGACAACAAATACAGGCCTTATCAGTGATGCCCGCATCCCTTGAAAGAATTTTTTTTTAGAAGTGTTTTCATATCTACAATAACATATAATCCCCCTTCTGAGCAACTAACAAGAACTGCTGTGCCACACCAAGTGACTAAAAAAGGCACTGCAGCTGTATTTTTAATGCCTGTGACAGGTTTAAAAGGAGAGTTAATTTGAGTTCCTTATTTTTCCCAGTGCATTGTGTGCCCTTCTGAATTCTGTCTTTTAAATGTGATCTATTTATAATTCATTATCATTTTACGAAAGGATACTTTAAAACTAGGCGAGAAAAGTTTCGGAGTATAGAGAGTCTGACCACATCACTTGAAAATGTTTCACACGCAGGCTAATATTATTTCAGCAAAGGTGGCCAACTTTCAACGAGCAGCAAGCTTATACAAACAGTAATTGGATGAAAGAGTATTTCGTCTTTTGTTAATATTGGTTGTTGGAAGTGCGTTGGCGAGGACACATGGAACGAATCCCTACTCTTCCATCGTGGCCAGAAACTTTGCCTGCTGCTCTCTCCAATACCTCCAGCAATGAATCAACTTAAACAATGCTCTCAAGCACTAGACTGAGACTTAATTCACAAACATCTGTATTCGGAGGCAAGTGTGCTTCAAGCAAACTGACTTCAAACTAGCAGGCATTATTTCACCAGTCTCTGTGCATAATTTATGTGTGGTTGTTGAGGGGAGATAGTGCCTTGTATTAACAGAATTTTCATTTATAAAATTGGTGACGACTCGCAAAAACTAAAAGATGGTTTTCTGCCTATCATCTTCATAGCGGAGGCAATGGCCTTGTGGTATCATCACTAGACTATTAATCCAGAAACTCAGCTAACATTCTGGAGACATAGATTTGAATCTTGCCACGGCAGATGACAGAATTTGAACCCAAGAAACAATCTCTGGAATTAAGAATCTTCTCATGACATTTGTCAATTGTCATTAAAACTCATCTGGCTCATGAATGTACTTCAGGGAAGGAAATCTGCCATCCTTCCCTGCTCTGGCCTGTTCGTGATTCCGGATATGCGCTGAGTGAGGCTACACAATTGCTTTCACTCAAGTGGCATTCCCCAAGCTCATTCGGACTGACAAGTTTGCCCACTTCCATGAGAATACCCTGCAACTCATATGCTCCACTTGCTGCATTTTTCAATGATAAAACCGTTGTAAGTGCCTGTTTGAAATCCAGTTAAGCTTCAGCTATTAGGCACTTTTGCATGGTTACATCAGTAAAGCCATTTTTGTCGCCACTGAAATAATCCCACGGAGGCTCGTATCCCATCACTATGACACCCTTTATTTCCACGTGGAGAGTCCTTGACACTGATCCACCTCCCTCAGAGCCAGTTCTCAGAGTGAACAGGATGTCTGACACTGCTGTTCTTACCTGTCAGCCAGGACACCCTGATTGGACCAGGTAAACAGCCCCAATCAGGGAAATCACATTCCATAAGGTCCACCTGACTGTCCTCATTACAATCCGTACAATGACCACTTCCATCTAAAAGGACAATGGCAGCAGATACAAGGTAGTACAACCTCCTGCAAGTTCCCCTCCAAGCCACTCACCATCCTGACTTGGAATTATATTGCCTTTCCTTCACTGTCTCTGGGTCAAAATCCTGAAATTCCCTCTCTAAGGGCATTGTAGGTCAACCTACAGCCCATGGACTGCAGCATGCCACCACCTTCTCAAGGGCAACTGGAGATGGTCAATAAATGCTGACCCAGGCAGTGAAACCCATGTCCCGCGAGTGAGTAAAAGCACTGACACAGATGACTTGAAGACACATTGAGCAGCTTTTGATGAGACAAGGCTAGAAACAAATTGCTTGGCTTCTTTATTTCAAACACGGCAAGGCAACACACAATACAGAAGTCCAAATCCCAGCATTTACGTAACTTCTCTCCTTGAGAAGTTGGAAAAAGTAACAAACCACATATCCTGTCTGGACTGTCTTATTTTTGGCAGTGCCTTTTTCTGCAAACTATAAAGTGAAATTTGCTGCACCTTTTAACTTTCAGCTCTGTAGCAATGACAGCAGGACTGCCCTTTGCTCAAATCGTCATTGCCCCCTCTGTCCTGTTACTATGAGGGTCCCCACTAAAATAACGATAGGAATTTAGTCTCACCATTCACTGGTTGATCTATCTCTTACCTGCATCTATCCATCTCGGTACTGTCACTCTTAACAGCCTTGCCTTACAAATATCTCTCAATCTTAGCTTTGAAGTTTTCAACTGAGATAATTTCAGTAGTGTTTTGTAGGGAAGAGAGTTCCAGATTTTGATTACCCTTTGTCTGGAGAAGCACTTCCTGCTATTACCTCTTAGGACTGGCCGTAATTTTCAGGTTATGCTCCCTTGTCTGGATTTCCCCACCATTTAGGAAATAGTTTCTTTCTATCTACCCAGCAAATCATTTAATCATCTGAAAAATCTCAGCACCTTTGGTTTTCTATACTTGCAGGAAAACAAGCTGAGACAATGCAAACCATAATTTCGCCTTTTTGAACCCAATAGCATTCTGGTGAATGTGCAATACCCTCTCCACTGCTTCCAACAATTGTGTCTCATTCGAGGTCCATAACAGAATACAACACTCCAGACTTTGCCTAATCAGAACTTCACATAGCTGCAGCATCACTTCCTCTATTTTGTGTTCCAGAGCATTCGCAGTGGTGGTTAGTATTCCACTAGTCTTTAAAATTAGTTTTTGTAATAGTCCACTACCTTTTCATCATTTCGGAACACAGACTCCAAAATTTCACTGATCCAACAAGTCAAATGTCACAGCACATTGCCTCATTTGTTAGCACTGTTGCCTCACAGCGCCAGGGACCGGGGTTCAATTCCACCCTCGGGTGACTGTCTGTGTGCAGCTTGCAGATTCTCCTTGTATCTGCATGGGTGTGCTCTGGTTTCCTCCTAAAGATGTGCAGTTTAGGTGGATTGGCCGTGCTAAATTGTCCACAGTGCTGTGCAGGCTGGGTGGATTAGCCATGGGAAATGCACGGTTACAGGGATAGGGTGGGTCTTGGTGGGATGCTCTTTGGAGGATTGGTGTGGATTCAATGGGCTGAATTGCCTTCATCCCACACTGTAGTTTCAGGAAAATTCACTGAACCATCTTTCCCAGCTTAAACTCGATCAGCCATCATTTTGCCATATTAACGCATCATCAATAAGTCCATCCATAAAAGTGGTAATCGGTGGCTCTTATGGTGCGAAGGGCGGCATGGTGGCTCAGTGGTTAGCACTGCTGCCTCACACCGTGAGGGCCCTGGATTCGATTCTACCCTCAGGCGACTGTCTGCGTGGAGTTTGCACATTCTCCCTGTGTCTGTGTGGGTTTCCTCTGGGTGCTCCGGTTTCCTCCCACAGTCCAAAGATGTGCAGGTTAGGTGGATTGGCCATGCTAAATTGCCCATACTGTTCAGGGATGTGTAGATTAGGTGAGGGTACAGGGGGATGGGTCTGGGCAGGATGCTCTGAGTCTCTGGGTGGACTTGTTGGGCCGAAGGGCCTGTTTCCACACTATAGGGATTCCATGAAAAGGTGTTTTCCTTAATCCAATATCAAAACTAATGTTTCCACCGGAACCCAGGAGACACAAATTCAGGTCCCACCTGCCCCAGATGTGTGTTGTAACATCTCTGAGTAGAATGATTGGAAAAAAAAAATCTCAAACTGAATATTAGTCATATTTTAAATCTAACGGCAACTCATTTTCTGATTTTTCTCTTGTGTTTCTCACTAGCCATAAGGCAATTTGGGATGACCTAAACTTTTGAAAGGCCATGTACAGATGCAAGCTGTTTTGTCTCTGGCTTCACTCTCCTTACTTAGCCAGTAACGCAGACATCTAAAATATTGCCATGGAATGTTGAGTTGGACATTCTGTAAACTGCAGGCAACCAAAGTGGTTTCTTGCATGGTGAACGCTCCACCCTTCATCCTAAATAGAAGCTGTTGCCTGTCGGCAATGAAAAGTTGTCACATCATGGTTCACAGATTGTGGATTGTTTGTGTCTCTGTGCAGTAACTTTGAACTGCAACCCCTATGGGAGAGGGTGGAGAGCCCATTGGCGAAGCAAGCAAGAAACAATTTCCCTGGAAACAATCCGCAAAGTGGCAGTCGAATCAGTTCCCGCACTGTGTCAGGTGAGTTTGTGGCTGTCACCCAGGTTTGTACCTGTAACTTTTTCTGAAAGGAACCGGGGAGAGCTTGTGTTTGTCACTGCATTTTGTGTCAGCATGCAAAGAGGAAATTGCACTGCTCTGCCCATTAATTTTGCTTTGGTCATGTTTCTCTTCATGTTCCCTTGGTGCCGCACCCTACAACTTCCCCAGAAAGTCACATATGTTTTAGGGAAGTTAGAGGTGTGGCACCAAGTTCCCAGGCTTTTGGCAATGTTGAGAATTTAAGCTTGGGACATATCTCAACATCATAATATGTCGAATTTATAACAGTAAAAGGGAGCTTCAACTTAATGAGGCTGTGCTGATGTTTACTTTCTACACTGCTTGTTCCTGTATCCCTTCATTCCCCCATCTGGTTATTCACGTGTCTAATCTAATTTTGAATTATTGACACAGCTCCCACCTCAACCAACAACAGTGAAAATGAATTCCACAGCCATTCAATTCCATATCCGGAGAAGCTTCTGCTGCCTTCTGTTCTGAATTTCCTGCCTTAAGTTGTGCATTTGGAGTTGCCTCACTTAGACCACTGAACTATAGCTAACAGTCTGCTAGTATTTGCTCTGATCCATTCGCTCACATTCTACATGGCTCTACTTTAGAAAGGACCCATTTTTTTCCAATCCTATAGAGTTATAGAATAATACAGCATGAACTGTAAGACCCTTTGGTCCTATCAGTCCATGGCAAACAAAATCCCAAACTAAACTAGTCCCACCTGCCTGTCCTTTGCCTATATAACTCCAAACCTTTCCTATTCATGGACTTATCTAAGTGTCTTTTAAATGTTGTAACTGTGCCCACATCTACCACTTCCTCAGGAAGTTCATTCCACACGCAAACCACCCTCTGAGTAAAAAATTTGTCCCTCATGTCTTTCTTAAATCTCTCTCCCCTCACCTTAAAAAATGCCCCCTTGCCTTGAAATCCCACATCCCAGGGAAAAGGTACCTACCATTATCCCTATCTATACCTTCTGATTTTATACATCTCTATAAAGTCACCTCTCAGCCTCCTCCTTCAATATTTAGTGTTTTCTGATACCAAACAGTGTCTGGTTGAATCTACATGTACCTTCTCTCAAGCCTGTCCTTCCAATTATGTAGAGCCCACACAGTACTCCAACTGAAGTGACACAAATATTGTATACGGGCTGATCATTACTTCTTAGTGTACAGATTCTAATCCCTTTCAGATAAAAGTCAGAATGCCCTTCAATGGTTTTACTATCTCATCGAGCTGAGGTGCTGCCTTTACATTCCTGTGAACTTGGGAACCTCAGAAATGTTCAGCCCTTCCACAGCTCCACATCTACTTTTTCCAGTTTCCTCGCCTCCGATACTGTCCCACACAAAACTACTGTCAGTAACCCACTCATCAAAATACTGTCATTATCCCACTCATCCAAACAGAAACCACCGTTACCACAATCACATAATTACTGCTGTTAGTTGCTTCACCTTCATCTGGTGGGTGCTCACTCATCGTTCCCCCTACCCCCATATCTTCAGCTGTGACACTTCACCCAGTCACCTGAGTGTAAAAGCCAACATGGTAGTGAATTGGAAACATCATTACCGTCACCTCCATGATAATGCCTACGGATACTCCAGGACATCATGTGGTGCATTCAAGGCAACGTGTAGCGTTAGCAATAGCGGAAGGCTGCAAATAGATTCTTGAGGGGCTCTAGAGTGTTGGAAAAGAGTTATTTACAGAAGGTTGTCTGGATAGGCAAGGCTGAAACTAACTGATGCCAATCCTTGCTCTGCTGGGCAATGGGAAGGGGGTGCTGAGTGAGAACGGTGACTTCAACAATGTCAAAGGCCAAGTAGAGTTCAAGAAGAGTGAGGACTGATGTTTTATCACAGCCACAGAAAACACAATACAAAACAATATCCTTTCTTTTGTCACATGCACGTTATTGTATGAGTACAGTGAAAAACTTTTACAAAGTCTGCCTTCTTTTGGTGACATCTTAAGTACAAGTACCTAGGTGCAGTTCTTAGATACACCAGAGGAATGGAAGTAATTGCTTAATTACAGAGTTGAAAATAAGTTAAAAATAGAAAAGCGTTAAGGGGTTAACATTACAGTGCTTTAAGGTAAAGTTTGTCCCCTCACACCAGTCTCCGTCCAGGACCTGCTGCCTGCTCAACGCTCCAGGGCTGCTTCCCATGTGCTGATCCAGGGCTCACAGCCCACGTACTGCTCCAGGCCTCGCAGCCCACGCGCTGATCCAGGGCTCACAGCCCACACGCTGCTCCCGGGCTCACAGCCCACATGCTGCTCCAGGGCTCACAGCCCACGTGCTGCTCCAGGGCTCACAGCCCGCTCGCTGCTCCAGGGCTCACAGCCCACTCACTGCTCCAGGGCTCACAGCCCACACACTCTCCTGGGCTCACAGCCCTCTCACTGCTCCAGGGCTCACAGCCCACGCACTGCTCCAGGGCTCACAGCCCACGCACTGCTCCAGAGCTCACAGCCCACTCACTGCTCCAGGGCTCACAGCCCATGCGCTGCTCCAGGGCACACAGCCCGCAGTGTTCTAGGACTCACAGGTGTGGCTGCAAGCCCCAGAGCACAAGGCCACATTGCCCGTGCTGGTTCCTCTGTGGGACTCAGCCCACTTGCTCCACAAGTCCACCCTCTAGAGGGGTGTGGGGAAGGTGTGCAGAAAGGGAAAACCACAAGAGGAGAGAAAAAAAGAGAGAAAAAGATGAAAAGACTGGCAAGCAGAGGAGCTCTGACCAGAGATGTTATTTATGACTCTGATTAAGGCCATCTTAGTGGAGTTATCCAATTGGAGAGTCAACCTTGGGCTGGCAGGAAACATGGACACAGGTCCGGAAGAGAACTGCAGATTCAAGGAGTTTGGAGATCAAAGGGAGGTTGGAAGTGGAGCAGTAGTTTACCACAATAGGGAGGTTAAGGTGGTTTTGTTTTAAAGAGTGGGTTAACGACAGTAGTTTTGAGTGGGACAATACCAGAGGAGAGAAAACAGTGAACAAGAGCGAAAAAGGATGGAGTGAGCACTTCAGTGGGACTAAGATAGATGGAGCCATAGATGGACAAGGTTTGAGTTAGAATTGTTTTAAAAATCTAGAGTAAGTTGTCAGTTTAAGGTGAGAGAATGGGTGAAACGTTGAGACAATTTCTGGAGTGAAATTGACATATATGATAGAATGGACTCAGATCACACCATCAGGAAATGAATGTCCAGATTTGGAGACAGAGGGCAACTGAGGTCAGGAGCTGTTTTGAAGACCACTGGACCCATTGTTGGGGTTCTGAAATCAATAGCAGAGAGCTGAGGAGGTCTGGAGAGTCAGCTTTGGGATGAGCATGTGGAACTGAGTCATAGTCTCTGTAGTTGGAAATTGACTCCAATGGATCTGAATGGGGAGCTGGGGGACAGTGCAAGAACAAAGATCAGTTATTCTCTGTTCAACAACCTCGTGATTTGGCCCTAGTGAGTTGCAAACTGACCCCATTCTGAAAGCACTGAACACAAATCAAGCAAAGTAATTAACAGGAGGCCCTTCTGTACCTGTTCCTAATTACTGATGACTGAGCTGTTACTGAGGGCATGAATAAATAATAAACAATCTGCTACAGCCCTAAAAAGATTTCCACCAATAGCCACTGCTTCCGTCAGAAACCCAATGATACCATTGAAAGTTGTTTGGTTGTTGATTCAGTTGACCCATTGCTGGTTCTGAACAAGTTTCAAGAGCCTTGCTGTTTGTTTGTGACCCTGTGCATTTCTGTGTGAGTTGCTCAAAGAAAAGTACATTGTACTAATTTTCCTAAACTTTTGTCGGCAGGAGCAAGGGCTTGGTCTTCTGTGCCTCCTAACGCAACCTCAGTTACACATGTCTGCAGTTTGAAAAAAGGCTTGTTCCCAATTTGTTGTAATCTGACAAAATACATTCATATTAAGAAGGAAAACCTGCCATGTACAATGACCGCACAATTTCTCTTTCAAACTTACCTTGAGTGCTGTTGTCATGGTCTGTTAACCGCTCCCCCCCCACCCCCCGTGACCTGTCGTATATAAACAGGGAACAGTATTGGGAACAATTTAATAAGAAAAGTTTTAATCATCTGCACTGCATTGTGCTATCGGAGAAAGAAAGTACACAAACTGAACTGGGATTAACCCTGGTTGTTAAATAACCGTGTCGCATTTTGGTAATTTGGAATGTGAGTTTGCTAATTACAGCCTTGGGGACCACATCCAGCCTTCCCAAGAATGTGAGCTTGTTTTGTCCCTGTAATAGCTTCTCAAAGCTATTAAACATAACAAGCAAAACCACATTGACTGAAATGAGATTATAATGGTGTTATTTGGGATATTTCCAACTGATCCTTTCTGTGGCAAATGCACAACGTGATTTCCCCACTTGTTCACAATTGCTTCAGTTTTCACATCCCGTTCCACTCCTTCACATCCCACTCTTCTTTATAGCTGTTTTTTCAAGAGGGTTCAGTGCCCCCAATTTATAAATATATTCCTGATCTAAAGAGAGAGAACTTGATTACCACTAATACTCTAAAAAAAAATCAGCCACTTATGAAGAATTAGCTAGATTTATGGAATGAATTAGAATTTTACAGCATGAAAATAAATCCTTCAACCCAGTTGGTCCGCACTAGTTTATATGAAGCAATACATGTGTCCACTTAATCTCACCCTATCAACTTATCCTTTCATTTCTTTCGCACTTCAGCACCAGTTCCAACAAGAGAGAAATTAACCATTGCCCCTTGAAATTCAATGGCAGCATGACACTGAATCCCCCACTATTAACTTTCTGGGAGTTACCATTAACCAGAAACTGGACTAGCCGTTTAAATGCTGTGACTATAAGGGCAGGTCAGAGTCTAGGAATACTGCAGTGAGAAACTCACCTCCTGCCTCCACAAAGCCTAACAATTATCTGCAAGGCACAAGTCAGGAGTGTGATGGAATACTGCCCACTTGCCAGGATGAGTGTGGCTCCAACAACACTCAGGAAGCTTGACACCATCCAGGACAAAGCAGACCCTTGACTGGCCGCCACATCCATTCACCACCAACACTGTGTATACCACCTACAAGTCAGTCATGGGCAAGAAACAAGAGGTAATGGTTGATTAATGTTTCTGCAAATAGAAAAGTTTCCAGTTGTGTTTCACAGACCTCAGTGTTGGGTCCCTTTCTGTTTGTGGCACATATTAATGTTTTAGACTGAACCGTGGGAGGTAGATGACAGAACAATTGGCCATGTGGCTGATAATGAAATGGATGGCTGTTGATGACAGGATGATTTAGTTGAATGGGTGGAAATGTAGCTATTGGGATTCTGAGTAGCGCAATTTCATGCATTTGGGGAGGGCAAGCAAAGCAATGGAATACACAATAAATGGGACAGCATTGAGAGGGGTACAGGAAGTTACAGACCTTAGAGTACATGTCCACAGTTCTCAGAAGGCAGCAGGACTGGTAGATAAAATGATAAAGAATGCATATAGGATGCTTTCCATCATTAGGCATTGAGTATAAAAACAGCAGTGGAACGCTAGGACAATATAAGATGCTGGTCGGTTGGCCACAGCTGGATTTTTGAGTACAGTTCAGTCACCAAATTACAGGAAGGCCATAACTGCTGTGAAAAGATTACAAGAGCTTGAAAGTCGCAGCTCTGAGGAAAGATTGGTTAGGGTAACTCAATTGGTTTAGGTAACTCGATCAAGATGTACAAAATAATGTGCGGCTCGGATGGAGTGGACAGAGAAGACCTGTACAGGGGTCTGAGCCCCCTGACAATGAAGAGGTCCTTTACCTGGGGATTCAAAGTGGTTGGTAGAAAGATTAGAGGGACAGGAAAAAATCCATTTCACGCAGAGAATGGTGGGCATCTGGAATTCTCTGCTGAGTTTGACGGTTAAAGCAGAAAACCTCAGTGCATTTTAGAAGTTACCTGGATCTTCACCTGATGTTCTGTAAGGCTAAGGATTTCCATTTTTGTTTTTGCCCTTTTACTCAGGAGTAACAAGGGCAATTTTTTTTAATTGTGAACTTCATAATACACTAACTCTTGAATGCAGGCTGGTACAAAGTGTTTTGACCCACTAATCTACTCCAATCAAGTTGAAACGTTTGTTTTGAACTCTTGTCGTTATTTCTCCCTTTGAGGAATACATACTGATAGTGTCTAAATTTTGGAGCATAATCCAAAGAGAGTGTGGCTTGTCGTTGAGCTGGTGTCATCAGTTCTTAGTCAGCTTTGTAGTCGCAAGAAGTCACAGTTCAGCTAGTTTGAAGTTTCTTTGACACTGTAAGCATTACATTCCACTGCTCTCTCTCTCTCTCCCTCCCCATACACACACACATATAATACATGCACATATCTCATATATATATCCTTTACCCTTTTTCTCTCTCTTACTCCCTCTAGACAGCCAGTTAATTGACATCTGCAACCACTTTTGGCTATATCAGCTCTCTTTTAAGAGAAAACACATTTTGGAATTACAAGCTAAAAATGTCCACATTACTTCAGAGTTCTGACAATCATTGGAACAATGTGGCACTTTTTCAACGCCTTCTGGAAATCTAAATCCTTTTACATATTCCTTCCAACTGACTGTATTTAGCCTGCTTCATACTTGTGCTCACAACCTGTTGTTTGTCATACAGCCGCCTTTCCTGCTTCATATTACTCTCTATCTCTCTCAGCAATCGCAGAGCTCTGGCTTCACTTGCCGTAACTTTGCTCCTACTGAGGAAAAACCTGATTGTTCCCAAACTATAAAGGAGCAGGTTACTGCAGATGCTGGAATCTGTACTGAAAACAACAAAGGCTGGAGATCACAGCATGTCAAGCAGCATCCATGAAGAGAGAGCAAGCTATCGTTTGAAGTCTAGGTGACATTTCATCAGAGCTGAAGTGTGGAGGGGACAGCATTTGTGCTATAGTTGGAGGTTAGTTAGAGTGCCGGGGGAGGAAGGATGTTGATAGTCCTCACTTAATCTAAACCATCTGTAGAGCACTGCAATCTGTAGAGCATGATGGCTTCTGTTTTCACAAAAATATGATGTTTTCTCAAGGAAATTATTACTGATATTATCTTAATTATTTGAACAGCCTGTAGTAACTCCACAGAGGCTGGTATTCCATCACCAAGTCACCCTTTATTTACACGTGCCTAACACTTGACAGTGATCCAGCTCCCTCAGAGCCAGCTCTCAGAGTACCCAGGATGGCTGACGTTCTTGTTTCTAGCTGTCAGCCAGGGCTCCCAATCAGGGAACTCATATTATATGAGGTCCAGACAGCTGACCTCCTTACAATTGCTACACAGACCATCCTAGAAGTATGAGAACCTAGGGGAGCAAATTTAACACAGTGGAGCATTTTTGTATGTATTATGTTTGTCAACCCCAAACATCTAGGAACTAGATTTGAATGCAATAAGAATCATCTGAAGAAAGGTCTAGGCCTGAAACGTCAGCTTTCCTGCTCCTCTGATGCTGCTTGGCCTGCTGTGTTCATCCAGCTCGACACCTTGTTGTCTTATGTTTGCAGTTCTGTTTCCGCTGTTGACCTAATTACTGTGACTGGTCTTGGCAGCCTCACTATGATAGAATTACCTAAACTCCACAGAGATTGCTGTGTTTGATTCCCATTTTTCTTGACTTACAGCACCTTTATCCAGCTCCTCCAGCCAAAGCGACAAGCAACTTAGCAGACGATGTGAAGAGAAACGGAGTTTGCCGATATCGAGGAATTACACTGTGAGTCACCGCATGCAGACATTGAACACAGAAATCTACCTCTGTTCTTGTCAGTCATTGATCCTTGTTCAAACTACATTAGCATGTATTTTTCCAATCACCAATATCATATAGTTTTGTCAATATTCTATGGATTCTATATATGTCTTTGCTCTCTAGCATTGTTATGTTGACAGTGAAAGAATTGCAAACCCCTTAAAACTTGCTCAAACATTCAATTATATCATGATTGATTTGTACCCTAGCTCAATTTAACTGCCTTTGTTTTCCACATCCCCATAATCTTTAATCACAACCCCGTCCCCAAAAAAAAATAGCTTTTTCAGTCTTGCAAGATTTAATCATCCCTACCCTGAACAGATATTTAGGGGAATTTTGATGCAATCCTTAATGTGAAATGCAGCTTTTTGTTTGATATTTTCATTCATAACTGACTCAGCCCTTCTTATACCAGATTCAATCACGAGAAAGAATATTTTCTCTATATTGCACGTTACCACTTTAAAGAATCTGTCAGTCAATGGATCAAGCCAAGTGTATCCAAGTTGTCTTTATAACCTTAGCCATTTAATCTCTGCTGTTGCTCTAGTCGAACTGTTCAGAACCCCATCTAAATGAAATGGAATTTTATGTTGGAGGCTACTCAGAAAATCTGTCAGCTCAGCTCACCTTCCTGAGGAAAAAATGGCTCCAAACGCAAAGTTTCCAATCCAGAGTTTCGGGAATGCGCTGAAATAGGGCCCTGCACCACCCAAAACGGTCTGGAAGTGACAACAGGAACTATCAATGCCAAGGGTGGCCAAGATTACCTGCCAAGGTTATAGGCCAGCTTTGGTTCACTGGGTTGTTGTTCTTGTTGTTTTATTTACTATTACACCCTGTATTCCTTACCCCTCACCCACAATCCACTCTCCATGACACGTCAATGTTATCCTATGCCAATCCATTCCCTTCCATTACCGAAGGCCTTCATACCCTTCATGTCAAGTCATAGCACTTCCATGGCAATTCAGTCAGTATACACCTGAAGCAGAGCCAATAAACCCAATGCAACAATGCCATTTGCAGAAAAGCTTAAAAAAATCTACCAGGCATTAAAGTATCAATAGCAGACACTACAAGTAACTTATACATCCATGTAATAAGAATAATCATTGAGCCAAAGACAAAATGAATCTCAGTGAAAAATCTATCAATCAAGCAATGTTTTCTCTTTCATGCATCTGTTTTTACAGGCTGCTGGAGGTTTGTGATTTGGAGGTTTTCAGCCAAGCCCCAAAATATATATTTTCCCTTTGTTTATTCAAGATTAACAGATTGTGGACAAGTGTAGCATGGGAAATGAGGGTTTGGGGGATGTTAGGTCGACAAAGGCCTGTGATAGGGTGGAGGGCACAGGTGATTAAATGACAAGAAGGATGATGGCGCACGGCAAAAGGAGATGGTAATAAGACCTATAAGGAAGTAAAATGGAGACACCCACAGCTGGTATAAATGGTCACAACAGAAATGGAAAGAGAAAAGATTGGAAACACCGGCAATGTGGAGATTCCCATAGAAAGGTGACATAGCAGAAGAAAGACTGATCAATACCAGAGATATGGGAGCACCCACTGACTGTGAGTTATCAATGAGGAGACATAGTTAAATGGGATAGAAACTAGCTTTGAAGACATTTGGGTTTCCAAGCAGCTGAAGGTGAGAGTGATCTACCAACTATGCAGCCGAAATCTACATTAATTCCATCTGGCAGTTCTTCCAGCATTGAGTGAATAAGGTCTTTTCAATTGCGAGCTAAAGTGACGTGTTTCTGAATTAATAGGAGGGGATTACACCAGCCAGAGGGAAGACTGGGAGTGGCCCTTTTGGAAAGGCAACAGAATATTCCT
Organism: Ginglymostoma cirratum; assembly: GCA_024137785.1. Lineage (NCBI taxonomy): Eukaryota > Metazoa > Chordata > Chondrichthyes > Orectolobiformes > Ginglymostomatidae > Ginglymostoma > Ginglymostoma cirratum. Next base: position 54,807,770 of record JAHRHZ010000016.1, on the reverse strand, counting down.
CATCGAGTGATGAAATTGGTAGTACTGATGAAGATGATGACCTGAGCTCTAACAGTGCAGCACCTCTCCCAGTCAGATCCAGGTATGCAACCATCATTGGCTTTGGGTTCAAAAGTTAAGGGTTTAAGCTGAACTCCAGACCCTGCGCGTATATTATAGGTTGTGTCTGCAGTTCAAAACCCATCTAGGGCTGCGGTATCCTACCCAAAGGGAAAACCTTGCAGGGACGTGGAGAAAGACCAGTGGGAGAGAGTTGAATCATCTTTCAAATGAGCTGGTGTAGGAAGAGCGGGCTGTAAGTTCTCTTATTGTGCTGTCTGGTTCTATAGTCCACCTTGTTATCATTGATGAGTGAGTCCAGGCCCTCATAAAGCAGGATATTCTCAGGAAAATTGTTGTCCCCTTACAGTACAACAATGAAAGTTGTTTAACTGAACATGAACTAGGAATTGATATGGAGCTTAATCAAGCCAAGCCCACAGATGAAAGTCATTTGGTAAAATTTCACTGCATAAAAGTGAAGATGCACAATTTGGATCTACAGATGCTGTACTCACACTCTAACTGTGAATTCAACATAAACCTTGTCAGCAAATCATTTGGGAGGAGATAGAGACATACTGAGCTTAAACCATGCCATTGGGGGGAGGTGATGGCCTTTTTTCTCTATTCATTCATGGGATGAGAGTGTCACTGACCAGGCAGCATTTATTGCCCATCCCTAATTGCCCAGAGGGCAGTTATGAGTCAACCACATTTGCTGTGGGTCTGAAGTCACTCGTAGGCCAGACCAGGTAAGGATGGCAGTTTCCTTCCCTAAAGGACATTAGTGAATCAGATGGGTTTTTCCAATAATCCACAATGGATTCATGGACATCATTAGATTGTTAGTTCCAGATATTTATTGAATTCAAATTCCACCATCTGCCATGGCAGGATTCGAACCCAGGTCCCCAGAACATTAGGAGATAGTAGGAACTGCTGATGCTGGAGTCTGAGATAACAAGGTGTGGAGCTGGATGAACACAGCAGGCCAGGCAGCATGAGAGGAGCAGGAAAGCTGACGTTTTGGGTCTGAACCCTTCTTCAGAAATGGGGGAGGGTAAGGGGACCCTGAAATAAATAGAGAGAGGGGGAGGCGATGATAGAAGGTGGATAGAGGAGCAGATAGGTGGAGAGAAGATGAACAGGTCAAGGAGGCCAGGATGAAGCCAGTACAGGTGAGTGTAGGTCGGGAGTTTGGATGGGTGTTGGTCTGTGAGGAGGGACGGGCGAGTAGGTGGGTGGGAAGGTGGACAGGTCAAGAAGGTGGGGATGAGGCTCGTAGGTAGGAAGTGGGGGTGGTGGTTGGGCAGTGAGGTGGGGGCAGCAGATAGGTGGGAGAAAAGACGGACAGGTTAAGGAGGCAGGGACGAGAGGGACTGATCTTGGGATGAGGTCGAGGGTGGGGAGAGCTTGTTTTCCCCAGAATGTTCCCTGGGTCTCTAGATTGACAGTCCAGCAATAATGCTACTAGGCAGTGGGGAGGCGATGGCCTAGTGGTATTATCGCTGGACTGTTAATCCAGAGATCCAGATGATATTCTGGGGACCTGGCTTTGAATCCTGCCACAGCAGGTGGTGGAATTTGAATTCAATCAATACCTAAAATTAAGAGTCTAATGATGACCGTGAATCCATTGTTGATTTTTCGAAAAACCCATCTGGTTCACTAATGTCCTTTAGGGAAGGAAACTTCCATCCTTACCTGGTCTGGCCTACATGTGACTCCAGACCTGCAGCAACATGGTTGGACTCTTAACTGCCCTCTGGGCAATAAATGCGGCCCAGCCAGTGACGCCCTCATCCCATGAATGAATGAAAAAAAGACAGAAAACCATAGAACTGTATTATGCCAAATCTCAAGCTGATGCCCATTGACACATTAGCAGTCCTGAAAGTAAGTATGAATTGTAATTTTCAGCTTTGGTAGATCCTGCATGGTTAAGCAGCAGAAAAAAACGTTATCTGAGTTTTAGTGTTGTCCTATATGTCAGATCCTGCAGTTTATGACTATTAGTATGAGCTACAGTGACCTTTAGTGAGGAAAAAAAATTACAGTTCCCATTAGATTTAATTTCACATCAGATTAAATTATTTCCCCCCACTAAGTAAGTTTAATGATGTGCATCAAAAAACATTTTTTCTAAGCTGTCTTTTTTTTTCATAACTCATACTTCCAAGTAAATGCTTAACAAGTCCCCTCTGCTTGCAGATTTGATGAATCCCCGTGGAGACACAACGTTCGCTTTAAGGGCCAATTTTATGAAACCAAAATAAAACCTGTGAATTTGAATTTTTTCCACAGTCAAGCACATAACTACACTGCCTGAGAAATCACTTTCTCGATTAACTGTTCCTGATCTGTACTGCACACCAGTTTGTTGGGGTTGGCATGAATGGGGAGATTGCTGGGTGGCACAGAAGCACAGCGGTTATCACTGCTGCCTCACAGCGGCAGGGATCTAGGTTCAATTCCAGCCTTGTGTGACTGCCTGTATGGAGTTTGCATGTTCTCCCCGTATCAGTGTGGGCTTCCTCCCACAGTCCAAAGCTGTAGTGTGCAGGTTAGGAGAATTAGCCAAGGTAAATATGGGGTTGGGGGAATGGGTCTGGGTGGGATGCTTTTCTGTGGGTCATTTGCAGTCAAAATAGGCTTAATGGCCTCTTTCTGCGCTGTAGAGGTTCTATGTTGTCAGTTCAGCATCTTCTTCAAAATACTTTTAACAATGATCTCCAGATGTTGATGCCAATGTTATTTGGCACTTGTGTTTGGAAGTTGAGAGGAACTTTCTGTCTGGAAAACCTTAACACTAGTTTCTAGGAAAGTGTTTAGGAAGAGATTGGCGACTCTAGTTAGTCATATTAGGAGTAAAACGTGTGGTGGAATCAAACTGGACATAAAATGGAATTAGCTGTATGCTCAAAATGCAAATATTTATGGGTTGGAATAGAAAGAGCAAAGGTATGGGAGTAATTTGATAGCCTCCAATAGGCTAAATGGCCTCCATTTCTAGAGTAAGTATGACACTATGTTTTCCACACAGAAGAGGGCCATTTCAGCAATTAAATCTGGGTCAGCTTCTTCATCTCATACTGTGCCTATTGTCCTCTTTCATATCCTACTTCAAAAGGTTTACCCAGTCTTCCCTGAAAAAAAATACACTGGTCTGTGTAACTCAACAGGACCTTCTGTGCTGCAACAGTTGTCACAGCAAGAAACCAATGATCCTTTCAGTTAGTTCCTCTCCAGGTAAAAGGTTCCAGCAGAAACTTTCAAACCGTCTGTTGTCTGACTTGACCCATTGCACTTTGACTTTGCAGAGGGAGCATGTAACAAGTGATTGTCATTACTGTCTTTCTGATGGTGACCAGCATTGAGAAAACTGTGGCTTCCTGCAGCTTATTTAAAGATAGTTTCATCTTCCTTTCTTCCACAGGCAACCAGCCAAGCTAAGTAATGGACAGACGAAATGCGCAAGTATAGCAGATGGCATTGAGTTGCAGCCTCAAAGCACTTTGAATGAAGAAAAGGTATTATCTTGTCTCACAGAATCACAGAAATATTATGGCCATTCGGCCCAGTGTCTCCTTATGGCACCAGGCGGGTTGAGAGAAAGGGAAACAACTCACTGACAAGACCCCCTTCAAATGGCTTGGCTGATCAGACAAAAATACAGAATGCAATGACACTGTGACCACAGGGTGGCAGTGTGAGTGAGGAAGGCTGACAAGATATAATAACCAAAGTGGCTTTACTTCCCTCTTTCCATACATTTTTTTTTCCACACACATTTACACATTTACTTAATATTTCTGAGTAATCCATATTTATGCAGGTTAAGAATGTTGGTGCTATAGGTGCACTGCTTCTCCATTTTATCATATCTTCAAGGATCCAAACAGATCCTTCCAGCACCCAGGTAGCACCTTCCAACCCCTCACCCTCTACCGCCCTGAAGGACAAAGGTAGCAGGTACATGGGAAGACCACCATCTGCAAGCTCCCTTCCAAACCACAAACCGTCCTGATTTGGAAATATACCAACGGTCTTTCACTGTCGCTGGGTCAAAATGTTGGAATTCCCTTCCGAACAGCATTGTGAGTCCACACTCAAAGTCTGCAGTGGTTCAAGGAGGCAGCTCACCACTGCCTCCTGCAGGACAATTTGAGCTGAGCAGTAAATGTTGGCCAACTCACTGGTATCCTGTGAATGAATAATAAAAATAAACAGCAAACAGCACCCTCCACGTTTGCTCAACATAGTGTTGCCAACCCTGCAGAGTTGCTCTAAGCCTTCAGGACTTGAAGATTATCCTCCTGGACACAGTTACAAGCAAACCCAGAAAATAAATTATTGTCTTCTTTTCTTTATTCTTCATTTAATTCTCTTCCTGCTCCTGCAAGTCCTTCTGTTATTTTTTCTACTCTCAGTACAGAGGGGACTTTTGGACGTGCCTTAATTGGGATTTTGAAGTATTTCAGAATGGGTGGATGTGCAAGCTGGCCTCAGGCTTTCTTCTGCAGTTCTGCAGCCAAACTTTTAATTGAAATAAATCGATTCATTTTTCAACTGAATCATCCTTACACTGTGGTCTGCTTCCACTCTGCTTCAGGCCCTTTGAAAAACAGTTTACAATGGTGCACACTCAGCAACCCACATCTGTATTTACCAAATTAATCTCCCTAACAGGTTGAAGACATAGATTGCCAAATCTATGGTGAAAATGCCAGAATTTTATTTCGGACGCATTTAGAGTATTGCGTTCAGTTCTGGTCGCCACATTACAGGAAGGATGTAGAGGCTTTGGTGAGGGTGCAGAAAAGGTCTACCAAAATGCTACCTGGATTAGACGGTATGAGCTATAAGGAGAGGCTAGAAAATCTCAGGTTGTTTTCTCTGGAGTGGCAAAGGCTGAGGAGAGACTTGATAGAAGTTAATAATATTATGAGATGCATAGATAGGCCTGATGGTCACAGTCTTTTTTTCCCAGAGTTGAAATGTCTAATACTAGGGGGCACACATTTAAGGTGAGAGGGGCAAAATTCAAAGGAGACATGAAAATTTTTTACACAAAGCGTAGTAGGAGTCTGGAATGTACTGCTAGGGGTGGTGGTGGAGGCAGATACAACAAGGGCGTATAAGGGACTTTTAGATAAGCACATTAACATGCAAGGAATGGAGGGATTAGTTTAATTTGGCGTCATGTTTGGCACAACATAATTGGGCCAAAGGCCCCATTCCTGTGCTGTACAGTTCTGTGTTCTAATGGTGCTGTCACTGGCCTAATGCTGTAAATCCAAATACCAACGCAGCACTGGGAATCAAAAATAGAGACCATGACTTCATATGTTTTATGTATTTTCAATTGTGGACTGAAATAAGAACAGTACTGTTTTAAAACCTAGAATTAGTAGGGGATTGTGTACGTTTTAAAGTAAGCAGCATGACATTCATTTTTGCTGCTAAGTGCAGCTGTCATTGAAGTGTAGTTTGTGGACAGGCTGGAGCTCAAGGGAATTGTACAAATGGAGCTTTGGCCAGCAACAAGTAGCTGATTAGTCTGTTGATTAGTGGCTTGTTATTGATGACAAAGACCTTCTGCCTGCCAATGGCTATTGAAATAGTTCCACAGAGGTTGGTATCCCATCATTAAGCCACCCTGTATTCACATGCATAGTACTTGATACTGGTCCAGCTTCCTCAGAGCCAGCTCTCAGAGTAAACAGAACCTCTGACAGTCCTCTTTATAATCTGTCAGCCAAGGCTCCCTGATTGGACCAGGTTAACAGCCCAATCAGGGAGCTCATATTCTATGAGGTCCACCTGGCTGACCTCAGTACAATTACTACAGCTATGTGATTGGTACAAAAACAGAAATTGCTGGAGAAACTCAGCAGGACTGGCAGAATCTGTGGCGTGAGAAACAGAGTTAATACTTCAAGTCCAGTGACCCTTTTTCTAAATGGATAGCAAATAGGAAAAGATGGTATTTATGTTGATTACAGTGGGAAAGACGTGAGTGGATAGGTGGAAACGGAGTCCAGAGAAAGGAAGAAAGAAGGAAAAGGTTTGGCAGATCACGGGATTGTTGATAGTGAGTTGGGGAAGAAAAGAATCTAGACAGGTGATAATGGGGACTATGAGTGCGTGAAAATAGGTTGGCTGTGCTAAAAGCAACCAGTGTTATGACAGGACCTGGGATGTGATGGTGGGTAGTAGATATAGAAGATGGTGTTCATGCTCTAAAACTGCTAAACTCGATATTGAGGCATGAAGGCTGCAGGGACCCCAAGCGGAAAATAAGGTGTTGTTCTTCCAACTTGAGCTGAGCTTTGCTGGAGCACTGCAGCAAGCCAGAGATGGTGATGCTGGCCAGGGATGTGACAATGAGAAATTTCGAGTCATTTTTGCAGACAGAACATAAGTTTCGTTCAAAGCATTTTCCCAACCTGCATTTCATCTCCTCAATGTAGAAGAGGCCTCATTATGAGCAGCGAATGCAGTAGACTAGATTGAGTGAAGTGCAGGTAAATCTTTGCTTCGCCTGGAAGATGTGTCTGGGGCCTGAGATAGTGAGGTGGAAGCAAGTTAATGGGCAGGTGCTGCACCTTTTTGAAGGTGTCGTGGGGGTTGTGGAGGGGTGTTGGGCTTGAGGGAGGAGTGGACCAGGGTGTCCCAGAGGGAATGGTCTCTGTGGAAGGCCAACAAGAAAGTGGAGGGGAATATATTTCCGGTGTTGACATCCTGCTGGAGGTGGTGGAAATGATGGCTAATGATCCCATGGATGGGGATGCTGGTGAGGTGGAAGGTGAGGAACGGAGAGACCCAGTTGTTATTACGTGAGGGAAGAGAGGGAGTGAAGGCAGAAGTGCGGGATGTGGATTGCGCACTGCTGAGGTCCCTGACAATCATGATAGTGGCGAATCCTCAGTTTCGGAGAAAAGGATGGACATCTCTGGACATGAATGGAGGCAGCATTTATGTCCCAAAAATAAAGAAAAGAAACCTTTGGTTTCAAATATTCTTGGTGGTTACATCATTCGACTGCTTGCTTTTAACTGCACTACATGCCAACCAACAGACCACCAGTTTCTCAAAACGCAGATAGTTTGATGTCCTGATTACAGTTTTCCAGCATTTCCTCCTGCACCTTAAGCTTCAATTCCTGCAGGGTTGGTAACCCTACCGGAGGCACTTAACACATTGGTAGACAATGCCCTGAGGTATGTAACATTTCAACATGCTCCAGAGACTGAAGTGTAAGTTCTGGAGTTACACTATGTATTGTAAAACTGCTGCAGGAAGTGGGACTGAAGCATAAGTTAGTCATTAAACCTAGTTTTACATTAGGTTTACAAAAGTGACAGACCTTCGTAGTTTGGGGTAGAGGTCAGGAGTTATAAACATTGAGAAAGGGAACTAAAGACAATGTTTACATGAAATGTGGGCATTAAAACGTTAAGGGTCACATTAAGACAGGAGAAATTACTCACTTTAAAGTAAAAAGATTAGCATTTATACAGCTTCTTTCATGACCTTTGGACATCCCCAAGTGTTTTACAGTCAATTAAATGTAGTCACTGCTGTAATATAGGAAATACCACAGCCTATATACACACAGCTAGCTCCCACAAGCCACAATGTGATAATGTTGTTTTAGTAATGTTGATAATGAAGGGTAAATGTTTGATCTGGACAACAGGGGAATGAGGAAGCTCATCTTTGAAATAGCCCCATGAAGTCTTTCACATTCATTTGGAAATTCAGGCAGGTCTTCAGTTTAGTAGCTGGAATCATAGATTAAATAATGTAATTGTACCAGTCCCCACCACTTACTCTGGCAGCACATACCATATTTGTATCACCCTCTGCATGAAAAAGCTGCCCCTTAGCTCCCTTGTATATCTTTCCCATCTCACCTTAAACTTTTGCCCTCTAGTTCTGGACTCACCTCCCTGGGGAAAAGTCCTTGCCTATTCACCGTAACTATGCCCCTCATGATTTTATAAACCTCTATAAGGTCAACTCTCAGAGTCCGATGCTCCTGGGAAAATAGCCCCAGCCTATTCAGCCTCTCCCTATAGCTCAAACTCTCCAACTCCAGCAACATCTTGTAAATCTTTTCTGCATCTTTGGGCACGTGGCACATTCGACAATGCAGCATTTATGTGGGGAGTTTTGGGTCCTGTATCTAAGGAAGGATGAGCTGGCATTGGAGGAAGGCCCAAAGGCAGTTTACAAGAATGATCCCAGGAATGAAGGGTTTGTCGTGTGAGGGGTGGCCTTGGACTCTGGGTCTGTACTCAATGGAGTTTATAAGGATGAGGGTGGGATCTGATTGAAACTTTCAGACACTGAGAGGCCTGGATAGAGTGGATGCGGAGATGTTTGCACTGGTAGGAGAGCCTAGGACCTGAGGGCACAGCTTCAGAGTGAAGAGACAGCCCTTTAGAACTGAGGTGAGGAGGAATTTCTTCAGATAGAAGATGGTCAGTCTGTGAAACTCATTGCTGCAGAAGGCTGTGGAGGCCAAGTCATTGAGTGTACTAAGACAGAGATAGATAGGTTCTTGATTGATAAAGGACCAAAGGTTACAGGGAGAAGGTAGGAAAATGGGGTTTAGAAACATATCGGCCATGATCGAATGGTGGAGCAGACTTGATGGGCCAAATGGCCTCATTCTGCTTGTATATCCTATGGTCTTATGGTGCAGTCGTACATAAAGTGTCAGTGTAGATAATGCACTCAACCCTCATGAGTATGATTCGAACATACATCCTTCTGATTGAGTAGGGAGAGCTATAGCTTGTTTACTTCGATCTGAGTAAAATAGTAGTGGGAAGTGTTTATTTATTCATGGGATATGGACTTCAGTGGCTAGGCCAACATTTATTGCCCATGATAACAAGGCGTGTGGCTGGATGAACACAGCAGGCCAAGCAGCATCATAGGAGCAGGAAAACTTGACGGTTATCTCTGATACAATTTATTGCCCATCCCTAATTGTCCTTGAGATAATGGAGGTGGTGGCGTATCTCATAGAGATGAGGGGGGAGCCAGTCGATGTGGTTTACTTGGACTTTCAGAAGGCTTTCGACAAAATCCCACATAAGAGATTACTGTAAAAAATTAAAGCACCTAGGGGAGGGGATAGTGTATTGAAATGGATGGAAAACAGTTTGGCAAACAGGAAATAAAGTGTAGGAATAAATGGTCTACTCCGAAACGTCAGCTTTCCTGCTCCTCTGATGCTGCTTGGCCTGCTGTGTTCATCCAGCTCTACACCTTGTTATCTCAATAGGAATAAATGGATCCTTTTCTGAATGACAGGCAGTGACTCAGGGATTAGCGCTGGGACCCCAGCTATTCACAATATATATTAATGATTTAGATGAGAGAACTAGATGTCTCCAAGTTTGCAGATGGCACAAGCTGGATGGGAGGGTGACCTGTGAGGAGGATGCCGAGATGCTTCAGTGTAATTTGGACAAGCTGAGTGAGTGGGCAAATACCTGACAGATTCAGCACAATGTGGATAAAATGAGGTTATCCACTTCGAGAGCAAAACACAAGATAGTGGTTATTATCTTAATAACTATAAATTGAGAGACAGAAATTTTTAACAAGGCCTGGTTGTCCTTCTACACTAATCATCGAAGGTAAGCATGCAGGTAGAGCAGGTGGTCAAGAAGGTAACTGGTATATTGTCCCTTATAGTGAGAGGATTTGAATACAGGAGCAGAGATGTGTTGCTGCAATTGTGCAGAGCTTTGGTGCAACTACACCTTGAACACTGTGTGCAGTTTTGGTCTCCTTAACTGAGGGAGGATGTTCTGGCTATAAAGGGAGTGCAGAGAAGGTTTACAAGACTGATTGCTGAAATGGCAGAACTGATGTATGAGGAGACGTTAAGTTGGTCACCATTATGTTTGCTGGAGTTCAGAAAAATGAGGAGAAATCTCATAGAAACCTACAAAATTCTAACAGGGCGAGACAAGAGTTGATGCAGGAAGGTTGTTACCGAAGGTGGGGGAGTGCAGAACCAGGGTCATAGTCTCAGGAATTGGGGTAAATCATTTCGAACTGAGATGAGGAGAAATTTATTCATCCAGAGTGTAGTGAGCCTATAGAATTCACTATCACAGAAAGCAGTTAAGGTCAAAACATTGCATGATTTCAGGAGGGAGTTCGATCTGGCACTTGTTCCTAAAGGGATCAAAGGATCTGGTGGAAAAACAGGAACAAACTATTGAGTTGCTGATCATATTGAATGGCAGAGCAGAGCCAAATGGGCTACTCCTGCTCCTATTTGCTATGCTTCTATGATGAGCTGCTACAGTCTATTTGATGTGGATGGACCTACGGTATTGTTATGGAGTGTGTTCCTGGATTGGCAACGCTAAAGAAACGGAGATATACTTTCAAGTCAAGATGATGTGTTGCTTGGAGGGGAACTTGCAGGTGGTGGTCACATGTATCTGCTGCCTTTGTCGTTGTTGTTGGTAATGGTCATGTGTTTGGAAGATGCTCTTTAAGGAGTCTTGGTGAATTTCTGCAGTGCATCTTGTGGATGGTACACACTGCTGCTACTGAGTGTTGTTGGTGGATGGAGTGAATGTTTGTGACTGTAGTGTAAATCAAGCGACTGCTTTGACCTGGATGGCATCAGGTTGCTTGAGTATTGTTGGGGCTGCACCCATCCAGGCAAGTGGGGAGTATTCCATCAGAGTCCTGACTTGTGCCTTGTAGATGGTGACAGGTTGTGGGGAGTCAAGAGGTGAGTTACTTACTACAAGATTCTTGCCCTATGACTGCTCTTGTAGCCAATTACTTCGCTAATCCTGTTCAGTTTCTGGTCAATGGTAACCTCCAGCATATTGATCTCAGAGGATTCAGTGATGATGAATGTCATTTAATGAGAAAGCGTAATAGTTAGCTTCTCTCTTGTTGGAGCCGCTCATTTCCTAGCATTTGTGTGATGCAAACGTTACTGGCCGCTGTCAGTCCAAACCTGTATATTGTCCAGGTGTTACAGTATTTTGACATTGACAGTTTCAGTATTTCAGGAGTCACCATCTTCCTCTGTGCTAGGTAGAACTCCAAACAGCGGAGACATTACCCAATGATTCCCATTAACCAGTTCTACCTGGGCTATTTGATGTCATGCTCAGTCAAATGTTGTCTTGAAGTCAAGGACAGCCACTTTTACCTCACCTATGGAGTTCATTTCTTTTGTACAAGTGTGAAACCAGGCTGTAATGCGATCAGGGCTTAAGTGGTCCTGGAAGAATGCAAACCCAGTGTCAGTGAGCAGGTTATAAGTTGACTCTCAACTGCCCTCTGGATAATTAAGGATGGGCAATAAATACTAATCTGTCCAGCGACATTCACATTCCACGAATGAATAAAAAAAAAGTGCTGCTTGATAGTATTGTTCTTGACACCCTTCTCATACAGTCCTGATGACGAAGAATAAACTGATGGGGTGGAAATTGGTTGGATTGTCCAGAACACTCTATACGTAGGCATTTTTCCATATTGTTGGTGCCATTGTCGATGCTAGTTCATAGTTGTAGTCGAAGGACTGAGATATTGAGCTAACTGTACAAGGCTGTGGGTGGTCTTCAGATGGTATTCATGACCATTTTTCTTGAACTGCGCAGTCTGTAAGGAAGATGTGAACACACAGTTCTGTTAGATTTAAATTTAGATTTTGGTTTAGTTTTGGGTTTTATTGTCACATGTTCTCAAGTACTAGGTAGAAGGATACAGTGAAAAGTGTACAGAGTCACCAGACATGGCATCATCTTAGGTACAAAGTACCTAGGTACAAATAGAAAAAAAAGGAAATAAGTTCAAATGTTCAGCACTACTGTCTCCTTAATATTAAAAAGGAAAAATGAAGAACTGAAGTTAAGATACGGGGCTTGAGAATTTTGGTCCAGCAACAGTGAAATGAACTGGGATGTGCAGTCAAATATGGACTTGACCCAATCGATTGGAGATGATAGTATTTCCATAAACCTGTTACCCTGTCCTGCTAGGAGAGGCCATCGTGATGGTGAGATCCTGTGGAAGACGTTGGCGTGAGCTGCTGCCATGTGTCCTAGGATGGTACACGCATTACGCCCGTGATGGAGAAAGTGGTTTGTTCAGAAATAGTCTGATGACCATTGTAAAAATTATAAAGTCACAATATGAACATTTAATCCTGACATCCGTAAGTATCAGTGTCTCATTATTAGTTTAAATAATTCATTTGGAGACATTCCAGTTACCTACGTAACCTTTGCATAGCTGTTTGGAGGTAGCCTGCTCCAATCATTGTGTCAATAATGAGAGTTCTGCTAGCCAGGACTGAAATCCCACCCTCTGTCATAACACTTAAAATCTTATGTCAAAAATGTTTCCATGAGCGGGAGATTTGAGAATCAGAGAACTGGTTTGGGAATACCGGCAAAAGAGCCAGTGAGGCAATAAGAACTTTCACAAACGCAGCAAGGATATATGCACTGATTGCAAAGGTGGAGCAAGCAGTTTCAGTAATAACGTTAAAAAAATCTGGAGGTCTCAGGTTCAAGTCCCATTATGGAGATCTGACATCAAAGAAGGACAGGCCTTCTTTCGGATGAGATGTCAAATTGAAGCCCCATCTTCCGCCAGTGATGGCTGTACAAGATCCCATGACACTATTTTAGGGAGAGCAGGACCACTCTTCAGTGAAGCTATCCCATTCTATATTTATCTCTCACCCTATGCCATTGAAGCAGATCTGGTGATTTACTTCACTGCTTTTTTTTGCGGACGGATCTTGCGGTGCACCTGTTTGCCACTGTACGATCGTGTCTGCAATTAAAAAGCACTTTAGGGGTAGCCTGGCTGACTGTATCGGTGTAATTCTTTACCATTCCAACCGTCCAGGTAACTCGTGAAATCGTCGAATGTCACAGGACAAAGAGCCGAGTCTCAGCTCTGACCCAAATTCAGGAGAAGCCCAGCCTCTCCCCTCAGCCTAAAAAAAGGGAGAGAACAAAACTAAAACTGTGAACAAACCATTTTCTCCAACCATAACCATACCTTGCTCGAAAATCAGGAGGGCCTGATGACTGTTGAAGGAATATGAAAGGGTCCAATTATCAGGAGCGTTGTCAGCTCCAGCACTTCTTGATGGTCACATTGAGCGTGCCAGACATCAGCCGCCTCTTTTGCTTTGTTTTTTTAATCTCTCTCTCCGCCGTTAACGTATGTGTTATTTCTGTGCAGAAGATAGCAGGGCAGAAGTGTAGCAGACTGCAAGAATGTGCAGATGGCCCCAGTGTGATTCAGCGCCTCCCAGACCTCCTTCAGCAAAGCCACTCTCCAAACACCTCAGCTAATCAGCAGGGAATGGAGCACGGCCCTCAGCCACTTCACAACAGGACTGCAACTAACCAGGCATGTTTTACAAAGAGCAATACATCTCCCCTGTGTGATACCAGCGACTGGTGACAGACAGAAATGAAAGGAAATTCTTCGTTCATTCGTAATGCAAATGAGAACTCATGTGAAGTGACATTTCATCGTTAAGAAAAGCTAATATCTTTACCATTAGATAAGCAGCAAACAATTCCTCATTATTCTTCTGTTAATTTGAGCTAAAATGATTTACCTGACTGGAATTTTATTTCAAGTCATGTGAGCATTGAGGTCAAGGCTGGTATTTGTTGCTCAACTCCAATCACCCAAATTAAAGGCAAGATTTTAACTACCTTTCCTAAATATAATGCGTGTACATTGCTCCAATTTTTTTTATAAATGCCCTTCTGTTAAAACCCCTAAAGCATTGCCCTGCTGTCTATTCCTTCCCTAGAATTAGGTAAAGAGTGCAGTTAAAAACCTATATGATAGAATTTACAGCAGTATATTCCAGTCTTTTGGCCTTTTGGGAATGCAACATTTCTGTTATTACAAAGGGAACTGCAGAGTAAATGTTTGGTTAGAGTGATAGATTGGGAATTGGGATAAGTCATACAAAGGTCGCGTCAATTATCTGTTTCTTTAAGCAGTCTTTCTTGTTTTCTGATGTAGGAAGTTGAAAACCTGCATTGAAAGCTGCCAGAATACATTTTGCAGCAGAAAATCTATTCTTCCATAAAGTGATAGTTTCCCTCCTGCTTGTTTGTTTTGGTTAGGAAGGGTCCACAATCTGCAGCCTGTTGGCGACCCCTATCAACATGTCCAAAGCTGTAGACCTGAACTAGGTATAACAAGATGTAGAGCTGGATGAACACAGCAGGTCAAGCAGCATCAGAGGAGCAGGAAAGCTGATGTTTCGGGTTTGGACCCTTCTTCAGAAAGGTCTAGACCCAAAACATCAGCTTTTCTGCTCCTCTGATGCTGCTTGGCCTGCTGTGCTCATCCAGCTCTACACCTTGTTATCTCAGATTTTCCAGCATCGCCAGTTCCTGGAAGGAAATGCGGGGTGGTCCTTGTGAGGTAGGGTAGTGTGGGCTTTGATTCCTCCGCTGCCGCCATGTTGTTGATGTACTTGGGGATGGGCCTGGAGCAGGCTTTACAGATCAGAACTAATTACTGAACAGTATACATGGAGCAGGGAGAGATCCCAGCAAGACTGTGTTGGAGTATGGCTTCATGCTGTGAATCATGTGCTCTAGCATCCATTGTACTGTTGACAAATGCTGCCTTACATTGACAGTAGCACCAGGCAGGCTGCTCTCAAGTTGTTGCATTTAAGACTTCATATAAACAGTTTGAATGAGAATAAAGGATGAGAATAAATCGATGGCATAATGGACAGGGAAGAAGGTTATCTAAGGTTACAAAAAGGTCTTGATCAATTGGGCCAATGGGCTGAGGAATGGCAGATCTAGTTTAATTTGGATAAATGTGAGGTATTGCATTTTGGTAAAACAAACAAGGACAGGACTTATACAATTAATGGTAGGGCCCTGGCTAGTGTTCTCGAACAGAGAGACCTAGGAGTTCAGCTACATAATGCTTTGAAATTTGCATCTGAGTTAGTCATGTGGTTAAGAGGGTGTTTGGCATGCTTACCTTCATTGCTGAGACCTTTCTGGAAAGGAGTTGGGACGTCATGTCACAGTTGTACAGGATGTTGGTGAGGCCTCTTCTGGAATACAATGTGCAGTGTTGCTCGACCTGCTAGAGGAAGGATATTATTAAATTGGAGAGGGCTCAGAAAAGATTTACCAGGAAGTTGCTGGGAATGGAGGGTTTGCGTTATAAAAATAGTTTGGAAAGGCTGGGGCATTTTTCACTGGAATGTAAGAGGTTGAGGGGTGACCTTCTCAAGGTTTATAAAATCATGAAGGGCATAGATAAAGTGAATAGCAAAGGTTGTTTCCTAAGATGAGGGAGTTCAAAACCAGGTGGCATATTTTTAAGGTGCTAAGAGAAAGTTTTTAAAAGGACATGCGGGGCAATGTTTTTACACAGAGACTGGTTCTGTGTGGAATGATGTGCCAGAGGAAGTGGTGGATGTCTGTACAGTTATAATATTTAAAAGACATTTGGATAAGTATGTGAATAGGAAAGTTTGGGAGGGATATGGGCCAAACGCAGGCAACTGGGACTAGTTTAGTTTGGGATCATGGTCAGAGTGGACTGGTTGGAGCGAAGGGTCTGTTTCCATGCCGAGTGACTCTATGACTTTGAAAAGTTGTCACTCGTGAAGCTGAATTGACCCTGCAGCACAGAGCAAAATATTGAAGGGGATATTGCATCCAACTCTCCAAGTCCATTATGGATATATTTAAACAACCTGTTCAGATGTACGAGTCCATGCATCTGAAGCATATAGGATGTCTATGGATGGACAATTAATGCTGTCCTAGCTAGCAACGCCCACATCCTATGAATGAATAAAAAAAAACTTGAACCCACACTTTCCAACTCAAAAGCAGAGACATTACCACCATGCAACACTAATACAAACGATGTTGTATTCCTGCAGTTCCAGCTTCTTGTGCAACACTGGCATTGATTAGAATTGATTAATTAATTTCAATCTATCTTTAACAGAGCTACCTAGGCCTTCAGTTCTGGAATTCAGTTCATTAATTTCTCTACTTCTCTGTCCTTGTGCTCTTTATAAAGCTCGCTCATTCTCTGGTCATCTGTCTGACTTTCTCCTTGTGAAACTCAGTGTCAAATTAAGTTTTGGTAAAACTGCTATGAAACATATTGGGATTTGTTTGACAATGTTGAAGGTGTTTTGTAAATGCACATGAATCTAAGTGCAAGAAGCCACCAGGCAGAGGGCTGCTAGGGTCAGAGCGTACAAATTCCTTTATAAAGCTGTGTTTCAAGTTTCAATTGCACTTCTTTTCAGAGCGAATCAGCCGAAGATCTACAGCCAAAATGTAGTTCCTCATCTTCCTCTTCCTTCACACCGTTCATTGATCCCAGGCTCCTGCAGATCTCCCCTTGCAGTCCTCCAGGGGCACTCGGTATGTGAGCACATTTCAGAAACTAGCACTTTGGAATTTCGGAGCTGATTTGTGCTTTATTCCATGCTTTGTCTTTTGTTTCCCGATTCAGCAGCCAATAAAACTGAGCCAGTCCGACGAGACAGTGTGAGAAAGGGATCCGTTGTCAACGTCAATCCAACCAACATACGACCGCAGAGCGATACTCCGGAAATCCGCAAGTACAAGAAGAAATTTAATTCCGAGATATTATGTGCTGCATTATGGGGTGAGATATTGCTGAGAATTTTCTTACCTGAATGTAGCCAATGTTGCTATTTGTTGCTGATAAAGATTGTTAGAAAGGGGCCAATTCTAATAAATTGATGAAGAGTTAAAAGAAAAGTTCAAGAGAAGAGAAAGGACTTGCATTTGTCTACAAAACGAGCTTGTATTTATATAGCACCTTTACCTCAGAAAAGGAATCGAGAGGAGGCATTTTAAGTCATCGAGCCTGCCTCACCACTCAATAAGAATGTGTCTGACCTGATTGAGGCCTTAACATGCAACTGTAAAACATGAGAGTAGGACTAGGCTGCTCGAGCCATTCCACTCCCGTACATCTCAAATGTCCTCATTCTTCAAGGACCGCAACTTCCCCCCAACAGTGGTCGAGAACGCCCTCGACCGTGTCTCCTGCATTTCCCGGAACACATCCCTCATGCCCCGTCCCCGCAATAATAACCAAAAAAGAATCCCCCTCGTCCTCACATACCACCCCACCAACCTCCGGATCCAACGCATCATCCTCCGACACTTCCGCCATCTGCAATCAGACCCCACCACCAAAGACATTTTTCCCTCCCCACCCTTATCTGCCTTCCGGAGGGACCACTCCCTCCACAACGCCCTTGTCCGCTCCACACTCCCCTCCAGCCCCACCACACCCGGCACTTTTCCCTGTAACCGCATGAAGTGCTACACCTGCCCCCACACCTCTTTCCTCACCCCAATCCCAGGCCCCAAGAAGACTTTCCACATCAGGCAGATGTTCACCTGCACATCTGCCAATGTGGTATACTGCATCCGCTGTACCCGTTGTGGCTTCTTCTACATCGGGGAAACCAAGTGGAGGCTTGGGGACCGCTTTGCAGAACACCTGCGCTCAGTTCGCAACAAACAACTGCACCTCCCAGTCGCGAACCATTTCAACTCCCCCTCCCATTCCTCAGACGACATGTCCATCCTGGGCCTCCTGCAATGCCACAGTGATGCCACCCGAAGGCTGCAGGAACAGCAAATCATATTCAGCCTGGGAACCCTGCAGCCCAATGGCATCAATGTGGATTTCACAAGCTTCAAAATCTCCCCTCCCCCAACCGCATCCCAAAACCAGCCCAGCTCATCTCCACCTCCCTAACCTGTTTTCCCTCTCACCTCAAGCCACACCCCCATCTCCTATCTACTAACATCATCCCGCCCCCTTGACCTGTCCGTCCTCCCTGGACTGACCTATCTCCTCCCTGCCCCCCTACCTACACTCACCTTTACTGGCTCCATCCCTGCCTCTTCGACTTGTCTGCCTCCTCTCCACCTATCCTCTCCTCTATCCATCCTCTATCCGCCTCCCCCTCTCTCCCTATTTATTTCAGAACCCTCTTCCCCTCCCCCATTTCTGATGAAGGGTTTAGGCCCGAAATGTCAAGTTTTCCTGCTCCTATGATGCTGCTTGACCTGCTGTGTTCATCCAGCCCCATGCTTGTTGCTCGAGCCTGTTCCTGTTTCTCCCCCATATCCTTTGCTCTCTTTAGTCCCAAGTGTTATATCCAATTCCTTCTTGAAGTCGTGCAATATTTTGGCCTCAAACACTTTCTGTGGTCTTGTATCCCACAGGTTCAACACTCTCAAGGTGAAGAAATTTCTCCTCATCTCAGTCCCAAATGGTTTTCCTTAACTGCACTTTCATATCTACTGCCCCTCCCCTCCAGAACGCTTGACTTCCTCATAAATCAAACATCTGTCGAGCTCCGTCTTTAAAATGACACAACCTCCACTGCTCGCTATGTCTTCAAAATTCTTTGAGAGAAGACATTCCTCCTCATTTCAGTCATATATGGGAGACGTCTTATTAAAAACTAGTTCTGGCATTTCCCAGAAGAAGAAACATCCTCTCAGCATCTTTTTACAAATTCTTTTATGGGATATGAGCGTTGCTGGCTAGACCAGCATTTATTACCCATCCTTAATTATCCAGAGTAAAACACAGTGCTGTGGGTCTGGAGTCACATGTAGGCCAAACCCAGTAAGGATGACAGATTTTCTTCCCTAAAGGACATATAGTGAACCAGATGGATTTTTACAATAGTTGACAGTGATTCCTGGTAGTTTTGTTTGTTCCACATCTTTTGTTGAATTCAATATGTACCATCTGCCATCATGGGATTAAATCCATGTTCCCAGAAAATCAGATTGGATTTCTGGGTTACTAGTCCAGTGACAATCATCAGTTCTGCCACCTACACTTTCAAATTTCCCCAGAATGTGATTTATTTCAATATGATCACCTCTCATGCTTCTAAATCTCAGTGTGTATAGACCCAACCTATGCAACGTTTCTTCATAGGACTGCACCTTCAAATCAGGAACCAACCTTATATAAATTGCTATCATTGCAAGAATATCAATCTTTAAATAAACAGTACTACAAATGTGGTCTTCCCAATGCCTGTACAGTTGAAGCAAGGCTACATCCAGTTCCAATAAAGGCCAGTATTCCATTTGCCTTCCTAATCCCTTCTACCACTAAAGGCAGATGGAGATAATAATTTTACTCCTGTTGTTAATCTGCTTATTTGTAAAAAAAAAGTCTTCATATCACATGATAGTTAGCTGTAATGGATGTCTGTTGGTTTCTTCAATACCACCTCTAGTTTCTTCAGTTATTATCTGGAAAGGAGGAATGGACAGAGTTCTGGGCCAGCATGGACAAGAGGGGCTGAATGACTCACTTCTGTGCTGTATCATGTCTACAGTTCTAAATGAATTGCTCATTTGGAGAGCCAGTACAGACCCAATGGGCTGCTTGGTCTCCTTACAAGCTGTAGCAATTTTGAACAAAAACATTCTGTGAAAAAGTGTCCTGTGAATTTCATATGAGGGAACAGACCTTGGCTTGGTGCTGAAGCTCCCAGGGTGTTTCAAGTGGAGCAAATGCTCAGCCAAAATGTAGCCCCTGTTGTAACAACAATCTGGGGAAGACTTAGAGTGTTTGCATGTTCACAACCCAGGCCCTCACTGGGAATGTGTGTTCAATCAGCAGAGGCAAACTCCAGGTGACTCTGGGGCCTGGAACCAAGGCCTCTACCAGTGAGAAAGTGCAGTGTTTTCCCCTTCCATTGCCTTGAGCCTCTCCCAAGAAGCAACTTGCTAACCATAGAATAGAATTCCTACAGTGTGGAAACAGGCCCTTTGCCTAACAAGTCCATGCTGACCCTCAGAGCAACCCACCCAGACCTATCCCTCTGTAACCCACCTGAACACTACAAGCAATTTAGCATGGCCAATCCACCTAGCCTGCACATCTTTGGATTGTGGGAGGAAACCACAGCACCCAGAGGGAACCCATGCAGACATGGGGAGAGTGTGCAAACTCCACACAGACAGTCACCCAAGGGTAGAATTGAACCTGGGTCCCTGGCGCTGTGAGGCAGCAGTGCTAACCACTGAGCCACCGTGCTGCCCATGGACATCTGTCCATGGCTCATCCACCTCTCCTTTAGACTTCCCATCATCATGGGCAGATAACTCTGGAGATTTAGATGCATCTGGTTATAACTGTCCTGACTCACACCAAGCCATGTTTACCCATCACCCCTGTGTTCATTGACCCCAAATTGGCTCCCAGCCCACCAAAAGTTTCATTCTAAAATTTTCATTCTTTCCTCCAAACCTCTCCAGGTCTTCAATCCTCCCAATGTCTGTAATCTCTGTCTGCCTTACAACCTTCAGTTGTAGATTAACCACTTCCTCTCCAAACTGAACCCTACCCCCCAAACACTGCCTGACGCCCACCCCTCCTACAGCTGACAGGCATGTCTTTAGTGATTCAGGCCCAAGGCTCTGGAGTTCCTTCCCTAATTCCCTCGTTCCCTTCCCTGATTCTTTCCTTGAAGACATCACTCAAAACCCGACTCTTTGCAAATTGATTACCTGTTCCATTGTCTGCTTCTCTTACTTGGTGTCAAACTTAATACATTCTTTTTGGAGCACCAAGTTGGGAACACTGTGTTACATTGAAGGCAGCATGGAAACCCAAGTAGTTGCTACTGTAATGGTTACTCCCCTCTCAATAGAGCTGAATTGTCACACAGCAGAAGAGATGCAGTTGATCCAAATCCAAAAGAATCATTTCATCCAATACAGTGTAGAGCTGGAGGAAAGCAGCAGGTCAGGCGGCATCAGAAGAGCAGGAAAGTCGATGTTTACGGTCGGGACCAGGGTCCCAACCTGAAACATCAACTTTTCCGTCCTCTGATGCTGCCTGACCTGCTGTGTTCCTTCAGCTGCACACTGTATTGACTCTGACTCCAGCATCGGCAGTTCTTGCTATCTCTGAATCATTTCATCCTTTTGATAGTGGCTGGAGGCCATGCATTTAGAATATGTTTTATACGTGTGTAATTATGCGAATGCCATCCCCTAGACCTCATTACTTCTGCAGTCAGTCTGGTGCGTTCTGCACCCTCTGAGATTTTCACTGTGACAGTATAAACAACCAGAAGTTATATTTGGAGCCAGAATTGCCTCAGGAGCAAATCTAGGCCCAGGCATTGAATCTTTCCAGAATGTCAGAGATGCTCCATCACCAATGATGCATAAAATGATTGTATTTTACAGCTCAGAGGCGGCGGTCACTCTCCTCATGATTCTCGAAAAGAGTAAAACACTTGGTCACATTTCCTTGTGCTTTCCATGTGCCCTATTTTCAATGGTTTTCTTCAATCATTTTTCCATTTCTGTCAAAAGCTACTTTGAATTTTACTTACCCTATTATTTCAGGTCGGGGGATTTTGTGGGCCAGATGCTGCATTTGTTTCCTCTTGTGGGGAAAGGTAGAGCTTGAGGGTATAGTTTCAAACAAAGGAGTTTGAGAAACGATTTTTTCCTTAAAGGTTCACAAAGTGTCAGAGGCTGAGGGGTGACTTTCTAGAGGTTTATAAAATCATGAGGGGCATGGGTAGAGTAAATAGCCAAGGTCTTTTTCCCCAGGGCAGGGGAAACCAAAAATAGAGGGCATAGGTTTAAGGTGGGAGGGGCAAGATTTAAAAGGAACATAAGAAGCACTCTCACGCAGAGGGTGCTGTGTGTGTGGAATGAGCTGCCAGAGGAAGTTATGGAGCCTGGTAAAATTACAACATTCAAAAGGCACCTGGATGGCTATATGAATAGGAAGGGTTTAGAGGGATATGGGCTAAATGCTGGCAAATGGGACTAGATTAATTAAGGATATCTGGTCAGCGTGGACGAGTTGGACTGAAGGGTCTCTTTTCATACTGTACAACTCTATGGCTCTGAATCTTTCGAGTTCTCTTCCACAGAAAGCAGCAGAAATGGCATCGTAGCTAGATTGAAGGATTGGATGTATACTTGAATGGTGGAGGGATCGAGATAATAGTGGAAGGGGTTGGGGGAACGTGGCATTGGAAAAAATTGGATTTCAGGCCAAGATCATATCTGCCATGATTTTAATGAATGGTGGGCCAGGCTGGAGAGAACGAGTGATCTAGTCCTGTTCCTGTTTCTTGGATTGTCATGATTTTTCCTGCCTACGCTCACTACATACCTTTCAGTAATTCCAGAGAGAAAGTAAAACCATTTCCTCAACTTAGTCATTAGTAACAAAGTTTTTATTTATTTAGCAAATCCTGGGAGCCAAGTGATAGCCTCCTTGTTTGCTAATCAGGTGATTAATTAGCCATTGAGTCTGTAGAGGGGCCACTCTTCAATAGTGGGCAGTATTATTTGTGTCTTTTCACAAGTACATAAAGGGGCTTGTACTGAAGTGCATCGTTTCTGGTGAATGTAACAAGTTCCACTGAACGATTTGAAGAGGATTAAGAAGGTCTCTTAATATCAGCAATATTCCTTGCTCAAGTCGCCAAGAATGGACCCTTATGTCAGATGCTTTTTGTAAGATCTTGCTGTGCACAGATATGCTGCCACACATGTGCCCTCATAACATTGCATTGGATCCTTAAATATTTTTAAGGCTGTGGAAGATAGATTCCCAATGATTACCAAAGGGACGAGAAGTGATCAGGAGTATGCAGGAATGTGCAGTTGAAGTTAAAGCCAGGTCAACCGTGATCTTATTGAATGACAGAGCAAGCTGAAAGGGCCGAGTGGCCTATTTTGTTGTATCACTTCATATTTCATGATGCAAAGAACATTGGCAAAGCCAATATAAATGCAAA
Organism: Ginglymostoma cirratum; assembly: GCA_024137785.1. Lineage (NCBI taxonomy): Eukaryota > Metazoa > Chordata > Chondrichthyes > Orectolobiformes > Ginglymostomatidae > Ginglymostoma > Ginglymostoma cirratum. The sequence goes on along the minus strand of JAHRHZ010000016.1, from coordinate 54,784,828 downwards.
TTCGCTGTTTCACTACCTGAGCAGAGGAAGATGGAATGTTCTTTTGTCCAACTGGTAATTTTTATTGGTAATCACTTTCTCCACAAACAATTCGATGTGTTCAAGATTTATTGATGAAAGAAAGGTATAAAATGCTGTAGAGGTTACTCATTTTCCCAAAACCTATTTCGATCTTTTCAGGTGTCAATCTGCTGGTAGGCACAGAGAATGGGCTCTGGTTATTGGACAGGAGTGGACAAGGCAAAGTTTACTCACTCATTACTCGAAGGCGTTTCCAACAAATGGACGTATTGGAAGGATTGAACGTACTTATTACAATATCAGGTTGGAAATATTTTCATACTTAATGCCAGTTTTATGGTTGGGGAATTAAGTCCTGAAAAAACACCGAATCTTTTCTTTTAAATGAAACATTAAATTTAGACCCTGCCTCTCTCTCAGGTCGTCAGAAGATAAGCCACAGCAATATTTGAGGAAAAGCAACAAATTTGCCCAAAACATCTTGATCAATATTAAGCCCTAAGAAAGCAGATAATGCTGATCGTTACCTATTTGTCTTATGTGGAATTTGTCCTGTGCAAGTGGCCTGTTGTGTTTCCCGCGTTACAATAATGACCACGCTCCATCATATTTCGTTCCCATCTGCGAATGGCGCCATATAAATGCAAGCCTTTCTTTATAAGAACATATAGCAATCAGAAACAGGAGCAACAGGAAGCCATTCAGCCCTTCAAGTCTGCTGTGCCATTCGGTAAGACCATAGCCGATTGTGCTCCTCATAACTCTCTTTGGCAATAATTCTAGTCTTGAATGCATTCAAAGCCTCGGATTCCATTATGTTCGAGAGAAGAGAATTCTAAACACTGACAATCCTTGGAGAAAATACATTCCTCCTCATTGCCATCTTAAACAGAAGATGCCATGTTGTGAAACAGCACCTTTAGTTACAGAATTTCTCTTGAGAGGAAATTTCTTCTCAGCAGCCACCGTGTCAAAGTTTTTTACAGCACCCGTAGTACAACCATGACTTCAATTTGGTTTACCTTCCACTGTACAATGTTGGGCTTCATCGCTCACTCTTGTGTTTTTCAGCACATCTACCTTGACTTTTATTAAGTCAGAAGTCACACAAAACCTGTTGGACTATAATCTGGTTTTGTGTGACTTCTGACTTTGTCCACTCCCTTCCAACACCAGCACCTCCACATCTTGACTTTTATTGTAATTCACATCTCCTCCTTATGCCCATTCGCCACAGTTTAGGATCATCTGCAAATCTTGTGTTGCGTGTTGCTGAAATTAAAAACATTGATGCAAATGAGGAATAATCGGGGATCTCAACACTTTGACCTAAAGGACTTGGTTCAGTATCTCCCACTTCCATCACTTCCCCCAACCCCCAAGCACAAACATCACTATCCTAGCAAGCTCCAGTTGTTACCTTGCTCTTCAGGTCAATTTCTTAACCACATCCAGGTTTCACCCCTTAACTTCCAGTTTCGAAAGCAACCTTACTGAGGGACTTCTCCGAAGTGCCCTATGAAAATTTCAGTAGACCACATTGTGTGGTTTTCAGCTGAGAGCACAGAATGTTACTTCCCCTTAAAATTAAGGAAGTTGGCCCAGTAGGAACTTCTCATTCTCGTACAGTGTTAGCTGTCCTTGAACAGATCCTTACCTCACTGACTCATCATCTGCAGAAACTTGATCCACTCATTGCTCAATAATTAGTGAAAGATCGATATTGTTTCCTATATTATATTTACGTTGTTCCACATAAAATATCGGCTTTTCTTTTCCTGTTCTGTCTGATTTTCAGTGACTGCATAGTATTGATAACCATCAACACCTTCCTTCGTATGCATGCCTGGAGGTTCACAGCACTATTCCTTTTGAATTCCTTTGTTTTGAACCCATTAAGCATCTGTTGAAGGAGCAAATTACTGCAGATGCTGGAATCTGTACTGAAAACAAAAAATGTTGGAGATCACAGCAGGTCAGGCAGCATCCCTGGAGAGAGAGCGAGCTAATGCAGATGTTGGCTTGCTTTCTCTCCATGGATGCTGCCTGACCTGTTGTGGTCTCTAGCACATTTTTATTTTAAGCATCTATTGAACCTAAACCTTGATAATATCAAAGTTTAAGTCAACTTGACTTCCTTCCACTAATACAGAAGTTGTTACCATGGACATCTCTAGTGATTGCTTTCTGGAGGTCGTCATTAAAGTGTATTAGATAATTCCTCGACATCAATTAAATTCCCCATTGGATTCCTCTCTGAGCATCTTCTTGGAGTTCACAAGCTGGAACAACTGAATGCTATTGCATTGGCATCTTCAACCATCTTCATTTCCAGTCACTAGTTTGTCTCTCTGACCATCTTTTTCCTATGTCTTTGAAATATCCTGTGATGTTCCCTTGTCCTTCTCTCTGCTTGATGCAGTTAATTTATTCTTCCTATTTATCCCAGGATTGATCTACTCAGTCAGGGTCATGTATTTGAATTGCTGTTGACTTTAGATGTGCATTCTGAATGGAGGCATAAATAAATCATTTTCCTCTCCGGTTTTTTCTCGATGCTTGTACACTGGTAGTTGGCCTGTTTCAAATGTTTGGTCCTCAGTCGCATTGAATTCCAAATCATTCGGAACGTAATTGTGTGGTAATCACAATTGCCCAAGGACATCACCAATTCCATTTTCTGTACACTGTCAGGGTCATTTACCATTAAAAAACATGAGCTGAAAGATACTTCCTGTGGTTTCTACAATGCAAAGGACTGCGAAGCAATCATGCATTGCTTTTACCTTTTTTCCATTGAGTGGCACGGTGGCTAGTACTGCTGCCTTACAGTACGTGGGACTCAGGTTCAGTTCCAGCCTCAAGTGTGTAGAGTCTGCACGTTCTCCCTGTGTCTGTGTGGGTTTACTCCGGGTGCTCTGGTTTCCTCCCACAATCCAAAGATGTGCAGGTTACGAGGATTGACCACGCTAAATTGCCCGTAGTGTCCAGGATGTGCAGGCTAGGTGGGTTAGCTATGGGAAATGCAGGGATAGGGTGGGATGCTCTTCAGCGATTTGGTGCAGACTTGATGGGCTGAATGGCTTCTATCTGTACTATAGGCATTCTATGATAACTCTAAGCCAATTGAGCAAACTTAGCAGGCCAAGCAGCATCAGAGGAGGAGGAAGGCTGACATTTCAGGCCTAGGCCCTTCTTCACCTTGTTATCTCAGATTCTCCAGCATCTGCAGTTCCTACTACCTCTGAGCAAACTTATTTTACATTGGGTTGGTTACAATCCTACAGCGCCATAGCCTTTCTGTTTCTCCCTTCCCTCAATATCACTTCACAAGGCCGTTGTGCCTTCCAATCAAGGAAAACCTGGAGTGCAGTACTGAGCAATTGCTCATGTTTTCAGGTGAGGCACCAAGCCAAGGCCCAATCACCACATCACATCCCTTGGGCCCTGTTTTGAGGCGTCCTGGTCATTTTTATCCTTCAATAAATATGGCATAAACAGAGAATCTGATCATTATCCCATTGTGGTTTGTGGAATGTTGCTGTGTTTACATTATCTGTCAACTTTCCTATGCTACACCTGTGGCTGCATCCCAAAGTTCTTACTTGGCCGTAAAGCACTTTGAGATGTCTGTCGTTGCAAAAAGTGCAGTTTTAGTTCAGGTCTTTCAAACCTTTTGAGTTAATTATTCTGAACTGATAGACTGTGACAAAACCCTTGTGTTATTTTTAGTTTCCTTCCTGTTGGGTACTATTGCCTTCACGGGCCACTTCCTTTACCTCCCAGCTGTCTCTGAAATACTCAATGACACTCTCCCTTTACATTTCTCGTCTAATCTCACTGAACAGGCACTGCCTGTAAATGTTGTATTGTCACCACCTACTGGGGTAATCATGGACCTGTAAGTCCAGTGATATCATCATGCATCATTGCACCCATGCACATTCCAATTCAAGACTTCCTGTACAAACACATCTCAGAGTCAAGCTTATGCAATTGAAAAAAAGTGTCTCGTCCCTTTACTTTCGCAGTTCAAGTGTACCAAAAAAGGAAAATATTCGCAGGGAGTCGTTAGCTAGCTTATTCAAAGAGCTAAACAGCCTCTTTACATGTACTCTGTTTGACAGGAACAGGACATTTGGCCCATCAAACCTGCCCTATCATTCAGTATGCGCATGGCTAATTGAACACTTCAATGCCTATTATCCACTCCATCCCCATAACCCTGTACACCATTGATTATTGAAAATCTCCCAATCTCTGCTTAAAACATACTCAAACTCTAAGCTTCCGCAGCCTTTGAAGGTAGACCATTCCAAAGATTCAAAAGCCTCTGATATTAAAATTATTTCTCCACATCTCGGTCCTAAGCGGCATCTCCCTTATTTTAAAAATGTGCCATTGGCTTGAGACTCCCCAACCAGAGTAACCATCTAAGCTGCATCTACTCTGTCTATCCCTGTAAGAATTCTGAAAGTTTTAATGAAATCACTTCTCATTTTCTTTGAAATTGCAGAGAATGCGGGCCCAGCTTGCCTAATCTGTCTTCAAAGGCCAGTTCTGCCATTCCTGGGAATAAATTTGGTGAATGTTTGTTGCAATTGCTCTACGGCAATAATATGTTTCCTGAAATAAGGAGAAAAAAAATTGCACATAGTACTCAAGGCACGGTCTAACAAAGTTTCTAAGTGATTGAAGTAAGACTTCATTACTCCTGAACTCAAATCCTCTTACAATTAAGGCTAACATTCCATTCACATCTTCATCAGAATCTTCAGTGGCTTTCTGACGTGGACACCTAGTTCCCTTAGTACATCTACACTTTCTAACCTCCTACCATTTAAGAAATGCTCTGCACATCTGTTCTTCTGACCGAAGTGCATAACCTCACATTCTGCCACATTATATTTGATCTGCCATGTTCTTGCCCAAGCATTATGCCTGTCCATTCATTGGCCATTTGGGGCCAAATTGGTGACAATGCTGGGATCTTACCAAACCTGGCACCCCCAAGCAGCATGCCGTGGAGCCTATAAAGCGTCCTCTACTTCTCTCTCTGTCCCTCAGAGATGGTCCTGCAATGGGGTTACAGCGATGTCCACCAGGCAGGCCACAGAGAAGGTCCCACTCCATAATAGCGGCCTGGCATGGTAGCCATGCCCACAAATAGCAAGTTCACATGACCTATGAGAGACCTTCCATCGCAAGGTATCCTTAAACTTTCTGGGCAGCAAAATCCCACCCCAGAACTTTCAGGGACCATGCTGCACGCCCTCTCACCTTTCAATAAGATCACTTTTGGCCTGAACTCGATTTCCATACCAAGGGACGCAAGACCGGTTCAGACCAGTCTGTCATTTCCTTCTGCTTTATTCTTCAGGCAGGAGACATCATTAGTGGTGTCTTTTGATCCCAGCTTCAGAAACTTTTACAACATATTCAGATTCTGCGCTGTGATCCCAAACGTTCCCACTTTTTTTTTCCATACATTAATTTCCTACTCAACTTGGGATAATATTCATTTTTCTAGCAATTCATTTGGCTTCAGATCTCTTCTTACATGCAGTCTCTCCTTCCCGTCCTCTCTATGCCCTGAAGCTTGCATACATGGTTTATGATATTTGCCTCTGTACTCATTTCATGCTTCCTACTGGACTATGCTGGAGTTGCCTTTTCCAAGGCAGTCCTTCTTATACCGGAGACAATGTTAGCTATGAAAGGAAGTACCATCATTATAGTTACAGCAATTTACTGGTCACCTGTAAAGTCTAAACCTGTTAAGTTTACTGGTTAAGTCATCTGGTAACCATCTTTCCTTTGGGTTCAACACTTGCAGAGAAAATTTTCCTTTCCTTCAATTGTGTGCCTACTTTAATTATCCCAATCTTCTTCCCTACATTACAACGATGAATATAATTCAAACGCACTTTACTGCATAACGTTACAGAATAGTTTGACAGATACGCGGTTGACTTCCTCACCGATTTCTCCTTCAAATCTCTTTATAGTTACTTGATATTTTCTGCCTCCCTTGGTCACTGCACAACAAACAGTGTTCCTTTTAAGTTATTTCATTAATTTACTTCCCTCATGTTTGAGCCTCTTCCTTTCTTTCCCCTCCGTCCAGCTGACTGGTCCTTGCCTGGAGCCATTCCCAAACATTTGCTTCTGGGGACCTTTCCAGAGGGAAAAGCCAGTTTGAAAAAAATAGCAATAGTTGGAAATAAATGTACAGGTCATTCTGGGACTTCATTTGTACTTTACAAGGTGAGTTTTTGATTTTGCAAATCAAACTCGCTTGGAGGGCCTTATCTAAAACCTTCTAAAAATCCAACTACTCCATGTCCATAGACTCCCTAAATCAATTTTGTGAGTAACACCCTCAAAAAACTCCAAGTTTGTGAAAGCACTGAATCCCTACAATGTGAGACCAGGCCACTTGGCCCATTGAGTCCACACTGACCCTCTGAAGACCATCCCACTCAGACCCAATCCCTGTAGCCCTACTTTTCCCAGGCTAACCCACCTAGCCTGCACCTCCCTGGACACTATGTGACAATTTAGCATGGCCAATTCACCTAAGCTGCACATCTTTGGACTGTGGGAGGAAACCGGAGTGCCCCGAGGCATCTGACCCAGACACGGGGAGAATGTGCAAACTCCACACAGACAGTCGCCTGAGGCTGGGTCCCTGGCACCGTGAGGCAGCAGCGCTAACCACCAAGCCACTGTATTGCCCCTGGTTTTCTATTCACAAATTTATGCTGAACATGTCCAATCAGATCATTAAGATCCAAGTGCCAATTTATCGTGTCCTTTCTGGCAGTTTTCAGCATTTTCCCTACTCCTGATGTAAGGCTGACAAGTCTGTAGTTCCCCTGCTTTCAGTCTCGCTCCTTTCCTGAATACAAGGGTTTGACCATTGAGTCTTGTTCACCAATTTGACTGTTTTTTCTATCAGTGTTGTTGATGCTTACTCTTCTTCTGAGCAGAAAGTGCCAAGTGAAGCAGCCCATGTTTGATGGATATATGAACGGAAAATGCTGCAAATATTCAGGCGGAGAGAGAGAGAGGAGAGGGAGAGAGAGAAACAGAGTTAAACCTGATGGCCTTGAGTTAGAATGGGAATAAGCTAGAGACGTGACAGAATTGAAATAAGACCACAGGCAAGAAACCAGGGGAGGGAAGGAGAGGAAAGAACCAAAACCTGTCCTGATAAGGATAAAGCAGTAACACTTGGATATGATATACACTGCAGGAAGTTCCAATTTTTTTAGGTATACAGGACACATTCAAAATAGTTGCATCATCTCTAAATGAATGTTAGGATGGCCGAGTGGTCTAAGGCGCCAGACTCAAGGAGTAAAGTCCTTCCCCAGAAAGCTGGGTGTTCTGGTCTCCAACTGGAGGTGTGGCTTCAAATCCTACTTCTGACACACGTTTGTGAGGTCCCCTGTAGTACAGTGGTTAGCATCTTTGCCTGTGGAAGACCAGGGTTCATTGCTCGAGAGGACCCAAGTATTCTGGGCGGCTCAGTGGTTAGCACTGCTGCCTCACAGTGCCAGGGACCCGGGTTTGATTCCAGCTTTGGGCGACTGCCTGTGTGGAGTTTGCATATTCTCCCCTTGTCTGCATGGGTTTCCTCCTACAGTCTAAAGATGTGCAGGCTAGGTGGATTGGCCATGCTAAATTGCTTATAGTGTCCAGGGAAGTTTCGGTTAGATGGGTTAGACATGGAAAATTAGGGGAATGGGTCTGGGTGGGATGCTGTTTGGAGGGGCAATGTGGACTTGTTGGGCAGAAGGGCCTGTTTCCACACTGTAGGGATTCTGTGATCTTAACACAAATTTCACTGTTTTTTGCTTCAGTGAACAGCAGGAGAGAGCAAACCAATAGCAGTGTGACTCCCTGCACCTGTTCTTTTAAAAAGAACTGGGGGCATAGATAACAATGTGAAATAAATACCTAAGTAAAAGACGTGAAATTGGCCTGATTCTTCCAAGGAGTGTCAATCACAGTTGGATTCTCACTCTGCTCATTTTATTTTCACCTCAGGGCAGAGAGCCACTTTTCCAGCTGGGAATTCCAAGCCTGGCTCCTTCGGCATTGCAGAACTTAGCGCAAATCGACAAAGTTGCCCCAACATGCAGGATAGTGGAGAGATGTCAAACCACAGCCCTGTTTGTAACTGTCAATGGAGTGTGTGATGAGGTTTAACTATCCAGCTGCACATTTGACAGCTGCTCTGAAAGTTTAACTATGCCAGGTAAATGTGGGATTGTTTAAAGGGTTACAATGTTAGGTAGGTGGGGTGCTACGTTGCCAGGTAAATAGGGTATCACATTGCGAGTGAAGTAGGGTGCCTGGTAAATAGGGTATCACATTGCGAGTGAAGTAGGGTGCCTGGTAAATAGGGTATCACATTGCGAGTGAAGTAGGGTGCCAGGTAAATAGGGTATTACATTGCGAGTGAAGTAGGGTGCCTGGTAAATAGGGTATCACATTGCGAGTGAAGTAGGGTGCCTGGTAAATAGGGTATCACATTGCGAGTGAAGTAAGATGCCAGTTGGGTAGGCTATCACATTGCCAGTAAAGTAGGGATCTAGGTGGGTAGGGTGCCAGTGTCCAAGCACACCTATGGTGGTTACAAAAGGTTCCATCCTTAGCACAATATGATACTAATTGGGAGAACTCACTACATCCTAGATTCAAACTTGAGAGAAACATTGAGGTAAATGCTGCCATTTCTGCTGTATCTATTCTAAACACTCTTTTTAAAAATGCTTTCTTTCAGTTTTGTTACAAGAGCATGCTTCTAAGAATTACCTCACACAATTAGCTGGGCTAAATTTTAATGAGAATCTCTCGCCATGTGGGCCCTAACATCCACACCTATGGCAATTGCCTTTTCAAACTTAGAATTAGCAGAGTTTGCTGTCTCTAATGTGTCTTTTATTGTGTCTTGGCAATATCTTGGCATCAGTTAAACCTTTCTGGATGGAATTCCTTCTAATATAAACTGTCATTCTGAAATAAATTTGCTTAAAGTTTGAAAGTTAAATGTTAAAGAAATGTCCAGGAAATGCTGGGATAACAAGGTGTAGAGCTGGATGAACACAGCAGGCCAAGCAAATTCTCAGGTTCTCCTGGAAATGCTGTTGTTTTGTTTCCTCCACGCCACCAGTCTGTATTAGGCCATATCTGTAATGTTGCACTGTGACCAGCTGGTGGGGCTACAAACCACAGGCTCAGCATCACAGTGCCACTCAGATGCTGCTTAAAGACCACAGCAAAGAAAATATCAAATGTTGTCCACAAAGACCCACCAATGTGTCTTGGCTTTTGCCTTCAGGAGGTCATTGGGAACTGTTGTGGCAATATTCTTGTAACATAAGAATTAGACGTGGGTTGCACTGGGCTACAAGATTTATTGTTCAGTGGTTAGCACTGCTGTCTCACAGCACCAGGGACCCAGGTTCAATTCCATCCCCTTGGGCAACTGTCTGTGTGGAGTTTGCACATTCTCCCCGTGTCTGCATGGGTTTCCTCCAGGTACTCCTAGATATCCCTCCAGGGATGCCTAGATTAGGTGGGTTATAGGGGGATGGGTCTGGGTGGCATGCTCTGAGGGTCGGTGTGGACTTATTGGGCCGAAGGGTCTGTTTCCACACTGTAGGGATTCTATGATCTTCTTTGATTTAAAAAATCTATTACAGTTCATGCTATATGCATGTATTAAAGTAATTAGTACTTCAAAGGCTGGGCTAATATTATGGTATTCATTTACAAGCTGTAGTGTATTTCCTCCAGCGTGGCATGCCTCAAGCCCCTGATGTCAACATCCTGGGGTTACCATTTATCAGAAACTGAACTGGACATGCTGTAGGCTATACGAACAGGCTTGGAATCTTGCAGTGAGTAACTCACCTCCTGACTCCCAAAGCCTGCCCGCTATCTACAAGGCACAAGTTAGGAGTGTGTTGGAATTCTCCCCACTTACCTAGATGGGCGTAGCTACAATAATCAGGACCTACAATAATCATCCAAGACAAAGCTGCCCATTTGATTGGCACCACATCCACAAACTTTCTCTCCCTTCACCATCAATGCTCAGTAGCAGCAGTGTGTACTATCTATAAGATGCACTGCAGAAGTTCACCAAGACTCCTTAGACAGCACTTTCCAAACACAGAACCACTTCCATGTAGAAGGACAAGGGCAGCAGGAACACCACCACTTGCAAGTGCCCTTCAACTCACCATCACTTGGAAATATTATTGCCATTCCTACTCTGTTGCTGTGTCAAAATTGTGGAATTTCCTCCTTAACAGCATTGTGGGCCTCCCTGCAGCAAATGGACTACAGCAGTTCAAGAAAGCAGCTCACCACTAGCTTCTCAAGTGCAGCTAATGATAGCCGATAAATGTTGGCCCAGTCAGTGACGACCACACCCCATGAATTAATGTGAAAAAAGCTTGGCCCCAGTTAAAAGCCATAACCTTTTACCCTCAGGTCATGTGCGGTTAAATGCTTTATTGCTCTGTGATAATATTACGACTATGTTTCTTAAAGATTTACTGCATGGCAGCTCATAGGAATAACACAACAGCATACGGTAATTTAAATAGAATACAAAAACAGAAATTGCTGGCAAAACTCAGCAGGTAAGGCAGCATCTGTGGAGAGGAAGCAGAGTTAATATAAAGCATGCAATAATTAATGTCCATCCTTTACAGAGTATTATAATGACCAATTGTCTCTCTCTAATGAGAGAGCAGCTCTATGGTCCAGTAGGACTGTGGCAATAACTTTATATTATGCTTGCTGCCACTTTGAAATCAGTCTTACTGTGGAGCAGTTGCTAGTCACCGTGCTAACATAGCAAAGATGAAAGGAATCCCTGCATGTGAATTTGATTTTGTTGGTTGAGATGAGAATGAGTTTTGCAGTTCTCTTAGGTTTGCATTTTAACTCAAACCGCAATTGTAATTAAAAGGATTTGAAGGTGAGTCACTGGACCCTAAACATCAACTCTGCTTTCTCTCCACAGATGCTGTCGGGTGTGCTGAGTTGTTCCAGTAATTACTGTTTTCAAAGGCTTTATGGATCACATCCCTTTTTCTACCTGTCATTGGTACCAAGATAGACCATGATTGTTGACTATTCACACATTCACCCTCAAGTTGCTCCTCAGCGATACCTTTGACTCTAGCACTGAATTCACATCATAGAATCCCTGTGGTGCGGAAAGAGGCTATTTGGCCCATTGAATTTGCACCAATCCTCTGAACGGCATCCCTCCCAGGCCCTCACCCTTTCCCCGCAATGCACCCTTTACCATGGCCAGTCCACCTCACCTGCACATCTTTGGACTGTGGGAGGAAACCAAAGCACCCCGAGCAAACTCACGCCAACACGGGGGAGAATATACAAATTTCACACCAGCAGTCACCCAAGTCTGAATTGCTCCTGGGTCTCCCCATACCGTCAAGGCAGCAGTGCTAACCACCGATCCACTGTGCCTCCCATGTTGCCAAATGCAGAACAGCAAAACCACAATTTTAATCTGTGATTGCAGAGCAGCTTAACTAGGTAAATGTGAAGACCATAGCTTTTTGGTTGGATATTATTTCTGATCCTGACACTATCACATTACAGGCTTAAGTGATATTGGAACCGAGGTTACAAGATTGGTTGCTGATTTAAAACAGTACGAATATTCTGTTTGCCTGTGCAATGCACCGAAACTGTTAGTCAATCATTTATAATACTCAATAGATAGTTGAAAGCCAATGAACAGACCTAAGTGGACGCCTTATCTCTGTTTACTTTACTATCTGCTGTATTTACCCTGAGACGTGGTTTGCTCAGCACCATCACTGTGAGGTTTTATGACAATGGATTAGTGTCCCAGTTTCTGAGCCAGAAACTCTAGGTTTAAGTGCCACCCGAGCACTTGATAGTCGAGGACAGTGTGTTGAGCATCATTTGCAAATCCTTCCAGCACACAAGCTGTAAGACTGGAAGAGATTCCTGATGAGCCATGTGATGGGAAGAACTTTGAAGCCTCTGCTGACCCCATTCGTAGATTACAGTTTGCATGCGAAAGCATGGGAGCTGTCACACTGACGTAGACTCCCTGAGTGAACTGAAAGACATTACCGCCATTACTGCCATATAAATTGTGCCATCTGTATCTCAATTTTCTGACATACAGCACAGAAGCAGACTCTTCAGTTAAACTCATCCATGCTGACCAAGTTTAAACTAAACAAGTCTTATTTGCCTGTATCTAGCCCATATCCCTCTGAACCTTTACTATTCATCTACTTGTCCAATTGTCTTTTTAAACATTGTAACTGTACCCCCATCTGCCAGTTCCTCTGGCAGTTCATTTCACAAACGAACAGCCCTCTGTGTGAAAAAGTTGCCCCTAAGGTCCCTTTTAAATCTTTCTGCTCTCACCATAAAAATATGCGCCCTTGTTTTGAACTCACTCACCCCAGGGAAAAGACCCTTGCTATTCACCTCATCTATTCCCCTTATGATTTCATAAAACATTGTAAGGCCACTCCCCGACTTCTTACACTCCAGTGGTAAAAGTCCCAGCCTATCCATCCTATATTTATAACTCAAACCCTCAATTCCCAGCAACATCCTGTTAAATCTTTTCTGAACCCTCTCCAAGTTAATATTAACCCCCCTATAACAGGGTGACCAGAACTATACACGGTATTCCAAAAGCAGCCTCATAAATGTCCTACATAACATCAACGTGACGCCCCAACTCCTTTACTCACTGGTCCAAGCAATGAAAGCATGCATGCTGAACACCTTCTTAATCACCCTGTCAAAGAGTTATGTATAAAAACACTACCAAGGGCCCTACCATTAATTCTGTAAGTCCTGCCCTTGGTTGTTTTACCAAAATGCAATATCTCATATTTGTCCAAATTAAACTCCATCTGCCACTCCTCAGCCCATCGGCCCAATTGATGAAGATCATTTTGTAATCTTAGATGACCTTCTTCACTGTGAACTATACCATCAGTTTCGGTGTCATCTGCAAACTTATTAACCATGCCCCCAAAATTCTCATCCAAATCATTTATATAAATTACAGACAAAAGTGGACCCAGCACCGATCCCTGTTCAACACCAATGGTCGCAGGACTCCCGTCTGAAAAAATACTCTCCACCACCACCCTCTGTCTCATCCCATCAAGCCAATGTTGTTGACTCCTAGTTCTGAAAGGTCTGGATTCATAATCATTGCCACACACAGGAGCAAGTTCAAAAGAAATTCTGGAGATTCTGCCAGAAATACGGAGCTAAAAGATGTTCAGTAAGCCTTCCTTGGCAATCACTGTTTAATGCATAAAGAAATCAGTCACTTCCCTTCGCCTGCATTTGCCCACCGATGCACAAGCAGTGGGCTTTTGGCAACAAATCCCCTTTGGAATGTGTGGAGCTGGATGAACACAGCAGGCCAAGCAGCTTCTATGATGCTGCTTGGCCTGCTGTGTTCATCCAGCTCCACACCTTGTTATCTCAGATTCTCCAGCATCTGCAGTACCTATTACCCGTTTGGAATGTGTCTTGTCATTCCATTTGTAAACTACAGGTCAGCCTCAGCGCTTTAGTGTTCATTGTAGTGTTGTTCTGTCCAACAGGGAAAAAGAATAAATTACGAGTTTACTACTTGTCATGGCTCAGAAACAAGATTTTGCGCAATGATCCTGAAGTGGAGAAAAAACATGGCTGGGTCTCGGTTGGAGATTTGGAAGGCTGCGTTCACTATAAAGTTGGTAGGTGTTATGTTTTCAGAAGTTAGAACATTGAGTAATCTAAAATGTCTTTGTAAAGTGTTGTTGTATTTTCTCTTTTCAAGGTGTGATGTGCATCATAAATGCAGAAATACCAATTGTACTAAATAGATCTTTGTCACCGTTGCTATCTATAACCAGTGGAAAATGGATTCAATGTACAAAAAGCTCTGCTTTTGGGATGTTTAGTTCAGCCATGGAATAACATTGCTGCAGGGGTTCAGTTAGCTGGATAGCTGGTTAATAATGCAGCATGATGCCAACAGTGTGGGTTCAATTCTTGGACTGGCTGAGATTACCATGAAGGATCCCACCTCCTCAAACTCTCCCCTCACGTGAGGCATGATGGCCCTCAGATTCAGCCAGCATCAGTTGTGTCTCTGTTGTGAGAGCATTCCTTTGGTTTACATCATCGCTACATTTTAATATGCTCTGGTTTTCTCTCTGGCATTCACCTCACTGTGGAGTGGTAGCTGACTTTAATGGTACAATGATGGGAATGTTGGGAAAAGAACACTTTTAATACTGCAAGATTTTGGGTTCCAGATGGCATTGCCTGAGCAGATGACTTCAGCAGATCCACAAGTGATTTTCAAAGGCAAACTGGCTAAATACTTACAACGGAATATTTTGCGGGGTTATGAGAGAGACCTGGCATGCTAGGGGTATTCTGATAAATCAGGGGAATCCTAGAATGGTGACAGCCCAGAAGTAGGCTTGTTTTCTCATCATGCTGGCTCACCGTGAAAGCAATTTAATCAGGTACCAGTCCCCACCTCCAGCCCTGGAACTTATCTCCTTCAGGTGATTATTCAAAATCCGTAGTTGAATTTGCCTGTCAGGTCATGAATTCTGAGTCATAGCAAACTCACTTGGCAAGAGAGTTTCTCTTCATGTCACCTTTGGTTCTTCTGCTGTTCACTTTAGATTTGTGCCCCTTTCAAAAAGCTGGCACAGACACATTGGGCTAAATGATTATCTTTGTGCCACATGTTCCTCAGCCAAAGCAAAGTCAGTTCAGATTTCACTCCAGAGTAAGGTTGGGTATTGATGTCAGATTTGCACCATTGGTGTCCAATGTAGGTGGAAAGCAAAATCTGGGTCAATGCTGCTGCAACCTGAGTCTGGCTTACTTCCTTGTTTCTTGAAGGTGAGCAAATGCAGTCCCAGATTCTTCATCTACTCCGTCACTCGGAGACCAGAATTATCATGAGCTGTAAATTGTACATCAGTGTTGCAGAATTGATACTGAGCCAAAGTTATTTGCCTCTCTCAATATTTTGACTAGTTCCACGGGAAATCATTTTACCCGCCTAACCTCTGAATATTCCTGATTTGGAATCAGATTTTTGTTTTTTTTTTGCACAGCTGGTAGGGCTCTGTGTCTTAGCTAAAATGGCAGCGCAGTCCCAATTCTGGAGTCCTGCCCCCAATCATGGCACTGACCAGGTGAGCGATGGGGGCAGGGGCAGGTTGTGGTTTTGCCAAGTGTGATCTACAGAAGTAATTACACATGTGAAACTGTAGCTGCTTTCAGACAGATGTAATATGTGTGACTGGGATGTCCAAAATGCAATTCATGGTCTTTAGAAATTTGAGGAAAATATCTAAAGTTATCTGAGTTATTTGGAGAGATAGGGGTCCCTTTTTGAATGGGTAAGGTTTCCCCATAGAGTGTGCTTTAGCATTATGAAGTAAACATGAATTTGTGTAAAAGGTGAATAAGCTCAAGCTGTCAGCTCACTTAGATCCGTCAACTCTTTACATTTGCTTGGGATTTTAAAAATAGTAGCTTGCTGTGGCTGCTTGCAATTTCACTAGCTGTACAATAAGCCTGATGACAGTGATTATAGGATAACCATGTGACTGATTCTACAACCTATCACTATCATGGTCGGGTTACCTGTAAGTTCGCAATTTCATTGAAGGCTACGTGGCTAAAAAGTCTGTGATGTTACACATGAAGACCAATGTTTGTTTTTTTAGAGGAATTAAAAACTTTAAGGAGAAGTATTTTTTATAAGGGATTAAGTACTTCAGGAAAGTTGAACCAGAAGCAGTAGTTTCCAAATAAATGGTTGCCAATTTCAGATGCTGATGAGGAGGGCTTTCTTCTCTCATTAAGTCATAAATCTTTGGAACGCTGAAGCTCAGTGAGCTGTGGAAGTTTCATTATTGAGACAGACAGGTTGTTGAATTCTCCGAAAATCAAAAATTATGGGGAAGAAACAGGAAAGTGGAATTGTGGCCATGCTCAGATCAGCCATTACCTTATTGAGTGACAGGGCAAGCTCAAAGGGATGAATGGGCTTCATCCACTCCTATTCTTCTGTTCATGTATCCCTGATTCTCTAAGATGCCAACAATCTTTCCATCTCATCATTAAATCTATTCAACAAAGGAGCACCCTCAACTCTCTGAGGTAGAGATTGTGAAGATTCACAACCTTGGAAATGAAGTAATTTCCCCTCATCTCAGTCTGATATAATCCGATGCACTGATTGACCTTCAATCATAACTGTGCCACTATCAATATAAGTGTACCCTTCTTAAGAATTGGAGATGAAAACTACACACAGTTATCCAGGTGTGTTCTTGACAAAGCCTTAACATGTCACTGGTACTAGCTTTACCACTCATAGCCCCAGACCAGTCTGCCTCTAGGTAAAAGCAACTTGTGTAGATTCAACCAGTTCCAAGTCTGAAATGCATCACACTGAAATACGTCACAGTGGCTCAGTGGTTAGCGCTGCTGCCTCACAGCGCCAGGAACCCGGGTTTGATTCCACCCTCAGGCAACTGTCTGTGTGGAGTTTGCACATTCTCCCTGTGTCTGTGTGAGTTTCCTCAAGTGCTCTGGTTTCTTCCCACAGTCCAAAGATGTGCAGGTTAGGTGTTTTGGCCATGCTAAATTGCCCATAGTGCCCAGGGATGTTTAAATTAGGTGAGTCAGACTTGGGAGTTCAGGGATAGGGGAATGGGCGCGGATGGGATGCTCTTTGGAGGGGCGGTGTGGACTTGTTGAGCTGAATGGTCTGTTTCCACACTGTAGGGATTCTATGATTCTATGACTCAGATACTTAAGCACTGAAGATATTCAGAACCTGTTTATCTAGTTCTAGTGAATAGTGTCTACCCAATTATGAAGCAGTCTGTTACCAGGGACTGTGACTTCTGCAACATGTTCTGGTTCTCAGCCTTCTTGAAGCTTTAGTTGAAGAAACTATTCAGCCTGGAACTGAAACAAAATATGATCTTTTGTCCAAACATTCAAACGCTGCCACTGAGAAGCACAAGGGCAGCAGAAACATGGGAACAACACCCCTGCAAGCTCCCCTCCGAGCCACACACCATCATGCCCTGGGACAATATCACCATTCCTTAACTGTCACTGGATCAAAATCCTAGACCCTTTGCTAACAGAACAGTGGATGTCCATATAACCCAAGGATTGCAGTAGTCCGGGAAGGCAGCTCTCCACCACCTTCTAACGGACAATTAGAAATGGATAATAAATTCTGGCCTAGCCAGCAATGCCCAGTTCCTGGAAGATAAGAAAAATAAATGATGAAAAATCATCGGGTTTTTATGTAGCTGTTAACAAGGCTTGATCATTCTAATATTGTTTACAATTCAGAATAAAAAGTAAAATCTCTAACATGGTGGCAATGGTGATCAAAAGTATCATGGTACTGGCAGATGAAATAAGGGGGCGTGAAGATAATATATGAGGATAAATTAGCTAATAATATAAAAGAAGATTTCAAGAGTTTTTTTAGATATATAAAAGATAAGGGAGAGGCAAGAGTGGACATTAGACGGCTGGAAGATGCAGCTGGAAATGTAGTAATGGGGAACAACAAATGGCGAGGGAGCTAAATAGATACTTTGTACCAGTCTGCAGTGTGGAAGACACCAGTAGTACGCCAGAACTTCAAAAGAGTTCGAGGCGGAGATGAGTGTAGTGGCAATCACTAAGGAGACGGTGCTGGAGAAACTAAAAAGTCTGAAGGTGGATAAGTCACCAGGACCAGATGGACTACACCCAGAGTTCTGAAGGAGATAACTGAGGAGATTGTAGAGGCATTGGTGGTAATTTTTCAGGAATTACTGGAGCCAGGGAGGGTCCCAGAAGATTAGAAAATGGCGAATGCAACACCCCTGTGTAAGAAGGAAGGGAGGCAGAAGACAGGAAGCTATAGACCAGTTAGCCTGACCTTGGTCGTTGTTAAGATTTTAGAGTTCAGCATTAAGGATGAGATTGCTGAGTATTTGGAGATACATGGTAAAATAGGACTGAGGCAGCACAGCTTCATCAAGGGGAGGTCATGCCCAAGAAGGAAGAGCCAGTGGATACAATATACTTCAATTCCCAGAAGGCCTTTGACAAGTTGCCACACAGGAGGCTGCTAAATGAGTCTGTGGTGTTAGAGACAAAGTACCGGCACGGAGGCGATGGCCTAGTGGTATTATCACTGAACTGTTAATCCAGAGACCCAGATAATGTTCTGCGGATCTGGGTTTGAATCTTGCCTTGGCAGATGATGGCATTTGAATTGAATAACTATCTGGAATTAAGAGTCTAATGATGACTGTGAATCCATTGTCGATTGTCAGGAAAGCCCATCTGGCTCACTAATGTCCTTTAGGAAAGGAAACTGCCATCCTCACCTGGCCTGGCCTATATGTGACTCCAGACCCTCAGCAATGTGGTTGACTCTTAACTGCCCTCTGGGCAATTAGGTATGGGCTATAAATGCTGCCTAGCCAGTGATGCCCTCATCTCGTGAATGAATAAAGGAGAAAATAATGGATAGAGGATTGGCTGACTGACAGAGTATAGAGATGGAGATGTCTTTTTTGGTATGGCAGCAATGATGAGTGGAGTTCCACAGGGGTCAGTGTTGGGAGCACGACTATGCACATGATACATTAACGAGCTAGATGAAGGAACTGAAGGCATTGTTGCTAAGTTTGCAGATGGCACAAAGATAGGTGGAGTGACAGGTGGTGTTGAGGAAGTGGGAAGGCTGCTGTACGACTTGGACAGGTTGGGAGAGTGGGAAAAGAAGTGGAAGACAGGGTACAATGTGGGAAAGTGTGAGGTCATGCACTTTGGTAGGGAGAATAGAGGTGTACATTATTATCCAAATTGGGAAATCCGAATTCAGAATTCTCTTAAGTTTAACATCCAGGTTAATTCAGCAGTTGGAAAGGCAAATGCAATGTTAGCATTAATTTCAAGAGGGCTAGAATACAAGGGCAGAGATGTACTGCTGAGGCTGTATCAGGCTCTGGTCAGACTACATTTGGAATATTGTGAGCTGTGTTGGACCACTCTTCTAAGGAAGGATGTGCTGGCATCAGAGGAAATCCATAGCTGGTTTACAAGAATGATCCCAGGAATCAAGGGTTTGTCATATGAGGAGCAGTTGAGACTCTGGGTGTGTATTTCATATAGTTTAGAAGGCTGAGGGGGAATCTGATTGAAACTTAGAGAATACTAAGAGACCTGGATAGAGTGGACATGGACAAATTGTTTCCACTAGTAGGAGAGCCTAGGACCAAGGGCACAGCCACAGAGTGAAAAGACGATACCAAAATTGATGTTATAGTGCACAGTGAAGAAGGTGAGCTAAGATTACAAAGCAATCTTGATCAATTGTGTCAGATGGATTTTAATTCGGATAAATGCAAGGTATTGCGTTTTCGTCAAACAAACAAGGACAGGACTCATACAATTAATGGTAGGTCCCTGGGTAGTGTGGCAGAACAGAGAGACCTAGGAGGTTAAAATTGTATCAGAGATAATAGGTACTGCAGGTGCTGGAGTATCCGAGATAACAAGGTGTGGAGCTGGATAAACACAGCAGGCCAAGCAGCATCATAGGAGCAGGAAAGCTTGACGTTTCGGGCCTAGACCCTTCATC
>JAHRHZ010000016.1:54681310-54760051 GCA_024137785.1 Ginglymostoma cirratum | reverse complement strand
TCCCCCTCTCTCCCTATTTATGTCAGAACCCCCTTCCCCTCCCCCATTTCTGAAGAAGGGTCTAGGCCCGAAACGTCAGATTTCCTGCTCCTCTGATGCTGCTTGGCCTGCTGCGTTCATCCAGCTCCACATCTTGTTATCTCAGATTCTCCAGCATCTGCAGTTCCTACTATCTCTGAGACTAAAGCATTGAATGTTTTCAAGAAGGCATTAAATGTAGTATGTCGGGCTAAAGAGATGGAAGTGTATTAGGCTAAAACGGGAACAGGGTATTGATTTGGATGACAAAAAGCTTGATTTTTTTTCACTTAGAGTTGTATTAACAGAATTTTTGAACAGGCCGACACATATCTTACTCAACTATGATCATATTGAATGACAGAACAGGCTCAAAGTGTTGAATGGCCTACTCCTGCTCCTAATTCCTAAATTTCTATGTTATTGAAATAACTCCACAGAGGCTGGTATCCTGTCACCAAGTCATCTTTTGTTTACGTGTGGAAAATATTTGACGCTGGCACAGCTTCATCACAATCAGCACCCAGAACAATTGAATCTCTGACACTCCTTTTTTTATTGTCTGCCAGCCAGACTTAAGAGTCACATAAGGTGACGTCAGCCGGGTGGCCAAAAGCTCAGTCAATGTAGTTTTTTTAAATTCATTCATGGGATGAGGGTGTCACTTGTTAGACATCATTTATTGCCCATCAGGCAGTTAAGAGTCAACCACATGGCTGTGGGTCTGGAGTCACATGTAGGGCAGATCAGGTAAGGATGGCAGTTTCCTTCCCTAAAGGACATGAGTAAACCAGATAGGCTTTTCCAACAATC
This sequence comes from Ginglymostoma cirratum, assembly GCA_024137785.1. Lineage (NCBI taxonomy): Eukaryota > Metazoa > Chordata > Chondrichthyes > Orectolobiformes > Ginglymostomatidae > Ginglymostoma > Ginglymostoma cirratum. Next base: position 54,759,220 of record JAHRHZ010000016.1, on the reverse strand, counting down.
GACTTATGGTCATTGTTAGATTCTTAATTCCAGATATTTATTGAATTCAAATTCCAGCATCTGCCGAGGCAGGATTCAAACCTGGGTCCCCGGAGCATTATATGGTTCTCTGGATTAACAGTCCAGCAATAATACACTATTTTTATTGGGATTGTTGTCAGGTGTAGGCTGTAGATGGCTGTTGAATATCTTTTATGGACAAGGGCAGTTGTGATGCAGGGGTAGTAACTTAATTATCTCCCCTGTGTGGGTTTTGATAGCATAACTCAGTCACAAGTTATCTTGCGAGTTTAACACCTACACATATACAGGGACCCTTCAAGTTATTAATGTCTCAGCAACATCTGAGCTGAGTCGGAGATTGTTGAGCTGTAACATTTACAGAAAGCAAAAAAATTACATAATGCGTGGCCAAAAGCAAAGAGAGAAAGATACCTGAAAAGTGAGCTGTCCAGTTTAGCATAGCTATTGTTGATATTTATTCAGAAATAATTTATGACATTGCAAAAAGATAAAGTTAGCTGGGCTCACATTGTAAAGCAAATCAGCAAAATCACTTCATACTCTGATATATTCAATTATTCAGAAGTTCATATTGAATTTTTAAATATGCGTTTCGGGTTTTTATTTCTTCTTTCTTGAGCATTCCTGATTTTAACTGTTTCACAGCTGATGGCTGTGCCTACACTCCAAACTCTGGAATTCTCTCCCAGATCCCTCTCCGTCTCTTCCTACTCCTCTACAACGTTCATTAAAATCTTCCTCTGTCGTCAAGCTTTTAGCCATCTGCCTTCATGTTACTTTGTGGCTTGCCATTTAGTTTTGCTTTGCAATGTTCCCGTGATGTATCTTGGGACATTTCATTAAGTTGATGCTGCCATATGAATGCAAGCTGTCATTGCAATTGTTGCTAGTTTGATTCTGTGGGAAACATTCATTCATCAAATTGGGCTTCAATGATTTGGTGCAAAATGTTGCGTGAATCGGAGTGCTGTCCTTCAGATGAGACATTAATGCTTTACCAGTTCAAAGGAATGGGCAGCATCCCATGGTACCATTCAAAGAAGATTAGTATATTCCTGTGCTACCCTGGCTGATGTTTCCTCTCAACCAAGATAGAGACAAAACAGAGGATCTGGTGTAATTGCTGTGAAAGCTTCTGTGTGTGCAGTAGCTGGCTTTCTTGCATTTGAGTGGTGACTACACTTCAGAAGTACTTCAGTTGCTGTGAAGGACTTTAGAATGTCCACTCCAGCTTATTTTATACATGGTTTAACAAAAGGTTTACTGAGGGTGAAGGGGTGGAATTCAATGAGACACAAAATTAAACAGAAAGGTAAACATTGATTCATGTAATTTTTTTACTGATTACCACAAAATAAAAGCAAACAGTCGTGGAGGTTAAGTGAGTAAACAAGTTAGTGTATTATATGCAAATGTACTTTTTCAAATATCATCCTTTTTATAAAAAGCAAAACATGATTTGCATGCACCATCACGTTACACATTTCCCAATTTTTTTATTCATTCATGGGATGAGGGTGTCGCTGACCAGGCAGCATTTATTGCCCATTCCTAACTGCCCACCGGGCAGTTAAGAGTCAACCACATTGCTGTGGGTCTGAAGTCACGTGTAAGGCAGACCAGGTAAGGATGGCAGATTCTTCCTGAAAGATTAGTGAGCCAAATGGGTTTTTTTCCGATGATCAACAATGGACTCATGGTCATCATTAGATTCTTAATTCCAGATTCTATCTGAATTCAAATCCCACCATCTGCCATGGCAATGTTACCCGGGGCAGTGAATAAACAGTCCAACAATAATACCACTGGGCTCATCAACTCCCCATGTAAATGGCCAATAAAGAAGGTTGATCATTCACGAACAAAACTGTGATATTTCCAATCTGTCCCACTTTCATAAGTCTCTACATACGCATAACATCCACTATTTCTAATGTAGTCTGGTCTTCTAATGCCATGCACGTGAGTTGTTGTCAGTTTGTCTGGTATCTTCTCATCCAGGGCTGATGTTCCTTCCCTGGGGAGTGCTGTTGCCGAAGTGATTGCTTCATCAGAGCGAAATGCTTGTGTTCCAGGTTCAGTGTCCCTTCTGGATTGATGACTCTCAGAGTGTGTCAAACTGTTGGAATTGCTTTTTAATTGGAGTGAAAACTGTTTCTATTTCTGGCCTCCAGTACCACTGTACATATTTAGCTGTGAGCTTGCACTGAGGTGACATTTTGATGACAAATTAGGCAAGAACTTTGTTCAACTTAAGCAGTAAGCCCCCATTCTCTTTAGCAATTGTGGGGTTGGTCTCACAGTCCCATCCACTTCAAGATTACATTTACCAGGAAGACATCCAAAAGCAGTAAATGCATTTTTGTAATCCTTTAGGATGTTTACAGCAGACAATGGCTTAGTAGCCTGCAAAACACTGAAAATGTCTTCTGAATCATGTCATTCAAACTTCAGACTTGCTTAGCTGAGATGAGTACATTTTGGTTAAGACCTACTATCTGGAGCTTCAGATCTTCATACTTTCCATTGCATTGTATTCTCACCTTCAGTCAACCTTTGGGATGAGTATGGGTCTATCATCTACCTTTAGCCTTTGAAGATTTCATTATTGCATTTCCAACTTGCATTACTTTGCACAGGCCTGTGAAGCTCATGACATTACATGGAACACTGATGTCTATCTAACTCTTGACATTTGTTTTGCAGTCGTCATTCTAATAGATACAAACGACATAACGCATATAGACTGACAGTGCCAACCTGTTGTGTGGTCCATTTGTCATTTGTCAGAATCTTCAGCTGGCATCTTTCTAGTAGTCATATTTAGAGGTTTACTTTGCTTCCTTCTAGCCAAATATCTGAGCACTAAAAGTAATTCAGCTTCCTGCATGAGTAGCGTTGCTTTCCTCACACTGGTCATGCTATATTTTCTCTTCTGTGATGCCCTCCACAATATATACACCTGCCTTTTTCTTCATTTTTTCCAATAAGTTGATCGTGTTCAGGTCTCAGCATATTGTAAAGCCCCGTCTGTTGTCCCATTAGTTCCAGCTGATGTTTGACAACCTCAGAACCTCTGTACATGTCAGTGACTGTTTTTGAGGGTGGGTTCCCCTTTCAACAGATGTGCTGTCATGGCAGGTTCTCTTATACTCAAGACAGCCCTGTCTCTGATGCAACCACCATTCAGTTGTTCATGTTCATGGCATTCAGTTAGAGGTATTAATATTTATTGATAGTCTCCCTCTCCCCCGAGATCTGACGCTAAACACATATATTGAATAAGAAATATCAAAATGATATTCAGAATATTGCCTTAAAGCCTTCAAAAGCTTTTAGGTTTTAGTTCTGTGCTTGTCAATGAGATCCAAGGGTGCAATACAACTTATTTTCTTTTCTCCAGCACTGACAATACGTTTACTTATATTTGTTCAGTCCCTTTATTTAGTCTTGTAGCTATTTCAGAGTTTTGCTACTGAGAATAAAAGCAATTCCAATTTTGTATTATTTCTTTTTGTATGTCCACAATGGCAGGAGTGAAAAATTCACATCCATTGTGATTCACGCAGAAGTTCAAAGTTGCAGACTGTGTTTTTAATTCTTCCTTGCTGTCTTTGTTTTTATAGTAGCTGATTCCTTTACAGCTCTGAAAATTCACTTAATCTTGGTTTCACATTATTTAATATTGTGTTTTATGTAATGTGTACAACAGTTGCTACAAACTAAAGTGAAACGAGCAGAGATAGAATTTATGTAACAACAACTATGCTGTGTACAAATGCATTACTCCAAAGAACAAATTCTTTCCTGGTTGGAACCAGCTAGATATTTTCTTTATTTTTAATTTTCTGCACACTGTAAAATACTGCATTTTTTTTTCCATGCAAGGCAATAAGATTGTCCTACATGAGGCATTTGGCTTAATGTATCCATTCACACTGAAGAAGGAGATTATATAAGTATAAAATATTGGTTCGGCCACAGCTAAAGTATTGTGTGCAATTCTGGAATCCACATTGTAGGAGGGATGCAATAGCACTGGAGAAGGTGCAGAGGAGATTTACGAGGATGTTGCCTGGGCTGTAGAGTTTCAGTGCTGAAGAGAGATTGGACAAACTGGGGTTGTGTTCCTTAGAGCAGAAGTGATTGAGAAAGAAAATGATTGGAGGTATCAATGGCCAAAGGGCATAGATTTAAGGTAAGGGGCAAAAGGTTTAGAAGAGATGTAAGGAAAGAGAGTGATAGGAATCTGGAACTCTCTGCCTGTGAGGATGGTAGTGGCAGAAACCCTTATTTCATTTAAGAAACATTTAGTTATGGACTCTGATCTCACCTCTCTATCTTATCTATGCTCCTCGTAATTTTATACATTTTACTTATCTCTTCCTCACCCTCTCCAGTGTTATCTTATCCCTTCAATAATGTAGATTGCGGAACTGCACACAATAATTTAGCTGTGGCCTAACCATTTTATTTTTAAATCCAGCATAACCTCCCTGCTCTTAAACTCTACATTTTTTCTAATAACGGCAAGTATACCATATGCATTCTTAACCACTTTATCCACCTGTCTGGATACCTTAAGGGACCGGTGTACATGCACACCGAGGGTCCTCCGATCCCTGGTGTTTCTCCAGGTCCAACCACTCATTGTGTATTCCCTTCCTTTATTTATCCTGTCCAAATATGTAACCTGACATTTATCCAGATTGAATTCCATTTGTCACTGATCAGCCCATCAACAACCCCTCTATATCCATTTGTAGTTTAATGCTATCCTCCTCACTACTTACTACACATCAATTTCTGTACCGTCTGCAAACTTACTCACCAACCCAACTACATTAAAAGTCCAAATCATTTCTATAAACCACAAACAGCAAGGATCCCAACACTGACCCCTGTGGAATCCCATTAGACACAGATTGCCATTTGGAAAAACACCCTCCAACCATTACACTCTGCTTCCAGCCACTCAGCCAATTGTGGATTAAATTTGCCAAATTTCCTTGGATCCCATGGGCTCTTACCTTTGCTATTGGTCTCCAAAGTAGGACCTTATCAGAAGCTTGGCTGAAGTCCAAATAGATTGCATCGAAAGCATTGCCTCATCCACACACTGGATCACCTCTTTGAAAACTTCAATTAATTGAGTGGCATGATGGCTCAGTGGTCAGCACTGCTGCCTTACAGCACTAGGGACCTGGGTTCAATTTCAAGGCAATTCGGGCAAGTGTCTGTGTGGAGTTTGCACATTCTCCTTGTGTCTGCGTGGGTTTCCTCCGAGTGCTCCAGTTTCCTCCCACAGTCCAGAGATGTGAAAGTTGGGCGAATTGGCCATGGCAAATGCAAGGTTACAGGGATAAGCAGGGGGAGTTCTGGGTGGGATACACTTCGAAAAGTCACTATGGGCTTGATGGGCTGAATGGCCTGCTTCCACACTGTAGCGCTTCTATGAATTGGTCAGACATGGTCTCCCCTTTACAGAACCTTGTTGATTCTCCTTGATCAACCCCTGCCTCACCAAATGCAGATTAATACTGACCCTCAGAATTTCCTCCAATAGTTTCCCCACCACTGAGGTTAGACTTGCTTCCTTCTTGAATTGTGAATTTTCATTGTTGAACAGCAAAACCACTGAAGTTTCCAGCAACTAACTGTATCTCAACTATGTCTTCTTTTGCAGTCCTTTACATCGCTCTCACACAAACCACTGTCAGTGGAGCTCACAGTTGAAGAAGGTCAGAGGTTAAAGGCAATCTATGGCTCCACTGCGGGTTTTCATGCCATTGATGTTGACTCAGGAACAGTGTATGACATCTACCTACCAACTCACGTAAGTTTTTCCTCCACGTTACTGGTACCGTTCAGCGAAGGAACTTAAACTAAGATTGCCAGTGCTGTCATGAGAGGGTAATCCCATCTGAGTCAGGAAATTCTGGAGGGAAATTGTAGAGGGAAAGTCAATGAAGAGAAACTATCGCCAGTAGGATCAATAAGAAAGGGCACAGGTTTAAGGCAATTGACAGACTGAGCAGAGGTAAGATGAGGTAAACTCTATTTTTACACAGTTGGTTTGGATTTGGAATTGGCTGCCTGATATAGTGGTCAACACAGATTCAATTGGAGTGTTCAGTAGGGAACTGGGTAAATACCTGAAGGAGAAATGGTTACAATGGTATGAGAGAATAAGTAGCATAGTAAGACTAACTAGATTACGCATCGAAAGAGTCAGTGAACAATCAGTGGACTGAATGGTGCAGGATGACATTTTTATGTAGATACAAGATGTTTTAGCTTGGAATACTTCAGGATTCAATGTCTAGGAGCTGCGTAATTTCTACACTATTGTGAGATTTTAAGTACAATTAATGACTCTCTTTTTCCCCTTCGACTTTCTCCCTTTTCTCTGGCTGTTGCAGTGGACTAAGTTTGATCAACATCAGTAAACTTGAAACTTTGTCAGCTTTCCATGTGTGAAATAAGAGCAGGAGTACTAAAAAGCTATTCGACAAGAGGGAAATGTTATGTTCTTGTTCACTGTGCATAAATGCTGTTGCGCAGTGTGCACTTAGGAAACGACGACTGTGAATAAAACAGATTGGCTGTATATTTTCTCATTAATTGCCTAGTAACACGAGTTCAAATTCCATGATAGCAGCTTGATTATGACATCAATTTTAGAAGATCATGAAATTAAAACATGAAATCAACAAACATGCCCCTGACACTGTCGTTTTGTCATAAAAACTAGCTGACTAGCATTCACCTACCATCTTTCCCGGTGTGACCTAGTACCACACCAATGTAGAGATAACAAGGTGTGGAGCTGGAGGAACACAGCAGGCCAGGCAGCATCAAAGGAGCAGGAAAGCTCTGGGTCTGGACCTTGAGTGAGTTATGACCACACCAATGTAGGTTGTTCTTATAGACTGCTGAATTGCTCCAATAGGATATCAAACCTCTTCCTGGTAATAAATGTCAGTCTCACCAGCGATATCCATATCATAAAAATGCCTAGCTGAACAGAAACCTTAGCTGACATTTTCCTTTCCGTTTTGATGTCTCCATTGGTATCTGGCCTGGAATGGATTAGTTTATTGAAAATCAGGATATCTATGATCAGCTCTATAACTTCACACATTGCTATAAGCAATGCAACCAGCTTCATTCATTTATTCTATGCGCCTGAGACTACAATGACTATTGGCAATATAATAGCAAAAGTATTGGCCTTTGAAATGTAGATGCTATAGTGTAAGCCTGAAATTGCATATCATGACCACAAGACAAGTGAAGACGTACTTGAAATTGCAAGACCCAACAAAACTCCAAAATGTGCCATCTTGAAGAGAAAATGTCAGCATTTCATTTTTTAAAATATTTGTGTGTGTCACTGGCTAGGCCAGCAATAGTTGCCCATCCCTACTTGCTCTTGAGACGGTGGTGGTGAGCTGCCTTTTTGAACCATTGCAGTCCATGTCTTGTGTTACCATCACTGAATTCCCCACTATCCCCCATATATTGTAGATTGATCCACGAAGCTGTTGTTGAGGGAATTCTAGGATTTTGACTCAGCAATAGTAAAGGAACAGAGATGTAAAATTTCAAGTCAGGATGATGAGTGGCTTGGATGGGAATGTGCAGATGATGGTGTTCCCACGTATCTGTAGCCTTTTTCTTTCTACTAGGCCATAATTATGCGCTTGGAAGGTGCTATCTAAGGATTTTTGGTGATTGCTGCAGTGCATCTTGTAGACAGTGCATGCTGATGCTACTGAGTGTCAGTGATGGCGGTAGTGGATGCTTGTGGATGTGGTGCCAATAAGGTGGGCTGCATTGTCCTGGATGGAGTCAAGGTTCTTGTTGGAGAAGCTTGACAGCATTTACAACAAAACAGCCTAATGTTCAAATCTACAGAGCTCTCTTCTGGAGGGCAAAGTGGAGGGCAGCAGAAAGAAGTGTAAACATGGGCAGAGTTGGATGAAGGATGTCACAAGGCATTTACAGGTGGGCTACAGTGAATGTGAGAGGATTGTGCTAGACAGGCCAAGACAGGTATCTCATGGCAATGGATCTCCTGCAGGAGAGGCTACAAGAATCAGCACCAATAAACCAATACTTATTCATTCATATGGCATTTTTCTGCCTAATACCTTAAATTAAACAGCAAAATTAAATAATGATCAGAGGAATGTCGCACAATGCATGATGCTTTGGTTTATACTGTTGCCAGCAAAAAAAAACTAATCTCTTAGTTTCTCAGCAACAGTCAAGATCAAAGACAGAAGGCCAATAACTACTGATTCTGTACTTACTTTTAACTGATTGTAATTCTCTGTTAATGTTTTTCAACGTACACAAAAGATGCTTCACTAAATTTACTAAGGGTTTGTCCCTTTCTGTCAGTGAGCACAGTAGGAGGTGAAAATTGGACTCACTCCCACACCTGCCACATAATTAACTTCCTTTAACACATCAATGCTCAGCTCTCAAGCAGCATGTGGTAACCAAAACTATGGTTTTAGAAACAAACACTGGGAAAAAATCAGCAGGTCCCCTCCCCCTCCCATCCATTCCCTACAAATTGCGTACCAGTCACAGAAATACAGGAAGAAGTTAAAGACCATTCGGCCCCTCTAACCATTCCCTCCCACCAATTAGATTATTGCTGCATCTCAACTGTAAATAATCATCTTGGATCTGTAATCCTTAACACCCCCACGCAAAACAGAAAACCGATCCAATTCAGTTTATAAATGCTTACTTGGCCTCTGGGGATGTTGACTATCCCCTTTTGTGGTAAATTTCTTTCAGATACCAGTCTTGAGTTCATTCTTAATCAAGATGGTGTACTCCCTGCTCTCTTCCAGTGCCACCTGCTTTACTGGAAACTGGGGAGTGTTGCTTGTGTTAACACAATGCTCCCTTCTTCCACCTCTTCCTCACCCCACCCTCCATCCTACTCCCAACCTGGGTAGGAACAGCCGCTTCTAGGCAGTAACTCTCTTGCAACCCAGACAGGTTGGAGATGAATGTGTGAAAAATTCTCGGCATGACTTTCCATCCGTTATTTTTATGTCGACACATAAAGACAAAATAATATTGTTTATAGCATAGTGATGCAGTCGTTAGCACTGCTTCACAGCAGCAGGGATCTGGGTTTGATTCCACCTTCAGCTGACTGTCTCAGTGGATTTTGCACATTCTCCCTGTGCCTGCGTGGGTTTCCTCTCACAGTCCAAAGATGTGCAGGTTAGGTAGATTGGCCATGCTAAATTGCCCACAGTGCCAAGGGATGGTTAGGTGAATTAGTCATGGGAAATGCAGGGTTATTGGGTTAGGGTAGGGGAATGATGTTATACTCTCCAATCCGACATTTTTTCTCCAGTCACTATTCCATACAGGACAAAAGTTCACAAGTCTATTCAGTCACTTTGAACTCTAGGAAATCTGGTTGATGTCAGTGCATGAACGTTTAAGACAGATATTTGGCATCTTTTGTCCAGTATTTGAACAGAATAATTCTCCCCCCTTTTAAAAATAGAAGCATGTCATATATTCAGCTTTTATCCATGAAGGTCACTAATGTCTTTTCTAGCTCCTCGTTCGAATCAACATTTCTCAATTTTATTTTTGCTGTTCCGTGTCAATTAAACTGATTCAAAAGTATTGGACAGTTAAAATTTAATAACTTTGAATTATTATTGATGGACAACAAAAACAACTTGCTGTTGTATAGCTCCTTAAATGCTGTAAAATATTCTAAGCCACTTTGCAGAAATTGACACAAAGCCATACAAGGAGATAGTAGACAGTAAGCGTGATTTTTAGGAGCATCTTAAAGGAGGAGGGAGAGGCCAAAAGAATTAAGAAGGCACTTCCAGCTTAGACTATAGGAAGGATATTATTAAGCTAGAGGGGATTCTCATGAGATTTAGCAGGCATGTTGCCAGATATGCAGGTTTGGGTTTTAAAGATAGGCTTGGACATATTTCACTCGAGCGTAAGAGTTTGAGAGGTGAGCTTGATTGATTTATCATCACTTGTACTGAAGTACACTGAAAAGCTTTGTTTACGAGCAGTACAGGCAGATCATAGTAAGCAAGGACATGCAGATATAAAGACTTAGACAGAGGCATACAGGTAACATTTTACAAAGCGTGCACGAGGCGAAATCAACATTAGCAAGCCCAGCATTATTTGAGGCTAGTGAGTCCATTCATCAATCTAATAATGGCCGGAAAGACGCTGTTCCTGAACCTGCTTGTGCATGTGTTCAGGTGTCTGTATCTTCTGCCTGACAGAGGAGGTTGTAGGAGATCATTACCAGGGTGTGATGGGTCTTTGATGATGTTGGTGCCTTTCCACGGCAGCAAGCCGTGTAAATAGAGTCCATGGATAGAAGGTTGGCTTCCGTGATGGTCTAGACTGTACACAGCACCTTCTGTAGTTTCTCACATCCTGGGCAGAGCAGTTGCCATACCAGGCCGTATGCACCCAGACAGAATGCTTTCAATGGTGCATCTGTAGAAGTTGGTGAGGGACCTTGTGGTCATGCCAAATTTCCTGAGCTGCCTGAGAAAGAAGAGACGGTGTTGTGGCTTCTTGACCATTGCATTTACTTGGGAAGTCCAAGACAGGTTGTTGGTTATTGTCACTCCGAGGAATTTGACGCTCTCCACCCTCTCAACCTTAGCTCCATGGATCTAGATGGGGGCGTGTTCTCCTCCTTTCTTTCTGAAGTCGATGATCAATTCTTTAGTTTTGCCAACATTGAGAGACAGGTTGTTTTCATAGCACCACATCACCTAGCCCTCTATCTCCCTTCGGTATTTTGGCTTGACATTGTTAGATATCTGACCTACCACAGTAGTGTTGTCAGCGAACTTGTAGGTGGCTTTCATTTGGAATTTGGCAATACAGTCTTAGGTGTACAGGGATTACAGTAGGGGGCTGAGGACGCATCCTTGGGGTCTCCAGCATTGAGTGTTATTGTGGAGGAGACGCAGTTACCTATCCTTCCTGATTGCGGCCGATGGCTCAGAAAGCTGAGGATCCAGTTGCAGAGGGCGGGACCAAGACCAAGGTCACAGAGTTTTGAGACCAGTCTGGAGGGGATAATGGTGTTGAAGGCGGAGCTGTAGTCAATGAGCAGGAGTCTGACGTAGGTGTCCTTGTTGTCCAGGTGTTCTTGGGATGAGTGCAGGACTAGGGATATAGCATCTGCTGTGGACCTGTTGCTTTGGTAGGCAAACTGTAGGGGATCTAGGCAGGCTGGGAGACCGGAGTTGATGTGGGCCATGACCAGCCTGTCAAAGCACTTCGTGGTCTTTGAGGTCAGAGCCATGGGCGGTAGTCACTAAGGCTCACTGCATGTATTTTCTTGGATACGCGGATGATGGTGGTCTCCTTGAAGCAGGTGGGGACTTCCACTTGTAGGAGGGAGAGGTTGAAGATGTCGGTGAATATCTCCGCCAATTGGTCAGCACAGGATCAGAGTGTTCAGCTGGGGACACCATCCGGGCCTGTTGCTTTCCTTGAGTTGACTCCTGAGAAAACTGACCTGACTTCTGAAGCAGTGACAAAGGGAACAGGTGTTTCCAGGGCTGTCGGGGCAGGCATCGCCACAGAGCTGGTATTCTGCTCAAACCCAGTATAGAAAGCATGGAGCGTGTTGGGGAGGGATGTGTCTTTGTCCACTATCTTGCTCTGCTTCATTTTGTATCCAGAAATGTTGTTTAGGCCTTACCATAGGCCGCAGGAGTCTGTTTGTAGGTTTGGGCCTTTGAACCTAATAGAGGTTTACAAAATCATGAGGGGTACAGATTGGGCTAATTTCCATATGGTGGGGGATTTCATGAGTTGGGGGCATACCTTTAAAGTGAGGAGAGAGATTTAAAAAAGACATGAGGAGCAAATTTTATACACAGAGAGTGGTTTGTGTGTGCAATGAACTTCCTGAAAAAGTGGTGGATGTGGGCACAGTTACAAAGTTTAAAAGAGATTTAGATAAGTATATGAATAGGAAAGGTTTGGTGGGGTATGGTTCAGGAGCAGTCTGGTGGGACTAATTTAGTTTGGAATTATGTTCATCATAGACTGATTGGACTGAAGAGTCTGTTTATATGACTCCGTGACTCTAAAACTCTTGCTATTTTGCTGCATGGAATTGATTTTCCAGACATTAATATTGAATGGCAGCTGTTTGCTTTGAATTAATTTATTTTGAGAACGATGCTCATCAACAGCTCTGTCATCCACAAGACAAGAACATTAGTCCTTTCAAATCTTGAAACCTACTCTGTCATTCAATTCATTCATTGCTGATTTTCTCTTCAAATCTAATTGTCCATTTGTACTGGGATTCCTTGATGCCTTTGAACTCTATCAGCCATGGGTTAGTTGGAATTAGCACCACCCTCTGAGTTGTGGGTTCAAGTCCTATTTCCAGACCCTTTGAGCATATAGACCACACTGAGCACTTTGTGTAGTCCTGTGGGAAGTGCTGTGCCTTCTTCAGATGTGCCATTAAACTAAACCCTCCATCTTCCATCTTGGTTGTCATAAGAGCGTTGTTCACTCTAAGTTCTCCAGCTGCTGAATGAGCCACCAAGGCCAGATGTGTCAGTGGCTGGAGAGACTGGAAGAGCATCTGTTATAGAGCACACATCCTCAGAGCAGCCACTCAGCTGAGAGGGATTGCTGCTGAAGTTCCTTGGTTTGTATTTATCCCCTCAACTAACGCCACCAAATCAGAGTTATATAGTCGTTGACACATTGTTTTGTAGGGATCTTACTGTGTACAAGCGGGCTGCTGCATTTCCTACATGACAACAGCTACTTTTTTGTGTGTCATATGCTGTGGGATGCTGGGAAGAGTGTTTGAAAATTGCCTTTAAAAAGTTAAACCTTAGCAATCGTTACTAGAACGGGTGCAGAGGAGGTTCACTGGGTTGATTCCAGAGTTTAGAGGGTTGGCTTATGAGGAGAAATTGGGAAGACTGGGACTATACTCACTGGAACTTAGAAGAATGAGGTTGGCAGGGGGGTGTTCTTTTTGAAACATATAAAATTATGAAGGGAATAGGTAAGATAGAAGCAGGGAGGATGTTTCCACTGGCAGGTGGAACTAAAACTAAGGAGGCATAGCCTCAAAATAAGGGAGAGCAGATTGAGGATTTAGTTGAGGAGGAACATCTTCTCCTAAAGGGTTGTGAGTCTGTAGAATTCCCTGCCCAGTGAAGCAGTTGAGGCTACCTTGCTGAATGCTTTTAAGGCAAAGATAGATAGATTTTTCAACAGTAAAGGAATTAAGGGTTATGGTGAGCAGTGGGAGCAGAGTCCACGAGACAGATCAGCCATGATTTTATTTTATGATGGAGCAGGCTCAAGGGGCCAGATGGCCTACTCCTGCTCATATTTACAAATCGTTAAAATCGTTACAAATGACCCAGCATCAATGGCTTTTTGGGAGAAGAAAATTCCAAATTTCTGGTTCTCCATAAAGGATGATAAATGAGAGTTTGTCACTGCATCAGGTAAAAAGATCATTTCGCTTCAAAGCAAAAACTTGCATCAGGGTAAGCCTCAGCCTGAATGAAACAGTTAATGTTGCTCAGCACAGATACACAGTAGGCACAGATTGTGCAGCACGATAGGCTGAAGGAAAATGATTGGCTGATCTGCCCTCTTTTTATTGCCACGGACCCTGCTTTGAGAGCTGGCTGCTTTATAAGTCTCTAAAAATAAAACACCCCCTCGGTGCCTTTAGCTGTTGCATGGCATGCAGCTTGTGGACCCTGCTCAACTGATAGGGGATCTTGTTTTGGGAATCACCTGATGGAGAGCAAGCCTTTATTAAGCTGGCTTCCTGTCAAGTGCTCCAGTTTTGTTTGGAAGCAGAGCAATTGAAATTCAGGCACTCTCCTGCCTTCATTCACACTTACCTCATGAGAATAACAAGGCAGCGGATGAAAATTGCCCTCCGACTGTGGATGCCTGTACTGATGCTCAGGATAGTAGTCGCTGAAAAATGGACTTCTGTCGTCAGCTTAAACACGAACAGCCTGGCAAGTAGAGAAGAAAGAAACTGGGTGTTTCTGCAGTTCTGTTTGCAGCAAATGAGACTCTTTTCTTAAAAAAAACTAAATAGCAAATATGAGACTTCATTGTTATAACTCTCTGATTGAATTATGATGCCTAAACTGTTATGGTACTCTCCTGTGTGACTAATGGTTTTTCTTTCTAGCATTAGTCATTTTTCTGACTAAATAGTAACGTTTTGATGTGAACCTTCATTCAGATTCAGGGCAACATTCACCCACACACAATTATCATCCTTCCGAACACTAATGGAATGGAGCTGTTGGTCTGTTATGAGGATGAAGGGGTCTACATCAATACCTATGGCCGGATCACAAAGGAGATGGTTGTGCAGTGGGGAGAAATGCCAACCTCAGTTGGTACGTACACACCTTCCAGCTGTATGACAGCAAAAAGCTTTATTTCTTGCTTAATAGAGGTAACAAGCATGGGGCTGGATGAACACAGCAGGTCAAGCAGCATCATAGGAGCAGGAAAACTTGACGTTTCGGGCCTAAACCCTTCTGTTTGCTTTCTTTTGCGACACCCATTGCTGTGACAAAAGTCTCTTACTGATATTTTACGAGGGGTTTACAACGAATACCTGTCCTTGCATCTGCCCAGAGCTCACTTCTTTCTCCCTGCTCAGATTATGTATGTTTCTTTAAACTTTTGCATGCATATTTAGACATTTTTATAAGTGGTTTCTTGTTTGTCGAGAAGTAAACTTCTAATAGGATTCTCAATTAAGTTGTTGTGTAATTCTTTTAACAAAGCAGTCAAATCCCTTCTGTTTTACATCTGTCATTTTAATTTTTTTGTTTTAAGAAAGCTAAATACAATGGTTGTCAGAAATCTTCAAGGAAAACAGAATGCTCAAAACTGGAATGGGAGCATTGTGTACAATTTTGGTCCCCTTATTTGAAGGGATGGAGTTGCATTGGAGGCAATCCAGTGGAGGTTCACTAGATTGATTCCAGAGATGAGGGATTTGACTTTTGAAGAGAGATCGAGCAGGTTAGGACTGTGGTCTCTGGGATTTAGAAGGATGAGTGGAGATCTAATTGAGGTATTTAAGAAACTAAAGGAGATTGAGAAAGTAGACATTTTATCTCTGATAGAAAAGATATTTCCTGTTTTCGGGCAATCTAGAATGAAAGGTCATAGTTTTAGGATAAGGTGTGGCATGTTTAAAACAGAGACGAAGAGAAATTACTTCTCTCAAAGGATCGTGAATCTGTGGAATTCACTGGCCCAGAGTGTGTTCGATGCCAGCACATTGAGTATATTTAAGGAGGAGATAGATCGATTTTTAATTAGCACTGTGTTGAAGGGTTAGGGACAGCAGGCAGAAAAGTGGAGTTGAGGCCAAGATGAGATCAATCACGAACATATTAAATGGCAAAGCAAACTCAAGGGGCTGAATTTCCTCCTCCTGTTCCTATGTTCTTCTGAAAGTTCTAACAAAATCCTCAGCAACTCCCAAGGCCTCTGTACAAAAAGATATAGAGAAACCTTCCTGTAAAAGAATACTGGTCTGAAACTTTAGCCCTAATATGCTTCTGAGCAGCAGTGAGAGAGGAGTTACAAGCATGAAGGCTGGAAGGAGCGGTTGCTTGAACACTTTAAATACAGGACAACTTTTAAAAAGAAAATCTACAAGTTTCCCTCTGGCTAAATACCCTGATTAGCAGGCTAGCTGCGTGTCAGGTAGGAACCAAAGACTGTAACCAAAGACTATATGAGACCAAACAACAGGCAGCCAAAGATTGTGGGCTGGGAGAGGATCACGGAATGTGGAGCTGTGAATAGATTAGTGTGTTGGAAACAAAGAATATTCTTCTGATCCTCCGGATTACAACTGATTTAGCAGTTCCTTTGTCGAATGTTTGAAACTGGAGCAAAACAATTCTTTAAAATTTTGACTTCTCTCCATTCTCAGCAGTTCAAATAATTTCCATTGACTCTTGTTTCAGTTTGCATAGATGCTAGCTGACCTACTGAGCGATTTCCAGTGTTTTTCGTTTTTATTGTCCTCGTACAAGATATGTTCATTTATATAACTATTTTGCAAAAAGTTTTGCATGTGGAGAAGATGTTTCTGCTAGTAGGAAAGTCTAGGATCAGAGTGAAGAGCCGACCCTTTAGAACTGAGATGAGGAAGATTTTCTTCAGCCAGAGGGTATTTAATCCATGGATCTCATTGCCACAGAGGGCTATGGAGGCCAAGTTATTGGATGTAGTTAAAACAGAGACAGATAGGTCCTTGATTAGCAAGGGGATGACAGGTTATGGGGAGAAGGCAAGAGAATAGGGTTAAGAAGCATATCAACTATGATTGAATGGTGGAGCAGACTCGATTGGCCAAACGGTCTAATTCTGTTCCTATGCCATGTGGTGTTATGGCAAAGGGATATAGTGACAGATCATAAATCAGTTAGTAATTGTGGAAAAGGACAAAAATAGAATTAGAGTTGAATTTCTCAGATACCAAACTGAATACAAATAATCCACTGGGCTACTCATTTCCACTGTCTCTGCTGAGTTCAGTTTTTTGCATGTTTAACCATGATCCAAAAGGCTGCAAGCTTCAGCTGTACTCATTTAAACTGAGCCGAGATTACATTCAATGTCCTGTTAGTCTGCATAAGTGTTCATTCCAGCACCTGTAGCACAGTTCAACAACCCTCAGGGAGTTGACTTGATATTTTGGTCAGTATTCATTCCTCGACCCGAACCCATACAGTCAGACATTTCTACAATTTAGAATCATAGAATCCCTACGGTGTAGAAAGCAGGTCAATTGGCCCATCGAGTCTACGCTGATCTCTGAAGAGCAGCCTACCCAGAGCCCCTCCATCCCTGTGACCCTGCATTCCCCCTGGCTAACCCACCTAGCCTGCACATCCCTGGACATTACGGGGCAACTTGGGATGGCCAATCCACCTAACCTGCGCATCTTTGGACCTTGGAGTTTGGACTATGGGAGGAAACCGGAGCACCCAGAGAAAATCCACACAGCCACATTTCTGAAATCTGTCTGTGTATGAACTGGCTGTGTGTTTACACATACACAACACCATACTTCACACACAGATCACAGAGCAGTGTTTTATTTTTTAATTCATGTGAACTGGGCATCACTGGCTAGCTCACTATTTACTGTCCCTAATTGCCCAGTTTAAGGTCAACTATATTGTTGTGGGTCTGGAGTCACATGTAGGCAAGAGCAGAAGGGTCTAGGCCCGAAACGTCAGCCTTCCTTCTCCTCTGATGCTGCTTGGCCTGCTGTGTTCATCCAGCTCTACACCTTGTTATCTCAGATTCTCCAGCATCTGCAGTTCCTACTATCTCTCAAGACATGGCACACTACATAAGATGCTGGAGATAGCTGCTATTGATATGTACCTTCCGCCAGCCAATATGAATAGATACCACTTGTGTTTCAGTGAGCCCACACTTTAATTGCTAATTCAGAAAGTGATGAGTTAAAGAGACACTGCAGGATGTGAGCACAAAAATTATCTCTAATGAGAGAGTGCTGCTCTGTTGGAATTATTGTTTTCAGGAGGAAATGTTAACACCAAACCTTTCACAGATCTGTCTTTTTAGCATCTTCAAGAGTCAAGTGAAGGAAATTGGCATGGTTTGGGTGGCATGGTTTGAGCGGAGTAGTGTCTCAATGGTTAGCACTGTTGCCTCAGAGCGCCAAGAACCTGGGTTCGATCCCACACTCAGGTGACTGTCTGTGCCAAGTTTGCACATTTTCCCCATGTCTGTGTGGGTTTCCTCCGGGTGCCCTGGTTTCCTCCCACAGTTCAAAGATTTGCAGGTTGTGTGGATTGGCCATGCTAAATTATTCCATAGTGCCCAGGGATGTGCAGGCTAGGTGGATTGGTGCATGGGAAATGCAGGGTTACAGGGATGGGATGGATCTGAGTGGAATGCTCTTCGGACGGTCGGTGTGGACTCGATGGGCTGAATGGCCCGCTTCCATACTGTAAGGATTCTATGAATTCTGTGAAAGTGGAAGAAAATCTTTTTTGTTTGACAGGGAGGTGAAGTGGGAATGCTGAGGTTGGATACTTGGTAAACAAGGATCAAACTTTCTCCCAGTTCTGAAAAGGGGCTGCCAGATCCAAAATGTTAACTCTGCTTTCTCTCCGCAGATGCTGCTGAGTTTCTGTTTTTGTGTTAGATTTCCAGCAACAACAGTTCATTGTTTTATCAAACTTTTTCGTTTTATTTTGCAGCCTATATCCAATCAAATCACATAATGGGTTGGGGAGAGAAGGCAATTGAGCTCCGTTGTGTAGAAAATGGATGTCTGGATGGAGTGTTTATGCACAAAAAGGCACAGAAATTGAAATTCCTGTGTGAGCGAAATGACAAGGTAAAAACTGGAATCAGGAATTTTATGCTAATGTTTAAACATTTGCCTTACTACTCTCAGGGTCAGAGATTTCTGGAGTTTGTTAATTTGATTAACGTACCTTGTTGGTGATTTGTGATACTCCTTGAATACTTTGCTGTCTCTGTGCTTTGATTAATTCATGAAGGGCAACTTTTTCACACGGAGGGTGGTATGTATATGGAATGAACTGGCAGAGGAAGTGGTAGATGCAGGTACAGTTACAATATTCAAACAGGTTAATGAATAGGAGAGATTGAAAGGGATATGGGCCAAATGCAGACAAATGGGACTAGTTTAATTTGTAAAACCTGGTCAGCATGGACAAAATGGAGCAAAGGGTCTGTTTCCATGTATATGACTCACTGACTGGGCCACCACTAATTGTCCATCCTTAATTGCCCAGAGAGCAATTAAGAGTCAATTACATTGCTGTGGGTTTCGAGTCCTATGTAGATCAGAATATCAGATTTTCTCCACTGAAAGGGTGTTTGATGAGTGTTTACGGCAATTGTTACATGGTTGCCATTAGACTATTTTTTTTGTGAATTTTTTTTGTTTGTTGTTGTATTGAATTCAAGTTTCACGACTTACCTTGGTCAGGTTCAAACCCATATTCCCAGAACATTAGCTTGCGGTTCTGGATTACTAGTCTAGTGACATTAACATGATATCACAGCCTCCCCCAATGTTGAGTTCTCATCTGGGCTCCAAAATATACCATTAACTTTTTTTCCTTTTTTCTAAACCTGGGACAGCTAATTCTATGAAATGGCTTCTGATTCAGAAAGTTGGCATTCCAGGGATTTGAGCATATCACTTAAGCAGTGCAGCAGCATCAAGGGAGTTTTGCATTGACTGAGGTGATATCATTCAGGTGAAATGTTGAACTACGGCCACATTGAAGTGCGTTGCACAGTGAAAAAACAAAATCCCAAGATATGTGTGAGTTAACAAAATGTGGGACTGGAAGAACATAGCAGGCCAGGCAGCATCAGAGGAACAGGAAAGCTGATGTTTTGGATCAGGACCCTACTTCCTGGTATCTCTGACTCCAGCATCTTCAGTTCTTGCCATCCCAAGATATATATGGCCTTGTAGCTCAATAATCACATCCCCTATCTCTGGTCGACAACATCCAGAATAAGTCCAACGTCAGGGTGTGATGGCCGTGGAAGTATGTTGTAACATATTCAAACATGCTGATTAAAAAGTAAAAGAAAAAATCCATGACCAATATTCAGGAACTCAAAATCAACCGACAAGTCACTTAACTTCCTGCTGCTGGAAACCTGGTAGTTTTACTTTCCGAAGGGACTGGCCCAACCATTCAGGACTTCAGTTATGTGGAAAGAGCAGTGAAACGTTAAAGGGAGATTTAGTAGTTGTTTTCAAATTATGAGAGGTTTAAATAGAGTTGATGAAAAGAATCTTGGTATTGGGTGATGACCTGGTAACAAAAGCATGCAGGTAATCAGCAAATGCATCAGAGGAGAACTGAGAAGAATTTTGTTTACCCATAGAGTTATGGTCGGGAATGTTCTGCCTTAAAGGACATAGAGCATAGAACATAGAACATAGAACAATACAGCGCAGAACAGGCCCTTCGGCACTTGATGCGCCGACCTGTGAACTAATCTAAGCCCACCCCGTACACTATCCCATCATCATCCATATGCTTATCCAAGGACTGTTTAAATGCCCCTAAAGTGGCTGAGTTAACTACATTGGCAGGTAGGGCATTCCACGCCCTAACCACTCTCTGAGAAAAGAACCTGCCTCTGACATCTGTCTTAAATCTATCACCCCTCAATTTGCAGCTATGTCCCCTCGTACTAGCCGACATCATCATCCTAGGAAAAAGACTCTCACTGTCCACCCTATCTAATCCTCTGATCATTTTGTATGTCTCTATTAAATCCCCTCTTAGCCTTCTTCTCTCCATTGAGAACAGACCCAAGTCCCTCAGCCTTTCCTCATAAGACCTTCGCTCCAGACCAGGTAAACATCCTGGTAAATCTCCTCTGCACCTTTTCCAATGCTTCCACATCCTTCCTGTAATGGGGCGACCAGAACTGTATGCAATATTCCAAGTGAGGCCGCACTAGCGTTTTGTACAGTTGCAGCATGATATCACGGCTCCGGAACTCAATCCTTCTACCAATGAAACCTAACACACCGTATGCCTTCTTAACAGCACTATCAACCTGGGTGGCAACTTTCAGGGATCTATGTACCTGGACACCAAGATCCCTCTGCACATCCACACTACCAAGAATCTTTCCATTGACCCAGTATTCTGCCTTCCTATTATTCTTCCCAAAGTGCATCACCTCACATTTATCTGCATTGAACTCCATTTGCCACTTTTCAGCCCAATTCTGCAGTTTATCCAAGTCTCCCTGCAACCTGCAACATTCTTCCACACTGTCCACCACTCCACCGACTTTAGTGTCATCTGCAAACTTACTAACCCATCCACCTATGTCTGCGTCCAAGTCATTTATAAAAATGACAAACAGCAGTGCTCCCAAAACAGATCCTTGTGGCACACCACTAGTAACCGGACTCCAGGCTGAATATTTTCCATCAACCACCACTCGTTGCCTTCTTTCAGAAAGCCCGTTTTTAATCCAAACTGCTAAATCTCCCTCAATCCCATGCCTCTGCATTTTCTCCAATAGCCTACCATGTGGAACCTTATCAAAGGCTTTACTGAAGTCCATGTACACCACGTCAACTGCCCTAC
The DNA here is from genome assembly GCA_024137785.1 of Ginglymostoma cirratum. NCBI lineage: Eukaryota > Metazoa > Chordata > Chondrichthyes > Orectolobiformes > Ginglymostomatidae > Ginglymostoma > Ginglymostoma cirratum. The sequence continues at coordinate 54,737,951 of JAHRHZ010000016.1, read as the reverse complement.
CCTCATCCACATGCTTGGTCACCTTCTCAAAAAACTCAATGAGGTTTGTGAGACACGACCTGCCCTTGACAAATCCATGTTGACTATCTCCAATCAAATTGTTGCTTGCTAGATGATTATAAATCCTATCTCTTATAATCCTTTCCAAAACTTTTCCTACAACAGATGTAAGGCCCACTGGTCTATAATTACCTGGGTCCTCTCTACTGCCCTTCTTGAACAAGGGCACAACATTTGCAATCCTCCAGTCATCTGGTACTAAACCTGTAGCCAATGACGACTCAAAGATCAAGGCCAAAGGCTCTGCCATCTCCTCCCTAGCTTCCCAGAGAATCCTCGGAAAAATCCCATCCGGCCCAGGCGATTTATCTACCTTCACACCTTCTAGGATTGATAACACCTCCTCCTTACTAACCTCAATCCTTTCAAGTCTAATAGCCCGTATCTCAGTCTTCTCCTCCACAATATTCTCCTTTTCCTGAGTGAAAACAGATGAGAAATATTTGTTTAGCACCTCTCCGATCTCCACAGGGTCCACACACAACTTCCCACTTCTGTCTTTGACTGGCCCTATTCTTACCCTAGTCATCTTTTTATTCCTCACATACCCATAGAAAGCTTTAGGGTTCTCCTTAATTCTACCTGCTAATGACTGCTCATGTCCCCTCCTTGCTCTTCTTAACTCTCTCTTTAAATCCTTCCTAGCTAATCTATAACTCTCCATCGCCTCATCTGAACCATCTCGTCTCAATGTCACATAAGCCTCCCTCTTCTGCTTAACAAGAGATACAATTTCTTTTGTAAACCAAGGTTCCCTTACCTTATCACTTCCTCCCTGCCTGACAGGGACATACCTACCAAAGACACGCAATATCTGTTCCTTAAACCAGCTCCACATTTTGATTGTCCCCATCCCCTGCATTTTGCTACCCCATTCTATCCCTCCTAAGTCTTGCCTAATCGCATTATAATTGCCCTTCCCCCATCTATAACTCTTGCCCAGTGGCATGTTCCTATCCCTTTCCATTGCTAAACTAAACATAACCGAATTATGGTCACTCTCTCCAAAGTGCTCACCTACCACTGAATCAAACACCTGGCCTGGTTCATTACCATGTACCAGACCAGTGTGGCCTCCCCTCTTGTCGGCCCTTCGACATACTGTGTCAGGAAACCCTCCTGCACACATTGGACAAAAACCGATCCATCCGACGTACTAGAGTTAAAGCATTTCCACTCAATGTTGGGGAAGTTAAAGTCTCCCATAATGACCACCCTGTTCCTTTCACTCCTGCCCAGAATCGTTTTGCCGATCCTCTCCTCCACATCCCTGGAATTTTGCGGAGGCCTATAAAAAACTCCCAGCAGTGTGACCTCTCCTCTCCTGTTTCTGACCTCAGCCCATACCACCTCAGTAGACGAGTCCTCGTCAAAAGTTCTTTCAGCCACCGTTATACTGTCCTTGACTAACAAAGCCACACCTCCCCCTCTTTTACCACCTTTCCTGATCTTTATGAAAGATCTAAACCCTGGAACCTGCAACATCCATTCCTGACCCTGTTCTATCCACGTCTCTGAAATGGCCACAACATCGAAGTCCCAGGTACCTATCCATGCTGCAAGCTCACCTACCTTATTCCGGATACTCCTGGCGTTGAAGTAGACACACTTCAAACTAACTTGCTGTCTGCCAGCACACTCCTGTGACGGTGAAATCCTGTCCATGTCTTCCCTACTCTCATCCTCCTGTGTACTGGAACTACACCACAGGTTCCCATGCCCCTGCTGAGCTAGTTTAAATCCACCTGAATAGCACTAGCAAATTTCCCACCCAGGATATTAGTACCCCTCTGGTTCAAGTGAAGACCGACCTGTTTGTAGAGGTCCCACCTTTCCCAGAATGAGCCCCAGCTATCCATATACCTGAAACCCTCCCTCCTGCACCATCCCTGCAGCCACATGTTCAGCTGATATCTCTCCCTGTTCTTTGCCTCGCTATCACGTGGCACAGGTAACAAACCAGAGATAACAACTCTGTTTGTTCTAGCTCTCAGCTTCCACCCTAGCTCCCTGAAATCCTGCCTTATATCCCTGTCCCTCTTTCTACCTATATCATTGGTACCTATGTGGACCACGACTTGGGGCTGGTCACCCTCTCCCTTCAGGACCCCAAAGACACGATCCAAGACATCACGGACCCTGGCACTTGGGAGACAACACACCAACCGTGAGTCTCTCTCGTTCCCGCAGAATCTCCTATCTGTCCCCCTAACTATAGAGTCCCCAATGACTAATGCTCTCCTCCTCTTCCCCCTTCCCTTCTGAGCAACAGGGACAGACTCTGCGCCAGAGACCTGTACCCCATGGCTTACCCCTGGTAAGTCGTCCCCCACAACAGAATCCAAAACGGTATACCTGTTATTGAGGGGAACAGCCACAGCGGATCCCCGCACTGTCTGCCAGTTCCTTTTCCGTCCCCTGACTGTAACCCATCTACTTTTTTCCTGTACCTGAGGTGTGACTACCTCTCTGTAACTCCTCTCAATCACCCCCTCAGCCTCCCGAATGATCCGAAGTTCATCCAGCTCCAGCTCCAGTTCCCTAACGTGGTTTCCAAGGAGCTGGAGTTGGGTGCACTTCCCACAGATGAAGTCAGCAGGGACACTAGTGGTAACCCTTACCTCCCACAACCTACAGGAGGAGCATGCAACTGCCCTTGCATCCATTGCCATTGTTCTGAATTCTAAAAAACTATTGGAAAAAAAACACTAGTAACTTATCAAATCAGCGCTCAGAACCTTTTTGGTTAGAGGAGGAGGATGGGTGGGAGACACTACCTCAGTAGTGTTTCAGGTAAAGCAACCGCCCAAATATGTTACCTCACTTACTCAGCCGTCCCGTGATTGCTACTGCTCAACGCGCACTCCGCCTATTCACAAGGTAAGTTTTTAAAGGAAAAGCTTACCTTCCCAGGCTGCCCTCGCGCCTCCTTCCGGACTCCCGCCGCTGAAACGACTGAAACGACAGTGCAAGCAAAACCAATAACGCCTTCAAGAGGAAAAAATTGCAGGGCAATGAGGAAATATTAGTGGACTAGGGATACTGGAAGCTCTTTCAGAGGCATGATGGATTGAATGGTCTTTTTATTATTGATTTGTGGGACGTGGGTGTCGCTGGCTGGGCCCAGCATTTATTGCCCGTCCCTAGTTGCCCTTGAGAAGGTGGTGTTGAGCTGCCTTCTTGAACCACTACAGTCCACCTACTGTCGGTTCACCCACAATGCCATTAGGGAGGGAATTCCAGAATTTTGACCCAGCAACAGTGAAGGAATGGCGATATATTTCCATGTCGGGATGGTGAGTAGCTTGAAGGGGAACTTGGAGGTGGTGGTGTTCCCATATATCTGCTGCCCTTGTCCTTCTAGATGGAAGTGGTCGTGGAGTTGGTAGGTGCTGTCTGAGGATCTTTGGTGAATTTCGGCAGTGCATCTTGTGGACAGTACACACTGCTGTTAGTGAATGTCAGTGGTGGAGGGAGTGGATGCTTGTGGATGTGGTGCCAATCAAGTGAGCTGCATTGCCCTGGATGGTGTCAAGCTCTTTGAGTATTCTTGGGGCTGCACTCATCCAAGCAAGTGGGGAATGTTCCATCACACTCCTGACTTGTGCCTTGTTAATGGTAGACAAGCTTTGAGGAGTCAGGAGGTGAGTTATTCACCATAGTATTAACAGCTCTGACCTGCTGTTGTAGCCACTATGTTAATGTGGTGAGTCCAGTTGAGTTTCTAGTCAGTGGTAACCCCCAGGATGTTGATAGTGGGGTATTCTGTGGTGGTAACACCGTTGAATATCAAGGGGCGGTGGTTAGATTGTCTCTTATTCGTGAAGGCCATAGCCTGGCATTTGTGCGGTGCAAATGTTACTTGCCACTTGTCAGCCCAAGCCTGGATATTGTCCAGACCTTGTTCCATTTGAACATAGACTGCTTCAGTAACTGAGGAGTTGCAAATGTTGCTGAACATTATGCAATCATCGGCGAACATCCCCAATTCTGACCTTATGATGGAGGGAAGGTCATTGATGAAGGAACTGAAGGTAGTTGGGCCGAGGACACTATCCTTAGGAACTCCTGCAAAGATGTCCTGGAGCTGAGATGGTTGACCTCCAACAACCGTGACCATCTTCCTACGTGTCGGGTATGACTCCAACCACCAGAGAATTTGCCCCTGATACCAGTTGATTCCAGTTTTGTTCGGTCAAATGCAGCCTTGATGTCAAGGGCTGTCACTCAGTGCTTGATAGCACCGTTGATGACACCTTCCAACACTTTACTGATGATTGACAGTAGACTGATGGGGTGTTAATTGGCCAGGTTAGATTTGTCCTGCATTTTGTGTGCAGGAATACATGGGCAATTTTCCACATTGTCAGGTAGATGTCAGTGTTAAAACTGTGCTAGAATAGCTTGGCTGGGAGAGCAGCAAGTTCTGGAACACAAGTCTTCAGTACTATTGCTGGAATATTATCAGGGCCTGTAGTCTTTGCAGTATTCAGTGTCTCCAACCATTTCTTAATATCACGTAGAGTGAATCAAATTCGTTGAAGACTGGTATCTGAAATGCTGGGGACCACTGGAGGAGGCCAAGATGGATCATCCACTCGACACTTCTGGCAGAAGATTGCTGTGAATGCTTCAGCCTTATCTTTTGCACTGATGTGCTTTGCATCATTGAGGATGGAGATATCTGTGGAGTCTCCTCCTCCGGTCAGTTGTTTAATTGTCTGTCGCCATTCATACTGGATGTGGCAGGACAGCAGAGCTTATATCTGATCCATTGGTTGTGGGAGCGCTTAGCTCTGTCTATCACTTGCTGCTTTCGCTGTTTGGAATGCAAGTAGTCCTGCCTGGTGCTTCACCAGGTTGACACCTCGTCTTCAGGTATGCTTGGTGCTGCTCCTGCTCTCTCCATTGAGCCAGGGTTGATCACCTAGCTTGATGGTAATGGTTGAGTGGGGAATATGCCGGGCCATGAGGTTACAGATTGTGCTGGAGTACGATTCTGCTGCTGTTGATGGCCCACAGCGCCTCATGGATGCCCAGTCTTGAGTTACTGGATCTGTGCGAAGTCTGTCCTATTTAACACTGTGATAGTGCCACACAATATGATGGAGGTTATTCTCAATGTGAAGGCGGGACTTTGTCTCTACAAGGACTGTGTGATGGTTACTCTTACCGATACTGTCATGGACAGATGCAACTGCAGCTGGCAAATTGGTAAGGATGAAGTCAAATATGTTTTTCCCTCTTGTTGGTTCCCTCACCACCTGCCGCAGACCCAGTCTAGCAGCCATGTCCTTTAGGACCCAACCAGCTCAATCAGTAGCACTGCTGCTGAGCCACTCTTGGTGGTGGACATTGAAATCCCCCACCCAGAGTACATTTTGTGCCCTTGCCATCCACAATGCTTAGTCTGAGCACTGATTCAGCAGCTGCGGGAGGATGGTATGTGGTAATCAGCGGGAGGTTTCCTTGTCCATGTTTACCCTGAAGCCATGAGAATTCATCGGGTCCAGAGTCCTTCTCCAGAGTGACGTAACTCTATAATATGAAACCTTTATGTAAATGCAATCTTTTTACTTTGTGTTCGATAATGTATATTACAGCTGCAACATCTTGGATTTGCATGGTGCCTTCAATGTGATAAATAAGTCTGATGTAAATATCCTGGGCAGTCCATCCAGATGAGACTTTCAGAGCTGCCATTCTTCAATGGGTTTTTGTGACTTTTTATTGACAGTTTTATAAAGAAATAACATAAGGTGGTGAGCAGAGGATCGGCAAATAATATGCAAATTCAGCAAATTCTATGGTAATCATGTGCCAATTTATAGGTTGGTGCATCAATCCAAATTATTGATGTCATTATTAAATCTATTATTAATCTGTTAAAGATAATTCACTGGCTCTGGTTATTAACACACTCCACATTTTACTTCTTTTTCAGGTGTTCTTTGCCTCGGCTCAGTCTGGTGGATGCAGTCAGATTTATTTTATGACACTTGGTCAGAACTCTCTCTTGAACTGGTAGCCTCCAGGAATCTTGAAAACACTCACTGGAAGTTGTGTTGCAAAGGAGTGACCATCTTCACATATTCCCAGTCCCATTGACATAAACAGTTCTCGAATGATTGTGACAGTGTCAGACAAGAGCTGACCTTCCATCTACAACCAGTGCCACAGTTGGGCATAAGCTGTTGCCACGTATTATGCCAATGACCAAAACTAGTTTCTGTAATTCTACTGATTTAAGTTCAGGTTGTTGTCGCATATAGACAATATATTACTGTAATGTTAAGCAAAAAAAGTAGCTTAGTATGCCAACTGTTTGCACATATATATAGATGTGTCCAAGGTCTTTTGCACAACCACGCCTCCTATAGTTCACTTGCACTACAAGTGACAACCTCCAATGTTTTACCCCAGTATTTTGTATATGCGGTATTTTAGATGGGTTTTATGTTAGTAATGCTATTATTAACGCAGTGATGGACTGTATTTTACTTGAGATTAATTCTGTAGCATCTTTTCCAAAGTGATGTTCTGACCCTTCTGACATCCAGTGCACTGCAGCCGCTGGGCTTTGGCTGATTCTGAAGCAGGTCAGTCAATCACTATCAGGCTATTTGCGTTGCACTTACTAGAACTCAGTGAGGTAGATTTTCAACTTGCTGCCTGGGTTTAAGGCCATTAGAAGTGTGAGTAAACCATTTAACCCCCTAATTATGATGTGGAGGTGCCAGTTTTGAACTGGGGTGGACTAAGTCAGAAGTCACACGACACCAGCTTATAGTCCGACAGGTTTATTTGAAACCACAGGCTTTCAGAGCTCTGCTGAAAGCTTGTAATTTCAAATAAACCTATTAGACCATAACCTGGTGTCATGTGACTTCTGACTTTGATTGTTCACTTAGGCCATGTCTCATCTCAAGAGTGGGATGGGGAAGGAGGAATGAGGTGAGTGGACGGATGGAGTCTTTCTGACACACCCAATTACATCCAGGGTGGGAACAGTAAAGTACAGAGATCCTTGCCCAAAGGGCATTAGGGGCCCTTGAAGATCATTTGCTGACCTTGTCTCACTGAGTGCTGGTATATGATCAGTGACAGGTGAGGGCCATATTGTGCAGGCAGACCACCAGCTGAAACCTGGGCTGAGGGAACTGGTGTGGGGTGGAGGGGGGTGTGGAGTGCATTTGGGAGGGGGGAATGGGGTTGCACTTTTCCAGGCATAATGTGCCCAGCAGTGGAATCCACAACAGCAAGTCAAGGACCTGGAGAAAGATATCCCACTGCCCTCTAGACTGACTCCATGTCCCACCTCACTGGGGCCTCTCTCGTGGAGCTGGGAACCCCAACAGTAGGCTGCCTGATCAGGCTTGAAATCTGACAGGGCCCCTTGTGTAATGGCTGGGGCAGAATTGTCACTAAGCAGAGAGTAGGCCCATCTCTACAGCCATTAATTCCCACTTGTTGCACAGTTTCAGCATTGACTGCTCTGGCTCAAATTTTCAGATTGTGTCCCCTTGTTGTCAATTTCCTCCAGCACGGGTTATAGTTTCTCTGGTAACTCTAACAGTATCCATCCTGTGATGAATTTCAAATGTCTCAACCTGCCGTACAGACAAACTGACAGAAATTAAAACCAAGCTAACAAGCATGGGGCTGGATGAACACAGCAGGTCAAGCAGCAAAAACCGGACAGTTTTGAAAGCAGCCAATCCAACCGCGGCATCAGCTTTAAACCTTTGCGAGAGTTTGAAAATCCTCCATCATGGATTTGAAAACTTGAAGCAGTTCCCACTCTGTGCCAAACTGTCCTAACAGTTTACCAAGAACAAAGTCGTGTCTCTAAAGATTTTGTAGCAATTTCATCAGTGCTGACAAACCCATGGGGCTGATAATGTGGATGGGAAATTAGGTCTAGTAAGTTGAGTTTATAGCACGCTCTCATCCCTTCAATATTTTAGCAACAGTTACAATTTCCCTTTACTTTGCTAATATCAAAATTTAAATTGGATTTCTGCAGTAAAGTCTCCCACAAGACAGATGACAATAATATTTGATGGTGCAAGTTCAGGTGGAGGTGCTATTCACGATTTTTGAAGCGTGCAGAAGTCCCTGGCCCATCCCTTCCAGGTCACATTCTAGCAAATTAACTAACCATTGTCCAGGATTTATTGTGCACCACTACAGATACATTTTCTGATTTTTCATCCCATACTTAAGGCATGAGAAGCAGCAGTACACAATAGCTCCTGGTGGTCCAGTTTGGGATGAGTGCAGGAAGAAAACAAATGAGGGATAAGTGAGCATTTGTGTTGCGGAATTCTGCCATTCAGCTGCAATCACCCCTGCTGTACTCATACAATTAGTGCAATTGAAGATATGTGTAACAGATAAGCCTCTCCAATCAGTGCCAAATGATCGAACAAAGTAGAATAGAGCAATCAATGTTATGCTTTTATAGGTTTTGTGGCAACGGCTCCAGAGCTGCCAAACAAGGAGGGGATAATAACATGGATGGGAAGGTAGGTCTTGCACTTCCAAAGAACAGGCTAGTTCACAGCAACTCTCCGCCCCCACCATTGCTTCTGTGGATTTTCTGTAGATGTGTTCCTGCTGGCTTTATTGCAAGTGCTAATTTAGCTGCTGAGTTCATCCAAAGGTCTGAGGAAAGGAAAGGCAAAACATAAAGAAAACAAAAGAGATGGCATGAACAAATTTTGTCAAGTTGAAAATGCTGAATGAAACAGACAGGGTGGATGCAAGTGAAATGTTACACAGCCTCTTCCAACCCACATTTGGGGAGTCTAGAACCAGGAGACACAATTTAAAGAGGATGGGGTCGTGATTTCTGTCCTTGGTCTTAGGAGAATTTCTTTTTACCTGGAGGCTTGTGACGCCACAGCAGAGGAATATTGGAATCTCAATCTTTGAGTATTTTTAAAGCATTAATTGATGGATTTTAATTGTCAGTGGTGTATAGTGTTATGGGGATGAGGTGGGTAAAAGGCAATAAAGTATTCAATCAGTTCCTACTCCTTTAAATCAAGGAGTTGTTTTCTAACCATATAAAGATAACTAAAGCAAGAGTAGATCTGTTCAGGATATAAGTGTAATCTGTGTGCGCAGGTGGAGAAGGTGGGTATGGTTCTTCGTGAAGACTTGTATGTCTTCATGAAAGAGAGGAACAATTCAGACATTGGGATCAGGAAAGAAGCATGTGCAATGTTTGATTAAATTAACAAAGTAAGAATGAACATATTAAAGCACTTATCTTTTTGAAATTGGAAAAATCCCTCATCTTAAACAAAATCTATCTACTCTAGGCTGACCAGGCATTCAAGAGAAGAGATAGCAGAGACTCTGACCATCATTTTCTGATCTTTTCTGGCTCTGTGTGTGTGTGATGTCAGAGGACCGGAGAACAACTAATATCACACCGTTGTTTAAAAAGTGAGCTGGGGATAGACTGAGTAATTATAGTGCCTGGTCGACCTAATCTTGGGGTGAGAAAATTCTTGGAAAAGATTCCGAGGGACTGGAAAAAATCTTCATTTAGAAGTACACGAATGAATCAAAGACAGTCAGCATAGATTTGTTTACAGAAAGCCATTCCGAACTAAAAGAATTGAATTTTTTTGAGGTCATAACAAGGAATGTCGATGAGGGTAGTGTGTTTGATGTCATACGTAGAGATTTAAGCAAGGTTTTTGATAAGGTACTGCATGAAAAACAGGTCAAGAAAGTAAAACCCAAAGCCAAGTAGCAACTTAGATCCTACATTGCCTCAGAGGCTAAAAGGAAAATGTAGTGGTCAATGGGTGTTTTTGTGACTGAAAGATTATTTCCACTGATGTTCCAAATGGCTCAAAACTAGCTCCCTTGCTTTGTGCAGTACATATGAGTAATTTAGATTTGAATATAGATGCATCATCACAAGATTGCTGTGCAGTAAATTGGCAATGCAGTCGATAATTAGGAAGACATCTATGGTTGCAGGAACAGACTAGTCAGATGGACAGGATGATGACAAATGGAGTTCACACTGCACAATTGAGAGATGATGCATTTAAGGAGATCAACTAGATGAGGGAATGCACAATAAATCAGTCAGGCACTGAGAACTGTAGAGGAACTTTGGAGTGCATGTCCACAAATCTTTGAAGGTGATTGGACAAGTAGTTATGCTGGTTAAGAAGACACCTGGGATGCTTGCCTTCATGAGCCGAGGTGTGGAATTGTAAGGTCTGAGACATTATACTGGAACTGCGTAAACCACTAGTTAGGCCAAAGCTGGAATGCTACATATGGTTTTGGTCACAGGACAACAGGAAAGATGTGATTGCACTAGCGAAGAGACTGACAAAGAGGTGTTTCCTCTGGAGAACTTTAATTGTGAGGAAATTTCAGCTTGGCTACCATTATTTGCTATGGAATAGAGGAAGCTGAAGGGAAACCTATTTGAAATGCATAACATTATGAGGAATTAAGATGCAGTGGATAAGAAAGTCTTATCCGCTTTGATTGGGAAGTTCATAAAGCAGAGAACATCGATTTAGGGTGAGAGGTTCAGAGGAGAATGGGGTGGACATTCTTTTCACCCAAAGAGCGATAAGGTTGGAAACAGAGCTGGTAGAAATGGAAACATGCATTGTATTTAAAAAGCATTTGGATGTGTAACGTAAAGTGCTTTAACATGCAAGAACTGGAAAGTAAGATTAGGCTGGATGTCTTCTTGTCAGCTAGCACAGATACAATGGGCTGAATGGACTCTGTCCATGTATTAACTATCTAGAATTCTGTGATCCCGTTAGCGTTTTGAAAAAGAAGAGTGAATGCTTTAAGTTTTTCTCATATTTTCGGCTTCTTCCCTGCCTCTGATACATGTGAGAAATTCTGTCACAGTTTAACAGATGGCTTGACCTGATTAGCCAGTCAGGTACAGTCTCGAATATTTCCTTCACATTTCCCTTTACCCTGCCTTCAGTTTTTTTTTAGACCACTGACCCACAGTTCAGGGAGGTCTTTGTAACACTCCCTGACGTGATAAGATGGACAAAAGAAAGAAATAAGCTGAAAAGAAGAGGAAAACCAGTCTAGTTGCTGAGTAACATTTTAAAGTGATGTGCAAATGAAGCAAGGGGTGATGTGAGAACATACTTTTTCCCACAGTGGGTAGTTAGGGTATGGAATGTACTGCCTGGAAATGTGGTGGAGGCAGGTTCAATTGAAGAGGGACATTAGATGGTCATTTGGATAGAAATGGTGTGCGGGAGATATAGGGAAAAGGTAGGAGGTTGGAATGAGGGAATAGAACAGGTGCAGATGTGATGGGTTGAATGGCCTCCTTCTGAGCCCGTGATGCTTGCCTTCATGAGCTGAGGTGTGGAATTGTAAGGTCTAAGACATTATACTGGAACTGTGTAAACCACCAGTCAGGCCAAAGCTGGAGTGCTACATGTGGTTTTGGTCGCAGGACAATAGGAAAGATGTGATTGCACTACTGACAAGCAGGTGTGTCACCTGGAGAACTTTACTCTTGAGGAAAGTTCAGCTTGGCTACCGTTATTTTGCCATGGTTCTGCAAATAAGGAAGAAAGAGAGCACACAGGCAGAGAAATACGGAGCAGGAATCTTTCTGGGGTGTTGCAGTCTTTGGAAGCCATCCCTGATCCAAGATAAAACATCAGTGGGTTGGTGGGGGAGGGAGCTCATGCCTGAACTCAGCGGTTGCCCTGCAGCAATTCAATATTAATTGCTTTAGGGTGAGACGCCTGTCCATTTCTCAGGACCTATCACATGTCATGGTGTTTATTGTTGGAATGTAGGCAGACTGCAATGCCAAAGAGCCATGGACGGTCAGGTTTGAAGGTTTCAATGAGTGGGTTGAGGGGTTGGATTTAAGAGACCAGGGGAAGAAAGGGTGAAAGAGAGTGAATGACCTTGGGAGGAGCTCATTCTCCAATGGGCTCAAGGGATCCCACAAAAGAAACCATCCCTCTTGGTTGAGAGGTTGAGCACAGCTCATGCTGCTGGATGTCCTGCATGGCACGGAGCTCTCTATTTCATGGTTGGCACAAAACAAAGCCATTAATTGTCTACCTTAGGGCCTCACGGGACCCAAGACCAAGCCCAATACCACCTCTGCATCCTGCAAAACCTCAGGCAGGTCATTGCAGGAGGATATAGGCAGCGGGAATGCCAGCTGCTGGATATCTTAGTGTCCATGCCTTTACATCCGTCAATGTGGGGTACAAAATCCAGCCAATGAAGTGAATGAAGCAGGAAGAGGATAAAAAAGAAGGATTCAAGTCACGGGTAAAGAATACTTGGAGAAAGAAATGAGAAGAGGGTGAGAGAAGGTGGTGAGCAGAAAGAGAGAGGACAGAGAGAGCAAAGAAAACAAGAAAGTGGTGGAAAGAGAGCACAGAGACAGAGAGATGCACAGATAAAGAGCAGAAAGAGAGGTGAGCAGAGGGGGAGATAGATGAGCTGAAAGAGCCGAGAGAGAGGTGAGCAGAGGGAGAAGTGAGCAGGGACAGCAGCAAAAAAATGAAGCGGGGCAAGTCTCAAAAAAAAGTTGAAAGAGAAATAAGCAAAAGCAAAGAAAGAGAAAAAAAGCACAGATTGAACTCAGCAAATTGAGACTGAAATGTCAAAGAGGTAGAGAGATCACAGAGAATAGGTTATTAGAGAAAGCCAGCAGTGAACAGTAAATAAATCTCAGAGAAATAACACTGGGAAGTCAGATCAGTGTTCAAATATATATCTTTGAATTATATTCATAGTTTCATTATTTTCATACAGTTATTGGTAAATTCTCAATTGTGTGGATACCGGACAGGACAATGAGAAATGGTGAGAGCTGGAAAGCAGGGAAGTTCTGGTGTAAAGAAATTAAGTTTGACACAGTTTCACATATCTATCTCATTGTTAGATCTAGGGATCCTCAGTACCAGCAGTCAGGCCATCAAAGTACAGACTATAGCAAACCACTAGATATATTGTCTGTTGTCTTTGCTGTCAGTGGTCACTTTCATTAGATTGGGTTTAAGACACTCTCCGTATTGAGTGGGGTACCTTCACATTTACGTTTTAAGTTCAGGTCAAATGTTCGGGTTGTAAAGCCAATCAGCATTCTTAAAATGATCAGTCTCCGTTATACCTCAAATGATGTCAGTAGGAGGGAAAATCCAACATGCTAGCTCTGTAATTAAGGCATAGAACTCGATTATTTTACAGCTAACTGACCAAAGCAGGGAAAGCACTGAAATGAGACTAATTTCCGTGCCAATTGGAGGTCATTGTGAATCTGGGCTGTCGCAAATAGATTCAGCCACTCAGTTGTCATTTCTCTTGATTGTAAAACCTAATAATTTGCATTGTAACAAGGTGTGCTTTAGACTTGGGGCAAGAACATTTTGAGAATATCATTATTGTGCTGTGCATCAATTTTATTTATCTTCCAAAAATGCTGTGACCACACATGGAACCGCAATGGGAGAAGTGTCCACTGAGATGAAGCAGTTCCGGATGTTTTGAAACCAACTATCATCACTGAGAAAATAATTTGTTGATTTGCAAGAACCAAAACTACTACTTTTGAAAATCGTTCTTACAAATGTTTTGAATAGAATCCAACGCATTACCTCTCTGAGTCACTGTGATGAGCTCGGTGAATTATTACTGCATTCCAAGCATGGTATTTGGTGATATGAACATAGAGACATGGACTTTTGTGCCAACCACAATTTTTGGATAATGACCTAAAAATTCCCAACAGCATTTGATAGGGGCTTTATTTTATTTTCATGTTTTCTCCCTATTTCTAATTCTTTGTGTACCAGAAACTAGCATTCACTCGCTGTATAAATTTATCAAGAGAGACTTAGGTATGCGTATGTATACACACAGGTATATGAAACCTTATCTTTTAAAATGAAGGATGTTTTTATGAATTTCACTTCTACAAGAGTTAAATAAAACTCCATTGTGTTAGCACTTTAAAGGAACAGATCAAAGATTTTTGTAATTTTGAGAGCCAGTGTTGCAAGTTCACAACTAGGGATGCTTTTATTCTCGATTTGTAACTCATTACCTGTTAATTGTAAATATGCGCCTGAATTCTTTGTAATATTTAGAAATGCTAGGCTACTAATCACTGAAGATCAAAGTACTTTACAATTAAACAAGTCTCCAATAGGATTTTGCATTTGGTCATCTTGTTTCCAGTTTCATCCAAAGCTTAAAGGAGACAGAAACCTTTTTGCTATGAACCTTTATAATCACCTCTGCAAGTCTTTGTGACATTACCTTATATTCTAGGTGCTACCTAAATGGATGAACGGAAATGGTGACTTTGATGTCGCTGTTGTCATTCAGCAAGTTATAGTGAATATCTTTCAATTTCTCATGCCTCTTGTTGCTGTGTGTGCTCAGAGTGCAGCAATTTCCTGCTTTTCCAATAACGGTTTGCATCTCCTGTGGTGTGATCTCCTATGTCCTCGCACTCTCTTCCCACCTCCATTTCAACCCAACACTCTTCCTATCAAGGACACCTGACCCCTCTGAACATCTAGTCTCAGAGTCATTTAAATATATTTGAACAGTTCTTATGCTTTCCTCTGGTCATACCAGCAGCAAAAAACGTGGTCATGTTGTGTTGTCGCTGGTTTCTGAACCAAAGAGTTTTATGTCTGGTCCATGACCTGCATAATTGAAACCCTTTGAAATTGATTGGATAGAGTTTTGTGACTTGAAGAGTTAAATTTCTCTGCACATGCTCCCATAGCAATGAAGGATGACATGGCATCTAGTGTCAGTATGTGTCAGAAGACAGAAAATACGTCTGATTTTTTTTTCATTTCAGTAAGATGTTTATTTCAACAATTCACAGGGAAACGTCAATTCTAACAGGAAAAGGATGAAAGGCAGTGTAATTCTTAACTGTTTCCTGCTCCAGTTCTGCTCTGCTGGACAATCTGTTAGGGAAGGGTCAGAGATCCCATTTAACATCCTCTTTACACACGTCATTTAGGTAAATGACAAGCTCTGTCGAAATATGAAATAGGTGTAGTTAAATAAACAAAACATCACAGAGATGGCTTTATACAGTAACTGTGAATCTATCTTGACATTTTGTCTTTATAATTCTTACCAAAACAAACACACAACTCAAGTGGCCAAAACAAGTGAGGGCATGGGTGTGTGACCAAGAAAATGGAAAATTGCTGCAAAGATTACGTTATTAAAGGGAGGGAATAATCGAGCATATAATGAGAATGACTTAAATACTGGAGTCTGTTTATCTAAATCTTTAGTTAGAAATAATTGCCCTTGGGATCTGCCTCAATGCATCTGATTGAGATTTGCATTTTGTTTAATGTAATATTCCCTTTAATGTGCATCTGTCTCCAGCTGCAGATCTTTTGCTGCAATTTACCACCTTTAAGGCAAACACACTAAGAACAAATCAGCCGAGTCCCACAGATGTTGGCAGGGTACACCAAAGAGTAAGAAACAAAAGCAGAGAGAGATAGGAGTTACCAGGGATACTATGTTATATATGGTACATTTGATGTGATTGGGATATTTCTGACTTACTAGTTTGAAGGTTCCGCTCATCTTGTGGTGGGATTTGAGGATATTAAGCAAATACTTGAATTGCTTCTTTGAGAACCAAGTTGTTGGTTCAAGTCATCAAATTTCCCAAAATGTTTTGATGTTAACGTACTTTATATGTGTACATTCCTAAAGGCATTTTACATCCTTCCTGCAAAGCCAAACATATGCTAAGTGTATTTATCATACATTTAACTTTGAATGACTTGCCCCAGTTTCCATTTTCTAGCCGCTCTTATTTGCTTTTGGCAGATGCTTACATTGTGTTCTAACCGTTCTTGCACTGTCTGCAAATCCATACTGAACCTCTGCAAGACTGTCTTCAGATTAGAATAGTGTGATAGCTCAGTGAAATGAGAGCTTCCAGTGCCAGGCTAAAATTGGTGTTGTTAGTTGAGCATTCTTAAAAAGTAACATCTTGTAAGTACAGAAAATAAAGTATTTTAACTGGGATTCTCTGAAGAAACTTTCCTTTGCTAACTCAGACTAACAATGATCTTACCAATAGTAAAAGCAGAAATTGCTGGAAAATCTCAGAAGGTTCTGAGGAAGGGTCACTAGACCCTGAAATGTTAACTCTGATTTCTCTCCCACAGATGTTGCCAGACCTACTGAGCTTTTCCAGCAATTTCTGCTTTCGTTTCTGATTTACAGCATCCGCAGTTCTTTCAGTTTTTATTTAGGCTTACCAATAAAGTTGGATTACCAAATCTTAATTCAAATAACCAAAACTCATTGCAAACAACCTGGTTTATTTTCCTGCGTGATTCTTATTTATCCCTATTCCTGTCCATTTCTTTGTCCCGAACATTTCCTCAGCACTAATCCTTTCTTCCCCTGTTTCTTCCCTGGTCCTTCCCATCCACT
Organism: Ginglymostoma cirratum; assembly: GCA_024137785.1. NCBI lineage: Eukaryota > Metazoa > Chordata > Chondrichthyes > Orectolobiformes > Ginglymostomatidae > Ginglymostoma > Ginglymostoma cirratum. Next base: position 54,721,400 of record JAHRHZ010000016.1, on the reverse strand, counting down.
GATTTTTTGCCTGCCTCATTACAATAGCACTCGGGGCTTTACTCCAGTTCGCATCTGTCCCCGATCTCCCATTTCACATAACACTCCCATTCCTTTATACTTCCTGCCCACTTCACCACACTTTCAGTGAAGATGGATCACCAGCTTCATGGGATCCCCAATCTCCACAACTTCCCATTGAATCCTCTTCTATCCAGAACCCCCTTCTGTTCAATGCAATTGCACCCTGAATTCCCAAATCAAGACTAGCTTTCTACTGCATCATTCCGACACGACCAACCTCCTAATGACACCAAACCACATGGTTATCCTGAGTCCCCAGCCCACTTTATGTTGTAGCTGCTGACCATCTAAATTCTGAAATAAAAACGGACAGTGCTGGAAAAACTCAGCAGACCTGGCAGCCTCTGTGCAAAGACAGAGAAAGAGAGAGAGAGACAGAAGTAATATTTCAAGTCCACTAATGTGGTTAGGAGTCACTCAAAATGTGAACTGTTTCTCACTGCGCAGATTCTGCCAAACCTGCTGAGTTTCACCAACAGTTTGTTTTTATTTCAGATCTCCAGCATCCACAGTATATGGGCTTAGCACATTCTGAAAAAGCATGCTGGCCTCTAACAAAAGGCAAGCGGTAGAATTAATTCTGTAATGAATATGCAATAAAGCCAGCCGTGTACTCTTTTCACAGATACATGGGATCACGATATTCAACCTGTTAGTACTACTAATGCTATCACAATGCTGTGTAATAAAAAGTTAATTTAACTTATTTAATCGACGGCCCTGATTATAAAAGTCGAATGACACATTATTGAACACAGTGCGACAATCCTGTTTAAAATGTTCCAAGATGTGCAAAAAGTACTTTGTACTCCCAATGTATATTCATCTTGAATGAATGTGACTGCTTTTTCATATTTTTGTGAATAAAATTACTTGAATAAACATGAATCAGATATATTTCACGAAGCTACTGGTGCTGGTATCAATGTTGGCAGTTTTGATTATGTGGATTTTCAAAAAGAGTACTTTCATTTTTCATCGCGAGCGTCTCCAGAGGTTTGAAGCCGTGTTCTATATCAAAAAACAAACCAAACTAATAGGGCTTCAAATGTAACATAGCACTGGAATTGCATTTCATTTTATTTCCCCTCGTGATTCCCTTGTAATCCTTGTTTGAGAGCATTTCCATTGTTGATCGTGATGTGAACCATCTCAGAATGGGAGTCTCATCTCCCTGACCAATTTTCCACAACAGTTCAATCAAACACAATTTCTCAGAAAAGTTTGACCGTGAGATCTTATGCCTCCTCTCAGGCCAAGTGCTATATTTTGTTTTATACTGCCTTTATGAAGCTCCACAGGATGTTTATTACATTCAAGCTGTTGTTGGTAAAGGCCATTTGAAGGTTCATTGCTGTTTTGTACGTCGGATTCTAATATTGGAAAACTGTTGTTGCATTTGGAGAATTTGACAGGATAATAGTTTTACTTAACGGACAAGTCTGTGGTTAATCGTGTAGTTAATTGTCCTTACGCAATAGTTGCACAGCATGGTACGGATAACTCATAACAGTTTATAGCTTATGCATATACCTAGCATAGACAATGGGATAGAACTAGATGTAAATGCAGTGTCATTTTAAGTGAGTTCTATCACATTAATTGGGCAGAATTTACTGCCCTCCCCTAATGTAAATTTGGTTGCAGGGTGGGGGGGACATTTAATCAGGCAGGAGAATGGTGGGTGGAAGCACTGCTGTTTTCCTACTCCTATCCTGATCATGTCTGGAATAGGAAGGCACATGGACAGCTGCCCCACCACCACATCGCCAACTGAGACTCCTTCAGTGGGCAATTAAGACCTCATGCCGCCAACCCTGCTGATATTCAACCAATGATAGACAGGAGGATGCAACATGTGTGGAGAGTGAACAGCAAACCTGTTGGGGCATTGGAGGGATTTGCTGTCTTGCCCAGTATAACTGATCGAGGGACCCAGCATCAGGAAGGGGAGTGGGGCATAAACAATTATGATCCCCCATTCACCCCTGCAACAACCCATTCTGCCCTCACTCATCAGTGGCCTAGCTTGGCCCATTGATAATCCTGAGTGTTGGGTTGGTGCCCTACAGATAGCAGCTTCCATCTCCTTACTGAGGGGAGTCAGCAACACTCACTTTGTCAAACCTCTTCCTGATTTTGAAACCCCTTATCAGATTTCCCCCGAATCTTCTCTGTGCCAAGGAGCACCCCAGCTTCTCCCATCTCTCCACATAACTGAAGTTCTTCAATTTTGACAAAGTGATGTAAGGTAATGAGATACAGTCCACCACCATGTTAATGTGTTGGAAGCAGTTCAGACAGGGTTTTGAGATTAATACCTGGAATGAGCAGATTAACATATGAGGAAAGGCTAGACATGCTAGGCCTATATCTGCTGGAGTTTGGAAGAGTCAGGGGTGACTTAATTGGATGGCCCATGGCTCAGTGGTTAGCACTGCAAATTCACAGTACTAGGGACCTGTGTTCAATTCCAGCCTCAGGTGACTGTGTGGAGTTTGCACATTCTCCCTGTGCCTGGGTGGGTTTCCATTGTGTGTTCCAGTTTCCTTCATTTTTAAATTGTGTACTTTAGTTCCGAATTGGCTCACGAGTAATACCACCACTTTGTCTCACAATCTTATATTTGCATAAATTTCAGTAAGAACAACTCTCATTTGTCTGAACTCCAATCTTGTCTCAAAAGCAATCCCTTCATCCAACCTGGCAAAACGTCTCTGAACTGTCTTCAATGGAAGTATACCCCTCCTAATGTAAGGAGACAAAAAACTACAGCCACTATCCAGCTGTGGGTGGGCTAAAGTGGTGGATGGTGGGAACTGCGACGCTCAGTGGGAGAGAGTCACACCCCCTGCAGCTGGTGAACAGTCTTCAACTTTCTTCCGCCCTCTTCCATCAGGCAGAAGATATAAAAATGTGAATACATGTTCAAACAAATTCAAGAACAGCTTCCTCCCTGCTGTCATCAGACTTAGGAATGGACCTCTCAAATGTTAATTCTTATCTCTTTCTCTCTCTTTGCACCTTCTCTGTGGCTGTAACACTGTATTCTGCACACTGTTCTGCTACCCGGATGCACTTTGTATGGTACAATCTGCCTGTATAGCATGCAAAACAACGCTTTTCACTGTCTCTCAGTACACACAACAACAATAAATCAACTAATCAATCCATCTAGTGTATTATAGTGGTTAACTCAATGGTGGATGGGACAATATTGGGCTGGTTGTTTGGGCTATTCTATGTGCCACTCCTGCCAAAAAACACCTAGTTGTGAGCATTCCAGTACAATGCTGTGTGGGAAAGATCCAGCTGTTCAGAACTTCAGCATTTAATAGAATTGCTCTGCCCATTTAAGCTGAGTTCTTCCTGGGATTGGCCAAACTGGGACAAATGCTACAACTGTCTTGCAGTATTGCTCCTTTAACCCTCTCTCCTCAGCTGCTCTGAGCTTATCCTGTCATGTGGAGAGCTCACTAAAATTTGCATGAAGTCTGTTTGTCTATTTCACATCTTTTTCCACAGAGGAACAGGGGAAAGGGTATCCATGACCATGCTGGAGGTGCTGGTAGATGGCAGTCAAAGCTGTAGATGATGGTCAGTGTGAGACAATATGAGGAAGCTAACTGCAATTATAAATAAAGTGAAGGATAGAGGGACGTGGGAGGTGTTCAATCAGAAAGGTGGGAGTGCTTTGATCTTTTTGGGGTTAGTGATGAAATTCCAGTTATCAGTTCAAGTGTCCTCAGGTTTGGAAATCTGCCATTTTTATCCAGCCTGGCCCACACATGACTCAGAGAAATATATTTGACTCTTTACTCCAGCTTGAAATGGCCCAGTAAAAACTATACAGCTGTAGTTAAGATGGCAGTTCCTTCCATTACCTTCTTGAGGACAATTTGAGTTGGGCAATAAAGGCTGGCTTTGTTCTGTCTTGCAGTGTTTGTCTGAGATTAATAAAATTCTGAAGCTTAAAGATATCTTAAACTTTCAGCACAGGGTTCACACTGCAATCAGAGTTCACCAATAATGCATTCCTGAGAGTATGTGTTTCACACTTGGCTTAGAAGTTAGAAACACAGAACACAGGAGCAAGAGTGGGTCATTTGGGCCTTTTGAGCCTGCTTCACTATTCTCAATAATCATGGCTGATTGTTCAACTCAGTACCCTGTTCCCACTTTTTCCTTGTATCACGTTATCCCTTTAATCCTAAAATTAATATCTAGATCTTTCTTGAATTGGCCTCAGCAGTTCATTTGTGGCAGAGAATTCCACAGTCTCACCACTCTCTGAGTGAAGAAAATTCTGCTCATCTATGTCCTAAAAAGTCTATCCAATATCCTTAATTTGTGACCCCTGGTTCTGGACTCTCCTGTCATTGGGAACATCCTCCTGTGTTTAACCTATCTAGCCTTGTTAGAATTTTATATGGTTCTATGGGATGGTGGCAGCATGGTGGTTCAGTGGCTAGCACTGCTGCCTGTGTTCATCCAGCCCCATGCTTGTTATATCAGTGGTTATACATGTTTGTATCCAACCGAAGTACCTTAAGTCAATCAAACGTCCTAAAACACAGGCTGGGCTCCCTTAAAGAGTTTTAACCAGTTTTCCATGTCTCATAATTCAGTCCAGAATTGACCCTCAGTTCTCAGAGGATAATCAATACTTAAATGCATTCAATTAAGAACTGAAATCTGAACCGAGTCTCAATATCTTATCCCGGGCAGTTGAAGTTCAGCGCTGAACCCTGGTATAGCTACAAGGATAAGAGATAATAGGTACTGCAGATGCTGGAGAATCCGAGATAACAAGGTGTGAAGCTGGATGAGCACAGCAGGCCAAGCAGCATCATAGGAGCACAAGGAAACAGGTTGTTACATTTTAAACTAATGAAAATTGTAACCGGTAAAGTGGCAATTGTATCGATCTGGGAGCTTGTCATTCATTCATTCAATCATTCACTTATTCATTCATTCGTTCACTCATTCGCTCATGCAGGCAGGCAGGGATAGACAGTAAATTTCCCATACTGTAATCATTGCCGACACTTTCCAAGCTCCGCTAGCCCTTTAAGGGATGATCCCTTTAATATCTCCACCCTCAGTTTGTTACGTCCCAGTTCTCGGTGGTTTGAAACATACAATTCAGGACAGGGATTGGCTCAGGCTTCACACTCTTACACAGTTCCGTTGAGATTGGTTCCGCTGACAGTTCCGCCATTCTGTCAAAACCGGATCCAGCTACTGGGACTTTCACTACACAAAGACAGCCTCAGGATTCAATGCTGGAATTGTTTAAGAACAGTCACAGCAGGTTGTGAGCTTCAGTGACAGTTCCAATCTTGCTGCGTGTATGAGTTGAGGTAACAGTTTTACCGTTGATCAGATTTGACATCGCCATTACTTGGACGGGATACAGTACCATTTCCAGTATAGCTCATTGGGAGACAATAGCATTTCCAATACTATTGAGCCTGTACACATTTTTAATATTGATCAGACTTAGTGACATCTCCAATATGACGGAGATACAGTAACATTTCCAGTGTTTGCCTTTTGAAATGTGTCACCTCTACCTAAACTGCTTCCACATCCTGATTTCCAAATTTAAGCATAACCTTAAGGTTGCCCCTCTCTGTTGTGTTAATACTAACTATCAAAGCCACTCCTTCTTTTCCACATTTCTGTCCTTTCAAAATGTCCTGTACCCTTCAAGATTCAGGTCCCAAACCTGTGTCATCTTACAGTCGCATCTTTATATGGTTGTCAGATGGGACTTACTTATTTCCCAGTTCATCTCTTTTGTTTCAATGCGACATGCATTCAGATACAGACTCTTATGTTTTTTAAACATTATTTCTTTAGTAAATTCACGTTTTGTCTGTTAGTTGGCTGTTAAATTCATATTCTGTATGCTTTTCTATTATGGTCTGTTTATCACTTGTCATTTTAATACTTGTCTCTTTGGTCTTGACTCTACTCACTGACTTACCACCTCTTCCCAAATTTGCTCGCTCGCTTCACAGATATCCTCTGTCCGCCTCCCCCTCTCTCCCTATTTATTTCAGAACCCTCTTCCCCGCCCCCATTTCTGATGAAGGGTCTAGGCCCGAAACGTCAAGTTTTCCTGCTCCTATGATGCTGCTTGACCTGCTGTGTTCATCCAGCCCCACGCTTGTGATCTCTTGCTTCACTATTCAGTTTAAAATCCTCTCTACTTACTTAGTTATGTAGTTGGTAAGAACATTGATTCCAACATGGTTCAGGTGGAGATTGTACAGATCCCACCTTTCAGCACTGTTGGTGCCGGTGTCCATGAGCTGGAACCCGCTTCTCCTGCACCAGTCATTCATCCATGCCTTCATCTGTCTTACCTTGTTTACCCTCTTGCAATTTGCACATGGTTCAGGCAGATATTATAACCTTTTGAGGTTCTGCTTCTTAAATGTGGCACCTGGCTCCTCATACTAGCGATGTGGAACCTCTTTTGACTAGCCATGTTGTTGATCCCCACATGGATCACAGCAATTAGATCCTTACCCTCCCACTGTGAGTTTGTCTCAAGCTTGGAGCACTTATCCCACACCCTGGCCCTGCTGCAGAGAACAATGTCAAGCCCATCCCTCCCCCACAAAGCTCTCCTTACCACCACTACATTTTATTTTTGTTTTTCCTCCCCCTTTGAATGGCTTTCTGTACCATGGTGCCATAGTCAGTTAGCTCATTCACTCTGCAGCCGTCACTCTTATCCCAACAAGCTGAAAGAACCTCAAACATGTTAGGCATTTGCAAGGACTAAGGCTCCCACCCTCTGGGTTCCCTCCCTTGCCTCTCTCACAGTTACACTCTCCTATCCCACAACACTGACTAAATCAGACCCCAATCTAAAGATGTGTAACTGCCTCCTGATACAAAGCATCCATGTAAAATTCCCCATCCCAACTCATTGCAGTATCAGTAATTCAGCTTCTAGTTCATTAACTTTGAACTGAAACTGCTCACAGTTCAAACACTTATGGTAGCAAATTTTTGCCCTGGACCAAACTGATGTCCGGGAGCTCCCACATGCTACAGCTGTGTCACATCACCCACTTTGCCATCCTATTGTGTTCTAATGAATGGCTTTGTCATTTTATTCAACTTCATGATGACTTATTTTTTAATATATTTTATCCACCTTCCCACTTTTCATTATGTTATGTTGAATTTTAGGAACGGAATAAACCTTAGTCACTGACTGAATACCTAATAACTAACTTTTCCTCCTGTTCAGAGTGAGAACCAATTCCTGGAGTCTGAAACAATTTAGAAAGAGTAAGTGCAATGGAGAATCTCTTCTCTCCCAGCCCCTTCCTTCTTTAAACATCTAACTCCAGCACTCTATTGGCTGTTGCATTCAAGTGTTAAGTGGTACTAATTTGGCCAGTTTCATCTGCTTCTAACAGAAAAATCCTAATTGACCCACTTACAGAGGAACTGGTTTTAGCTGTTTTCTTTTAATTAAGCACAATTAACTACTCTTCCAATGGAGGCCTTGCTGAAAGTCCTGCTTAAGCTCGGGAAAGTCAAATTTTCAATTGAAGATCTCAGTTGAATGCTAAATACAAACAAAGTGAGATTTGTTTAGAAACAAAACTTGCCATTCTAGTCTTCAGATTGCACAATGTGGAGCTGGAGGAACACAGCAGGCCAGGCAGCATCAGACCCGAAACATCAGATTCCCTGTTCCTCTGATGCTACCTGGCCAGTTGTGTTCCTCCAACTTCACACTGTGTTATCTCTGACTCCAGCATCTGCAGTTCTTGCTATCTCATTGTGGTCTTCAGTACCAGTGGCAGTTATGTTTCCGTTATCAAATGTTGTGAGTTGCTGTAATTTTTCCAATGTTGATATTGCTTAGTGTGAGTTGGAATATTTCCATCCTATTCCTCAGGTTTTGAGTTGCACTGTTTATTCCCTCCTGTTAAAATTTTACTGTCGGGGTGTATGTTTGTTGATCTCTGAATGTTTTTGTGCTTCTTAGGTGATGTTGGCCGAGCTGGGCAACAGTTCGACCCCCAGTGTTAGCTTCGAAGGTGGTGCAGAGGAAAGGGACAAATCTGTACTTGTCTCCCTTCTGGAGCAGCTCACAAATTCCACCATCTTGTGTCCTGTGTTTCTCGACCCTCCTGAACTTGTGGTTGTTCTGTCCATCCAGCGATACCTGAGAGACCCTGGGAATGAGGAGGGGTCCCAATCAGCTTCCGGCTACTTTTTCGATGTGACGGTGACTGACCAGATTTCTCAGGTGAAGTGCCACTTGGCTCCTGTCCTGAACCCCCTGGTTCACTCGAACTGCCTGAGAGTGGGCCGTGGGATTCACCTCACACGCTGCAGCCTGGTGCATGATGAGAAGAGGCTGAACCGATGCTTCCTGCAGATTGAGGCGCTGGAGCTAGTGGCTGCAGAATGTGTTCCCAGTTTGAGTATCCCTTCCCCGAGCATCGAGCCCCTCCGCAGCCTGACTGCATCCCAGAGGGGGAAGGATCTTCTGAGGACTTTGCAGATGGAAACCCCCTTGAAAGGGGGACGGCTTCATTATTTACCCTTGTGGAATAACAATGACCCATATGGCCGAGAATGGGCTGGCCCCAAGACACCACCATTTCCAAATGTCCCTCTTGAAGGTGAGCTCTCTTTCCATTTTCAGTTACACTGTATTCTCAAGTCTATTATTATTTATCTAAGTTAAAGTTGTCATAGTCCTACCAGATGAGAGGGCTCCTTTCCCATTAGAGAGACAACTGCTGGTGGTTTAACCTGAGAGTTGCCACACTTCAGACGAGGGTCAAAATTGAGAATGAGAGTCCTTCACGTTTACCTCACCAGTGCAGGAACTGAGCCCATGCTGTTACTTCACTCAGTATTGCAAACCAGCTGTCTAGCCAACTGAGCTAACAAACCCGCTATTGTTTATATAATCGAGAAGTGAGTGGAGATTTCCTGTTTTTGAATGCTGTCAGTCTGTGTGTGCACCAGGACGTGACAAAAGTGACACTACTGAGGTTTCACATGAACAGGCTCCTGTGTCTATTGTGCCTAATGTGGTACTTTAATGTCAGAACATTGTTTTACCCATCTGCTCTAAACAGTAGCTGTAACATTACAACCAAAACACCAACACATATCATTCAGGCATTTACTATTTTACATTGCTGTTAGACATTTGTAATGTGTATCTCCGTAAATAAAAGTTGACAAGGATTGTAATGATTGGCTGTCTGTCCTTACAAACTGACTTTCTGGAGTAGAGTGGTTGACCTTTCTTAAGACCAAAGTGAATGACCTCTTGTTTTTTTTTAATCACTCATGGGATGTGAGTGTTGCTGGCTGGGCCAGCATTTATCGCCCATCTCTAGTTGCCCTTGAGAAGGTGGATCTTTGGCAAATTTCTGCAGTACATCTTGTAGGTAGGGCACACTGCTGCCACTGAGCTTTGGTGGTGGAGGGAGTGGGTGCTTGTGGATGATGTGCCAATCAAGCGGGCTGCTTTGCCCTGGATGGTGTCAAAGCTCTTGAGTGTTGTTGGGGCTGCACCCATCCAGGCAAGTGGGGAGTATTCCACCACACTCCTGACTATTGCCTTCTTTCTCTTGAACTCCATCTCTGCTCATTCAATTTGTCTTATATCCCTAGGTAGCTTCATGTTCACATCTATGCAACATACAGTGACTCCAAAGTCAGTGTCATTGATGAAATTGAATATGCTTCATCTTTAATGCAAGTCATTAATGTCAGTGATCAAGAGCTGAGGTTTCATTACAGACCCCTGGGTGACATCACTTGACACAAAGTGGCAATTAGAGAACAGACCCTTTGCCCTGACTTTGTGTCCCTTACCTCTGTGCAAATTACTGACACTTGTTACAGGGTTACCTCCAGTTCTTTGTGTACTGATTCTTTACTCACAGTCTTTTCTCAAGTGCCGTCTGCAAATCAATATAGACTCAGTACAAAGACATTTCCCCCATCCATCACGATGGACACTTTGCTGGCAGTTCAACTGGATTAGACTGACACTTATCTTCCCTTCAGAAATCCATGCTTATCCACCAACCAATACCTATCCGACTCATTCTAAAACTAGTCACTGTGAATATTGATTAATAAAGGAAATGCTAGAAATGCACAGCTAGTTAAACAACATTTGCAGAGAGAGAGAGACAGAGAGAGAGAATCAGAACTAATGGTATACCTCTCCTTTTGAAAGAAAACATAACATTCCAGTCTCATTGTTTTCTCACAGGCTTAGGACTCATTTCTCTCCAACACTTGTCAATGACCTGGACAGCAAAAGTTGGATTTCCACATCTTCTCGTGCGAATAATGCACAAGTCCAGGTTACGCTATTATGGACGGCCCCGAACAAAAGTGGACTTTCCATATCAGGTTAGTAATCCCATGTGCATTCACTCCCCGATGTTCTGAAGGCTTTGAAATGTTCCTCTCTTTAAATCCTGACCCAGAGGTTTTATGATTGGCACAAGAATTCCAGCATTTATTTTCCACCCCTAAATGCCCAGAGCGCATTTTAGAGCCAACCACATTGCTGTGGGTCTGAAGTCACATGTAGGCCAGACTAGGTAAGGATGGCAGTTTTCTTCCCTAAAGGGCATAAGTGAACCAGATGGGTTGCTCCTGACAATCAGCAATGGTTTCATCATTAGACCCCTAATTCCAGATATTTGTTGAATTCAAATTCCACCAGCTGCCATAGCAGGATATGAACCCGGGTCCTGAGAACATTGCCAGGTCTCTGGACTAATAGGCTAGCCTAATACCATTAGGCCATCACCTCCCCTGATAAACCATCATTCCCTGACCATTCAATATTGCTCAGTGTTAAATTTTGCTTTATAACATGAGCAAAGTTGCATTAGTTCAGGCTCTGACCCACAAGCTGTGCACTGGACGTGTCTGGTCACCTTGTGGAACAGGAAGTTCCCACCACCTTTGGGGTTAGTAGGAACTGCCGATTCTGGAGTCTGAGATAACAAGGTGTAGAGCTGGAGGAACACAGCAGGCCAAGCAGCATCAGAGGAGCAGGAAAGCTGACGTTTTGGGTCTGGACTCTTCTTCTGATCCTTTCCTGCTCCTTTGATGATGCCTGGCCTGCTGTGTTCGTCCAGCTCTACACCTTTTTGTCCCACCACCTTTTTAGGGTTTGCGATATTTTCTAATCAGCCTGGTTCAGACATATTTCTGTATCAGGTGGGATTCAACCCAGGCCTCGTGGTCAAAAGGGTACATTACTGCAGTGTCACCAGAATCCCCCTAACTGTTAGGATTTCCACCCCCTGGTGAACCTTGGCGCCAGTTTGCAATCAAGTTCCCAACTGCATTACAGCAGCCTAATTTAGAAGGACCTGAGGGCATCACAATGACTGCCATCGTATTAATGCTGACGGGCACACAAGTATCATGTCGGCATCATGTTAGCATTTAGCCCCTGACCTCCTCCACTCTGTTATGGAGCGATCTATAGGTTAATGCATAGATCAGTCAAACCTAAGCAATACATCTCTTCATGCAGTGTCAAGAATTTGTTTTTAATTTATCTTCACTAATATCTGGAGGGATATTTGAACCTCTTACTCGAACTAAACCCTTTGTATTTCCCATTTGTCTTCCTTATAAGCCAGTGGGTTTTGGTTTTGTTCTCTGGATGTGTAATTTTTTGTTTTAGTTTTTCCTCTAGTCCCAGAGATGAAGGGTTGTAACGGTGGGGTAAAAGCATGTCCATTGTAGAGATGGTGATGCACATCCTGCCCATTGGGCTGTGACTGTGTCTAAGATTTCCTTTTGGCTCTTGCTGTAGGCCTACTTTGAAGTAGCTGATCAGTCGGGTATGATGCCACTGGTCCTGTGGAACTCCTTGTGCCCTGAATGGTACCAGTCCCTGCACGTTGGCACAGTTCTCCTGCTGCACCGGTACTCAGTTAAACAAAGTTACCAGAGGAGAACCTGGGCCACTCCATGTGACCCACAGATAAAGAGCCTTAGAACCATAGGTGAGAGTACCACATTCAGTATTATCTGATGTACGAACAGTGTGAATTAAGTATGATTCTATTACATAAATATCCCATATTGTTCGTTCTGTAAGCACAGAAACTACCACATCGATCAGTCAATCAGCCTCAGCACCCAGTAGTATCTGAGCATAAAAGCTACATTACTTTTGTCTTTGATTATGCCTCCCTCCCCACCTCTCTCTCTGACTCCCCCTCCCCATTATCCCCTCACTCCCCCCTCCCCCCCTTCTCTCCCACCTCTCACCCCCTCTGTCCCCCCCGTCCTCCCCCCTCTCCCATCCCACTCTTCCCCCCCACGTCCCTCTCTCCCCACCTCTCTCCCCTCCCGTCTCCCTTCGCTCCCCTCCCTGTTCCTCTCCTCTCCTTGTCCCTCCCCTTCTCTCTCTGCCCTATGCTGCAAGTACCTAGCCAAATTACTCTCTTTTTAACTTTTTTCCAACAGTGCCTCTTGTTTAGCCTTATATTTCTCTGACTCTGATCCTTGTCTACCATTTTCTGATTTTTTCTGTTTCCATTCCCTTTTTCTCATTACCTTTCTCCCTCACTGCACCTCTTGCTTAATCTCTTTCACTCCTCTCTGTCTATCTCCATCTCTCTTTCTCTAGAATGCCTGAAAAGTCAGTTTCCTAGCAATCCATTTGAATCATGCCATTACATTGATCTTACACCTTGCTGTTAAAGTGTTTTTTTGTGATGTGTTTATCCAATTTCGTCTTAAATTTCCACTCTTGTCCCCATTTAGTTTCTTGTCTGTTTCCATCTCCCATGAACAGAATTGCACAAACCTCCCTATGAAACAGTACCATGCCGCAGAGAAAGAGGCCATTTGGCCCATTGTGCCTGTGTAACTGATTGATAGGTTCGTTCAATCCATTCCATGCCCTTGCTAACATATCACCCTCATTTTAATGTGACCACTGAATAATTCAATAACAGACTCCTTTGCCTGCTCTGGTAATAAGACCATAGGATGTAGGAGTAGAATTAGGCCATTCAGCCCATCAATTCTGCTCCAAAAATCAGATCATGGCTGATCTGATAACCCTCAACTCCATTTTCCTGCCTTTTCCCTGTAACCTTTGATTCCCTGATTAAAAATCTATATGTCTCAGCCTTGGATATGCTTAATGACTGTGTCTTGACAGCCCTCTGCAGTTAAGAATTCCACAAATTCACTATCCTCTGACTGAATCATAGAATCCCTGCAGTGTGGAAACAGGCCCAACAAGTCCACACCGACCCTCAGAGCATCCCACCCAGACCCATCCCTCTATAACCCACCTAATCTACACATTCCTGAACACTATGGGCAATTTTGCATGGCCAATCCCCTAGCCTGCACATCTTTGAACTGTGGGAGGAAACCCATGCAGACCCAGGGAGAATGTGCAAACTCCACACAGGCAGTCGCCCGAGGGTGGAATCGAACCCGGGTCCCTGGCACTGTGAGGCAGCAGTGCTAACCACTGAGCCACTGCACCACCCCTAGAAGATGAAATAGAAGAAATTCTATTTCTTCGAATTTCTTCTCTGCCATGAATATGTGACCCCTTATTTTAAGATTATTCTCTCTGGTTCTAACTCTCACACAAAGGAAAACAACCTTTCCACATCTATTCTGTCTAGTCCTCTCAGAGTCGTGTATGGTTCAATAAGGTTCCCTCTTATTCTTCTAAACTCCAATGGTTACAGGCCCAATCTCTCCTCTCCTCATCAAACAGTCACTTCAGCCCTGGTACTACCGAGTGAAGCTCTTCTGAATGACCTCCAATGCCAGTATATCATTGGGATTATCAAAACTGTTTGAAACAAACATTGATAAAGTAGATGGAGGAGCTTTGTGTAAACATGTTAAGAATCTGAATGCTGATATTAGTATAATTTCCCAAATCTTGGAATGGATAATTACTGCCAATGGAAGCTTCCAATAGAGAGCTGTGCTAACAGCATGCATTGGCTATAGAATCAAGCTGTGCTCCCAAAAGAGTATTGGGCTGTCAGTTTCCCTGTCTTTGACTCTTAAAATAAAACAAAAAACTGAAGACGCTGGAGATCCAAAAGGAAAAACAGAAATTGCTGGCGAAACTCAGCAGGTCTGTGAGAAGAAAACAGTCAAGTCCGGTGACTCTGCAATCAGAAATCTGAAAAGTCACAAAATGCTGCCTTCTCCCTACAGTTTCTGCCACACCTGCTGACTTTCACCAACAATTTCTGATTTTGTCCCTGGTTTCAAGAATGGCCCAGTGGTAGCAGCCTTGACTCTTGAGTTAGAAGAACCTAGAGCTTGACTCCCACTCCTAATACTTCAGTGAATAGGAACAGGATGTGGCTATTCAGCCCATCAAGCTGTTCCACAAATCAGCTCGATCATAGCGAATCATCTATCTCCGTGCCATCTTCCTATACCATCCCCATGTTCTCTGATGTTATGAGTTGACCGCGTTGAACCCCACTCTCAAACTGAGCTTCCAAAGCCTTCTGGAGTAGAGAATTCCAAAGATTCATCACCCTCTGAATGTAAAGATTCTCACTCATCCCAATGTCCTACCCCATATCCTGGGATTATGTCCACTGGTTTTAGACTCCCCAGCCATCTATTGCAACCCCCACCCCCTCCCTTTTACAACCTGTAAGAATTGTGTTAGCTTCACTGAGGTTGCCTCGCATTCTTTGGAACTCCAGGAAATGCTGATCAGATTTTGTAACCATTCCTCTTTAGACAATCCCACCATGTCAAGGATTAATGTAGTGAACCTCAATGTCGTTTTCCTCCCTGGCTAGTCTATCCCTCCTTAGTGAAGTACTGAGAGGGAGCTGCACTGTGATAGGAACAATGACTGTCCAGGTCATCTGGTATTGTTTGAGGGATAGGTATTATGGAAATAATGAATTGTGCCATCTGCATCCACCTGAGAAGAGAAATATCACTTCTGTTTAACAGCCCTTCTGAAAAACAGCACCTCTGGCTGTGTGGAGCTCCCTCAGTGTTGTCCTCGAGTATCAGTCTGGGTTTTGACCTCATTGTTTGAAGTGGGACTTGAACCCAGAACCTCCTGACTGAACTGAATGTGCTACCACTTGAATGAAGTCTGATGTACAGTGTCACAGTCAGGCAGAACCCTAGATAGACAAGCAGAAAGTGGAGGACTGCTGTTGTTTGCTGGTAGTTACGTAAATGCAAAAGTTTTGTCTTTGCCAAGCTATAACTCAACACACAATCAATATTTGTCCCATCAACAAATACCATTCAGATGGATGATCTGATTATTATGTCACTGCTGTTTGTAGGTCCCTCCTGTGTGCAATCCTTGTTCCTATATTACACCAATGTTTAAAAGACTGTCTGGCCTTTTACTGCCTGTTTTAGGACAGCCTATAATCATGAAAGGTGTTATATGAATGCAAATTTTGAAGTCAGACATGCTTCTACAGAAAGAGAGAGTACCTCACATGTTGGTCAAACACTGGCCTTATGGCTCTCTTAGCACCTTTGTTTCAGAGACCCTACAGAAAGCCAATGGGTTTACCCACCCACTAGCCTCCAGAAAGTCTTTTATTTCTGCAGGTTTTCCATTTACTTTCTGCTGGATTTGATTTCAGAGATCTGCCTTAATCCACGAGACCCTCATGCTGAAATCCAGATTGTACCACCTCAGCAAGTCAAAGCAGAGTGGAGGTTACCTGACATTAAATACAATTTTATCACGAGGTACTGTTCCTGTAAAAGATTCCCTTTGAAATTCATGACTGCTCACCTTGGTAGCTATTGTTAAATGCGTGAAGCCATGACATGCTTTTATGTTATTGATAAAGTTTGCACTAACTGGCTGCAGCACAGCATGCAGTGAGGTACACTTACCACAACCAATTCCTCGTGTACCTGGGTTTGCAGAGCTGGGAATTAAAAAAAAAAATTTGTTCATTTGTCAGGTGTGAGCCAAATCTATCAAAGTCAAGAGATAGTGGGAACCGCAGATGCTGGATTTCTGAAGAAGGGTCTACGCACGAAACGTCAGCCTTCCTGCTCCTCTGATGCTGCTTGGCCTGCTGTGTTCATCCAGCTCTACACCTTGTTATCTCTATCAAAGTCAATATTTGTTGCCCGTCCCCAATTCCTATGAGTTGGATTGGCTCTCTAGACCAATTCAGAGGACACAAATGAGCCAATTCTCTTGCTATGGGTCTGGAGTCACGTAAGACCAAACGATGTAGGAGCATAAATGGGCCATTCAGCTCATCAAGTCTGCTCTGCCTTTCAATGAGATCATGGCTGATCTAATAATCCTCAACTCCACTTTCCTGTCTTTTCCCCATAATTCTTGATTTCCTTATTGATGAACAATCTGTCAGTCTCACCTTGAATATACTTAACAGCCCAGCCTTGACAGCCCTCTGGGGCCAAGCATTTCACAGATTCACTACGCTCTGAGAAAAGAAATTCCTCGTCACCTCTTGTCTTAAATGTGTGGCTGTTTATCCTGAGATAATACCCTCCGGTCCTACAATCTCTCACAAGGAGAAACTCATCCTTTCTCAAATCTGTCTAGTCCCCTAAGGATCTTGTATGTTTCAAATAGCCCATATCTCCTCCTTCTAAATTCCAACAAGTCTATACTTGCCCAACCTTAACAACCACTCTTTAAAAAAAGAGTTTTTTAAAATTAATTTGTGGGATGTGGGCTTCGCTGGCTCGGCCAGCATTTATTGCCCATTCCCAGTAGCCCTTGAGAAGGTGGTGGTGAGCTGCCTTCTTGAGCCTCTGCAATCCACATGCTGTGGGTTGACCCACAATGCCCTTAGAGAGGGAATTCCAGGATTTTGAACCAGTAACAGTGAAGGTGATACATTTCCAAGTCAGGATGGTGAATGGCTTCGAGGGAAACTTGCAGGTGATGCTGTTCCCAGGTATCTGTTGCCCATGTCCTTCTAGATGGAAGTGGTCGTGAGTTTGGAAGGTGCTGTGTGAGGAACTTAGGTGAATTTCTGCAGTGCGTCTTGTAGATAGTACACACTGCTGCTACTGAGCGTCGGTAGTGGAGGGAGTGGATACTTGTGGATGTAGTGCCCATCAAGCAGGCTGCTTTGTCCTGGATGTTGGCGAGTTTTTTGGGTGTTGTTGGAGCTGTACTCATCCAGGCAAGTGGGGAGTATTCCATCATGGTTCTGACTTGTGTCTTGTCAATGATGGGCAGGCTTTGGGGAGTCAGGATGTGAGTTACTTGCTGCAGTATTTTTAACCTCTGACCTGCTCTCGTAGCCGTTGTCTTTATGTGGTGAGTCCAGTTAAGTTTCTGGTCAATGGTAACCCCCAGGATGTTGATAGTGGGGGATTCAGTGATGGTAACACCATTGAATGTCAAGGGGTTGTGGTTAGATTGTCTCTTATAGGTGATGATCATAGCCTGGCATTCGTGTGGCACTAATGTTACTTGCCTCCATACCTGGTATCAGCTTAGATTCATAGAGTCCTACAGCAGAGGAACACACCCTTTGGAGTAACTTGTCTGCACTGACCAGGCATCCCAATCTGACCTCGTCCCATTCGCCAGCATTTGGCCCATATCTCTCTAAACCCTTCCTACTCATGTACCTATCCAGATGCCTTTTAAATGTTGTAAATGTACCAGCCCCCACCATCCGCTCTGGCAACTCGATCCATGCACGCATCACCCTCTGCATGAAAGAGTTGCCCCTCAGGTGATTTTTAAATCTTACCCCTCTCACTTTGAAGCTATGCTCTCTAGTTTTGACTCCCTACCCTGGGAAGGAAGACCTTGGCTGTTTTCCCTATCAATGCCCCTCACAATTTTATCAACTCAGCTTCCAATGCTCCAGGGAAAATAGCCCCAGCTTATTCAGCCTTTCCCTATGGCTCCATACGTTACAGTCCCATCAGTGTCCTTGTAAATCTTTTCTGCACCAACTCAGGTTTAACAATATTTTTCCTTTAGAAGGGTGAGCAGAATTGTTCACTGTATTTTAAAAGTGGTGGCCTACCCAATGTCCTGTACAGCCACAGCATGACCTCCCAACCCCTGTACTCAATGTTCTGACCAATGAAGGCAAACGTACAAAATGCCTTCTTCACCACCCTGTCTGCCTGAAACTCTACTTTCAAGAAACTACGCACCTGCACCCCTAAGTCTCTTTGTTGGCCACACTCCCAAGGGCCCAGCCATTAACTGTATAAGTCCTGCCCTGGTTTGCCTTTCCAAAATGCAATACCTCACATTTATCTAAACTAAACTCCATCTATCACTCCTTGGCCCATCGGCCTATCTGATCAAGGTCCCAATGTTCTGCAAGATAACCTTCACTGTCCTGCACACCACCTATTTTGCTGTCATCTGCAAATTTATTAACCATGTTTCCTATATTGCATTCTAATCATTTATATAAATCATGAAACTCATTGGACCAAGCACAGATCCTTGTGACACACTATTAGTGAAATTTCTTTGGAGTGCCTCCAATATATTAATCCCAGGGATGAACCTGTATTGCATGCCTTCAATGATACGTACATCCCTCCTCACTCAGCGAACTACTGTAGGAGAGCAGCACTGTCATATTTGCACTGAATGGCCAAGTCATCTGTTTTAGGTATTCTTTGAGGGAGCAGAATAAACCAGGAAATGTAGGCTGAACCAGATAGGGATGGCAGATTTCTTTCCCCTAAAGTGCATTAGTTAATCATTTTAATGATAATTGTTGCAGGAACTTAACAGATTTATGAATTGAACTTAAATTTTATTAGCTGCCGCAGTGGGATTTGAACCGTTTGTCTCGAGAGCATTAGCCTGGACCTTTTAATTGCATGTTCAGTGATATTACCACTTCACCACCATCTCCCCATGATACCTGTGACATGTCTTCAGTTTATTCAACGAGCAGCATTTATTTCTTTTGAGATTTCTTCTCCAAGCCTGTTCAGAAAGCCACCTTTCCGGCCTTTGGCCCCTCTCAATCTTGCTGTGAGATTACAGTCTGTCCAGAATTTTAATGGAAGCTACGAAGAGCACGTGGTCAAGCCTTTTACATGACAGCAATGGGTGGAATAATTTAAGAGCAATGTCTCATTGGTGCCTTATCCTGCTCTCAGGACATCCCGAAATGTTTGAGAGACAGATTTTGGAAAGTTGTAAGGAGTAATAGGGTTGTTGTCATGGGTGACTTCAACTTCCCTAATATAGACTGGAACCTCCTAAGTTTGGATGGAGCAGATCTTGTCAGGTGTGCCCAGGAAGGATTTCTGACTCAATATGTAGATAGGCCGACTAGAGGGGAGGCCATATTGGATTTGGTGCTTGGCAACGAACCAGGTCAGGTGACTGATCTCTCGGTGGGAGAGCATTTCGGTAATAGTGATCACAACTCCCTGACCTTTACTATAGTCATGGAGAGGGATAGGAGCAGATGATATGGGAAGGTATTTAATTGGGGGAGGGGGAATTACAATGCTATTGGGCAAGAACTGCGGAGCATAAACTGGGAACAGATGTTCTCAGGGAAATGCGCGACAGAAATAGGGAACAGTTGCTACAGGTACTGGACAGGTTTGTCCCACTGAGGCAAGGAAGGGATGGTAAGGTGAAGAAACCTTGGATGACAAGACGTGTTGAATATCTAGTCAAGAGGAAGAAGGAAGCTTACTTAAGGTTGAGGAAGCAAGGATTGGACAGGGCTCTAGAGGTCTACAAGGTAGCCAGGAAGGAACTGAAGAATGGACTTAGGGGAGCAAGAAGGGGATATGAGAAAAGCTTGGCAGGTAGGATCGAGGAAACCCTAAGGCATTCTATGCTTATGTGAGGAACAAGAGGATGGCCAGAGTGAGGGTAGGGCCAATCAGGGAACTTGTGCGTGGAGTCAGAGGAGGTAGGGGAGGTCCTTAATGAATACTTTGCTTCACCAGTGAGAGGGACCTTGACGTTTGTGAGGACAGCATGAAACAGGCAGATATACTGGAACAGGTTAATGTTAGGAAGGAGGACGTGCAAGAAATTTTGAAAAACATGAGGATAGATAAGTCCCCTGGGGCAGACGGGGTAGAACAAAAAAAGAACATTACAGCACAGGAACAGGACCTTCGGCCCTCCAAGCCTGCGCCGATCCGGATCCTCTATCTAAACCTGTCACCTACTTTCCAAGGATCTGTATCCCTCTGCTCTCTGCCCATTCATGTATCTGTCTAGATACATCTTAAATGACGCTATCGTGCCCGCCTCTACCACCTCCGCTGGCAACGAGTTCCAGGCACCCACCACCCTCTGCGTAAAGAACTTTCCACGCACATCTCCCTTAAACTTCTCCCCTCTCACCTTGAAATCGTGACCCCTAGTAATTGGGATGTACCTAAGGTTACTACGGGAAGCGAGGGAAGAGATTGCTGCCCCTTTGGCAATGATTTTTGCGACCTCGCTGTCCACTGGAATAGTGCCAAGTGATTGGAGGTTGGCAAATGTCATTCCTTTGTTCAAGAAAGGGAATAGGGATAATCCTGGAAATTACAGACCGGTCAGTCTTACTTCTGTGATGGGCAAATTATTGGAGAGGATTCTGAGACATAGTATTTATGATTATTTGGAAAAGCACAGTTTGATTAGAAATAGTCAGCATGGCTTTGTGAGGGGCAGGTCATGCCTCACAAGCCTTGTTGAATTCTTTTGAGGATGTGATAAAACACATGGATGAAGGCAGAGCAGTGGATGTAGTGTATATAGATTTTAGCAAGGCATTTGGTAAGGTTCCACATGGTAGACTCATTCAAAAAGTAAGGAGGCATGGGATTCAGGGAAATTCGGCTGTCTGAAAAACTGGCTGTCCAATAGAAGACAGAGGGTGGTAGTAGATGGAAAGTATTCAGCCTAGAGCTTGGTGACCAGTGGTGTTCCGCAGGGATCTGTTCTGGGACCTCTGATCTTTGTGATCTTTATATATGACTTGGATGAGGAAGTGGAAGGGTGGGTTAATAAGTTTGCCGATGACACGAAGGTTGGTGGAGTTGTGGACAACGTGGAGGGCTGTTGTAGGATTCAGAAGGACATTGACAGGATGCAGAGCTGGGCAAAAAAGTGGCAGATGGAATTCAACCCCGATAAGTGTGGAGTGATTCACTTTGAAAGGTCAAATTTGAATGCAGAATACAGGGTTAATGGCAGGATTCTTGGCAGTGTGGAGGAACAGAGGGATCTTAGGGTCCACGTCCTCAGATCCCTCAAAGTTGCTACATGAGTTGATAGGGTTGTAAAGAAGGCGTATGGTGTGTTGGCTTTCATTGGCAGGGGAACTGAGTTTAAGAGCCGTGAAGTTATGCTGCAGCCCTATAAAACTCTGGTTCAATCACACTTGGAATATTGTGTTCAGTTCTGGTCACCTCGTTATAGGAAAGATGTGGAAGCTTTAGAGAGGGTGCAGAGGAGATTTACCAGGACGCTGCCTGGACTGGAGGGCAAGTCTTATGAGGAAAGGCTGATGGAGCTAGGGCTTTTTTTCATTGGAGCGAAGAAGGATGAGAGATGACTTGATAGAGGTGTACAAGATGATGAGAGGCATAGATAGAGTGGATAGTCAGAGACTTTTTCCCAGGGCAGAAATGACTATTATGAGGGAGCATAATTTTAAGGTGATTGGAGGAGGATATAGGGGAGATGTCAGAGGTAGGTTCTTCACACAGAGAGTGGTGGGCGTGTGGAATGCGCTGCTGGCAGTGGTAGTGGAGTCAAATACTTTAGAGACTTTTAAGCAACTCTTGGATAGGCACATGGAAGATAGTAAAATGTAGGATATGCAGGGTAGATTGATCTTAGTAGGATACTAGGTCGGCACAACATCGTGGGCTGAAGGGCCTGTACTGTTCTACGTTTCACAACTGTGCATTTTGAAGTCACTTTTGTAACATGGGCAGATTTTTGCAGTTAGTTTGTGAACAGCAAGATCATTCAGGCAGGATACCGGGGAAGCAAACACTCTTATTGTTCCTGGAGATATTGAATCTTCCACACCCTCTTGAACTGGCAGCTGGGGTTGAACACACCCCTGAGTGAAGGGATCTCTGACATTGCTGCACCCTTTCCAATTCCGTGCACTAATCTGCCACCCCAGCAGGTTGCTGAGACCCCATGCTCTCTGGAATGTGGATTGGAAGTAGTTATTATTCTGGACGAACCTACCTTCCAAGACTGTCTGCGGCCACCCTTTTCTCCTAAACTCCCTCACTGTAGTCTCTCCCTTCGTTCTAATCTGCATTCTCGTGCCAGTCCTAGAAATGACATTTGCACGCACTTCAAATCAGAATGAGCAGATTTTTTTTTGTTAAGCAGTACAAGTTTTTTTTTTAAGATAACAAGGTGTGGAGCTGGATGAACACAGCAGGCCAAGCAGCATCATAGGAGCAGGAAAACTTGACTTTTCGGGCCTAGACCCTTCATCAGAAATGGGGGAGGGGAAGAGGGTTCTGAAATAAATAGGGAGAGAGGGGGGAGGCGGATAGAAGATGGATAGAGGAGAGGAGGCAGACAAGTCGAAGAGGTGGGGACGGAGCCAGTAAAGGTGAGTGTGGGTGGGGGGGTAGGGAGGAGATAGCTTAGTCCAGGGAGGATGGACAGGTCAAGGGGGCGGGATGATGTTAGTAGATAGGAGATGGGGGTGTGGCTTGGGGTGAGAGGAAAAACAGGTTAGGGAGGTGGAGATGAGCTGGGCTGGTTTTGGGATGCGGTTGGGGGAGGGGAGATTTTGAAGCTTGTGAAATCCACATTGATGCCATTGGGCTGCAGGGTTCCCAGGCTGAATATGATTTGCTGTTCCTGCAGCCTTCGGGTGGCATCACTGTGGCATTGCAGGAGGCCCAGGATGGACATGTCATCTGAGCAATGGGAGGGGGAGTTGAAATGGTTCGCGACTGGGAGGTGCAGTTGTTTGTTGCGAACTGAGCGCAGGTGTTCTGCAAAGCAGTGCCCCAGCCTCCGCTTGGTTTCCCCGATGTAGAAGAAGCCACAACGGGTACAGCGGATGCAGTATACCACATTGGCAGATATGCAGGTGAACATCTGCCTGATGTGGAAAGTCTTCTTGGGGCCTGGGATTGGGTATTTCTTTGTGGGATGTGGGTGTCACTGGCTGGGTCAGCATCTGTTGTCCGTCCCTAGTTGCCCTTGAGAATGTGGTGGTGAGCTGCCTTCTTGAACTGCTGCAGTCCTCCTGCTGTGGGTTGACCCACAATGTCCTTAGGGAGGGCATTCCAGGATTTTGATCCAGCAGCAATGAAGGAACAGCGATATATTTCTAAGTCAGGATGGTGAGTGGCTTGGAGGGGAGCTTGAAGGTGGGAGTGTTCCCATGTACCTGCTGCCCTTGTCCTTCTAGATGAAAGTGGTCATGGGTTTGGAAGGTGCTGCCTGTGCTGTCTTTGGTGAATTTCTGCGGTGCCTCTTGTAGAGAGTTTACACGTTGCTACTGAGCATCAGTGGTGGAGAATGTGGATGCTTGTGTTGTTTTTACTGGACTCCTGTTCAGAAAATAAATGCTTTAGGCAAATTCTTTTATGAATCAACTAACTGCACATTTACAATAGCTCAGGATTTGTTCAGTTTGTGGAATGGTCTTGTCAGCAGTTTCACCTTAATTTGTCTTTTCAGGCTAGAGCTGGATAAATTGCCTGAGGGTTTCACGTGTGATGTTATTGGACTTGTCACCTTCGTGGGAAGATGTCAGAGAATAAGAAAGGAAGGTAATCTTTTCGAAGTGCTGACAGTGGGAGAAATTCCGCTTCATGACGATACTTAAAAGTCTCTGTTTAACTCTCATCTTTCTTTTCCTGTGACACAGACAGCAGTGAGGATTTCTACTTGTACCGCTGGGTGCATGCTATAGATGGTAGCACTGAGCAACCTTTTATCCTGGAACTGTTTGCAACTTCACAGCCAGAAACCTTTCAACAGATACATCCTAGTAAGTAATGTTCTGCCTTTTGGTAATTAAACTGCAACTGACTGGAATTAATTAACTCGTTCCAAAATGAGCAACATGCATATTATACACTGTCTATAACAGTAACTTGCAGTAGTTTTAATAACAATTTGTACACATTTGAGAACAAATATTACAGAAATTAGAAATAAGAATGCTGGAAATATTCAGCTGATTCAGGTAGCCTCTGTAGAAAGAGAAATAGACGAGATGGGTTATATCTTTTCGGAAATAGTGTACTTTTTGGTGAGTTTCATGGAAGGTTTTTCTCTCTTCAAGGCCTAGTGAGTTTTCCCATGCCAAAATTGTCCCAAATTGTCCCAAATTTGTCTCATTACCTGTGCCCCACGCCTAAATAGCACCAGGCTCATCCAACACTACCCGATTCTCTCATTCACTGTAGCAGAAGGACTCACTACTGCCAGGATGTCCTGGGATCCCTGGCACCAGTGCCATCTGTAAAAGGCTATCATGTGTTTGGTCCGGAGCTGCCCTGCACAGTCCTTGTGAACTGCCTTGGAGGCGACCAAGAAAGGTAAATTCACAAACCCATTTTTTAGACAGGCACTTGGAGGAGCTGGTGGTGCAGGGGAGCGAGCGTCTCTTCCCATTGTCACTAGTCCATAGTCCATTCAACTTCCTATTGCCAGCAAAGCGTTCATCTTGGCACTCCCTTGACTTAAAACCTTGATCTTCAGTTCTACTCGTTCAAACAATTGTATACACACTGCCTGGCACAGGTGTCTAGTTCCTAGCTTAAAAAACATGCATCACCCTTGCCAGAACTCTTTTTTTAAAACAATTCTTTCTTACTTTAATGCACAGTTTGGTTTTGAAAAACAAAAGTTAAAAAGACGCTGTCCTTACACTTTTCTAAACTGTTTGTTCCGTTGCTGGAGAGTTAGCAGCTAAACTTAACCCCGCTGATCATGTGGCCTTTAAAACTAGCATTGATGTCAGATTAGAGAAAGCCACATCCTTCAGCATTAGCGATTGAGATCTTAAATGTCCTCTCCTGTTGATGTAACATATCAACTGGCACCATTTCAAAGAGGAACACTGTTGCTTTCCAGGCTGAAATTACAGATTAGCCAGTCATTACCATGTCAGGGATGGTGGGAGTATGTTGTGTGTATGTGATATTGCTTTTCCATCCTCACAATGCCCCCCCCCACCAACGTTCATTTTAAGCTGTGTGCACGGACAGCCACTCCAGTGTTCCTCGCATGGTAATTAATGTCAGCGCGTCAATTGAGCATTGACTTCTGGATCCAGACGTTGCTGCTGCGCATGGGTCTCATAGGCCTGAGCACCCAGTCTGAAAATTCGAGGGAACACCGCTCCCCATGCTTCGGGATGCCCCAAAGGGCTGTGCAATGGAAATGACTCTCCTTACAGACAATACTTTTCTTTGCAGTGACTTACTTGGTGTGTACCCAGACAAGGGTGGTTCGAGAATTACGACCCAGTGGAGTGATGTTGAATGTTCCCTACCTCACCACCTCCAATGAAAGTCAGATCTTTATCTCAGGTGGGTTCCCTGCACTTCCCACTCTGTGCACGTACGTGAGAAACTCCCACCATTTCCTGGTGTGTCCCTTTGGCCTGGCAGTTGTACTCAAGGAGGCTGTTTGCATGCCACCATCATCACTTTCTCAAGGGAGGTTAAAGATAGTCAAGGGAGTGGGAACCAGAGCAGTAGGTCAGCGAGTAAAGTGACCAAAGAGGAGTTGGCGACTCAGGCCAGTAAGACTAAGAGGAAGAACAGGCAGGGAGAGGTTACTGAACGTGGTGGGAATGGCAGTCTGAGATGTTTTCACACAAGGTGTATGACAGATAAGGCAGATGAACTTACAGCTTGGATGAGTACATGTAACTATGATGTTATAGCTATTACAGAGACTTGACTGAGAGAGGGACAGGACTATCAGCTTAATATTCCTGGATTTCGATGTTTCATGTGAGATGGAGAGGGTTGCAAAAGAGTTGGAAGAGTTGCATTACTGATTAGGGAGAATATCGCAGCTGTACTGAGGGGGTTACCTTTGGAGAGTTCATCCAGTGAGAGCATATGGGTAAAGCTGTAGAATAGGAAGGGTGTCTTTACTTTGATGGGGTTGTACTACAGTCTCCCAACAGCCAGCAGGAGCTAGAGGAACAGGTATGTGGACATATTGTTGAAAATTGTAAAAACAACAGAATTGTGGTGGTCAGTGACCTTAACTTCCCCTATATTGACTGCGACTTGCTATGTGTGAAGAGCTTGGATGGGGTTAGCTGTGTCCAGGATGGTTTTTTGAAACAGTATGTGAATAGCCCAACTCAGGAAGGGGTTACACTGGACCTGGTATTGGAGAATGAGCCTGGCTATGTGCTCAAAGTTTCAGTGGGAGAGTATTTTGGGAACATTGACCATAATTCTGTAAGTTCGAAGTTACTTGTGGATAAGGAAAAGCGTAGTCCCCGGGTGAAAGTATTAAACTGGGGGAAGGCTAACTACCACAATATTAGAAGTCACACAACACCAGGTTATAGTCTAACAGGTTTATTTGAAATCACAAGCTTTCGGAGCGCAGCTCCTTCATCAGGTAAAGTGAAGGGAAGCGCAAAGGCATAGAATTTATAGGCGGAGAGATCACTGCAAGATAATTCCAGGTAATTTAGATTGTCCAAAGATACTACAAATGGTATGAGTGGAGTGTCAACAGGCTGAATAACAAGTCTTTGCAGGTGATCCAAAGTGTCAAGCGATATGAGTAAAGTGTCAACAGCTGAATAGCCAGTGAAGGGATGACCTAAGATCTAATTAATTAAGGCAGAGAGATCATTACAAAAAAAAAATCAAAAATAAGATGGTGTTAGAGACAAACCAAATGGCTGGAATAACATGTTGTAATAACATCCTATCTTTCGACAATCTTACCTGGAAATATCTTGCAATGATCTCTCCGCCTATAAATTCTGTGCCTGTGTGCTCCCCTCCACTTCACCCGACGAAAGAGCAGCGGTCTGAAAGCTTGTGATTTCAAATAAATCTGTTGGACTATAATCTGGTATCCTGTGACTTCTGACTTTGTCCACCCCAGTCCAATACCGGCACCTCCACATCATGGCTACCACAATAATAGGCAGGAACTTGGGAATGTAGACTGGGGGCGGCTGCTTAAGGGTAAATTTACATCGGTCATGTAGGAATCTTTGAAAGGTCAGTTAATTAGAGTTCAGGACCAGCATGATCCTCTGAAAATGAAGGATAAGGATGGCAAGATTCAGGAACATAGGATGACAAGAGAAATTGAAAGTTTAGTCAAAAAGAAAAAGAAGGCTGCGTAAAGTATAGGAAACTGAAGACAGACAAAGACCTCAAAAATTGAAAGCGAACAGGAAAGAATTCAAACAAAGAATTAGGAAGGTTAAAAGCGGCCATAAAATGTCTTTGGCAAACAGGATTGAGGACAATCCCAAAGCATTTTACACAGGGAAAGGGTAGGTCTACACAAGGTCAAAAGTGGACCCGGAAGAAGTGGGTGAGGTCGTCAACAAATACTTTGCATCAGTGTTCATAAAGGAGAAGGACATGGTGAATGGTAAGTCTCGAGAGAGGTATGTTGATATTCTAGGGCTTGTCAATATAAAAAAGCTGTTGGGTGTTTTGAAAAACATTGAGGTAGACAGGTCCCCAGGACCTGGTGGGATCTATACCAGAATACTGAGGGACACCTGAGGGCCTTGTCTGAAATCTTTCTATCCTCTTTAGTCTCAAGAGAGGCCCCAGAGGGCTGAAGAATAGCCAATGTCCTTCCTTTGTTTAAGAAGGGCAACAGGAATAATCCAGGAAATTATAGGCTTGTGAGGTTTACATGAGTGATAGGGAAATTATTGGAGAAGGTTCTTAATGAGAGGATTTACTCACATTTGGAACAATATGGTTTTATTCATGACAGGCAGCATGGCTTTGTGTGGTGGAGGTTTTGTCTCTCAAACTTGACAGTGTTTTATTGAGGAAGTGACAAAAATGATTGATAAGGCAGAGCAGTGGATGTTGTCGACATGGACTTTAGCTAGGCCTTTGACAAGGTCCCTCATGGCAGGCTGAACAAAAGATGAAGTCATTTGGGATCTGCGATGAGCTGGTAAAATGGATACTGAACTCACTTAGTCTTGAAAGAGTAGTGGTGGAAGAGTGTTTCTTAGTCTGGAAATCTGTCACTCGTGGTGTTCCACAAGGATCAGTGCTGGGACCCCTGTTGTTTGTGATATATATATACATAAATGATTTGAAGGAGAATCTAGATGGCTGCTTAGGAAGTCTGCAGATGACACAAAAGATTTCTGGAGCTGCAGGTAGTGAGGAGGATTGCCAGAGGATATAGTGTGATATAGATTGGCTGGAGACATTGGTGGAAAAATGACTGATGGAGTTTAATCCGAACAAATGCAAGGTGATGCATGTTGTGAGATCGAATGCAGGAGGGAAGTATACAGTAAATGACAGAACCTTTTATAGCATCAGCATGTAGAAGGATCTAGGTGAGCAGGTCCACAGTGGCAACACAAATGGATAAGATGGTCAAAGAGGGCATATCGCATGTATGCCTTGATCAGTTGGGGCGTAGAGAATAAAAACAGGCAAGTCATGTTGCAGCTTTATAGAACTTTAGTTAGGCTACATTTGGAGTAGTGTGTACAGTTCTGGTTGCTACACTGTCAGAAGAATGTTGAAACTTTGGACAGACTACAGAAACTGTCTACCAGAATGTTGCCTGGTTTGGAGAGTATCCATTGTGAGGAGAGATTGGATAAACTTGGTTTGTTTTCACTTGAACATTGAAGGATCAGGAATGACCTGATAGACGTTTCCAAAATTATGGGAGACATGGATAGACTGGAACGTTGGGGTCTTTTTTTCCCAGGGTAGAAATATCAATTACTAGGGGATGTAGGTTTAAGGTAAAAGGGGTAAAATTTAAAGAAGATGTGCGAGGCAAGTTTTTACACAGAGGGTGATACGTGCCTGGAATATGCTGCCAGAGGAGGTGGTGGAGGCAATGGTTAAGAGGTATCTCGACAGATACGTGAATATGCGGGGAATAGAGGATACAGACCGCACAGAAGCCAAAGGTTTTTAGTTTAGAAAGGCATCATTTGTCAACGCAAGCTTGGTGGTCCGAAGGGCCTGTTCCTGTGCTGCGCTGGTCTTTTTCTTTGTTCTACTAAATTTTGGCCTCACCAGTGATACCCGCAATTTCGGACTGAAGAAACAAACAAAAAACCGCGATGCTACCACAGGTGTATTTTAATGCTATTAAGTCCTTCACACAAAGTGCCATATGTGAATTTCACGGAAACGCTCAGCACAAAATGAGGCCACTTATCTCTTTGCGGCTAAGCTGGCACTTAGAGAGAGCTGCCCAATTGGTCCCATTTCCCCTTCCCTTCCCTTGTGTCCATCTGAATGTTCTCTTTTGAGATGCTTATCCAACACCCTTTTGAAAGTTAATAATGAATTACTCCCACTGCTCTTTCAGGCAATGCATTCTCAGCCATAACAATTCAAGGCCCTAAAAGCAAATTGTCCTCATCTCATCTTCGGTTCCTTTGCCAATTCCCTTTAGTCTAGTGTGTCCAGTTCTGGTCATCCTGTTCAGGACATTATTAAGCTGGAGAGACTTCGAAAGAAATTTACCAAGACATTGCCAGGAATGGAGGGTTTGAGTTTAAAAAAAAAAGCAGCTGGATAGACTGGGACTTTTTTCACTGGAACGTAAGAGGTTGAGGCATGATTTTATAGAGGTCTTTATATCATAAGGGGTATAGATAAGGTGACTGGCAGGTGTCTTTTCCCTGGGGTGGGGGCTTTCAAGACTAGGGGACATATTTTTTAAGGTGAGAGGAGAAAGTTTTAAAAATGATATGATGAGAAACGTTTTTTACAAAGAGAGTAGCTCGTGTGTGCAATGAACTGCCAGAGGAAGTGATGGGTACAGGTACAGTTACAATATTTAAAAGACATTTGGATAAGTACATGAATAAGAGATGTTTGGAGGGAAAGGGGCCAAGTGCAGGCAGGTGGGACTAGTTTATTTGGGGATTATGGCCAGCATGGACAGGTTGGGCCGAAGGATCTGTTTCCGCGCAGTATGACTGTTTGAATCTAGTGATGTTGGGCCTTCAATAATTCGAGATTAGCATGGTGATGAGAACAAAGAGCCAGTGTGTACGCTTTCTCCTTCCGTTCTGCTTTGCTGTTGTAAAGATGAAATTTGCTCATCACCCTTTAGCAAATGTGAAACCTGCCAATAGCTGTGTTGTCTTTAAACTGTGACTCAGCTGTCTTTATTATTCTGCAGTGTCAACTATTTCAATCAACCCATTTCAGTGTTATATTATACTGTCCTCTTCAGCTTAGAAAGTGCAGCTCATGTGTATTAAAAATAAACTGCAGCGCATGAATAGAACCCTGTAATTTAATTCTGGTATTCAAATGACTCACAATTCATTTGGGCTTCCTTCCCACTGCTGTGAGGCCATGTTGTCATTTGAAACCTGGAGGATAAATTATAAATGAACTATTCCCATTCTTCCATAATGTTTATAATTCCAAAAGGCTCAGCAATGATGTTTCAAACTATGAAATGCACCAGTAAAGGTGACTTTAAGGATGAATCATTTTTGCTACAGTTTCACTTACTTTGGTGAACCCAAGTAATTGTGGATGGATAACTGTCCATGGTTAATTATCTCCTTCGCTGCCTGCCCACTCTCATTTCTCATTTACAATTTGCTCCGTGGTGACATCATCTGAAAACTCAGTGTCCGTTTCCATGTGAATGACATCCAACTCAACCTCACTAAATCCTCCCTCTTCGTCTCCATGGTTTCCAACTTATCAAATTATTTGTCTGATATCCAGCAGTGGACGAATTGAAATTTGTTCCAATTCATTCTCAGGAAGACTAGAGATAGATGCTGTTGCAACTCAACATTGATGCTTTAAAGTCCTTTCTTCACGGCACCAGGTGTGAACTCAGTGGAGACATAACAACACAAAAGGAGACCATTCATCCCATTGTGCCTGTGCTGGTGCTTGGAAGAGTTGACCGATTGGTCCCAGTTCCCCTTCTCTTTCTCTGCATCCCTGTGAGTTTGAAGTATTTATCCAAAACTGTTTAGAATGCTATCAATGAATCTTCTCCCACTGCCTTATCCCACCAATAATTTCCCCTCAGCTTCCCTTCTGTTCTTTAGCCAGTTGGCTTTGGTCCCTGCGACAAACACTTAACTCCCATCTCCATGTCTCTCCTTGACAGGAGAGGTTGATTGCTCACAAACCTGTCATCAGATATGATCCCAAGATAAACCCTACACTTAAAATATCCTTTGATGTGGGCTTCCCTGGAAAGGTGATTATGACCATGGGCTGTCATTGCAAGATCACCGTTTCCACCTCCACAGGGTGTGTGTGGAGTGCCAGGTGAGTGAAGTGCCGTAGGGATGCAAGAGTACAAAGTGTCAGGTGGTTGGGGGTACAATACCAGGTAGGTGGGGTGCCAAGTGGATAAGTTAGTGAGCTGACCGGCAAGTGCTGGAAACTGGGAGATGGATGGGTGAGGTGGCAAAGGTGCCAAGTGCATTGAGAGAGGGTGGCAGGCAAGCAGGTGTGTGTTTAGGGCATGCATGGGGTAGGGATCAGGTCAGGCGAGGGAGTTGAGAGCTGTCAGGATCAGTCTAGGCGCGATTTGGTGTTGCGGATCGTGGGACCTGGGGATGGGGGCCCAGTCCTGAGGGAGTTGTGTCCGGATTCATGGTAAAGAGTGATGGCATTGGGTATGGGTCAGGGGCATCACTCTCACAGCTAGCCAGGTGTAAAGCAGCTTTTAACCCTCTAACATTTCCTGGCTCACTATTCCGAAAAGTCAGTCGCAAACATCCAAAGGAGGAGGCGACTTTTTCAGGGGGTTGCAGATGCCAAGTAATTACCCATCCAAAGTTTTGATGTCAGTTTCCTGGGCATCTCCCACGCAGTCAATGCGTTGGGATTTCTGCATGCTTTTAATATACATCTTCCAGGCCTCCCATTATCCGGAGATCTGGGTGACTAGCTAACTGTCTACACCATCAAAACCCTTCATAATTTTGACCAACTTCTTTTAAATTTCCTTTCTTTGTTTCTGTTTCTGCAGTCTCCTGTCAAAACTGAAGTCCCTCATTGCTGTAGTTACTGTCTGTGGTTCATCGTGACAAAGGGCTATGAGCAAACAGGAAGGGAGTGCAAGTTATGGGGAGGTGATGGCCTGTTGGGATCATCACTGGATTTTTTGTTTATTCATTCACAGGATGAGGGCGTTGTTGTCCAGGCAGCATTTATGGTCCATCCCTAATTGCCCAGAGGGCAGTTCAGAGTCAACCACATTGCTATGGTCTGGAGTCACATGTAGGTCAGACCAGGTAAGGATGGCAGTTTCCTTCCCTAAAGGACTTTAGTGAACCAAATAGGTTTTTCCCAACAATCGACGATGGATTGAAGGTAATCATTAGATTCTAATTCCAGATGTTTTATTGGCTTCAAATTCAATATCTGCAGTGGCGGGATTTGAATCCGGGTCCCCAGAACATTATCTGGGTCTCTGGATTAACAGTCCAGTGATAATACCACTAGGCCATTGCCTCCCCTACATAGATCCGGATGACGTTCTAGGGACCGCAGTCAAATCCTGCCATGGTAGATGGTGCAATTTAAATTTGCAGTTATCCAATGACCGTGAAACCATTGTCAATTGTCAGGAAAAACTCATCTGGCTCACTAATATCATTTAGGGAAGGAAAGCTGTCATCCTTCCTCTGGTCTGGCCTTCACGTGACTCCAGTTCCACACCAATGTGGTTGACTTTTAACTGGCCTCTGGGCAATTTGGAGATAAATGAAATGAATGTTGGACCAGCCAGTGAGACCCATATCCCGTGAATGATCTAAAGTGGTTAACACTGCTGCTTCACAGTGCCAGGCACCTGGGTTTGATTCTTTGGGCTGTGTGGAGTTTGGATGTCCTCCCTGTGTTTGCACGGGTTTCCTCCGGGTGCTCCGGTTTCCTCCCAAAGTCCAAAGGTGTGCCGATTTGATGGATTAGCCATGGGAAATTTCCCAAAATGTACAGGGATGTGCAGCTGAGGTGGATTAGCCATGGGAAATGCAGGGTAACAGGGATAGGATGGGGTGTGGGTCTGGGTGGGATGTTCCTCGGAGGATCAATGTGGACTCAATGGGCGGAGAATGGCCTGTTTCCACACTGTAGGAATTCTACAATTCTATAAATTAGGAAAAAAAAGTGATTGAACAGCTCCTTCAAAGAAGTAACATTGTTACAATGGACTGAACTCTTTGGCACATGGTAGTGCTGAGATAATGAACCTGTTTGTTGAGCACAGTGACCTCGTGATGATGTGAGTGTTAAAGCTGCTTGTTAATAATGGCTAGGTCAAGCAGCATCAGAGGAGCAGGAAAGCTGACGTTTCGGGTGGAGACCCTTAATGTCAATTTTCCTGCTCCTCTGATGCTGCTAGGCCTGCTGTGTTCATCCAGCTCTGCACCTTGTTATCTCAGATTCTCCGGCATCGGCAGTTCCTACTATCTCTGTTAATAATGGCTGTACAGTGACAAGTACTGTTATGACACTGATCTCCTAATGCTCATTCTCATGGCAACCTCTCCTGATGTTCATTTCCAGGGTATCACAAAGGTCAGCCCTACATAAAGGACCCAAAAGTACAGGGCTTCATCCAGTGGGTAAAAGGGCAGCGTGAGAACGATGTGATGAAGCGGTCTGTAATCGGTGGTCACTATTCCTTCCCTCCGGCCCCGAACCTATTTCAGGAATACTGTAAAAATTTGGATGGTAAGAATCGTATTGGACTTGCTGCACCTAGAAATCCTCCATGGTTTCTCTGACCTCCTGTCAAAATAATGAACCCTATAAAGGAAAATGGCACGAAGCTGAGATTAAGCATCATGTGCGAAGCAGAACATCTGTTTGGGCTGCTTTGTGTGCTATCAATCCCCATTTCCACACTACTTTGATCCATCCACGTGTCCTCCTGCTGAGCCCATTTCTAGGGTGAGACATTAAAATGAGGCCCCCTCTGTCTTTTCAAGGGGGTGTAAAAGCCCCCAAAGGAATTTCCCCTGGTGTCCTGACCAATGTTTATCCCTCAATCAATACCACAAAAAAAGCCAGATTATCTGGGTATAGTCTTGTTAATGTCTGTGGGAGCTTGCTGTGTACAAATTGACCTACTGTGTTTCAGAGTGCTTCAATGGCTGTTCAGTGCTTTGGAACTTTCTAAGGTCATAAATGTTGGTATATAAATGCAAATCCTGCCTTTCTTTACACAAGAGGATGACCTTGACACCCAGATAGGGGTTTGTGAGGATAGTAGAATGCCCTGTGATTTCCAACTAGTTGTATGCAGCTTTCAGAATCTGTGGCAGAGGGTGACCGAGAGCAAACACTGGGTTAGGCACAGGGCTGCCTCGACATCGATTTGGGCTGGCTGAATGCTGAACATTGCAGTGCTGTGAACTATGACTGCATCAGACTGATGCAAACATGTGCAGCTTCGCAAGAGCACCATATGTTTGTATGAACCCAGTTGCTGCAAGAGCAGGTCAGAGGCTAAGAATACTGTGACAAGAACTCACCTCCTGACTCCCCAGAGCCTGTTCACCATGTACAAGGCACAAGTCAGGAGTGTGATGCAATACTCCCCACTTGCCTGGATGAATGCAGCTCCAACAACACTAAAGAAGCTTGACACCGTCCAGGACAAAGCAGCCAGCTTGATTGGCACCACATCCACAAGCATCCACTCCCTCCACTGCCAATGCTCAATAACAACAGTATGCAGTATCTACAAGACGTACTGCAGAAATTCACCAAATATCCTTAGGCCGAACCTTCCAAACCCATGGCCACTTTCATCTAGAAAGACGTGGGCAGCAGACACGTGGGAACGCTGCCACCTGCAAGTTACTCTCCAGTGCCACTCACCATCTTGACTTGGAAATATATTGCCGTTCCTTCACTGTCGCCAGGTCAAAATCCTGGAATTCCCTCCCTAAGGGCATTGTGGGTCACCTCACGGCAGGAGGACTGCAGTTGTTCAAGAAGGCAGCTGACCGCCACCTTCTTGAGGGCAACTAGGGACGGGCAATAAATGCCGACCAAGCCAGTTACAACAACATCCCACAAATAAATAAATTAATGAAGAAACTCCTTAGCCATTTTTTTGAAATTAATACCCAGGCTGTGGGCATTGCTGGCAAAGCCAACATTGAGTCAACCTCCTAAACTGTGCTTCGAGAATCAGGTGGTGAACTGCCTCCTTGATTGGCTTGCCAGGCCCTTTCTGAGGGCAATTGAAAGTCAACCACCTTGCTGTGGGTCTGGAGTCACTTGTAGGCCAGAGGTGACAAGTAAGGTAGCTTTCCTTCTTGAAAAGATTTCAGGTAACCAGGTGAGGTTTTGTGCCAACATGTAACATTCTGTGGGTACAATTACTGTCATTAATGGTTTATTCCAGATTTATCTAATAAATTGAATTTAAACTCCCCCAGGTGTCACACTGATTCGAGTCTCCAGATTATTGATCTAGTCCTCTGGAATGCTAAAATAGTGCTGGAAATTCTCAGCAAAACATCATTATTGGCGAGAGATACACAGTCAACATTTTCTCTGGATTACTGGTCTGGTCATATAAGCATTATGTTACCATTTCCATTTATCATTCGTATAAAAGTGTTCACTGGTGTAGTCACATACATTTCGCAAATGTATCGTCTTTGACAGATAGATCCTTGATAAGAAACCTAAATGAATCCTGTCAGTTACAGAAAACTGTAACTGCTTTAAAACAGCAGAAAGCTTGGATATGGCCTCGCAGCAGATTATGTTTTACTTATTTATTTTATGAAGTGTTAGTCTGTTGGTGGTTTAATCTTATATCTGTAATGGGTTTTAATTCTCCAGCCGAGGCTCTCTTGACCTCCACCAGTGAACTGAAGAAGGAGATTGAAAGTCTGCATTATAGAGAGCATAAGAGGTTTATACTTCAGGGAATCATCGTTGCTGTTGAATACATCTGTCACACAGATCTGACTGCGAGACTGAAAGCGTTTCCCATGCAGGTATGATTAGCTCAATGCTGAAGCTTGGATCAGTACTTACCAGGTGGTTTTACTTGTAACCACTGGAGACTATCATGTCCTTGACATCTGCAACCTAGCTTCTTTTGCTGTGTCCATTTACTCTTTCACTGAATGTGCTCATCACTAACATGTGTGGTCAAGCTCTAACTGCCTATGAGGTACTGATGGCAGAGAAGAGACGCCGCAACCCCATCTGGTGTAGGTCAATCCCAGATGCTGTTCGGGATGGCGTTCCAGTGACACTGAAGGAACAGCTATATATTTCCAAGTCAGAATGTTGAATGGCCTGGAGGGGACTTGCAGGAGATGATTTCCTATGTATCTGCTGCCTTTGCCTTTCTAGCTAGTAGAGGTCATGGGTTTGGAAGGTGCTGTTCAAAGGACCATAATGAGTAGTTGCAGTGTGGCTTGTAGATGGAACATATGCCTGCCACTATATGTCAGTAGAATGTAGTGCCAGTCAAGTGACCTGCTTTGTCCTGGATGATGTTGACTTCTTTGAGTGCTATTGATGCCCTACCCATCCGGGGAAGCAGATAATATTCCATCATACTCTTGACTTGTGCCTTGTAAATGTGGGACAGGATTTGGGGAGCCAGTTACTCACTGCAGAATTCCCACTTCTGATTTGTTCTGGCAAGCACAGTTGATCTAGTTCAATGACAGCCTCAAAGCTGTTGATAGTTTCAGGTCTCGGAGATGGTCGTGCCATTGAATGTCGAGGGGAGATGATTAGATTCTGTCTTGTTTGAGATGATAATTCTTGGCAATTCTGTGATACAAATATTACTGATCACCTGTCAGTCTGAGTCTGAATATTGTCCAGGAGTTGTGAATGGTGTCAAACATTGCACAGTCCCTGAAGTTGCTGTTGTCACCATGAGTGGACTTGTCAGCAATTAAACCTATGTTATTCGACATGCTAACTTTTATCACTATTCTGTTAAAAGGTTTTCATATTAGCACACACCCTAATAAATTAACATTACTTCTCTGACACATTTCAAGGCAGTGTTTATAATGAGTGAACTCTGATATTGATACTCAACGTTATATGTTGGGAAAGGCCAGTGAAACTCATTACAAGTCGCACCCCAAATAGGGAACTCAGTGACCACTAAGTGTCACTCTGCCAACTCAATATTTTACCTTTCACCAACATTCCCCCCTCATTGTGATTCATAGTAACCACATCTGTAGCAAGTGTTGGTTCCTTGAGGAACTCTGGCTCAGAGTCTGAGCTTTGAACACTGTGACACGTCAGGGAGGGGTGAGTCACCTGAATGCAATCACATCCCTTAGATTAATGTGGTCAGGGTCAGTGGTCAGGGACAGGGACAGGAGGGTCTGACTGTGGGCGGGGCAGGTGGAGGGATCCAGGAGATAGTGCTGATGGCCTCAGCCCTTAAGTGTCTCTAACAAGTTTGAGAATCTTCCTCCCTGCGTGGATGAGAGTAGAGTCTGTAGAGAAGATGAGCAAACTGACCATAGCACTGTGGTACAGGAAGCCATTCAAGAGAGGATAGAAAAGAGAAATGTAGTTGTAATTGGGGACATATAAGTCAAGGAAGGTCAGGAGAATAGACACTGTTATGCATGCCCAGGAACAAGAGTGCTGAAGGCTGCTTTGCCTGCCTGGTGCCTGGGTTCAGGATATCTCAAACACAACAAAAACAGAATTTGCTGGAAAAGGTCAGCAGGTCTGGCAGCATTTATGAAGGAAAGGTCAGAGTTAACGTTTTGGGTCCAGTGACCCTTCCTCAGAACAGAACAGAATTACAAATCTACTCAAGAACCTTAGAGGCTGTTAAGTAGATAAGAGGCCGTAGTGTTATGGGCAAGGTACTGGCGAGGATAAATGATTGGCCGACTGGCAGAAGGCAGAGGGTGGGGATAGATATGTCTTTTTCAGTTTGGTAAATGGAAGACTAGTGGAGTTCTGCAAGGGTTTCTGTTGGACCACAGCTATTCGCATTAACAATTTGGATGAAGGAACTGAGGGCATTGTTGCTAAGTTTGCAGATGATACAAGGATAGGTGAAGGGACAGGTAGTGTTGAAGAAACTGGGAGACTGCAAAAGGACCTGGACAGATTGGGAGAGTGGGCAAAGAAGTGGCAGATGGGGTCAATGTGGGTAAGTATGAAGTTTTGCACTTTGGTAGGAAGAATAGAGGTGTAGATTGTTTTCTAAATGGGGAAAGGCTTCATAAATCTGAAGCACAAACGGACTTGGGAGTCCTGGTTCAAGATTCTATTAAGGTTAACCAACAGGTTCAGTTGTCAGTGAGGAAGGCAAATGTAATGTTGGCATTCACTTCAAGACAGCTGGAATACAAGAGCAGAGAGGTACCGCTGAGGCTGTATAAGGCTGTGGTCAGAATGCATTTGGAATATTGTGATCAATTTTGGGCCCCATATTGAAGGAAAGATATGCAGGCATTGGAGGGGGTCCAGAGGAGATTTACAAAAATAATCCTGAGAATGAAAGCTTGTCATATGATGAGTGGTTGAGGACTCTAGGTCTGTACTTGATGGAGTTTACAAGGAGGGGTGGGGGTTTGGGGGGCTATCTGATTGAAATACAGAATACTGAGAGCCCTGGATAGAATGGAAGTGGAGAAGGTGTTTCCACTGGTAGGAGAGACTGAGCCCCAAGGCCGCAGCTTCAGAGTGAAGGGTTGACCCTTTAGAACAGAAATGAAAGGGAATTTCTTCAACTGGACGATGGTGAATCTGTGGAACTCATTGCTGCAGAGGGCTGTGGAGGCCAAGTCATTGAGCGTATTTAGAACAGGAATAGATAGGTTCTCCATTGAAAAGGGGATCAAGGGTTAAGGGGACATGACCAGAGAATGGGGTTGAAAAACATATCAGCCATGATTGAAGGGTGGAGCACACTCAAGGGGCTGAATGGTCTCATTCTGCTCCTGCACCTTATTGCCTCTCACCATTTCAAGTGTTTTCCACCAATTTTCAGATTTTCTGATCTACCACGATCCCCTGTCTTCATGAAATTCACTGCCTGTCTGTTACTGTAGGATATCCTTGCCAGTCATCCTGCACAGTCTGCCTGATCTGTTTGGAATCTAACACTGGCACCTACTTGTTTAAAATCCTTGATAACATTCTTCTTGCGTTTGAACCCCGTTGTCCTGAGAAACTGTTGCTGAAGTTGAGCGGTTAGACAGGTGACCTTAAATTTCACTCAAACGTGGAGAAACTCGGCAGCTCTGGCAGCACCTGTTAACGAGAAACAGAGTTAGCGTTTTTAGTCCAGTATGACTCCAGTTCAGAAGAAGACCCAAAATGTTAACTTCCATTTTTCTTTCTCCATAGAAAGAGTTTCTCCAGTGTTTTCTGTGTTAATTTCAGTTTTCCAGTGTCTGCAGTATTTGTTCTAAATAAATTCATCGCAAACAAAGAACTCAAGAGAGACTGGCCTTGCCTTTGTAGGAAGTTGACGCTTTTGTGGGCTCGTCTTCGCAACCCGTCAGACATCTGGACAGCCCAGAGAAAGACACCAGGGTTACCCAGCAAACAGAGCAGCTATGTGTAAATCCAGCAACGCGTCATCAGAGACAGTCAACACCAGTGTTTAACTGCTACTCATTGAGGTATTGTACCAGGCAGCCTGCTCAGGACCTGTGAACAGGTTGGATGCTATGATATTGAGTCTGGAATCAAGGCACACCGTTTAACAGTAAGGGGTATCCCACTTCAGACCGGGAAGTGGATGATCTTCTCTCTCTCTCTCTCTCTCTCTCTCTCTCTCTCTCTCTCTCTCTCT
>JAHRHZ010000016.1:54661035-54681300 GCA_024137785.1 Ginglymostoma cirratum | reverse complement strand
TCTCTCTCTCTCTCTCTCTCTCTCTCTCTCTCTCTCTCTCTCTCTCTCTCTGTCCCAAGAGTGGGGCAGCACGGTGGCTCAGTGGTTAGCACTGCTGCCTCACAGCACCAGAGACCAGGGTTTGTTTCAACTCTCACGTGACTGTACAAACTCCACAGATATATTCTCCCCATGTCTGCGTGCATGGCCTCCCAGTCCAAAGATATGCCAGCTAGGTGGATTAGACACGGGAAATGCAGAGTTATAGGGATAGGATAGAGGGTTGAGTCCGGGTGGGATGCTGTTCGGAGGGCCAGTGTGGACTCAATGGGCTAAATGCAACACTGTCATTATTTGATGATGTTAATTTAGTGGAATTCACTTTCCCAGTGAGCAGTGGGGGTTGCGTCGTTGAAGATATTCAAGGCTGAATGGTTTGGATTTTTGACTGATGGGCTATTCCAGTGACAGTCAAGAAAATGGTGTTGAGGCCACAGTCAGATCAGATACGTTCAGATTGAATGATGAAGCAGGCTCAAGGGGCTGAACGGCCGACTCCTGTCCCAAATTCTAGTGTCCTTGTGGAGGATGGCATGTTAAAGATACTGCACGTACCAGAGGAGATGGGGCTTTGGGCTCCAGTGGTCTCACATTGACGACATGCACTCACACCACACCAACAGACAGCATCTCCTTGCCATGACAGCTACAGGGATCCAAACTGGACTAAAGTGAGGGAGGTCTGAACTGGCATCTCATGGGACAAGACCAGAGCACGGGACACAATTGAAGCACAATTTGACTACAACCTTCAAAAGTCTAAGATTTTTCGATGTAATTTGTTTTTAATTGGAAGATCTTATTCAACTGTATTTAAATTTACATATAGCCCAGAGTTGGGGACGTTACTATTGTGCAATGAGACCCTCAGTAACATTTACAGTAATGTTAATCAACCTATTTGGACATGTTTTAACACACCACTGGGGCAGATCATGTTCTGTTGACTGAAGTTCTTCTTCACCCTTTCATTTTCCCTCTTGTGAGCCAAGTCACTACAAGCTTTGTGAGTCACTATCTCGTGGAAATGATCAAAGGCATCCTGAAGTCTAATTGGCTTGTTATGGCCACTGAATCCCTACAGCGTGGAAACGGGCTGTTCAGCCAAACAACTCCGCACTCACTCTTCCACCCAGACTCACCCCCTACCCTATCCCTGTAGCCCTGCATTTCCCATGGCTAATCCACACATCCCTGGACACTATGGGCAATTTGGCATGGCTAATCTACTTAGCCTGCACATCTTTGGACTGTGGGAGACAACCCACACAGACACGGGGAGAACATACAAACTCCACACAGACAATCACCCAAAGGTGGAATTGAACCCGGGCCTCTGGCACTGTGAGGCAGCAGTGCTAACCACTGTGCCACCTCATGTTAACATATGAACAATTCATGGCTGGTCTTGGATTGACTATGTACTGTGTACCCGATTGCTGAATGGTTTCTTTAAAGTAGTGGTTATCTTACTAATATCATTTTCAACTATCTCGTGATTCATTGTTTAATGCCCATCATTTTGTAAAATCATCCCTTTCTGTCTTGGTTTTCCAACTCCATTGATCTTAATGGACATTCTAAGTGTCTGCTTAGAATATGTAGCATCATCTACTAGCGATTAATTACCATCCCAATTGATAGATCTGAGAACACCTAAGACTGTAAAGCACGCAGTCAAACCTAATTCCGAAGTGTGTTTTTATGTATGTGTATATACATGCATATGAACCCATATGCCTGTTACAAATTCTATTATAAATCTAAACTGTTGTAAAACATGGCTGTCTTTAAGTAAAAACCATTTTACTCCAAAGTATTCTCATGTGTTAGCCTAAGAATACATTGGCCTGAATCCTAAACTAACAATAATATCATAAAATGTTTTACCTTACTCTTGACCAAGGCTACATACTTATTTTCCTTAAAGAATGTGTTTTACAACTAAACATGCTCAAACTGAACATAATTTAATTCCTCACTTGCCTAATCAAATTGAAGTTATGAATTCC
This sequence comes from Ginglymostoma cirratum, assembly GCA_024137785.1. NCBI lineage: Eukaryota > Metazoa > Chordata > Chondrichthyes > Orectolobiformes > Ginglymostomatidae > Ginglymostoma > Ginglymostoma cirratum. Next base: position 54,679,249 of record JAHRHZ010000016.1, on the reverse strand, counting down.
TTTATTCATTAATGGGATGAGGGCATCGCTGGCTAGGCAGCATTTATTGCCCATCCCTAATTGCCCAGAGACACTGACATTGCTGTGGGTCTGGAATCACCTGTAGGCCAGACCAGGCAAGGATGGCAATTTCCTTCCCTGAAGGACATAAGTGAACGAAATAGGTTTTCATGACAATCAACAATGGATTCATGGTCATCATTAGATTCTTAATTCCAGATATTTTATTGGATTTAAATTCCACCATCTGCCATGGCAGGGTTCGAACCTGGGACCCCAGAATGTTATCTGGATCTCTGGATTAACAGTCTAGTGATAATACCACTAGGCCATTGCCTCCCCCCAGAAAATTTCAATCTTACACAAAGCAGATAGTTATGTTACCATGCCCAAGTGGGGTTGGTTAGTTCAGGTGACTGGATAGCTGGTTTGCAATGCGCAATGATGTGGGTTTAATTCCTGCATGGGCTGACTTTACCAGGAAGGACTCTCCTTCTCAACCTGTGCCCTCACCTGAGGCATAGTGACCCTCAGGTTAAGTCACCAGTTGTCCCTAATGAGAGTGCAGCCCTATCGTCCAGTAGGCCTGTGGCAACTTCACCTTTACTAGCGGGTGCTGTGATTCTAACATGGGTTTATCCTGTTCCCCAGTCTTAACATGGCTCATTTAATAAGTGCAAATGAAAATGCATTCTGACAGGCTTTTTTCCAAGAGTGAAAGAGGTGTAAATAACTAGGCACTATCTACGTTTATCTTTAGTATAAACAAATATTTTGATTGAATCAAAATGACTTATTCTTGTGAGACTGTCTTTCTTTCACCCTTGAGACCAAAATGAAAGTCAACTTAGGCACAACTTATGTTGCCAATTCTCCTGATAATAGCCTGGAAACTCCAGGAATTGCAGATCAGTCCCTGCTGGAAGCAAACCCTGGGGAGAAACAGTTAGGGCAGCTGAAATATGTGCGGGTTTTATGTTTCCATTTATTGATTATGTTTGTGACTAGTTTTTGACTGGCACAGACTTGATGGGCTAAAGAGCCTTTTTCTGTGCTGTGGACCCCAATGATTCAATGAAGGTGTAAGAAGGAGGTTTGTTCCTACCCATTGAGCCATGTTGCAATATAAGATTTTGCCAAGTTCTAGTTAGGTTTCCCAGTGATTCGAGCTGATGTTAGCTAGCTCTATTGAAATATCAAAATATTTTCTGATGCTGAGGTTTAGAGAAATTAAGGTAAATTTAACAAATTGAAGATGGTCAGCAAAACAATGTTTTTATTGTCTTAAAAGGCAACGGAGGTCTTTGCTTTGTAATAGCTTCTTGTGCAGAGAGCAGTGGAGCCAGGGATATATCTTAAGGCTGCATAATATAGACACTCGATTGACAAGGAGTCAAGAGGCATTGGGGGTACGCAGGTACGTAGAGTCTAGGATAAATCAAATCAAAGATGATCTTATCAGATAGTGGAGTAGGTTTGAAAGACCAAATGGCCTACATCTACCCAATTCATATATAGCCATTGAATATTGTTTCATACCAATCTGCTACATTCTGTACCAGTGTTACAAGAATTATGAAACTGACCGTGGGACTGAATGGTGATACGTCCATCTTTCTTAGACATCGGTATTCATTGAGAGACTTACAGAAGCGTTGTAGCAAATGGCAAGTCCAGAAACCACTCAGGTATGCTTACACGCCATACCATTCATGGCTAGTCTTCTCTCTAGTCTTGTTATACACGATTGCTTTTGGGACAGTGGAGGCAAGATTGCACTGGGAAACTAACGTGTAAAGTTTTTGTGAAGGTTTGTAGCTCGGGTTGTGGATGAGGTTGTAGACTTGCTCGCTGAGCTGGTGTGTTTGATTACAGATATTTCATCACCCTGCGAGGTAACATCGTTAGTGCGCCTCCGGTGAAGCATTGTTGTTCCGTCCTGCTCGTTATTTATCTGCCTCGATTTGCTGGGGTGGTCGGTATTACTTCCGGTTCTGTTTCTCAGTGGTTTGTAAATTGGGTCCAGTTCAGCGTGTTTGTTGACGGAGTTCCGGTTGGAATGCCAGGCCTCCAGGAATTCCCTGACATGTCTCTGTTTGGCTCATGCTATTATGGATGTGTTGTCCCAGTCAAATTCGTGTCCTTCTTTGTCTGTGTGTGTTGAGACCAGTGAGAATTGGTCGTGTCTCTTGGTGGCTAATTGGTGTTCATGTCAGTTTTTGTACAGTTTTGCCTATGTAATGTTTCTCACAGTCCTTGCATGGTATTTTGTTTATTACATTAGTTTTACTGGTTGTGGGTACGGGATCCTTTACGTTTATCAGTAGCTGTCACGGGTCTAGGCCCGAAACATCAACTTTTCTGCTCCTCTGATGCTGCTTGGCCCACTGTGTTCATCCAGCTGTACGCCTTCTTATCACAGGTTTGTGGGCTACCCTGATACCTAAGGGTCTGAGTAGCCTTGTAGTCATCTCTGATACGTCTCTGATGTACGGTAAGGTGTCTGGCCGTGTTGTGTCTTCTTGTTGTGGTCTGTCACGGAGGTAATGGTGGATTGTGCTTTTTAGGTATCTGTTCCTTTTAAAAACTCCGTATAAGTGCTCCTGTTCTGGTTTGGGCAATTCCGAGTTGATTTTTAACAGAATGGATACCCAAAAAGCACAATCTGCCATTACCTCTGCAACAGACCACAACACGGCCAGACACACTATTCAGCCTACCGTACATTAGAGACGTATCAGACAAGACCAAAAGACTACTCGGGCCCCTTGTATCAGGGTAGCACACAAACCAACAACCACCCTGCGACAGCTACTGATGAACGTAAAGGACCCCATACCCACAACCAATAAAACTAACGGAATATACAAAATGCCATGCAAACTGGAAGAAAATTGACAATAAGGATACATGAACACCAACTGGCCACCAAGAAACATGACCAATTCTCAGTGGTCTCAATAAACACGAATTTGACCTGGACAACACATCCACAATAGCACAAGCCAAACAGACATGCCAGGGAATTCCTGGAGGCCTGGCATTCCAACCAAAACTCCATCAACAAACACATTGAACTGGACCCGATGTACAAACTACTGATAAACAGAACAGGAACTGATGCCAAACACCCCAGCAAACTGAGACATATAAATGACAAGCGGGACAAAACACCAGTGCTTCACTGGAGGCGCACTGACGATGTTACCAAGCAGGGCGACAAAACATTTACAACCAAACGCATCGGCTCGGCGAGCAAGTCTACAACCTCAAACTAATGTTATTCTTCTCGTCCATCAAACCAAGGAAGAAGTTGTCAAATCCACCAATGGGCGTGCTGAAGAAGAAAAGGAAGATGAGCCAACGGAGGGTCCTGTCACCAAAAAGGTTTGTTCACTGGTAGCATCATAATCACGAGCCAATGTAACACTACTCACGGTTGAAAGGCACTAATCGTTGAAGTGCAGAGAGCTTGTGCTGAGGCCTGCAACTTGTACCCTTTACTGAACGGGAACAAGCTATTCATCCCTTTGAGCCTCTTTCACCATGCACTGTCATCTTGGCTGAGCTTTCATTAACCATTGCAAACTCTTTGTTTCCCATTAGGAATGTGGGCATTACTGGCAAGGCTGGCATTTAATGCCCATCCTTAGTTTCCCAAGAAAATATCATTGTATGGTTCTATTGCTTATGATTTATTCACAGAATGTGTCTAAGCCATCATTTATTGCAGAGGGCAGTTAAAAATCAACTACATTGCTGTGAGTCTGGAGTCTCATGTAATCCAGACCAGGTAAGGAATGGCAGTTTGCTTCCGTAAAGGACATTAGTGAACCAGATGGGTTTTTCGAACAATTAACAATGGTGTCATGACCATCATTCAATGATTAATACTAGACTTTTATTGAATTGAAGTTCCACCTTCTGCCTTATCAGGAATTGAACCTGGGTCTCTAGGTTAATATCATAAAGATAATACCACTAATCCCACCCCCCCAGTCATGATTGCTTGTACAGTTAGGTGGTGGGCTGGGGGAATTTTGTAGTCAACCACATAAAACACGTCTAGGGTCAGTCTTGGACCAGACAGGACCAAGTGTGACAAAGTCCCTTCCCGATCCATCATCTGGTTGATTTTTATTGATACTCCTGCAGCTTTCATCTGATTTTGTTTTTGTTTGTGGTGCTCACCCACAACTTTTTATTTCCTGATTCATTCACGGGATGTCGAGAGGGCAATTAAGAGCCAATCACGTCGCTGGGGGTATGGAGTCACGTGTAGGCCAGACTAGGTAAGGATGGCAGTTTCCTTCCCTAAAGGACATTAGTGAACAATTGATTGAAATGACAGCCACACCTTGCCACAGTAACATTTGAGTTCTGTTACGATCTGGTTAGGGTAGAATAATGATTTTCTGTTGAAAGGAGTCGATGTTTCTGTTCTCAGGTACTTACTAAGAGAATAAAACCACAATATTTCAGTTTTGAAAAAATGTGCTAAAATTTATTGCGTAAAGTTGTTGAACATTAATAGTCAAATGTTAAATTCATCTAGGCATTTTTTCTTCCGGCCAGAGTTATATTCCAGTTCCCCATATAAATATTTACACCCCGTTCTCACCAAATTATCTTTTAATTGAAAGAATCAGTTGCTAGATCTTACTAAATGATAACAAACATAGAAAAGTGTAACAATCAACAATATATATATACATCTTATACTCTGACATCCATAACTATGGGTTAACAGACAATCTGTGGTCCATCACCCTAGAGAGCACATTGAATAGCACATGAAATCAAGATAGAATGCACAGATTCTGCAGCAATGCATCTCAATGTCACTGACACTGTGAGTCATCAAATCTCGTTTAATAATTGTCTCTCTCACACGAAATTCCAATTCTACACGTTTAAAGATCTAGTCTCAAGCTCCACTTCGATCACTACTCCAAATCTTTCTGCCTGAATGTTTAACACACGTCCTAGTAATTAAAGATAACACAGTGTGGAGCTGGAGGAACACAGCAGGCCAGGCAGCATTAGAGGATCAGGAAAGTTGATGTGTTGGGTCAGGATCCTTCTTCAGAAATCTTTGTCAACTTTACTGCTCCTCTGATGCTGCCTGACCTATTGTTCCCCCAGCTCAGCACTGTGTTATCTCTGACTCCAGCATCTGCAGTTCTTATTATCTCCTGGCAATTAAATCTGTTTTCCCGACATCACAATCTCCAGGATTCCTGATGTTCCTTGTAAGCACTTAATTACCAGTTAGCCTGACTGAGATAATACTGCCCCTGAATTTTCCTGAGTTCCCAAATCCTGCCTTCATTTCTCGCTGAGCTCACCTCCTTCTGAGACACATTCCCTGTATTTTTGCCAGCCATTACTCCAGCATCTAAATACAGGCATGGCCCCAGCTCTTCAACTGTGCTGTAGCCAATACCTGCATATATCCCAGCCATTCAATCTGTTCCCCAGAGGCTGCATCCCTGAATCTCTCAGAGCTTCACTTCAGCATCTAATCACTGGTGTGATTCCATCTTCCTTACTGTTTTGAACAGAAATCTACTGTCCACAGGCCAGGCCTTTGCCCCATCTGCATGGAGACAGCTCACAGTAACACTGAGTCATCTTCTGTGTCAGTAACTGACTAAAACTGAACCCTGAACTACGGTTCAGAGATCCTCTTATTAAAGCCCTCACAACAAGCCCTACCCTTTAGCCAGCAGGGGAACATTTCGTGCTGAAATGTTACAATCTGCTAGCTCACACATCATAAAAGGATACAAAAAAAATAGATGTTGCCAAAGTTCAATACCAGCAAGGAACTGAAAAAAAAACTGCGGATGTTGGAAATCTGAAACAAAAACAAATTGGTGGAAAATCTCATCAGGGCTGGCAGCATTTCTGTGGAGAGAAATCAGAGTTAACATTTCAGGTCCAGTAAGGGTCACATTAACTTGGATTTCTCTCCACAGATGCTGCCAGCCCTGCTTAGTTTTTTCAGCAACTTCTGTTTTAGGTGCAGGTGGAAGAGTTTGACATATCTGTGCTTTTTGAGTTAGCTACATGTGCCCAACCTCATGAACTGTTGGCATCTTGGGTAAAAAAAAAACTTGCATTTACATCTGCAATCTTAGGACCACTTCATGGCTAACTTTTGAAGTGTACTTACGGTTGTAATGTTGGAAATGCAGCAAGATCCATCAGATGCAGGAAGGGTGGCATGGTGGCTCAGTGGTTAGCACTGCTGCCTCACAGCGCCAGGGACCGGGGCTCAATTCCACCCTCGGGCGGCTCTCTGTGCGCAGCTTGTACATTCTCCCTGAGTCTGCATGGGTTTCCAATGGGTGCTCCAGTTTCCTCCCATAGTCCAGAAAAGGATGTGCAGGTTACCTGGATTGGCCGCACCAAATCACCCCATAGCGATGTGCAGGCTAGGTCGGTTAGCCATGGGAAAAATGCAGGGTTACAGGGATGGGGTGGGTCTGGGTGGGATGGCCTTTGGAAGGGCCAGTGTGGACTCAATGGGCCGAATGGCCTGCTTCCACTCTGTAGGGATTCAATGATTCTTTTCAGCACCACTTCCTTGCGACTCCATACACTAAACACAGTCCTCCCACTTACTCCGCATCAGCAAAAAAACCTCCCCTGGAGTTTCCACAAGCCAAAGAGCCTGATTTTGTGCTGTAATTTCTATGTAACTGCTGGCAAAGTGTAACGCTGACTTTGAAACCATCATCAGTAAAATAGCAGACAGTCTGATCTGCACTTTGCCCTTGTTAGTAAACGAGAGTCTCAGAATTTACTAGCTCCTGTTGTGTTGAGCATTGAGCTCAACAATCAAATGAGCCAGTGGTCCAGATATAGAAAACGTTTCAAAAGATACGCAATGGCAGTCGCTCGCCTGTCGAGTTCTCTGCCGCAGAAAGTTTTTGATTTGATTAATTATTGTCAAAAGTGCTGCCAAAGCATTGAACGTTTTCAAGAAGATATAGATATGGTCCTTGAGACTAATGGGACAAAAGGGTATGAGGACAAAAGGGGAACACGGTTCTAATTAGGATGATCGGCCATGATCATACTGAATAGAGGAGCAGGCTCAAAGGGCAGAATGGCCTACTCTTGCTGCTATTTTCTGTGAAGTTACAAAGGAAACAGGGCAGGATACCTTCCAAGTTTAAATGCGCTTGGTCACCGCCACTGCTTGAAATGATTTTGATTTGAGTTAAGTGCTCTTCAGAGCCCTACAAGGGTTGGAAGCAAATTGAAATTCTATCTTGTTGCGGCAAATGTACCAAAAAAAATCACCAACTCTTCAGACAACTCCCTCTTAAAGTTCTTGTGATATTTATCAGCCGTCCTGACAGCAAGGAAGAGCTAGCCCCATTTCTGTGGCTCTGGAGTCAAATGTAGACCATACTGCTTAAGGGCATTAGTACAACAGATAGGTTTTTAACAACAATTTGACAACTTTGTACTGTCGCCTGCTTTCAATTTCAACAAAATCTGGAACAGAATTCTCCTTTTCCAACTGCACATTTGGATCCAAACAGCAGTTACATAGTCTATTAGGCTGCCACTTTGGACTATGAGACAAATAATATCATCAGCCCATACGCAAGACCAAATGCAGTCCTCCCAGCATTAGTAGGTACCCGACAGATTGCTTTGACAAGCGCAAAAGGCCCAGAATAGATATGAACAGTATATCTTTTAAAAAAAAAAAGCATCAACCTAATTAGCTTAATGTGTTTGTTGGTCGGAGAAATTAATGCAAAGATTGATGAGATTGAAATTGGAAGAATTTGTTTGCCACAAACTGTCAGGCATCTGGACCTGACTCTTATCAGAGGCAATGCTGTAGTGATTAATTGAGCGTATAATCCATGCTGACAACCAGTGTGATATTGAGAGAGTGCAGTGTTATTGAAGGTGTCATCATTCAATTGAAATGCTTAATTGAGAATGTTGGCTGCCTAATCCATTATTCCAGGTGAATGTTAAAATCCGAGAGCAACTCAGGGGGTAAAAAAGGGACTATCTTCTCCCTTGACTGTCACTTCCCCAAAAGTAAATTTACTGCTCAGCCGTCTCCTGCTGGAATCTTGCAAAGTTCACAATGCCTGCCTGCATAGATAATGGCCAAGAGGTTAATGACTGCACTCAAAGTAACTGCATACCTGTGAGATGGTTCTGAGCCTTACAGTGGACTTTATCAGTTTCCTCATGACGTCAGTTAGATAATAGCTGTTCGCAAAAGGATTTGAGGGTGACAGGATGAAATGCAGGAAGCAGTGACATTGTGGTTATGCCACTGGATTCATCTCCCAAGGTTAAAAACAACAAATACCAGAGAAACTCGGCAGGTCTGGCAGCATCTGTAGGGAGAGAAACAGAGTTAACGTTTCAGCCCCTTTGGTTGGAACGCCAGAGCTAGTCTTCCAGAGGCTCAGGAGAACAGTACAGGGGCATGTGGCAGCTGGTGGAATGAATTAAAACAAAACCTGGAATATATAAAGCTCGTTCCAGGAAGGGTGACCATGAAACCATCAGCATTCGTTGTAAAAACCTATCTAGTTCACTAATGTCCTTCCCTCATCTGGCCTGCATGTGACTCCAGACTTGCAGCAATATGCTTGACTCTCAACTCAGGGTAATAAAGGATGGGCAACAAATTTTGGCCTTGCCAGCAATGCCCACATCCCAACAAAGAATACAATAAATGATTTGTAAAAGCAAGGAGCTGGGTTATCTGTGTCAGGTCACGGCATTACAAGAATCCAGGCTGAATTCAGGTATGCTGTGTGGGACTGGAATTGTTATCCTTTTGAATTGAAGTTCTGGAGAATACTTTGCTAAATATTTATAATCCTTGCCAGGACAGAAAAAGTGAAATGTGGCACGTTACTTTCAGAATACCAGAAGCAAAGGGCATGGGTAATGCTTCCACTGAGCTGTCAGTGGAAGGAACCTTACTGAGCTTGTTCTGTGATGATTACAGTGCATGTGCAGCTGGTGAAGAAGAATGATGTTGAAAGTTTACAAGACTAAATTTTAATGGGTTGACTGGCCACAGCTTGAGACAAACTTTAGATGGACTTGTAGGAGGGTTTTATTTTCGCAGAGAGGGTGAGCCACAGCTGGAAAAGACTGTAGGGGAAGAGTGATTGAGGCAGGACAATAAATTCCTAAAGGAATGGCATAGGAATTTAGCAGAATTGGTCATTGAGAGGATGAAAACAAAGAGCTCAGGATGGCCAATTTCATCAAGAGATCCTGTAAGAGGCATTTCTAGATCACAGGGCTCCCAAGGTGACCAAAGCAGATTGTGATATTCTGATGTTTTTATTTGCAAATGTGAATAATTTTATTGTCATAAGGTTTTACAGTGAGAAAACCAGTAAAATATAGTGAGAAGCTTTTCCACTGTCGCCATGACCTAGTGCCATTTATTGAATAGTTTAAGAATGAGAAAAAGAATTACAACATTTTAAAGGTATCTGGATGGCTATATGAATAGGAAGGGTTCAGGGAGATATGGGCCAAATGCTGGCAAACGGGACGAGAATTATATAGGATATCTGGGCAGCATGGACGAGTTGAACCGAAGGGTCTGTTTCCCTGCTGTATATATCTATGGCCCTATGACTCTATACAGCTCAAGAGAGTCCATCAATCCTGAGACAGCCCATCATTAATGACATAGTCGGAGTTCCTGGTCAAATGTCTTCAGAGAAATTCTTAACAGTGTTTATTTCTTGGTAAATTTGTCAGTCAATGACTTGGTTTATATGACTTGTGCATGCTTTGTTGAATAGCGTGGGTCTGAGAGGCTGTGAATGTGTCTTTAATTCTAACAATTCCCTTGCCTCGGAGTTGGAAGGTTATAGGTTGGAACTGCAGTCTGTATCATGAGTACCTCATTGTAGTGTTGAGAGTGTACTGTCCCTCGGCTGGGACATTAACCTGGCACTTCACTCATGTAAAATAAGAAATCTATATATGAGGAGGAAGTTTCTTTCTCTTTCAGAGGGTTATAGACTTTGGAATGCCCTGTCTTAGAAGGTGGTGGGACAACTTCATTGAATATTTTTACTATTCGTTCAAGGGATGGGTATTTTGCTGCCTGGGCCTGCATTTATTGCCCAGAAACTGTTTGCTGTGGTTTTGGAGTTGTATGTGGCCAGATCCAGGTAAACAAGGGCAGATTCCCTTCCTTACGGAACATGATCCATGATGAGATTTAATTTTTAAGTCAGTTGACAGTGGCCAGATTTTTTACTTTTAATGTTGATTTCTGCGTTTGCCATCTGCCATGGTGGGATTTGAATCCAGACCACTTGTCTGGATTACCGGTTCAGTAACAACAACACTGTGTCACCACTGAGGTAGGTGGAATCTTATTAGGCAAGAGAATGAAGGATTATTAGTGGGAGATAGATGGTAATGTGGAATTCAAAGCACAAACACATCAGCCAAGGTCCCATTGAATGTTGGAGCATGTTCAAAGTGCTGAATAGCTAACCTCTACTCCCATTTAATGTGTTCATAAGACCTGGTTACTGCATCTTCCTACAGTCTTTGCTCAAATGCAACAAGACCTGGACAGTATTGAGGCCAGGGCCTTCAAGTGGTATGTAATATCCATGCCACACAATTGCCAGGCTATCACCATCTCCAAGAAGAGACACTTTAACCACCACCCCTTGACATTCAATGGTGTTAACATCACTGATGCCCTCACCATCAACATCCTGGGGGTTACCATTAACCAGAAACCCAACTAGATTTGCTACATAAACAGGGTGGCTACAAGGGCAGGTCAGAATACTGCAGTGAGTAACTGACCTCCTGACTCCCCAAAGCCTGTCCACCATGTACAAGGCACAAGTCAGGAGTGTGATAAGATACTCCCTACCTGCCTGGATGAGTGCAGCCCCAACAACACTCAAGAAGTTTGACACCATCCAGGACAAAGCAGCCCACTTGATTTGTACCCCATCCACAAACATCCACTCCCTCCACTACCAACACTCACAAGCAGCAATGTGTACTATCTACAAGATGCTTCGCAGAAATTCACCAAAGATCTCTTCAAACCCACGACCATGACCATTTGGAAGCGCAAGGGCAGCAGATATATGGTCACCCCACCACCTGCAAGTTCCCCTCCAAGCCGCTCACCATCCTGATTTGGAAATATACTGCTGTTCCTTCACTGTCACTGGGTCAAAATCCCGGAATTCCCTCCCTAATGGCACTGTTGGTCAACCCACAGCACATGGACTGCAGCGGTTCAAGAAGGCAGCTCATCACCACCTTCTCATGGTCAACTAGGGACGGGCAATAAATGCTGGGCCCAGCCAGTAATGCCCATGTCCCACAAATAAATGAAAAAGAAGTATCAGGGAGTCTGTACTTGCGAAGTGCTTCCCTGTTAATAAAGTGCTCTGGGATGTCCTGGGGATGGGATTAGTGCCATAATTATTTGTCAGCCTTTGCAGCTGCCATTCCCCGTAGTATGAGCAATGAGGCAGCAGCTGCGGGCTGGATTTGAAGCTGCCGTCTAACGCAGCAAGGACTCGAGTGAAGACATGCCTTTCCCTGCAGCTGCTCACAGATTTACATCAGGCTCATCTTTTGGCTTGTTTCAAGATCTGGGTGATGCCAGCGCTATTAGATGCCATTTGGCACTGCTTCACATTTCTGACTTACTGCCGTGTAGATTACCCAGTTAATCATAAATGAGACATGAGAGAATCAGAAGCCAGTGGAAAAATAAAGGCTCTGTCGCAATCCTCAGGATCAGATAAAAAGTAAGGTGTGCACAGTTTGCCAGCAAGCAGCTATTCTGACGCTCAGGAAGACTGTCAGTGGGTTAAATGACCTGGTTTGGCATCACCTTCTGTCTGAAATATTCAGTGTGGTTTATAACTCCCTCCTTGGCCTTTGCCCTCCCTATTGCTATAGTGTCATGAATCTGAGCGACTGTCCAAGATATCGGTGCTCCTTTAATTCTGACCTGTTCAGTGATCCCAATTTTAATTCCTCCACCTCCAGTGACTTGGCCTTCCTGCACCTAGGCCCTAAACTCTGGAAATTCTTCTCTCAATATCTCTCTCGCGCTTTCACTCCACACCCCCACCCGTTCCCACTTTGAGATGCTCCTTAAAGCCTGCCTCTTTGACCCTGCCCTAACAAAGTGGGTAAGTAGCAGATTTAGTTTGATTAATGCACATGAAATGCGTTGGCATGTTTTATTATGTCAGAGCTGTGTGTAAGCGCAATTTGTTGGTGCACAGCCTTGGCCCAACTTGGCTCATTCAAGTTTTCTTGGAGGCTTGACCCGATGCTGAGGAAGAGCAAATGGCAGTGATTCTGACAAAATATACAGTTCAACCAAGAGATCAAAATCATACTTGGATCTGCGATCGAATCAAAAGCAGAAAATAGAAACGTAAGGTGTAGCCATCTGGCCCTTCAAGCCTGCACCACCGTTCAATACAATTGTCCAACTCAGTCCTCTGTTCCTGCTTTCTCCCTTTGACCCCTCCAGCCCCAAGAACAATGAATAATGCCTTTTTGAAAACATTCAACGTTTTAGTGTCAACTTCATTCTGTGGTAGAGAATTCCACAGAGTCACCACTTTCCGGTTGAAGACATTTCTCTTCATCTCAGTCTGAAATGGCTGACCCCATGTCCTTAGCCTGTAACTCCTGGATCTGGACTCCCTGATCATCAGGAATAAATTGTAGCGAGCAGCCAGCAGATGAGGAGGAATCCGGGTGGAAAGAGAGAAACTGAGTGAACGGAGCGTGCCACTCGTTTTGCCCTCTGTTCCATGGGATTTTTGCCATTTAATCTCTCCCACCTGCTCCTGTATCCCTAACCTCTTTTTGTCCTTCCTCTCCATCCCTGCGTCTTCAACAACTTAAAACCTGGCACATTTCTCTGTCTGTAAAAGCCAAATTTTCAGGTGGTGGACATCTGAAATGAAAGCAGAAAGTGGTGGAGAAACTCAGCAAGTCTGGCAGCCTCTGTGGAGAGACAACAAAAAATGGAGTCTAAAACATTCAATTCTGTAAAGTCATACTGGACTCAAAACATTAACTCTGTTTCTCTCTCCACAGATGCTGCCAGACCTACTAAGTTTCTTCAGCTCTTTCTGTTTTTATGGCACTTCTCTTTCTCTAGTTCCAAAAAAAAAGTCATATTTTACCTGAAACATTAACTCCACTTCTCTCTGCAGATGCTACTGATTATTTTCTAGAACTTTCTGTTCTTGTGTCAGATTTCCAGCCAGTGAGCTATTTTCTGTGATTGATTTTAATACTGTCTCAGGTCAGCTTGGCCCAGGCACTGAATGTTGTACTAATCCATATCACTCAACCTTCTGCAAACTATTAAAAAGAGAATAAAAAGAAAAATCTCAGCAGGTCTGGCGGCATCTGTGGTTCTGAGGAAGGGTCACTCGACATGAAACCTTAACTCTGATTTCTCTCCACAGATGCTGCCAGACCTGCTGAGATTTTTCTTTTTATTCTCTTTTTAATAGTCTACATATGCTTCTAAGTTTTTTTAAAAACTGAAAGAACTAGGGTTGCTGTAAATCAGAGACAAAAGTAGAAATTGCTGGAAAAGCTCAGCAGGTCTGGCGGCATCTGTGGTTCTGAGGAAGGGTCACTCGACATGAAACCTTAACTCTGATTTCTCTCCACAGATGCTGCCAGACCTGCTGAGCTTTTCCAGCAATTTCTACTTTTGTCTCTGATTTACAGCAACCCTAGTTCTTTCAGTTTTTAAAAAAACTTAGAAGCATATGTAGACAAGCAACCGCGAGCAGGGAACAGTGGCCGGGATATTAAATGAAGAAATGTTGAATTAAAATTATATCAAAATGATAAGCCAGTTCACCGTTCCTGCTTTGCAGATATTGGAGTACATGTAGATTTCACCATTTACATACCTTGTTAAGGATCTGAAGCTCTGTAAGGAATATAACTCATACATGGAATTTTTCTGTACATCTTGTTTAGAGAGCTGCAGACCGTTTGTTATGATGAATGACTCCAGACAGATATAATACTGGCATTGCTTCCTAACATTCAGTTGGGCTTCCAAGTCAAGATAGCCTATCCTGGGAGTGACTTGCATTTTTTTAACACTTGGAACAAGTATAATTGGCATTGAACCATACAGCAAAGAATGAAGCCGTGCGGCCCATTATACTGCTGCAAGCTCTTTTGAAAGAAGGATCAAATTAGTTCCCACTCCCCTCGTCTTTCCCCATATCCCTGGCATTTCTTTCCTTTTCAAAGTATCTATCCAATTCGTGTTAAATTTGTTCGTACCAGACAGGCAAACTTTGTTAATTCTTACAGGATAATCTTGCCCATGTCTAATTGCCTTTGAGTTGAATGGCTTGCTGCCTTCTTTCAGAATGTAGATCGGAGTTAATCATATTGCTGTGAATCTGGATTTACATGTGGGCCAGCCTAGGTAAGGACGGCAGATTTCCTTCCCTGAATGGTAATCGTTAACCACAGGCGTTTTTATGATGATCACTGATGAGATTAGCTTTCAATTCCTGATTTATTCAGTGGATCTAAATGCCACCAGCTACCATGGTGGAGTTTGAACATACATTACCAGAATATAAGGCTGTTCCTCTGGATTACTAATCTGGATAGTGACATAGCCACTATGTTGCCACCACCCATTGCTTATGTATTTTGAAAAAAGAAACTGAACTGGACCAAGAGCAGATTAGACAGAAAATCCTATTGTGATTAACTCACCCCCTGTCTCCCCAAAGCCTGCCCTCCATCTACAAGGCACAAGTCAGGAGTGTGATGGAACACTCCCCACTTTGCTGGTTGGATGCAACTCCAATGGCAGACTATCGGCCCGGCATGGTGGTCTTTCAGCGATACGTGGCCGTCTCTCAGCCCAGCGTGACCTCAACATGGACATGTGGTCTCGAGGTGATTCCCGAAGTGTGGTTGCACCTTGGCTAAGCACTAAAGAAAGACTGTCATGTTTGAACTTTCAGCTTGCTTTCTTTATCTTTGACTTGAAACTGAGAAGGTCTGCAATGTGTAACTTTTAACCTTATTTCGTATGTTTTATGCTACACTGTAATTACTGCAATGTTTAATTTTTAACTTTGTGTTTTCTTTTACAGTGCTCTTAAGGTTCTGTACCTAGTTACTTTGTACCTAAGGCGGTGCCTTGTGTGATGACATTATACATTTTCCACTGCACTCCTGTACTTGAGTACACGTGACAATAAAAAACCAAATCAAATCATTCCAGATCAATATACTCAACACCATACAGGAGAAAGCAGTCCACTAGATTGTCACCCTATCCACCACCTGCGACATTCCCTGCCTTCACCACACTGGCACAGTGGACGCTGTGTGTACCATCTACTAGACGCACAGCAGCAACCTGCCCAACCTCCTTCACAGCACCTGCCAAACCCATGACCTCTACCCTCTACAAAGTCACACTAGAGTAGAAACACCATCCATCTGCAAGTTCCCCTCCGAGCCATACACCAAAGTGTTCCCAAAAATGGCAGCCATTTTTTTGCACATTGGGAAGCAAAGTGGAGTTTTGGGATGGAATGTGGGAACATCTCGATTTAGTGTCAATCACAAGACAGCACATCCGACAAACACAATGTATTGCATTGCAGCAGTGCTTGCATTACATTGTCAATAGGAAATGGCCCATGATCTGACTCCAAAGCATCTGTGAAGCCAATAGGATACTTGGGAGCTCCAGCACCTGCAAGTTCCCCTCCGAGCCATGCACCATCATTACTTGGAATTAAATCGCCTTTCCTTCACTGTCATTGGGTCAAAATCCTGGAATTCCCTCCCTCAGGGCATTATGGGTTTACCTGCAGCACGTGGACTGCAGCGGTTCAAGAAGGCAGCTCACCACCACCTTCTCGAGGGCAACTAGGGATGGGCAATAAATGCTGGCACTTCCAGTGATGCCTGTCTCCTCTAAGTGAATAAGAAATAATTGGTCCACCAGCTGCAAGTGGCTTCACTGACAAACATAAACTTTAAAGAACGTGCAAACTTGCTTCTATGTAGCATCTGGCATGATTTCAGGATGTCACCAGGCGGTTTGCTATCAATCGATTATTTTCAGAAAAGATAAAAAGAAAAAAGAAATGAAGTTGTTTTAATGTAGCAACTCTTGGAATGTAGGCACAAATGCCAAACTCATGTGTGAACAGAAGGGAACAAAATAGCCAGATGATCTATATTTGTGATAGATATTTGCCAGGAGGAGACCCATACTCTGCTTTGAAAAGCATCCAATTGATGTTGCATAAAGGGCCTCAGTTACCTGGAAAACAGCACAGCATTATCTTGGTGGGAGAAGGCCTCACCTTTCTGTCAGTACAGCAACTTACATTTATATAGCCCCTTTAATATATATGTTGTCTAAGATGCCTAATATCTGATTATAAAAGAGAATTAAAGATACAGCCACAGTAGGTAATATCAGGGTAAATTTTAATTTTTTTATTCATTCTGGGGACTAGGGTGTCACTGGCTAGGCCATCATTTATTACCTGTCCGTATTTGCCCAAAGGGCAATTATGAGCCAATCACATTGCAACATGTCTGGAGTCACGTGTAGGCCAATCTAGGTAAATGATGACCGTTTCCTTCACCAAAGGACATTAGTGAGCCAGATGGTGTTTTCCTGACAATTGACAACAGTCATCACTAGACTCTTGATTCCAGATTTTGTGTTTTTCTTGAATTCAAATTCCACCATCAGCCGTGGTGGGATTTGGATCCGGGTCCCTGGAACATTACCTGGGTGTCTGGACTAGTAGCCCAGTGATAACCGCACTAGGCTATCACCTTCCCAAATTATGTGTCCCAGTGCCTAAGACCTTTTCTTTGGTTTACATATGAATCTGTAGCAGAAGTAGGATATTTACCTTTGAAGAAGGCTATGTTATTCATAAGGTCGTTGCTGTTCTGCTCGTGTTCCCAATTCCACATCCTTATCCGAGCCCAAAAACCTTTGACTCTGCCTGCCCTAAAATGAATCCACCTCTGTCATCCTTAAAAATATTCAGTGACCTGACTCCAATGCCTCCTGACACAAAGTGTTCCAAAGTTGCACAATTCTCTAAGAGAAGGGAAAAAAAATTCCCTTCATCCTCTGATACAACAAGGTGTAGAGCTGAATGAACACAGCAGGCCAAGCAGCACCAGAGGATCAGGAAAACTTGACATTTCAGGCCTAGACCCTTCTTCAGAAATTTCTGCTCGTGAAATTTCTGAAGAAGGGTCTAGGCCCGAAACGTCAGCCTTCCTGCTTCTCTGATGCTGCTTGGCCTGCTGTTTTCATCCATCTCTACACCTTGTTATCTCAGATTCTCCAGCATCTGCAGTTCCTACTATCCCCCTTCATCCTCTGTTCTAATAGGGCAACCCCTACATGATTGGTCGTGAATTGCCTTGCGACATCCTGAAGTTACAACGGGCACTATATAAATTCAAGTTTGTACTTTTGTTCAAGTTGTGTATCTATCAGTGAAGGTGACAGGCAGGTTTTGGTGGTAGGTGTGCTAACCAGTGTGCCAATGCTGACACAGATATATAGGGTGGGATTGATGTGTGGTGTGGCGACTCTCCTTGCCCGCTGTAACTTAGTTTTGTGTGGTGTTCTGCTTGACAGGCCAGCTGCAGTGCAAGATGCTGATGTAGCAGCGAGCACCAAAGGATTCTCCCCAGGTGCAGAACTGCCTGTGCCACCTGACAAAGGTATGGAATTATTGTCTTCAACCACTCTAAGCTCAACTAAAACATTCTCTTTGTCAGATCGGCCTGATTGACATGAAAGCACTTAGATTAGTCAGTTGCCGGGGCTTCAGATTCGGTACGGGGCCAATCCGCTGTCAGACAGATCCTATTCACACAGATAACAAAATGTGGAGCTGGATGAACACAGCAGGTCAAGCAGCATCACAGGAGCAGGAAAGCTTAACGTTTCAGGCCTAGACCCTTCATCAGAAATGGGGGAGGGGAAGAGGGTTCTGAAATAAATAGGGAGAGAGGGGGGGAGGCGGATAGAGGATGGATAGAGGAGAGGATAGGTGGAGAGGAGGCAGACAAGTCGAAGAGGCGGGGATGGAGCCAGTAAAGGTGAGTGTAGGTAGGG
>JAHRHZ010000016.1:54633845-54660935 GCA_024137785.1 Ginglymostoma cirratum | reverse complement strand
CATGTCTGAGGAATGGGAGGGGGAGTTGAAATGGTTCGCGACTGGGAGGTGCAGTTGTTTGTTGCGAACTGAGCGCAGGTGTTCTGCAAAGCGGTCCCCAAGCCTCCGCTTGGTTTCCCCGATGTAGAGGAGGCCACAACGGGTACAGCGGATGCAGTATACCACATTGGCAGATGTGCAGGTGAACATCTGCTTGATGTGGAAAGTCTTCTTGGGGCCTGGGATTGGGGTGAGGGAGGAGGTGTGGGGGCAGGTGTAGCACTTCCTGCGGTCACAGGGAAAAGTGCCAGGTGTGGTGGGGCTGGAGGGGAGTGTGGAACGGACAAGGGAGTCACGGAGGGAGTGGTCCCTCCGGAAAGCAGACAAGGGTGGGGAGGGAGAAATGTCTTTGGTGGTGGGGTCTGATTGCAGATGGCGGAAGTGTCGGAGGATGATGCGTTGGATCCGAGGTTAGTGGGGTGGTACGTGAGGACGAGGGGGATTCTTTTTTGGTTGTTATTGCGGGGACAGGGTGTGAGGGATGAGTTGTGCGAAATGCGGGAGACACGGTCGAGGGCGTTCTTGACCACTGCAGGGGGGAGGTTGCAGTCCTTGAAGAATGAGAACATCTGAGATGTACGGGAGTGGAATCCCTCATCCTGGGAGCAGATACGACGGAGGCGAAGAAATTGGGAATAGGGGGTGGCATTTTTGCAGGAAGCTGGGTGGGAGGAGGTGTATTCCAGGTAGCTGTGGGAGTCAGTGGGCTTGAAATGGACATCGGTTTCTAGGTGGTTACCCGAGATGGAGACAGAGAGGTCCAGGAAGGAGAGAGAAGTGTTAGAGATGGTCCAGGTGAACTTCAGGTTGGGGTGGAAGGTGTTGGTGAAGTGGATGAACTGTTCGAGCTCCTCATGGGAGCACGAGGCGGCGCCCATACAGTCATCAATGTAACGGAGGAAGGGGTGGGGTTTAGGTCCAGTGCAGGTACGGAAGAGGGATTGTTCCATGTAACCTACAAAGAGGCAGGCATAACTTGGGCCCATGCGGGTACCCATGGCCACCCCCTTTGTCTGCAGGAAGTGGGAGGAATTGAAAGAGAAGTTGTTGAGGGTGAGGATGAGTTCGGCTAAGCGGATGAGGGTGTCAGTGGAGAGGGATTGGTCAGTTCTGCGGGACAGGAAGAAGCCGCCTCCCCCTCTCTCCCTATTTATTTCAGAACCCTCTTCCCCTCCCCCATTTCTGATGAAGGGTCTAGGCCCGAAATGTCAAGCTTTCCTCCTCCTGTGATGCAGCTTGGCCTGCTGTGTTCATCCAGCTCCACACCTTGTTATCTCGGATTCTCCAGCATCTGCAGTACCTATTAACTCTCCCATTCACATAGGATATGTATGGAAACCTTTGTTTGAGTATCTTACCTCCCTGCTGTGTCGCGGTTTAAAAAAAAGTTTGTGCATTTATGTAGCTCCTTTCACAACCTCCCCAACCATTTGGAGGTTTCATTGGCTTCCTCTTCCAGAAGCTGCTGTCATGCATGGACCTCAGGGGTCCTTATTAAAGGCAAATGTTGACAATATTTCCTGCCTTCAAAAGTACTTCATTGGCTATAGAGAACTTCGGGATCTTGCTAAAGCTCTGTATCAACAGATGACATTCGTTTCTGTTTCTGTTTCATTTCGAATGCGATTTAGCTGGGTACAAGCTCTCAAGAGAAGAAGGAAGAGTGTTATGGCAGGAGACAGTGACGTAGTGATAATGTAATCCAGGTTAATGTTTAGCAGTGTGGTAGTGGATACAGATTCTGGAGTTGAAAGCTAGCCTCAGTGATGATGACCAAGAACTTACCATCATAGAATCCCTACAGTGTGATGCAAGCCACCTGGCCCATCAAGTCCACACTGACCCTCTGAAGAGCATCCCAGCCAGACTTTCCCTGTCCCTGTAACCCTGCATTTGCTATATCTAACCCACCTAGCCTGCATATCCTTGGACACGATTGAACAATGTAGCATGGCCAATCTACCTAACTTGCACATTTTTGGACTGTGGGAGGAAACCAGAGCAAAACTACACACTCATGGGGAGAGCGTGCAAACTCCACACAGACAGTCGCCCAAGGGTGGAATCGAACCCGGGTCACTGTCGTTCTGAGGCCACAACTGAGCCACTGGGCCACATCAATCATTGTGTAAACAACTTGTTGTTCACTAATGCCCTGTAGGGTAAGGAAATCTGCCGTCCTTAGCTAGTCTCACCTACATGGGACTCCCAACCCACAGCAATGTGGTTGACTCTTGACTTCCCTCAGAAATGGCCCAGCAAGTGAAAGAATAAACTAGGTATATTGCTGCCTCAGAGAAGCAGTGCAGACATGACAAGTTGAATTGTCCCCATTCCATCTTGTATCTTTTTCCACAAGAATTAGGTTGATCAGCTCAGCAACTGATGAAAAAATTTGCACCTCAGGGACATCTTCAACTTCTCAGTCAATAGCTCATTCTTCATTTTTTATTATTATTCTATTTCTGATCGGTGAACAATGGGGTTGCACAACACAGATGAAAGGTCGGTCAAGGTTAGCAGGAAACAAGCAGTTGGTACCTTCAGGTAGCACAATGCGCTGAATGTTCTTTGTGGCATTGTGAGTGGAGACATAGAAAATAGGAGCAGGAATAGGCCAATCGGCCCTTTGAGCCTGCTCCACCAATCTATATGATGATGGCTGATCATCCAACTTAATCCCCTGTTCTCGCTTTCTACCCGTACCTTTTGATGCCTTTTGCCCTAAGAACAAAGATGTTGCCAGGGTTGGGGGGGTGCGGTTTAGCTGTAGGGAGCAGCTGAATAGGCTGGAACTATTTTCCTTGGAGCGTCGGAGGCTGAAGGGTTGACGTTGTAGAAGTTTATAAAATCATGAAGGGCATGTATAGGTAAATAGCCAAGGTTTTTTCCCCAGAGTAGAGAGTCCAAAACTAGAGGGCATAGGGTTAAGATCAGAGCAGAAAGATTCAAAAGGGATCTAAAGGGGAACTTATTCATGCAGAGGGTAGTCTGTGTATGGAATGAGCTGCCAGAGGAAGTGGGGGAAGCTGTTACAATCACAACATTTAAAAGGCATGTGGATGGATATGTGAAAAGAAAGGGTTTAGAGGGATATGGGCCAAATGCTGGCAAAGGGGACTAGATTAGTTGAGGATAGCTAGTCGGCATGGATGAGTTGGATTGAAGGGTCTGTTTCTGTGCTGTACAGCTCTATGACAATGTCTGACTCCTTCTTGAAAATATTCAATGCCTTTGTCTCAACCACGTTCTGTGACAGAGAATTCCATTCTCTCGGTGAAAAAATTTCTCCTCATCTCAGTCCTAAATGGCCTACCCCATATCCTTAGATTGTGATCCCTGGTTTCCTGCATTTACCTTATCCAGTCCTGTTACAATTTTATGGGTTTCTGAGAGATTCCCCCACTTCAGTCTTCTAAACTCTGGTGAATATAGTCCTAAAGGCCCCAATCCCTCTTTATAACTTGGAACCTGTCCTGTGATTATTGTGGTATCTTGACAGACCCTGACATTGTTCTGGTCATATTCTGTGTCTATACGTAGGGCCTTTGTATGGTGATTCAATCATGATTGAAAATAATTGTCATCCTTGTGAAAGATCTGTTTCTAAAGAATTTATTTTTGATTCAGATGATCATGGAAGGTGTAATGCAGGGAATTCAACTGATGGCAACTCAAAATATACATGGAAAAGCCCTACCTGGTCAGAAATCAGAGAACACCTGTCAGAGCACTTGCATTTTGGCCAGCTTCTTCCTGACAGCATTCCACAAAGATTTGTCTACAAACATCGAGACTTCCTAATGCATCAACACAACCTACAGGCTGCAGTGTACAGCCCAGTTCCAGCTGTCTCCAAGATGGAGCTTCAGAGCTTTGCATCTGCCTGTTGCCATGACTACTACACTGTGACGATAGTTGGTATGTATAGACAACACAGATTAAAAGATTGAATTGTGTACATTGAGTGCATTGTGATACTGTATGTGGTCTAAGGCTTGGTTCATTGTCATCTCTGAGTCACATTGTAGTACATAGAACTGTACAGCACAGGAACAGGCCCTTCGGCCCACTGAGACTGCACTGACACAGACACCTTTCTGAAATAAAATCCTTTTGCTTCTACGCTGTCCATATCCCTCTATTCCCTGCCTATCCATATATCTGTCACAGTAACAGGGTGTGTTTCAAGCCCCACAACAAGGGCCAGAGGCTGACACTGTACTGAGGGAGTGCTGCACTGTCAGAGAGGTGCCACCTTTTAAATGAGAGGTTAAACCAATGACCTGTTCGTCCTGAAGTGAAAAAAGTGATCCCATTTTGAAAAAGAGGATTGGAGTTATCTCAGGGAGATAGTAAGAACTGCAGGTGCTGGAGTCAGAGATAACACAGTGAGGAGCTGGAGGAACACAGCAGGCCAGGCAGCATCAGAGGAGCAGGAAAGCTGATGAATCTGAAGAAGGGTCCTGGTCCTCAACGTCAGCTTTCCTGTTCCTCTGATGTTGCCTGGCCTGCTGTGTTCCTCCAGTTCCACACTGTGTTATCTTGGAATTATCTCATTTGTCCTGGCCAATATTTATACCTCAAGTACTACCTTTGAAGAAAGATGACCTGGTCACTGATATGAAACAGAAAGAGTGACAAGTTGCAACTAAATGTAGGAAGTAAAGATATTTAACCCAGACATTTCATCACCACCCCACCCCCCACTCCTTCCCTAAACCCATCTATTCCCTCAGAGGGACTGCAAGGAAGTTATCCCTGGTCCTGGCCAGTATTTGTTCCCTAAACAAACACCAATGGAACTAATTCTCCAGCCATGGCCACATTACCATTTGTGCAGCTTCCTCAAGTACAAAGTCTTTCAGAACATCCAGTCTTCAGGCAGCAAATATAACAGATCACGCTCCAGCAACAACAGTTCACATGTGAGTACGAGACTTGCTGCTTATGACACCATTGCGGGGGAGCGTCCGGTACATTTTGTCAAGTACCCTTGCTTCTATTCTCATTTCACATTAGATTCACAGAGGGAAAACTGAACTTGTTAAACTTGCAACCAAGTGACGAGCCAGAAGTAAATTTCGGTAAGCTAGCGCCCCTGCTAATATGGCAGAGAGAAATGCATGCGTATGCTATTATACACAGGAATTCAGCAGGATTTCAGCCCCAGATATTGAAATAGCCCTTTTTCTAGATGTTACTTTTGCTTATTCACTGTATCCAAAGTCGTCCTCAGTTGGTGCTAATAGACTGATGTATCAGTGTATTAGAATTTCAAGAAATGACCAGATTGTCTTGTCTGTTCTGAAGGAGGAATTGTTGTTTTGGTACAGGTGTCAATCACCAGGTAGCAGTCGATGTTGTGTTTCTCCCGGTTTTGATGAGTCGTGACAGTCACCGCATGTTGGGGCTATCGATGGAAGTTCACAATAACGCCCTAGCCTCGGTTATGGCTAGTGGTTACATTTGTGACAAACAGACTGCAGATAACAATCAGCTGAAAGAGATGCCTTCCTGTCAAGGTAACAATTGGACCTCAGCACGGAACTGAAATAATGGGTAGACACTAGATTTGAAACCATTTCTTCCTCTTCCTTCATAAGATGTGGGTACCACTGTCAGAGACAGCACCCATGCCAAGTTGCCTCTGAATTCAGTGGTTTACGAGGCCATTTAAGAATCAACCACTTTGCAGTGCGTCTGGACTCTTATAGAATAGATCATCGAATCCCTGCAGTATGGAAACAGGCCCTTTGGCCCAACAAGTCCACACCGACCATCAGAGCATCCCACCCCACCTAATCTACCCATCCCTGACACTACAGGCAACTTAGCACAGCCAATCCACCTAGCCTGCAGATCTTTGGACTGTGGGAGGAAACCAGAGCACCCAGAGGAAATCCACACAGACACAGGGAGAATGTGCAGACTCCACACAGACAGGCACCCGAGGCTGGAATCGAACCCGGGTCCCTGGCGCTGTGAGGCAGCAGTGCTAACCACTGAGTTACTGTGCCGCCCATGTAGGCCAGATCAAAAAAAAATGATAGAGTTCCTTCCCTGAAGAACATTAATGACTGAGATGGGATTTTATAGCAATCAATAGGTTTCATGGTCACCATTAATGAGGCTACCTTTCACTTCTGCGATTTATTAATTAATTGAATTTCACACGGGACAGGATTTCACGGCAACTGATAATAGTTTAGCGGTCACCATTACTGAGGCTAGCTTTCGATTCCACAATTTACTCGTTAAATCAAATTTAAATTCCACCAGCTGAGATGGCAGAAGGTGAACCAGAAAATGAACCTAATCTGTGGATTATTAGTCCGGTGACATGATCACTGCGTTACAATCTCCTTCTTAAACTGGATACCACTCGCCTGCACCATTTGCTGTGTCATTAAAATGCTCCTTAGTTGTGAGCCGTGGGTCAGTGTTCGAATTCTTCTTGTGAGTCAGTAGATTATGTGTCTGCAGTTTACTTCGGAAACTTGAGCACAAAATCCAATCTGACACAGCAATGCCATATCAAAGGAGTGTTGCACTATTTACAGTGTTATTTTTTGGATTAAAGATTATAACAGATACCAGCGCAACCTCAAACTGGTGTAAGATTGCACATGAGTAGAAATGAAAGACAGTCTTCCTTAATGGTTGGCATATTTATTCCAAAAACAACACTATCACAGCGATTAACTGGTCATTATCAAATTGCTGTGTGTGGAGTTCGCTGTGTACAAATTAGCTGTCATATTAAAGCTGTGACTACAATTCAGAAGTACTTTGAATTGACTGCAAAGCACTTTAGAATCTTCTGAGGTTTTGGAAAGTACTATGCAAATACACGTTTGTACTTTTTTTGCTAAGTACGGTTCAGTTTCAAACATTCAGCCGAAACTTTTTATGTAAGGGCAAAATACTGGGGATGGTGAAAATCTGAAACAAACACAGAGAACGCTGGAGAAACTCAGCAGGTCTGGCAGCACCTGCAGAGAGAGAAACTGAGTTAATGGTTCAAATCCAATGATTCTTCTCCATAGAACGTAGGACAGTACAGCACAGGAACGAGCCCTTCGGCCCACAATGTTGTGCCGAACGTGATGCCAAATGAAATTAATCCTTTCTTCCTGCCCTTGGTCCATATCCCTCCATTCCTTTTATATTCATGTACTTATCTAAAAGCCCCGTAAATGCCCGTATCGTATCTGCCTCCACCAACACCCCTGGCACCATGTTTCAGACTTCTCCTGCTCTCTGTGTAAACAGAAAACCTACCCCTCACATCTACTTTCAACTTTCCCCCTCTCACCTTAAATGCATGCATTTGACATTTCAACTCTTGGAAAAAGATTCTGACCATCAACCCTATCTATACATCTCATAATTTTATAGACTTCTATCAAGTCTCCCCTCAGCCTCTGCTGCTCCAGGGACTCGGGTCGTATTTAAACATTAGCCGTGGAGTCTTTTTCTCTCCATGGATCCTGCCAGACCTGCTGAGTTTCTCTGGCTTTTTTCTGTGTTTGTTTTAAGCTTTTCATACGATGTGCACAGATCGTTTTCTTCTGATTGAATAATTGAAAGTAATGTTTCAATAAGATAGTAGTTCTGTACAGATTTGTTGTAAGCATTCTGACAGGTACAAACGGTGTTGTACTGAGGCCCGAATTCAGCTCTCACAGCTCTGATATTCCCATGGGTGAGGGTATGTAGCATGGAAAAGAACATCAACTGGAGTTCCTGCTCTAAAGGGGATTTTGTAATTGCTACCCAGTGCTACCGCCCCCAGCTGTCAAGTGGGAATATGTAGTATAAAGCTGTGATCTCCCCAAGCAACACTAAAAGTGGAAAATATCTCTGTGTTTCTTTAAGGGAATGAAGGAACAAGTGAGGTCGTCAGGCAGGTAAGGAGGCTAGAAGCATGATCAAAAAGCTGGGATGAAGAACACTCTCAAAGACAGGTCATAGAATGCTTAAGGTGCAGAAAGAGGCCATTCAGCCCATCAAGTCTGCCCCGACTGTCCAAGGAGCAACCTCCCCAGATCTTGTAACCCTGGTTTATCCACCCAGCCTTCACTTCCCTGGACACTACAGGACAATTTATTGTGGCCAATCCACTTAACCTGTACAGGTTTGTGACTGTGGAAGGAAACTCACGCAGACAACATGCAAACTCCACACAGACAGTCGCCCAAGGCTAGAATTGAACCCAGGTCCCTGGCACTGAGATGCAGCAGTGCTAACCACTGAGCCACCGCACCACCTAAAGAAAGAGTTGGTGAAGTTGAGAAAAGTCAAGTTGAGAGGCCAGTCAGCTCCAAAGAATAGCAAGGGAAGGTTTTCGGAACAAGGTGGGATAGTAACAGAAGGATTTCGAAAATGAGGGCCGACATTTTTCTTTAAAACCTAACTCTCTGATCAAACTTCTGGCTACCTGCCCTGATCTCCTCTGACTGAGCGTCTTTTTTTTTGTCAGATAACATAGTTGTGAAGCATCGCAGGATGTTTTAACTAGTTGAAAGTTTTAAGGGGGCACAAAATGTTGTTGATTAAACCGACTGGTCAAAATTGGCAATGAAAAATCTTCCATTTCACTGAACATATTGGTTTAAAATTTTAACTATGCAGTTTTGAAGAGAGAGAGCCCAGCGTGTCGATATGTTGTAGTTGACATTGAGGCTGCAGTTAGCTGTGCAGTGAGGGGTGGCTGTATCGCAAAGTTTTCTCTGTTACACTGGGGCATAAAGTACAGTCTCGCTGGAGTAAGCACAGAAAACTAGGGTGTGACTAATAGGCAGAAAAGTGGGCACGTGCCCTGCTGTAATTTTGTTACCCAACATGCCACCTGGTTGTGTTAGAGTATGGAAAATACTTACCTGCAGATATAGCTACTAAAGGTTTCTCACTTGATTTAACTCACTATCACAAACAGAACCTACTATAAAGAAGGAGGTCATTTGGTCTATCTTGTCTGTTCCAGATCCCTGAAAGACTTCTCCAATGAGTCCAGCTCTCCCACTCTTTCACTGTAGCTCTGAAAATCTTTTTCGAATATTTATCCATTTCCCTCTTGAAGGCTACCACTGAACCTATATTCGAGACCATGACTACTTGTAGTGTAAAAGCAAAAACTCCTCATGTCAACTCTAGTACTTTTTCTGATCACCTCAGATCCATGTCCAGTGGTCGCTGACTCTCCCATCAACGGAAACTGATTTCTCTTCATTTAATCAATTAAAATCCTGCGCCAATGTCAACACAATTCTTTTTTTTTTCAGGTGAAGCGGTTAGAAAAGGATTTTGTAATTTGTGTCTCAGTGCTCAGGGGCTTGCTTGGAGTTTGGATTGTCCTCTAGAACAACATTCCAAAACACTAAGAGTTTTTAATGTGTTGCTTTGTTATAGATCAGATTATAAAGACAGCAGCTGACCTGGACAATACACGCGTGATCTGTATCCTGGATGTGTGCCATCATGGTGAGGGCAAGTCTGAAGTGATTCTAAACAAAATATACAGAATGACAGATTGAAATCATCTAACACCATTTTGAGAACTTCATTTCAACAATATGCATTCCCTTTCATAGATTTAAAACCTGTATTTACGTCTCCAGGAACTGTTTGAGAATGACAACCTCAGGTTGAAGACTTCACAGTATTTTATCATAAATATATGCTATAGTAGGCTATTTAATATAAACTTTCACCAGTGGGTGTGTACATATTTAAACTTTTCTTTCTAATAAATCTATGGATAAAACCTGGTCTCCTAGAGTTAACAACAGCATGTTTTGAACTGTACACTTTTGCAGTTATCAGTGAAGTTATCAATGTCTGTGTGCCAGCATATGACAGGCATCTAAAATCAACTCTTTGCAATGGATTAGGACAACCAGATTCTTACCTCCTTGTTTTTTATGGCATCCCGCTGCCAAATTGTTTGGGGAAACTAAAATTCAAGATGTTACAACTGATTTCAAACCCAGCTCTGTATTTTTAGAGCTTTTCTCCCTCGGTCGTGAATGTGCCTGAGTGTTAGCAGCAGAAGCTGGGTGGGAACTCTGCTTAACTACCGATATGTCAGAGACTGACCACTGTCCAAAGATTGCTGGTCAAGGACATGCTGCGTTAGACTTCATGTTCCCGGAATGATTGCAGCTTAAAGAAAAACACTGAAATCTTGAAAACACTCAATACAAACCATACTACTTCATTGTTGCCTGTTACTAGACACAGTATTGACCAATGCACTGTAACTACAATATATATGGTCTACAACTTGTCATTCCCAACCCCCACTTCAACATCACCACTCAGTCATGTAACTTTTACCACTGCAGACCAGATTAGAAATGGACTGCCATCACTTCCAAGTTCTACACTAAGGCATGTACTATCTGACTCAGCAATCAGTCTCCTTCCTTCATTATAACTGCTTTGAAATCCTGGAATTCTCAACTTATACCTCAACGGGAGAACCATTATCACAGAGACAACAGCAGTTCAAGGAGAAAGGCTTGCCATTTCTCAGAGTAGTCAATGTGGTCTTGCCCCCAGAAGGTAACATCCCAAGAACTAAATAAAATTCAGTTCAGTTGTAAGCCCTCCATTTGGAATTGAACACATTCTTACAACCTTATGATGATCTGCCTGAGGAATGAAGGCTCTAAAAATCAATTTGAATTCATCTTCCTTTCCAATGTGCAGCACGATTATAAATATTCTTTCTTGTGGGATTCTTACATTTTGTTGAAAAGTCGTTGATATGCATTATTTTATTCTTACCTGTTCTTGAGATGTGTGCCTTGCTGAAGAAGCCAACATTTGTTTAACCCTGATTAACCTTGAGCGACTTTGAGTCTTATTCAGTCATTACAGAGAGCAGGTGGAAGTCAACCACTTTGCTGTGGTTTGGAGTCACATGTAGGCCAGACCAGGTAAAGAGGAATTCTCTCCTTAAATTACATTAGTGAATCAAATTGCTTCATGGTTGATGAGGCTAGCTTTTTATGGCCTAGTGATATTATCACTGGACTGTTAATCCAAAGATCCAGATAGTGTTCTGGGGATCTGGGTTTGAATCCCGCCATGGCAGATGGTGGAATTTGAATTCAATAAAAATATCTGGAATTAAGAATCTAATGATGACCGTGACTCAGTTGTCGATTGTCAGAAAAACCCATCTGGTTCACTAATGCTCTTTAGGGGAAGGAAACTGCCATCCTTACCTGGTCTGGCCTACATGTGACTCCAGAGCCACAGCAATGGGGTTGACTCTTAACAGCCCTCTGGGCAATTGGGGATGGGCCATAAATGCTGCCTGGCCAGTGACGCCCTCATCCCATGAACGAATAGAAAAAAACAATTACCAACTCGATGATTTTAATTTCTTTGTTGCTGTGGTGGGAAACTCAGGAAGATCAGTCTTTCTTCTGGATTCCTAGTCCAGTAGCATTAACCCTGAGCTACAATATTCTGTCAATGTTGGTCACGTAAGAAACACATTCACATCAGTGGGCTGCAACTCAACAAGCGATTTTGCTCATCACTTCAAGAAGGTTCAAGACAGCTCACCATCACCTTCTCAGGAGCAAAAAGGGATGGGCAGTAAATGCCATGAGTGAATTTTTTAAAATGCTGTTTGCCTCTGTTGAAAAGCAAAAATCTGGATAATATATTGCAACTTTGACTTTCTGAAGTGCACCAATGCAATTCACAAACAGATATTTATAATTTAGGTGTGGAGGTGCCAGTGTTGGACTGGGGTGGATGAGGTCAGAAATCACACGACACCAGATTATAGGCCAACAGGTTTATTTGAAATCACAAGCTTTCGGAGCGCTGAAAACTTGTGTTTTCAAATAAACCTGTTGGACTACAATTTGGTGTAGTGTGATTTCTGACTTTATAATTTAGAATGTTAATTCAGTTCCTTTATTTCTAAAATGTGCTGTCTTATCTAATGTCATGTTCTATGCTTGAAATGTGTGCACAGCAAACATACAACATGCAGCTGTGTCATAAGTCAATCCAAAGAAAAATCTTAATGGGACAATGCCACCAATCAGTGATTAATCCTAAAATAACAAGGTGTGGGGCTGGATGAACACAGCAGGCCAAGCAGCATCATAGGAGCAGGAAAGCTTGACATTTCGGGCCGAGACCCTTCATCAGAAATGGGGGAGGGAAGAGGGTTCTGAAATAAATAGGGAGAGAGGGGGAGATCCTAATGTGGTTTTGTGTCATACATGCATGGTCTGGGTCAAAATTCAATCCTTGACAGAACACCAACTCTGCAATGACCCCAGATAGGGAACGTCATTGGACAACAGAATGAGGTGGGCTTGTGTGAAGGAATAGCTCTTGACACTCATTGTAAGCTTACAAATGAAGTGAAAGGGCTTTTGTGGTGCTGTGCTGGTGTCCTTAAAAGGCCTAAGTTCAAGTCTTACATGCTCCAGGCATATCATGCTGTATCTGAATGGGTTCGTTAACAATATTTACAAACCTCGGATGAAGTGAAACCTATATAAATCCCCTCATAACAGGAAGAGGACGACCAATGGAAGAAGGAGTTTGATGATGTAAGTTACCCATGTCATGGATGCATAAAAGTTGGATTGGTTTAATCTTATATGTTAAACTTTGTGATTTCTTTTTACTTTTGGATAGGCTTGTGCGTTTATGCTGCAGCTAGAAACAATGAAGCTGGTTAATGTTATTCATTTGCAGGACACTTTATGGTTTAATGTGTTGGTACAATTTAGTGAACTTCACCATCAGCTTCTGCTGAGCTGCAGGATGTGTGATTCACATCTGCTGTTTTATTTTGTTACCAACTTGTTAAGTGGTCAACTAGTCACAATAGCAAACAAGTTGGCATCTGGTGATTTGATTGGAATGATCTCATTTGTGGCCGTCTTGTGTTTGCAGCGATACATTTCATGTATCGTGGGTCAAACCACAGCAGGAGGACTGCGGCGGTTCAAGAAAGCAACTCATGACCACCTTCTCGAGGGCAACTAGGGATGGGCAAGAAATGCTGGCCAGCCAGCAATGCTCACATCCCACAAATGAATAGAGAGAAGAAAATACGTATAATGAAGGACAGCAAGCATGACAAGTTAAGATTTTTGAGCTTTCCTTCAAAATTTGTAGGGAATTGGCATCAAAAAGACTGATTGAAGTTTCTACATTGAGGGCCATTCTGTTTATTTCTCTGAATGTTTCCTGCTCAAAGACATTGTCTTTGGCCTAGTCCGGGCACATAAAATAAGTAGAATCTTATCAGAGTCTGAGCAGCGTGGGCTATGGTGAGATTGGTAACGCAATTCGATGAGAAATCCAGCAAGCCAATCTCGACATTGGGAGCATCTTGCTCCATCTTTTATGCTTTTCACAAGTAATGTGGCAGGTTTCTCAGTAGGTAGCAGTGATTTGCTAAGGCAGAGGAATTATTACGAGTTAACTGCCTTGTTGACAGCTCAACTCAGCTCCTTACTATTCAGCATTTTACCTCAATGAGCTCCCATAACAAACAAGACAGTGAGAAAACTCAGCAGAAAAAGCCAGAACAGGTACCTGGAGAATTCATCTTGCCATTTGCAA
Source organism: Ginglymostoma cirratum (assembly GCA_024137785.1). NCBI lineage: Eukaryota > Metazoa > Chordata > Chondrichthyes > Orectolobiformes > Ginglymostomatidae > Ginglymostoma > Ginglymostoma cirratum. The sequence goes on along the minus strand of JAHRHZ010000016.1, from coordinate 54,647,279 downwards.
GTGTGATGGTTGTGCCACTGGTAAAGCCAGTGTTTGCTGACCATCCTTAAAAACTTCATAAAAACCGAAAGAACTGCAGATGCTGTAAATTAGGAACAAAAACAAGGTTGCTGGAAAAGCTCAGCAGGTCCAGCAGCATCTATGAAGGGAAAAACAGAGTTAACGTTTCAGGTCCAGTGACCCTTAAAATCTTAACCCTTAAGTGACCCTTAAATCCTTAAAAGCTTTATTTGTTTAAAAGCCATATCAGATGGCACTTAACAGTCAGCAACTTTACTCTGGGTCTGGAGTCACATAAAACTGGGTGGCACGGTTTGCACTGCAGCCTCACAGCACCAGGGACCCGGGTTCAATTCCAGCCTCGGGCGACTGTCTCTGTGGTGTTTGTACATTCTCCCCTTGTCTGTGTGGGTTTCTTCCGAGCGCTCCGGTTTCCTCCGACAGTCCAAAGATGTGCCGTTTAGGTGGATTAGCCACACTAAATTGCCCATAGCGTGCAGGCTGGGTGGATTAGCAATGGGAAGTGCAGGGTAACTGGGACACAGGAAGAGCTCACTGAGCTGAATGGCTTGCTTCCACACTGTAGGGATTCTAAATGCCAGAGCAGATAAGGATAGCAGGGTTTTTTTTTCCTAAACAAAAAAGGCCAAAAGAACTGTGGACGCTGGAAATCAGAAACAGAAACAGAAAATTGCTGGTTAGTTGCATTATCTGGTGATTCTGTATCAGACAGACTAGTGTGTGCCTCAAATTGGGCATTTTTCCATGTGGAAGCAGGCCAATCAGCCCATCAAATCCACACCATCTGTCCGAAGGACATCCCATCCAGACTTACCCCCCTACACTGTCCCTGTAACCCTGCATTTCTCATGGCTGCATATCCCCAGACAGCGCAGATAATTTAGTATGACCAATCCACTCAACCTGCACATCTTTGGACTGTGGGAGGAGACCAGAGCACCCGGAGGAAGCCCACACAGACACAGGGAGAATGTGCAAACTCCACACAGACTGTCACCCGAGGGTGGAATCGAATCTTGGTCCCTGGTGCTGTGAGGCAGCAGTGCTAACTATAAACCACTGTGCCATCCCCCAGCTGGTGGGAGCCAGAACATAGGGGAATGATGATCAGGTACAGCATATCTCACCATTTCTTCTCTCATCAACCAGTTACCGTGATTACATTCCAGCTTTAAACGATGGAGGGTACAATTAGTAAATACTAAAATGAACGAAAGTCACCTCATAAAACTTTCAAAAAGTTAACTGTGTATGCAATGCCCCAGTTACAACATGAAGAAAATTGTTCCTTCACTCCAAAATTGTCAGAATCCAAGCAAAATTTTTGAACTGAAATATCAAAGAGGCAAGGTTTGTTGTGACATAGATAATAAGAATACAATAATCAGAAAGTGCTTGATATGCTCAGTAGGTGTGGCAGCATCTATAGAAATGGAAACAGCATCAATGTTTTGAGTCAAGTAATGACTCTTATTCAGAATTTTTCCAACCTCTGAAGTGTTTTGTTTTTATTTACAATATTTATTGAGCTGAGGTTAAGTCAGTTAGGAAAAATACACTCTACCATTGTAGATAGTAACCTAAGATTTGCTGAATTAGTCAAAATGAAATGGAGAAAAAAGAACATTTAATGTTTGCTCTATTGAACAGTACTGGTCAGGAGATGATCTCATGGTTAGAAAGGTCACTGGTCTTATTGTGTTTCTGTAGTTTTCTGGAGGGATATGTGTGTTTAAATCAAATGCTGAAAACTCAACAGTGATAACTGAACTGTCACAGTGTCTGGCTGAAACAAACACAGAAATCGCTGGAGAAACCTAGCAGGTCTGGCAGCATCTGTGGAGAGAAAGCAGAGTCAACATTTTGGGTCCAGTGTCTTTTCTTCTGATTTTGTTTCTGATTTACAACATCTACGCTTCTTTGGCTTATTCTTTAGTGTCTGGCTGAAGTTCTGTTCAGATCAGGATATTAGATGTGATATTGTGGATTTATTTAAATCTGTGAACGGAATGCTTGAGCACAGTTACATTGACTAAGTATCATCATCTTGAGTGGATAACTATAAAGGTGGCAACAACGTAAGCAAGCTAAGGCTGAGGTTGCAATTCATAAAAATCAGGAGATAAGCCTCTTTCCAGGGAAAAAAGCAAGTTCTAATGGGCAATTGATTAAATCCGCAGTGGGAAACAGAGCACATTTGTGATGTGTGCCAGTGGTCAAACTGATCAAATAGCTGGAGACTGGACAGTGTCAAAGTTTGAATGTACAGCCTATCTGTATGGGGGAAAAAGTATAAATAATGAGCAGTAAGTCAGCTGAAGAGGTTGTCTGATCAACGACTGGAGGTTGAACAGCACACGCTGATCACCTGTTCCGGTCGATTTCTCGGATAAATCCACATAAACCAGTTGACTTAAGATTGAAAGCATTGTATGGCTAAGGTTTTTTTTGCAGTTTTTTGTCATGTAATCTGCTTTAATAAAGAACATTAGTTGATATTTCATTCTTAGAACTACCTTGGGTTGTTATATGCAGAGTAAACCCATCAGACTATGGAAAATAGGAATACAAGCTTAAATTGGAGGGCTGGGTACAGAAATTATTATTATGAATACTGCAGCGAGTAACTCACCTCCTGACTCCTCAAAGCCTGTCCGCCATCTACAAGGCACAAGTCAGGAGTGTGATGGAATACTCCTCACTTGCCTGGATAGGTACAGACCTAACAACACTCAAGAAGCTTGACACTATCCAGGACAAAGCAGCCCGCTTGATTGGCACTGAATTCACAAGCATTCACTCCTTCCACCATTGAAGCTTAGTAGCAGCAGTGTATAATATCTACAAGATGCACTGCAGAAATTCACCAAACATCCTCAGATAGCACCTTTCAAACCCACGACCACTTCCATCTAGAAGTACAAGGCCAGCAGATACATGGGAACACCACCACCTCCAAGTTCCCCTCCAAGCCACTCACCATCCTGACTTGGAAATGTATCGCTGATCCTTCACAGTCACTAAGTCAAAATCCTGGAATTCCCTCCCTAATAGCATTGTGGGTCAACCCACAGCAGGAGGACTGCAGCGGTTCAGGAAGGCAGCTCACTGCCACCTTCTCAAGAGCAACTAGATAGGGGCAAGAAATGCTGGCCAGCCAGCGATGCCCATGTCCCAGAAATGAATAGAAAAAAAATTAAGTAATTTGTGTTTTCTCATTGATTTTACACAAGAGATTCCTGCTGGCACCTTGGTTGATAAGTTCTCCTGTACCTGAAGTACTATTAGATCTGTACTGGTATCAAGAGGGAAGGAGTGCCTGGAAGTCACAATGTGTACTAATTCAGTTGTACAGGCCATTGATTAATCCCCTGCTTATTGTTGTGTGTGCTTTCTGAAAGTGCAGTTCAGTCATCAGTAAACAATACCAATGATGACTCCAGAAAGATTTTAATAAAGGTTCCACGCAAAAAGCTAAAAGCTAAACGCACAGCTATTGGCAAGCAAGATATTAATTACAGGCTTGATACAAGAAGTTTTCATTACAGACTGTCAGGGTGAAGAGAAGGGTGAAAGACAACTGGGTGTGGTGACCCAGGCTTTTGTTGTTGGGAACTCAATGTTTCTTGTTAATGTCAATGACCTGCATTTAGAAACTGAATACAAAGTGGCCAATTTAGATTATACGACTGTATGTGTGTGTGTGTGTGTGTGTGTGCGTGCGCGCGTGCGTGTGTGTGTGTGTGTGTAGTGGGGGGGATCAGATGTGTGACTGATGCAAAAACTGGAAAGAAATTTACTTTAGCCAGGAAAGACAAACTGGACAGCACATAGACTTGAAGCAGATTATTGAAACAGCTAAGGAAGAGACCAAAAGATATTAAACAACAGCTTTATGAAAAGAGACCAGTTTAGTTACATTGGAAGTAAACAGCATTGCAAAATGGTGACTTACTTTGCTCGACCAGTTTGTTTTCTACCAATCGGAACAGAAATCTAAATAACCGGTTCCACAGTCAATGTTCATTCTTATCTGGCTGCCTTGATGTGATTGGGAACTTAATAGGAAATATGAAGCATTCAATTGAAAGAATGAAATAGTTCCTAAAATCAAAAAGGAACAGCCTCAGTGTGTTTTTGTAAAGAAGGAGGTTTCAGTAAAACTATATAAGGCACTAGTCAGACCGCAGCTGGAATACTGTGAACAGTTTTGGGTCCCCCTTATCGAAGGAAAGATACACTTGGAGACAGTCCAGAGAAGGTTAACTCAGCTGACATGTGTTTATTCTTTCACTGCTGCATTTCTCCACTGCACTTAGTTATTTTCCATTGCTACTGTATTTTTTTATCACGTTTAATTCCCAGAGAGGATCTGTTGAACTGAACAAAATTCTTTCCTCATTTTGATGACGTGTCACTTTGCTGCTACTAAGTTTAATTTGCACAAACATTCGGAGCCAAGAAAGGAAATTAAAAATTTGCATTTCTGTTGAATGATGTCCTTTTTGCTATGGCTGGCATGACATTAACTAAAATGAACACAAAAAATGTGGATGAGGGAGCATCTGAGGAAAGAAAGGCAGAGTTAATGTTTCAGGTTGTTGACCTCTTGTGAAAACATCAACAACTTATGTCAAAGGCACTATATAAATATGAAGCATCCAAAAACAAATTAGGACTCTGAAACATAAGTGATTGGATGATCCAAGCCTGGGTCGAAAGGGTCAGCTGGGTGAATTAAAAGGGGGAGAGCGAACTGGAGGGATGTAGGGAGGAAATTCCAGAGCTCAGGTTCATCCAGGGCACCGGTGATGGAGTAATTAAAATTGGGAATGCACGGAGGCTAGAATTTGTTCTGAAAAAAGTTAGACATATGACACTTTTTAAACAATTGTAAGAGACAGAGGAATGGGCAAAGGGAGGGGGAGGAGAGAACAAATGGAAAGTTCAATGATGGGGTGAAAGGAAGGAAAGGTTAAATGGTGGGAAGAATAATAGAACAAGTGGCTGGAAAATCACAAGAGCATTAGTAGTATTTCAAATTTCTCCCAATTTTAACTCGGTGCTCAACATTGTGCTTAAAGAAAAGGGTGGGTGATGAACCTTGAGGCCTGAGTGTTAGGTACCAGGTGCAACTTCATTTGAGACCAAAATATTGTATGTTTTTAAGAAAGAATTCGATGTAGTTCTAGAGGCTAAAGGGATGCGAGTGTATGAGGAGAAAGTGAGAACGAGATCCTGAGCTGAAAAGTGGAGCAGATTCTCAGGGCTGAAACGCCTATTATGTTCTATATTTCTATGTGATCTGCACAGAACACAACAAAGGATCACTTTTCACAACTTTGATCTGGTTCAAGACACCTGAGAGTGGTGGTTCACTCAGGTCCAGTAATCCTCAAACCTTCATTTTTAGTTGCAGGGATTGTGCCCTGTGAAGTTGGTTAGCTCAGTTAGCTGGACAGCTGTTTTTTGATGCCCACAACACAGGTTCAGTTCCCATATGGGCTGAGGTTACCATGAAGGTTCCACCTTTACAACCTTGCCCCTGGCCGCAGCTGTGCTGACACCTCCGTTGTCTCTTTCTAATAAGAGAGTGAGACTTTCTGCTACTAAACTGTGTCCAAGTTGTGCCTAAACTAATTGTTAGGCCTGTTGTTTCAACAAGAGGTTTATATAAAACTATAGCATGTGCATTTATATAACAAGTTGTAGTTTTTAGGGTAATGTACTTAGCTTGCTGTCTGTATATCCTTAATCAACAAATGATGCACACTTAAATCTGAAAGAGCAGTTTCCTCGTCAGTATGGTGAAGGGAATTTTTTGTCCCGAGCTTTCTCTCCAGAATTGACTCCTGTCATCTATTTATAACTTTTTTTTAGTGCATGTTTTTGTTTAAACAGAGGTTTTTGGATTTGGATTCCATTTAATTTACAGCTGTGTAGTTTATTCCCTTATCCAGAGAGATGTAACTCAAAGCTGATGTCATTTAAACTGTAAACTGGGGATGTTGTGGTTGGTTGGCTCACCAAGCTGGTTCGTTGTTGTCCCGCAGGTGTTTCATTACCCTCCTGGGTAACATCATCAGTGCAACCTCCGATGAAGCGCCGTTGTGTTTTCCCGCCTGTTATTTAAACTCTGGGGTCCGTTGAGCTGGATTACCTCACTTCCAGTTTTCCTTCGCAATGGTGTGTATATGGGGTCGAGCTCTATATGTTTGTTGATGGCTTATTTAGTGGATCAATGGGACCAACTTAGTGAACAGATCAATGTGACACCCATGGGATCACCTATCGCCAGAATAATAGCTGAAGCGCTGATGCAGAGATGCGAAAGCATGGCCCTTCCGCTAATCCAACCAAAACTATGGACACACTATGTGGGCAACACCTTTGTCATTATTAAACGGACCAAACTAGAGGAGACACACAAACTAATAAACAACACCCTCACCGGGATCAGATTCACCATAGAAGGGAAGGAGAACAAACAGCTCCCATTCCTGGACGTCATGGTGGATCTCAGGACAAATGGGGAATTCCTAACAAAGTTACACAGGAAAGCCACACACACTGACCAAGTACTGAATTTCAACAGCAACCACCCGAACACACACACAAATGAAGTTGTGTGAGAACATTATTTGAACGGGCAACAACACACTGCAGCAGCACAGAGCTACGTGGAGAAGAAGAGTACCTCTTCTGGGTATTCCAAGACAATGGATACCCAAAAAACTTGGTCAGAAGATGCCTATCACACAGATGATAACAGGAAGATACTACACGCCCCAACACATACATCACGCTACTTTACATCAGGAACACGTCTGAACTGACCACAAGACTGCTACGACCACTGGGCATCAGAGTAGCACGCAAACCCACGTCAACCCCATGCCAACTGCTCACCCGGATCAAAGACCCACTACCCACTATGGACAGGACCAATGTCATATACAAGATTCCCTGCAAAGACTGTGACAAACACTACATTGGACAGACAGGAAGGAAACTAACCACAAGCATACATGAACATCAATTGGCAACAAAAAGACACTACCAATACTCACTCATCTCCATTTTCACATTGGTAAGGAGAACCATCGATTCGATTGGGACAACATCAGGATCCTGGGATAGGTAAAGCAGAGACAAGCATGGAAATTCCGAGAAGCCTGGTACTCCACTAAGAAAGCCATCAATAAGCACATAGAGCTAGGCCCCATATACACGCCACTGCAAAGGAATACTGGAAGTGAGGTAATCCAGCTCAACATACACCAGAGTTTAAATAACAGGCAGGAAAACACAACAGCACTTCATCGGAGGTTGCACTGATGATGTTACCCAGCAGGGTAATGAAACGTCTGCAGAACAACGAACCAGCTCGGCGAGCGAACCAACCACAATATCCCCAACCCGAGCTACAAATCTACTCAAAAACCTTGTAAACTGGGGATAATTACTTGGGTAAGGGGATCATGGGTTACAGGGAGAAGGCAAGAGAATGATGTTGAAAAACATATCAGCCATGATCAAATGGCAGAGCAGTCTTGATGGGCCGAATGGCTTAATTCTGCTCCATAATCTCTATGGTCTTATGAATCTCGGGTTCAAATCCAAACTGAGGGGATGAGAATTCATTGCTGACTCCCTGAGAAAAGGAAAACTTGCACTATATTACTCTTCCACCAATTCAAGACGTTTCAAAGTGTTTCCATACAATGAAGTACTTTTAAGTGCAGTCATTGTCATAATGTAAGAAATGTGGCAGCCAATTAGTGCCAGCGAAGCCCCCAACTACATTATCTGCTTATGTAATGTTGGGCCACATTTTGCACAGTCATGGAGTCATATAGTTGTACAGCATGGAAACAGACCCTTTGGTCCAACTCACCCTTGCTGACCAGATATCCTAAATTAATCTAGACCTATTTGCCAGAATTTGGCCCATATTCCCTCTAAACACTTCCTATTCATACACCCATACAAATGCTTTTTAAATGTTGTAACTGTACCTGCCTCCACCACTTCCTCTGGCAGCTCATTTCATACACGCACCACCCTCTTTGTGAAAAAGTTGTCCCTTAGGTCCCTTTTAAATCTTTCCCCTCTCACCTTAAACCTATCCCTCTAGTTTTGGATTCCCCCGCCCTGCGGAAAAGACCTTGGCTATTCACCCTATCTATGCTCCTCATGATTTTATAAACCTCTACGAGGTCACCCCTCAGCCTCTGATACTTCAGGGAAAATAGTTCCAGCCTACTCTGTCTATAACTCAAATCTTCCAATTCTTGTAAATCTTTTCAGAACCCTTTCAAGTTTCACAACATCTTTCCTATAGCAGGGAGACCAGAATTGAATACGGTATAGGTTGTGGCATTAAGGCAGCACCAAGGGAGGCACTTTTCCAGCAGTTCCATGGAGGGAATGCCTCAATGATCGGATGCCCTTGAAGAGTAGTAGGAACAATTGAGGGAAGGGTCAAGGAAGGAGGACCCAGCAATCTAGGAGGGAGTGGTCACATGGTTGACGTCCCGTATTCACAGTGATGTTTGCTCCCCCAAGGGGTGTGAAATAGCCCCTTACCTTAGCCAGGCTGGACGCATCTGACCTCCCGATGTTCCAAATGCCTGTAGTGTTGGGAAGTGGCCTTAAATGGGCATTTAGCAGGCAGCCGATCTGCCAGTTTCCTCAGTGGAAAATTGAACATAGAGCATAGAACATAAAACAGTACAGCACAGTACAGGCCTTATGGCCCATGATGTTGTGCCGACCTATTAACCTACTCTGAGATCAAAACTAACCCGCATACCCTTCATTATACTATCATCCATGTGCCTATCTGAGAGTCGCTTAAATTTCTCTAATGTATCTAACTCTCCTACCACTGCTCGCAGTGCATTCCATGCATCGACCACTCTCTGTGTAAAGAACCTACCTCTGACATCTCCCCTATACCTTCCTCCAATCACCTTAAAATTACGGCCCCCCATGAAAGCAAATTAGGAGGTTTCTTCAAAAGTGGCACAGTAACAGGGCATTGTCTATCCCTCGCCGAAGATTTTTGACTGCCCATGTTGCAGGCCCTCTCACTTCCACTCTGCCCAAAAGAGTGAGGAGGGATCCAGCCCCATTGAATGTGGGCTGAATATTGGCCAGGACATCATGGAAGTTCCACTACTCTTCTTCGACATAATGGCAGGGATCTTCTACATCTACTTGAGGTTGCGGGTCTATTTTACCTTATAGGGTCCGATGGGAAATGATTCCAGCCAGCTTTAATCAGGGCTTACAATCGAGGCTCATTGGCAATGTCACTTGGATAGAGTAAGTGAGTGACTCATGTGGAAAAAATTTACAAACTATTTTTGCCTTCACACTTCCTGCAGCCACTGCACAGTGTAATTCTACATGAAACACAATCAGGAAATGTACAACTGACACTTCTTTTGCACCTTTAACTGAGAAAAATCTGCCTCTGCATAACTCACAGAAATACAGTTTGACAAAAAGAAAATGACACTGATATTAAGAAAGATTCAATAGAGGGAGTTTGCCCAACAGGTAGGTTTTTACTGAGGGTCTTAAAAATAGAAGAAAGAGGAGGAGAAATTCAGATTGGTATTTCAAGAGCTTAAAGAGTACAAATTCTTCACCGCCTGAAGAAGTGGGGAAGAAAGCGAGGATTACAAAAGAGTAGAACTGGAGGTTAGAGATAACAAGGTGTGGAGCTGGATGAACACAGCAGGCCAAGCAGCATCATAGGAGCAGGAAAGCTTGACGTTTCAGGCCTAGACCCTTCATCAGAAATGGGGGAGGGGAAGAGGGTTCTGAAATAAATAGGGAGAGAGGGGGAGGCGGATAGAAGATGGATAGAGGAAAGGATAGGTGGAGAGGAGGCAGACAAGTCGAAGAGGCGGGGATGGAGCCAGTAAAGGTGAGTGTGGGTGGGGGGGTGGGAGGAGATCGGTCAGTCCAGGGAGGACGGACAGGTCAAGGGGGCGGGATGAGGTTAGTAGATAGGGGATGGGGGTGGGGCTTAAGGTGGGAGGAGGGGATAGGTGAGAGGAAGAACAGGTTAGGGAGGGGGGGACGAAGGCTTGAATGTGGATTGGAGGTTGTCAGAGTTCTTAGAGGACAGTAGGTGTTTACAGAGTTGGGGAAGGCAGGACCATCAAGGGTCAGAAAGATTGTTTTAAGTCAACAACACAGCAAAGAATTTTATTTGTGTACTGCGTTTAATGTGATCGTTCCAATCCTTTAGGAAACTGTGAATCCAAATAACCAAACTTATCGAGTGACTCCCAAGTTAAGGGATTACTGACAGGATTTCACTTTTTGTAAGCGTTACTTTAACATGAATCAGAATTAATATAAATAAAAACTGAAAGAACCGTGGATGCTGTAAATCAGAAACAAAAACAGAAATTGCTGGAAAAGCTCAGCGGGTCTGGCAGCATCTGTAGAGAGAAATCAGAGTTAATGCTTCGGATCAAGAGAGTCTTCCTCAGAGTTCTGAAGAAAGATCTCTCAATCTGAAGCGTCAACTGTGATTTCTCTCCACAGATGCCGCCAGACCTGCTGAGCTTTTCCAGCAATTTCTGTTTTTGTTTCAGAATTAGTATAAATTGATTTTCACACAAAACAATAAGCTTCGTTTCAATGGTCAATGCAACAGTGATGTTCCTTTTGAAATTCCATGCAGTGGGGGGGTGGTGTAATTCCCCATTCACATGTGGCACCACATGCAGTTTCAAAGTACTCTAACTCAGCTGCCTCAGTGGAGGACCTCTCACATTCACACACAATCAATTAGACCTTCAAATTGTGTTCACTGCTAGCCCATTCCACCTGAGGTCCATGGCTATGGTTCACAACAAGAAGTTACACATCTATAAACTTGCTTCACTTTGATCATGTCACTCCTTCTGGCTTAATTTTACAGAGGTCCTCTTTAACAAATCAACCTATGTTAGTTTACAATCTGACATTTTAATATTCAGACATTTAATTAACAAATTAAGATTTGAGGGGTTTAATTTTTTTGAATAGTTCTGAGGTTCATTTCAGTTTGAAGTGTGTTTGATTGGCAGCTCTGCTAGATTGTTACCATTTTAACTTAATTATTCACTTCTAAGACATGGCTCGTAAGGTCTGTCCATGGGTCCTGGACGAGTCGCAACATGGGGGTCATGAAGGGGGCATAACACCTATATGGGGCAGGGGTGGGTATGAAGACCCATGGAAATATAAAAGTTGGCATGAGGTGAGCATGGGGATGGAGGTATGGGGAAGGGATGCACCTCCCTGAAACATAAATATGATGACAAAGATCTTTCTTATGAAGATGATTCTCCCGAGTTGGAAAGTAAATCGGGCCTTAATTTTTTTAGAATTTAGAAGAATGGGAGGTGACCTCATTGAAATGTTCAAGTTCACGGAGGTGCTTTACAAAGAAACCTGTTCACAGTAGGTGGAGAGATAATAGGAACTGCAGATGCTGGAGAATTCACTTTGGAAGGAGTAACAGGAATACAGAGTACTGGGCTAATGGTAAGATTCTTGGTAGTGTGGATGAGCAGAGAGATCTTGGTGTCCATGTGCATAGATCCCTGAAAGTTGCCACCCAGGTTGATAGGGTTGTTAAGAAGGCGTACAGTGTGTTAGGTTTTATCGGTAGAAGGATTGAGTTTCGGACCCGTGAGGTCATGTTGCAGCTGTACAAAACTCTGGTGCGGCCGCACTTGGAGTATTGCGTGCAGTTCTGGTCGCCGCATTATAGGAAGGATGTGGAAGCATTGGAAAGGGTGCAGATGAGATTTACCAGGATGTTGCCTGGTATGGAGGGAAGGTCTTATGAGGAAAGGCTGAGGGACTCGAGGCTGTTTTTGTTAGAGAGAAGAAGGTTAAGAGGTGACTTAATAGAGACATACAAGATGATCAGAGGTATAGATAGGGTGGACAGTGACAGCCTTTTTCCTTGGATGGTGATGGCTAGCACGAGGGGACCTAGCTTTAAATTGAGGAGTGATAGATATAGGACAGATGTCAGTGGTAGGTTCTTTACTCAGAGAGTAGTAAAGGCGTGGAATGCCCTGCCTGCAACAGTAGTAGACTCGCCAACTTTAAGGGCATTTAAATGGTCATTGGATAAACATATGGATGATAAGGGAATAGTGCAGGTTAGATGGGATTCAGATTGGTTTCACAGGTCAGCGCAACATCGAGGGCCGAAGGGCCTGTACTGCGCTGTAATGTTCTATGTTCTATGTTCTAATGTTCTAACAAGGTGTAGAGCTGGATGAACACAGCAGGCCAACCAGCATCAGAGGAGCAGGAAGGCTGACGTGTCAGGCCTAGACCTTTCTTCAGAAAAAGATCCTTCTGAAGAAGGGTCTAGGCCGGAAACGTCAGCCTTCCTGATCCTCTGGTGCTGCTTGGCCTGCTGTGTTCATCCAGCTCTACACCTTGTTATCACAGTATGTGGACTTCCCTTTATCACCAAAACCTTGAACTGAGTGACTCACTGGGCATTTCAGAGCAGAGATAAGAATCAATCACATTGCTGTGTGTCTGAAGCCACATATACATCAGTAAGAAGGGCAGATTTTTAGGTATTATTGACCATTGCCACATAGCCACCACAAGGCTAGCTTTTAATTCCAATTGTCTTTTTACAAATTTAATGCAAATTTCAGCATCTTCCATGGTGACAATTGAGGCTATCTCCCTAGAACATTAGTTGAACCCTCTGGATTATTAGTCCAGTGATATTACCAAATGACCACTCCTAACACTGCTTGATATGATTGATAAATACTGAGTCACAGGATAAGGGGCTGAGACGAGGAGAAATTACTCCACTAAAAGGCATGTGAATCTTTGAAATTCTCATCTCCAGATGGTTGTGGATGCTCCACCACTGAATATATTTAAGGCCAGAATAGACAGTGTTTGTTCTCTCAGGGAATTAAAGGATATGGGGAGTGGGCAAGAAAGTGGAGTTGAAGCCCAAGATTAGCCATGACCCCATTTAATGGCAGAGCAAGATCAATGGGTGATAAGAGATAACAAGGTGTGGAGCTGGATGAACACAGCAGGCCAAGCAGCACCATAGGAGCAGGAAAGCTTGACGTTTCGGGCCTCGACCCTTCATCAGAAAAATGGGTGATAAGGGCTACTTCTGGTTATTTTGCTGGTGTTCTCGTGTTTGGCCTTCCCCTCCAGGAAAATCTGGCGTGAAATGATCCCTACTTGAAAACAGATACATAAAGAGAAATTTAAAATCAGCAGGTGACTTTCTGTGTGGGAGCTCCAAACATTTTGCACCACTGTCTTACTCTTAAGGCTTCAATGTGAAGCAAACTCTCATGCTGGAGGTAACAAGGTGTGGGGCTGGGTGAACACAGC
>JAHRHZ010000016.1:54599385-54633445 GCA_024137785.1 Ginglymostoma cirratum | reverse complement strand
GTGTTCATCCAGCCCCACACCTTGTTATCTCGGATTCTCCAGCATCTGCAGTACCTCTTATCTCTGACATGCTGGCGGAACCACTTGCTGCAGAAGCTACAAAAGTGTAAAGACTTTAATAGAAAGCGGAAGGCACATGGTGGTGGATTTTAGCTGGTGTGATAATGAGTTGGTCACAATACCAATGTGTTAATTTGTGTAAAAACACTGCCTTGAAGAATAAAAATGCACTGCATTTACCCCACTCAATCAGAGGCAGAAATGTTGTAAACACTGAGAAAGATTGTGGCAGGATATTGACAGACTGTTTAAATGGACGGACCAGTTTAACATTTCAATGCAGTACTACAGAAGTGCTACATTTTTGCAGATGGCATTTTGCAGAAGCTTTACACTAAGTATTAAGAACTTTATAAAAGGCTATCACTAAACCAAAAAGGCAAAAAAAAAGGCCTGTGATAAATCTTGAGTTCAAAATGTAGTAGAAAGCTGAATGCAAAAATTACTTGGAATAATCAAGGAAGGAAATGTAAGTGACACATGGAGAGTTCAAGAACAGATGTGCAGGCAACATAAAAGGGAACCAATTTGTCATCAAAGAAGTGGAACTGACCATAACCTAAGACTGGTCTTATGTTGGAAAGTCCATGGAAGAAGTGCTAGATAAAAGCTATGTCTTCGAATAGTTTTTTGAAATGTTTTTGCAATATTGCAGTATTATTGACCTTTTGCGGGAGAATCTAGGACCAGAGAGCATAAACTCGGAATAAGGGGTCGCACATTCAAAGATTATCAAATCAACCATGATCTAACTGAATGGCAGTGCAGACACGATGGGCTGCATGGCCTACTCTTGCTGAAATGTTGTATAGGAGGAGTGAGTGGTGACAATTTAAAATAAATGGCACCACTTTAAAAGGTGTGGAGCAACAGAGATACGTGTGTTGATGTACACAAATTGTTTGAAGGTTTCAGGACAAGTTGGTGAGCCTGCTAAAATAATGGAATCCATGGCTTTCTAATATTGCAAAAGAAACCTGATTTTTCTGTCTCCTTGCATACAATGATTCAATTTTCACCAGGCACAATTTTGTCATTGTTCTGTAACCAGAGTCAATTTTAAAATTTTGCCCATTTTTTCATTGACTGCACTTCAGAAATGCTCTTTTGATGCAAGTGAAGCATTTTGAAATGTCCCTTGTCCTGCATGAAATGCCTATAAACTATTTGAAATGTAAATATTTCCCTTGATCTAGAATTGAAATTACCCATGGTGCTGCTGTCTGATTTTGTTTTATTCCCTCTTGGGACATGAGCATGACTTGGCTGGGCCAACATTTATTGCCGATCCCTAGCTGCTCTCAAGAAGGTGTGGGTGAGATGTGTACTTGAAACATTGCAGTCTGTGTGCTGAAGGTAGACCCATAAAACTGTTAGGAAGAGACTTCCTGGATTTTAGCCCAGCAACAGTGAAGGAAAGGACTATATATTTCCAAGTCTGGATGATGAGTGGCTTGGAGGGGAACCAACAGGTGGTTGGTATAGGGAATGAGTTGACAGTGGATTCTCATAGATAAATTAATTAATGGGCTCTAATATGTTGAAACTTAGGGTAAGACATCTACTTTAACAGTCAATTGCACACTGCAAAACTTTTCATGATTAAATGCTGGTACTTTAACTTGACATTGGAACCCATGTTGTCATCAACTATAGTATCATCACTATGAGCTAGCCACTGTTTGGCCCATTGTGTACATGTTAGTTAAAAATAACAACCTCACTGATCTAATCCTATTTTCCATCACTTGGCCTATGGAAGCACATGCACACATGCAAATATTTCTTAAACGTTGTAAGAGTTTCTACTTCTGCAACAGGCCATGAGTTCCAGATTCCCACCATCATCTGGGTGAAAAGATTTGCCTCACATCTCCTCCAAACTTCTTAGTCTTTACCTTAACTCTATACCAACCCCCAGCCCGGTCATTGATTCCTCCTTCAAGGGGAAACGTTCCTTCCTGTCTACCCTCTCTATGCCCCTCATAATTTTATACATCTCAATGATGTGCCCTCTCATTTTCTGCGGCTCTCAGAAAAACAACCCCAGTCTGTCCAATCTCTCTTCATCATATCTCCTTCTAAGATCTGTGTCATTAAGTAAGTATTCCTTCTAGCACTGCAGATTGCTTTCCTCAAACTTGGGTAAATTAAGAGGAGATTTGATGGAGTTGCTTTATTTTATCAACAATTTTGATACAGTAGAAAAAGGAGAAACTGTTTCCTGTGGTAAAGGGACGGATTGGCAGTGAAACCCTGGAAGCAATTTTGTTTTTCTTTTGCAGAAACATTTTTTACATCAAATTGTTAAGATTTGGAATATCTGAAAAGGTGGCGGAACCAAATTCAACAATCACCTTCTGTAAAGGGAATTGGGTAATCAGTGCTTTCTTTGTTAGTGCTCCTAATGAATTCCTGAAAACATTGTGCCGAGCAAAACCATTCTAAACGAAAATCACTTTTCTACAAGGAGGTTTGTTTTAAAGTGATATGCTTAATTGATTGATTTATTGTCACGTGTACCTAAGTACAGTGAAAAGCTTTGTGTACAAGCAGTACAGGCGGATCACAGCAAACAAGGACATACAGATCATGGGGTGAAAAGAAGACTTGGACAGAGGCATACAGGTTACATCACACAGGGCATGATCAACATTAGCAAGATCAGCATTATTTGAAGTTAGAGAGCCCATTCAATAGTCCAATAACATCGAAACACAGAAGATAGGAGCAAGAGGAGGCCATTCAGCCCTTTGAGCCTGCTCCACCATTCTTCATGATCATGGCTGATCGTCCAACTCAGTAGCCTAATCCTGCTTTCTCCCATAACCTTTGATCCCATTTTCCTCAAGTGCTATATTTAGCCGCCTCTTGAATACATTCAATGTTTTGCCATCAACTACTTCCTGTGGTAATGAATTCCACAGGCTCTCCACTCTTTGGGTGAAGACATGATCCTCATCTCCGTCCTAAATCGTCTACCCCGACTCCTCATACTGTGACCCCTAGTTCTGGACACACCCACCATCGGGAGCATCGTCCCTGAATCTACCCTGTCCAGTCCTGCTAGAATTTTATAATTCTCTATGATATACCCCCTCCACCTAATGTCAAGGAAGAAGTGTTCTTGAACTTGTTAGTGCATGTGTTCAAGCTTCTGTATCTTCTGCCTGACAAAAGAGGCTGTAGGACGTCATTACCAGCCTGCGATGGGTCTTTGATGATGTTGGCATTCCTGTCCACTGCAGTGAGCCACGTAAGTGGAGTCCATAGATGGAAAGTTGGCTTCTATGATGGTCTGGGCTGTGCACGCGGCCTTCTGTAGATTGTTATGGTCCTGGGCAGAGCAGTTGCCATACCAGCCCGTATGCACCCAGACAGTATGCTTTCCACGGTGCATCTGTAAATGTTGGTGAGGGACCTTATGAACGTACCAAATTTCCTGAGCTGTGTGAAGAAGAAGAGGTGGTGTTGTGCCATCGCATCTACCTAGGAAGTCCAGGACAGGTTGTCGATTGTCGTCATTCCTAGGAACTTAACGCTCTCCACCCTCTCAACCTGAGCTCCGTTGATGCAGATGGGACTGTGTTCTCCTCCCTTCTTTCTGAATTCAATGATCAGTTCTTTAGTTTTGCCAACATTGTGAGAGAGGTTGTTATCATTACACTATGCCACCAAGCCCTCTATCTCCTTGCTAATGAAGTAAGGATGATTTGAGAAAAACAACATTTCTGCACTCAGTGAGTAGTTAGGGTGTATGCTGAGAATGCAGTGGAGGTGGGTTTAATGGAGACGTTCAAGAGGGCATTGGATGGTTATTTGAATAGGAATGGTGAGCAGGGAAATGGGGAAAAGCCAGGGGATTGGCACTTGGGAATAGAACTGGGTCAGGGTGAATGAGCTGAATGGCCTCTTTCTGTGAAGTAATAATTCTGTAATTTTCAATAAGAATAGTTATATTCCTGGTCTTTACGATAAAAATGTATTGCTGCCTTAAACCTAACTGGCCCAAGATTCATCTTTCTACTAACTAAGATACTACTTTTAATAACTTAGTTTTCTTACTGACTTCCTACTTTTTCTACTTGAGTCACACTAACAGTTTACCGCCTGCTACTTGATGCTTCTTTTGTCACATTCCCCCAGTCCTCCTGCTCATGCTTTCCCACCACTAACCCCCTTACTCACTCCAACACACTGCTCCTCTGGCCACCTCTCATTGTTCCCTCCCGCTTGGTGCCCTATCCTTCCCACTTACTCCTTAGCTCATCTCTCCAGTGCCTTTACTTGCAGTGAGAGTTGGTGGTTGATGGGGGGGGGGAGCGGTGGTGGTAGTGACCAGGAAGTAGTGAGGGAACGTGATCAGATGGTGAGTGAAAGTGTGTGGGGGGGAATGAAGCGATTGGGAGAGAGGGATTTATGAGAGGGAAGTGGCAAATGGGAGGGAGTGTGGCGATCATGAGTAGTGGTGACAAAAGCAACACTATAAATAGGCTGAGCATATATCACTGTGAAATGGTTTTTGGTGCATGCGAGAATTACATACACAATAATAATGAAATTAAAATGGAAGAAGTGCTGTTTGAAAAACATCATTTCTTGAACAAAAATACGCTAATACAACACACTTTGAATGGGAGATACCTGTACTTGAAGACTGCGACCTAGAGGCAAAGAGTGTGTCCTATCACATGCATCTTTCAAGGGTCAAAATGATGGACTGAATGGCCTCTCCCTGTGTTCTATTGTTCTCTGATTCTATTATGAAGCGGACAGTGAAGATTCTATGGTCCAGCCTGTTGATGAACTTTCAACTCCTCAGCAAACTCTGGCAAGTCTCTGGTTATTTTGTTGAATGTTATTCCACATTAAACACATTCAGCTCTTAGAACAACTGATGAGAACTTTTTGGGGCGGCACGGTGGCCCAACGGTTAGCTGCCTCACAGTGCTAGGGACCGGGGTTCAATCCCAGCTTCGGGCGCCTGTCTGTGTGTGGAGTTTGCATATTCTCCCTGTGCCTGTGTGGGTTTCCTCCCAGTGCCCCAGTTTCCTCCCACAGTCCAAACGTGCAGGTTTAGGTAGATTGGCCATGCTGAATTGCCTATCGTGTCTATGATGGAAAATACAGGAACAGGGTGGGTTTGGATGGGATGCTGTTCAGAGGGTCAGTGTGAATTCGATGGGCCGAATGGCCTGCTTCCACACTGTATTGATTCCACGGAACTTTAAGATGTACTTTGAGAAATCAGTGAGCCATGGGGGTGAGGCATAGAAATGGAAATTCGCCTCAGTCACTGCTGAAAAGCCCTTGTTTTTTGAGGACTGGGGTGAAATGTGTGCACAATTGGATCCTCTATTGTTGACCAGTCGAGGGCAACATTGGTCAAATTTCAGTTCCCAAATGAGACTGGATTTCTGAACTGTCAACGTGGTCATTATTGCTGATACAAATCCGCGGGCCAGTTAACTTGCAGTCAATTTCAGCCGAAATGACTGATTTTTTTTTTGCTCTCTCTCTCCCCTTGTCTGTCCCGCAAACCAAATTCTATTTATAACACGAGGAAGAAGTAAAATGGTGGTTTATTTCTGCAGTTTTGTGTTTCGGCGTCTGGATCCGAGAAGGAAAAGAAACAAAAAATAGCCTCTGGGTAGTTATGGGGTGGGGTGACAGTGAAATTCACGGTGTGTATTTATTTCCACCTGGCAGCGCTCCGTCTGCAGAATGATAAATATCCTTTGAAACACAGCGGCCAGGTTCAGATGGAGAGGGGTGTTGTGTGACAGTTATTGGGTTACAGCGTCAAACTGAAGGCAGAGCTGAAGGCGTTGCCTGGACTTGTTTCGCTTGGAGTTGCGAACTTTTGTGACCCTGGCACCTGTCGGGAAATACAACAATTTTAACGCCCCCCGCCACCCAAAAAAAAAATACAGAGAACTGGAAATCTGAAATGAAACAGAAAGTTACTGAAGAAACTCAACAGGTCTGGCAGTTTCTGTAAGAAAGAGAAACTGGGTTGGTTTAACTATAACCCCCAGCACACACAAACCCCCCAAAACACACACACAATGCAAAAACAGGCTTGTGGTGTAAAATTGCAGCTCCACTGGAGACGGATTTAAGTGACTGAGGCTAATGGTGTGTTCTTGGCTGAGCCAATAACTTAATCTCCTCTACCTTTGGACTGGGATCGAAGTTCAAGTTGGGGGGGGGGTCTGCAGAAGTCAGTTAGAGTGACTGCTTCCGAGCAGCTGCTTCGCAAACAATGCTAAATGCTATTGCGTTGTAGGAAGGCTCATGTACACGGCAGAGAGACAGAGGGTAACACACACACACCTATTAGTTACTGCGTTAAAGCTCTCACCGTCATTACAGCTCTCTCTCTCTCACTGGCCTGACACTCCAATGTTTGTTTCTCTTTTACTTCTGTTTTTTTTATAAATATTTACAAATACACCGGAGTCTGGCTTAAGAGAGAGGTGGGAGGTGGTGTTCGGGGTGTGGGGGGTGGTGGTGGTGTGAGCGGACGATGAAGGGCTCTGAGGGTGATGGACCACACACGGTGTGGTTGCTACAGCTGGCAGTTCTGTGCCAGGCGACGGCCAGAGGAGAGGCGATATCCACAGCCATTGTCAATGTCACCAGTTTCTCAGCGGCCGCCAACTGCACGCTCACCACCAGCGTGGATGGCATCTACGGTGCCAACTCGCCGGTCAAAGGGGCTAGAGGTGTGGTGGGCGTCCCGAACTCGCACGACGCTTTGGCCTGCGATGACCAGGTCGATTTCAGCGCCACTGAGAGCCCCTGGATAGCGCTCGTGGAGAGGGGCAATTGCACCTTCGCGAAGAAGATCGAGAATGGGTTTAGACGGGGGGCTGCAGCTGTCGTGATCTTCAACGGAGCTGGAAAGGGCAACAGGACCGACCCCTTCATCCATCATGGTAAGAGCCAAGTCACTGTCCTGTTCATTTACTGGGTTCTGAAGAAGTCATCCTGGACTCAAAAACGTTAACTCTCTTTCCCTCTCCACAAATGTTGCTTAGACCTGCTGAGTTTCTCCAGCAGTTTCTGTTCTTATCACCCCAAGTCTTTGGGAGCCTTCAGTATGAATGAAGTGAGGACAATGTTAAATAATTCAATTGTATGTAGTTTTGATGCCAATGACATTTGTAGGTGCCTGTGTGCTGCCATGTGAAGTTGCTTATTAGCATCTGTCAAAAGTATATTTTAAAAAATCCTATTTTCCAGTACCTTTCAGTTCTGAAGAAGTCATCCTGCACTCTGAAGATTAACGCTGTTCCTCTCTCCACAGATGCTGCCAGAACTGCTGAGTTTCTCCAGCATTTTCTGTGTTTGTCGCTAATTTATTCTAAACCCAAAACTAGATACTGTTTCCTTTCCTAATAACCTGTCGATTTTCCTGACCTTGCCCTTGTCTCTCACTGGACTATGTTTCAACAGACTTCATAATTGCAGTGTCAGGAGAGAGGGACAGTTCAGCCACTTGACCCTGGTATGGATTCATTTAGACCATGGGATGATCCCTGGGTCAGACGGATTGTCTTATGAGCGAAGACTAAACAGGCTGGGACTCTACTCGTTGAAGTTTGGAAGAATGACAGATGATTACGTTGAAACATATAGGATTCTTAACAGGCTTGGCAGGATAAATACCGAAGGGATATTTCCCTTCATGGGAGAGTCTAGGACCAGAGGGCATAGTCTCAGAATAAACAGGTACCAATTCAAGATTGAGCTGAGGATGAATTTCTTCTCTGAGGGCTGTGAGTCTTTGGACCTCCTTGCCATAGGGAGCTGTGGGGGCAGAGTTCTTGTGTATATTTAAGGCTGAGATCGATAGATTCTTGATCAACCAGGAAATCAAAGGGTACAGGAAAAGGGCAGGAAAGTGGACGTGAGGAATATCAGATCAGCCATGAGCCTATTGAATGGCAAAATAGTGGGCTGAATGGCCAACTGCTGTCTTATTTCTTCTGGTCCAGGATGAGATCGACCAACAAGGTGCAGACTCCTTCACACACCTGCAGCTTCTGGGGCTCCCTCATGGACATAGTCACTAGCTGCACTATAAACTGGTGGCTGGAATCTAAATCACCCCCTGAACTGGATGGTCGTTGCATTCAGTTTTGGATTAGTATATTTACTTTAGCAGAAGTTGTCAAATGCTCAATGTTTTGACTACACAGTGCTGTTCCCAGAAGATTCCCAGATGACAGCCGTGCCAGTTTTATGGCAGGAAAATTGACAGTGTAACTATTAGGAAAGTATAATTATCCTGAGAATTCTCTCTACACCACCCCCAGCCCTTCCACCACCAGCACTACTGTAATCACAGAAAGGTAGAAAATCTACTCAACATCCCCAGGAACATCTGGCTTATTGGAATACCTGTTCTCAGGATATTTCAATAAAGTATGGAGGTCCAGTTTATGTGGGGGGCTGGGGTGGAACACATGACAAGGAGGGATTGTGTGCCAGAAACATGAGATACCTACTGTATGTTAATAGCAGTAATGGCCCAGTGGCAGTGACTCTATAACTGATCTCAGTATTCCCGAGTTCTGCTGCCCTTGGGAGATTTCATTGCATTAAAAGTACTATATAAATATCATTTGTTTTTGTTGCTTGTGTCTAATGTGCACCATGTCCCGTTCTCCTAATACCCGAGTGCTCACTGATCAGTACTGGCTTCCAAACAAGTAGTCTCAATTCTAAAATTGTCATCTTTTGTTTTCAAAACCTCCCCAGGGTCTCACCTTCCCTGTAATTTTCTCCAGCCCTACAACTTTCTGAGATCATCTGTAATTCTGGTCTGTTGTTGAATCGTCCATGCATCATACATCAGTTCTCCCAAAATCCATCTCTAAAATTCCACCACTTTCCTCATCTGAGGCACTCCTTAAAACTCAACTCTTTGTTTGCTGGCCATCTACTATACATCTCCCATTGTGGTTCAGAGTCAATTCTTTATCATAGCATTCATGTAAGACATTTTGCATCATTTTCTCTTTTTACAAATCTAGGTAAGCTTTCACAGCATATTTTCTTTTTGCTGGCTTACTAACATTTTCTAATGTCCATTTCTTTATGATGTTAAAGATGCTAAATAAATACAAGTTGAATTTGCTTTTGGCTCATACCTATATCAGCGATGTCACTATTAGAAAGGCCACTGTCTCCCAGTAGTGGCATTGGTTAACCATATAGGTCTCACTTCCATTATGTTTGATAGAAACAGTTTCAGTGTTGCTTTTTTCTAAATTGTGTTTTGGAAGCTGATCACTTGGTCATTTTGTTGCTTTAGAAAAGCCTTCCACATTTGGATCCCACTTTCACCATGAGGCAGCACAGTATGTTTGCTTCATATACAGTATACAGGGTCGAGGTGAAACAGTAGCTACCAGAGCGGAACTAAGAGGGATTCTGTTTCCTTCCATTCTCTTATCCATTTTACCGTTGCAACCTCTCAACCTGTTCCAGAATCAATAGAATTTTTGAAGATGACTATCCATAATCTCTATAGTTGCCCCTTTCAAAAATCTGCAGATCATCAAATCTTAGAAATTTACCAACTTTCAGTCCTATGAATTTCTGCTGTACTATTTCTTTTACTCACTCCTTTCAGTTCCTCATTTTTAATTCTGAATTGTGGAGGAATCTTCTTTATCTTTCTGTATGAAGACAGCCACAAATTAATTTAGTTCCTTTGCAAACTTCTCATTTCTGATTATAAATTCTTCTGTCTGTGCTTATATTAGGTCCACAGTTGTCTTTGCTTTTTTAAAACAATCTCAGTAAGCTTTTACAGCATTTTTAAAAAGTTTTTTTTTGCTGGCCATCCTTTGCTGAATTATAAAATGTCTCAATCCTTATCAGATCAGCCATGACCCCATTGAATGGCACAGCAGGCTTGATGGGCTAATCACCTACTCTTGTTCCTACATCTTATGGACTAATCATCTTATGGTCTTAGGTTCACTACATTTATTGGCAACTTTATTAACCTCTTCTTTTGATCTAATACAGTCTTTAATTTATCTTGTTAACCAATAATGGATCACATTTCCTTTTGTGTCTTTGTTCTTCATCATACATCCTGTATTAATTCTTTAAATGCTAGTTGTTGCCTATATAACATCATGCCTTGTGTAATTTCACAATCTACCAAAGCTAACCTATCCCTTGAACTTTTGTTGTTTCGTTTCGTGTCTTTGTTCTTCATCATACATCCTGTATTAATTCTTTAAATGGTAGTCATTGCCGATAAACCATCATGTCTTGTGTACTTCCACAATCTACCGAAACTCACTTATCCCTTGTACTTTTGTAGTTTCCTGTCTTCAGATTTAAGATCCTAGTTTCAGATTGAATTTAAAGTAAAATTCCAGCAGATCATTATCACTCTTCCCTAATATCTGTGATGTACAGCAAAACAGTTATCACTTTGCAGTTGGTTTAGAAATGTAGAGGGGACCTCATTTGTGAGCACTGAATTAAAAGGAGTACACAGTTCTCTAGAAAGTGTGTTTGGGGCACTGCATAGATGAAAGAAAGGAGGTAAAACGACAGGTGTTACATCTTATGTACTTCCAGGTGAAATTATTAGAAGGGGTATGGTTGTTCAAGATCATTGAAAATAAACCTAGTCATTGTAGAGGGAATGGCTGAAAAGAAGGATTCAGGGTAATACTGTATTGGAATTGGTAGAAAAAGCAGTGAATTATCCATTAAATATGGAGATTGATGGTGTGGAAGGTGGGGAACTTTATCTTGTCTCTAGGAGAGAAGGGAAGGAGTGAGAGTGCAAGTGAAGAAAATAGAACTGGCGGGGTCAATGTCCTTATCAACTGCAGTTAAGGGGAATACTTGGTTGAGCTGAAAGAAAGATGTGGAAAGCATTGATGTGAGAGGTGACATTATCAGAACAGATGCTATGGAGAAGCAGATCGTGGAGAATAGAGAAACTCCCTCCAGGAAGCTGGGTGGAGGAAAGTACAGTCAAAGGATTGTGAGAGTCACTGGGCTGCTAGTGAATATTAATTCACACCTATTTCTGGACATTAAGAAAGAGATGTCAAAGCGAAGAAGGGATGATTTGGAAATGGTCCATGAGACATAGAAATTAGCAGCAGTGTAAATCAACTTTTCAGTTCGGGAGAAAAACCAGAAGTGACATTGACACTGGAAAATGAGAATATGGTGGAACTGGGTGGAGGAGAAACTATATAAGGCTGGAACAAAGAGCATTCCACCTACACGCATGGCTAGGACTCATAAAAGTGATACATTTTATTTGGAGGAAATTTTTTTTCATTATTCCTTTATGGCAGAAGGACAACTCTGATGTGGCCATGTTTGTTGCCCATTCCTGGTTGCCCTTGAATGGAGTAACTTGCTCAGCAGTATCAGAGGAAGCTGAATAACCAGACCAAGTAGGGATAACAGATTGCCTTCTCTAAAGGACATTAGTGAACCAGTTGAGTTTTTACATGCCTGGTAAATGTCATGGTCATCATTACTGAATCATGCTTTGTAGCCCAGCTTTATTGATCGAATTGTGATTTCACCTAGTCCTGGTGAGTTTCTAACCCATATTTCCAGTGCTTTCAACTAGAAACTAGTCCTCTGGGTTGCTAGCCCAGTGACAACCTTACCATTGTCTCCCTGCCCCACTGTTGCCTAAGACTAAGCTGAAACAATGGGTCTACCAAAGCAGTCCTACATGTGCAAGAAGGTAGAGGCAGACTTAAGGTTAGTTGGCGTTGATCCCCTGTAGAGCTTATGTCCTTGACATTCTATGAGATGGTGGATTAATGTTCACTATTTATCACCATGTTTATGAAGGAAGTAGAAAGAGATGCCAGAGAGTTAGCATCCAACCTCTGCAAGAGACAAGCCCATTCACCAGACAAACCTTCCATATTGACAGACGTCAGGAGAATGTTAAGGTTGATTATTTTTTGGAAAACAAATCTGTCTCTGAAAACAAGGCACACTCAATTTGATCATGGAACATACTTTTTAAAATGCTTCAAATTTGTTAGTTACACAACTGAGGGACAGGCAGAAAGTGGCAAATATATAAGTGGAAGATAAACAATATTGAAAGATTGAGGAAGGCATGCTTAAACTAATTTCTTCCTTTGTTGTCCAGCTGCCATGCACAAAAGAATTACCCAAAGTGGTACAGATTGGTTCTGGTGGGATATTATATTGACGCACTAGCAGTATCACAGAGCTTATCATGTCAAAGATTCATTGACCTGCTCAGATGGTTAGAGAAGTTCCTATGGTATTTTTAAACGGCCAAAGATATCCAAGAGAGCCTCATGGTTGTAGTTCATGTGGGAGCCAACAGCATAGGGAGGGACAGCATGGAGGACATGTAGGATAAGTTTCAGGAATTAGAGAGTAGGGTGAAATGCAGCACTCCAGGGTAATAATCACCTGTGCCAGGAGCTTCACCATTTAGGCAAAGGCTGATCAGGGAGCTAAATGCCTGGCTTCGGGGATGGTGTAGAAAGGAGGGGTTTAGATTTTTGGGGCATTGGGATCATTGTTGGGAAAGGAGAAAGCTGTTCAGAAGAAATGGGTTTCACTTGAGCAGAAATGGAACGAATCTCCTGGGTGAGAGAGTAAATAGTACAGTGGAGTTGATGACTGGGCCGAGATTTGGAAGCACCAGTGAGGACAAAAGAGAGAAGATGGGCAATGGGGAAAAAGGAGTGGGGCAAGGCTCGAGTGTTGATAGTGAACAAAAAAATGGCCATCTTCCAAAGGGCAAGAAAGAGATAAGGCCGTAGAGTATAGTCATAGAGTCATACGGCATGGAAACAGACCAAATTGGGGACTGGAAGAAGAAAGTGCTTGGGGTGAGCATGGGCTTACGACATAGTAGCTTTGACAGAAATGTGACTCAAGCCAGAACAGGACTGGATACTTAACATCCCAGGTTATAAGGTTTTTAGGAGAACAAGATGGGCAAAAAGGGAGGAGGTGTAGTCGTCTTGGCTAAAGATAGTGTCATCGCCCTTGAATGAGATGCAGTTCTTGAAATAGAATCCAGAAATGGAGTGGTGACCTTGTTGGGTTTTTATCATAGCCCTTTAAATAGTGGGGAGGAAGTGGAAGAGAGCATTTGTCGGCAGAATATGGAAATCTCCAGGACAAGTAAGGTTTTAACAGCTACTCTAGAGTAGACAGGGAAAAAGGTAGTGTTCAGGGCACAGAAGGGGAGTAATTCCATCAATGTATGCAGGAGAACTTTCTGGAACAGTATATTTCCAGTTCTACCAGGGAGGGAGCTGTGCTGGATCTGGTCCGAGGAAATGAGGCAGGCCAAGTGGAGAACTTCAGAGTGGTCAGGGGGATGGGGAGCATTTGGGAAATAGTGATCACAGTACAATGAGGTTCAATATTAAATTGGAAAGGTTAAAAATCAGTCAAAGATTAAGGTTCCAGAGTGGAAAAGGGCAGATTTTAGGGGTCTAAAATTTGAACTGGAGCACGTTGATTGGAAACGCATTTGGTGGATAAAACAGTGGACAAAAAATGGGAGAATTTCAAAGGCAAGTTAAGTAGGGTGCAAGCTAGGCAGATATACAAAACCTAGTGGTATTATCACTAAACTGTTAATCCAGATACCCAGGTAATGATCTGGGGACATGGAAACAAGTATAGCAGGCTGAGCTAAAACAAATAGTAAAATGTTCTACAAACGTAATAACCGTAACAGATAATTGACGGGTAAAGTAGGGCCCAAAAGGAACAAGCAGGGTATGTTGCTAAATGAAGCAAAGAGTATGGCAGAGATACTAAATGAGTACTTTGTTTCTGTTTTTACCAAATTAGAAAATGATAACAATGGCTTAGTTGTAAATGTGAGCATTGAGCAACTGAGCAATATAGCAATAGATAAAGAGAAGACACTAAAAAGGTTGGCAGCACTCAATTGAGAGAAGTTGCTAGGCCTTGATGGATATATCCTCGATTCCTGAGCAAATTGCAGAGCCATTTCACAGAAATTTTTCAAGTATCCTGAACACAGGATTAGCTCTAGGCGAATGAAAGATTGCAAATGTAACATTGTTATTTTAGAAAGGGCCAAAGGATAAGCAGAAAACTACAGACCTGTCAGTTTGGCATCAACAGTGGGAAAATTGATGGAGGCTATTACATGATAAGATAGAAACACACTTAGAGAAAGATAAGTTAACACTTGACAGGCAACATGTCAAAGGCAGGTCCGACGCCAGGCAGACGAATTTCAATGCAGACAAATGTGAGGTAACACATTTTGGTCAAAGAAACATGGAGAGACATCACAAGCTCAATGGTACAACATTGAGGGGAGTACAGCAGCTGAGAGACCTTGGGGTTCACATGCATAATTCTCTAAAGTTATCGGGCAAGTTGAAGCAGTTGCTAAGAAAGCTTATATGACCTTAGTTTATAAATACATAAAAACATAAAAGCAAGAAAGTGATGCTACATCCCTACAAATTATTGGTCAGGCCACATTTGGAGTGTTATGTTAAGTTCTGGGCACCTTATTTAGGGAAGGATGTTAAAGCTCTTGAGAGAGATTTGCTAAAATGATACCAGGAACAGGGGATTTTTAGATACAAGGAAGGCTTAGAAAAATTTAAGGGGAGGTGATGGCCTAATGATACTATCGCTGGACTGTTAATCCAGAGATCCAGGTAATGCTCTGGGGACCCAGATTTAAATACCACCATAGCAGACAGTGGAATTTGAATTCAATAAAAATCTGGATTTAAGAATCTAATGATGACTGTGAAGCCATTGTCAATTGTCAGAAAAACCCATCCAGTTCACTAGTGTCCTTTAGGAAAGGAAACTGCCATCCTTACCTGGTCTGGCCTACATGTGACTCCAGACCCACAGCAATGTGGTTGACATATAACTGCCCTCTGGGCAATTAGGGATGGGCAATAAATGCTGGCCTAGCCAGCGATGCCCTCATCCCTTAAATGAATTTTAAAAAAAGGAAAACTTGAGCTTATTCTTCTTGGAACAGAGGTGACCTTATTCAAAATAATGAATCATTTTGACAGGGTAAAGAAGGATATTTTGTTACCTTTCGTTGGTATGTCAGTAACAAAGGGTCATAATTTCAAAACTAGCAGCAAGAGAACTTGGGGTGAGATAAGGAGAAACTTCTTTACTCAAAGACTTGTTAAGATTTGGAAAGCACTGCCTGGTAAAGTGGTAAAGATGGATTCCATACGAGGTTTCAAAAGAGAGCTGGATATATATTTGAAAGGGATGAATTTAAAGGACTATAGAGATACGGCTGGAGAATGGGACTTGCTGGGTAGCTCTTTCATGAGCTGGTACAGATGGGTTGAATGGCTTCCTGTAAATTCTATGATTCTGTTAATTAATCAAACAATTTGCTTTCCACCCTTCCCTCCTGTTCCATCCTGCCTCCTTCCTTTGCTTCCACACTTCTCCCTCCCTTCCTCCTCCCTTCACTTTCCTCCCCTATCTTCTTTTGTCCCCTTTCCTTGTCATCTTCCTTTCTTCCTTCTCTCCCTCTTTTTGTCTGTTCCAAAGAAGCATTCGGAACCGTTTATTTATTATCCTGAGGTGTTTTTGACATAACCCTGTAAGGCTTATTTGCCTTTGATCTAAGACCAGTGGAAAGATTTCTTTCATTTTTTTTTCTATCATTCTTTTTGGTGCATCTAACTTATAAGGGAATAAATACCCTTCTTTTAAAGCAGTAACCATAACTACACTTTGGGCTGTTACAGTTATAGAAAGAAGTAAAAGCTGTGATTTTCTGCTTCACACCATACCACTGTTGGTAAGTCACATGTCCAGCAGGAAGTTAAGGCCATTTAATCTTACTGCTTTCCCTTATTGCCAACTGACATAAGCAAATAAGTGTCTTGTTAGTCTTTGTGTAAAAGTTGGGGAATGGTGTTGTACAGTTAAATATAACAGACTGCATTTCATTGAGGAAGATTTCTAAAACATGCACTTTTCTCAATAACAGAGAATTGCTGATAAAGATAGGACTGTAATGGTCATTAAAACTGTTTTCAAACTGCTGTTATATTCAGACTGCGCTGGACAAAGGAACAATGATTGAAATTTGCATTCTTTAGTTTATTGATGGATGACGATGGTGTCCCTAATCTCCAGACAAACAAAATAAGCAGGAAAGAGTACCCAATTTGATCAAACTCTGGACGTGTGTATCAATGACATTATTCATGACTCACATCCTGAGACGTAATTATATACAGTGTTTTTGAAGCCTTCAGGAAATAATTATTGTTTGAGGAAAAATCAAAATGAAGGAAATAGATAATTGATAGTCTGATTAAATTTAGAGATGACAAGATCTGCACGTATTAAAGAAAATTCTGGAAGAGATACCAATAATGGCATCACAATATATATTTTAAAAAAGCACGATAAAAAGAAATTGTTTGAGAACTTGTAGACTGCTAATATGATTCGCGTGCATAAAATGTGAGCTAGAACAAGTCCAAGAAACTATTGACCAATTAACTTAAGATTGGAAATGGTCGAAAAGATAGCTGAGTCTTTGATCTTAAGATGCAGTAAGGAAAATATCTGGAAAGAGAAAATACATTGAACAGTTGTCAGCATAGATTTCAAAGAAAGTAATGCTTCTGAACTTTACTGAATTCTTTTAAGAAAGTATATGTAATGTTAATGTAACAGACACATCTATTTGGAGTCCCAAAAAGCCTTTGATAAGTTAATGTGTAGTGGACTCATAACTAGGGTCTGAACATATTGGGGCAGGGTACATCTACAAAGACCATCTACAAACCAGAAAATACAGAGTAGGGGTTAACATTTGTCACTTGAATAAGTAAACAATGGGACACCGTGTTTTATGAGGATCAGTGCTGTTATTTATTGTTCACATAAACTCAAGAATCAGAACTTCAACTTGTGCAGATGGCAGCAAATTGGGACATGATGTTAGATGAGAAGAGGACGGCAATAAAATACAGGAAGACATTAATGATCTTGAAGAATAGGAGCGTAATTGGCAAAAGAAAGTCAATATAGAAAAATGGTGAGGGAGTGTGTTTTAGTAGGGAGAGTAAAGAAGTCATATGCTCATTGGTAAGTAAGGTGTGGGCGAAAAGACCAGAGGCATGTAGGACTACAGATAAGCAGATCACTAAATCAATCGCAAGGTTAATAAGACTGGAAAAAAAAGAAAACAAGTACCTGGAGTTCATTTCCAGAGGGATAGAATTGATCAGAGGAGTTGTGTTAAACTTGTGTAAAACATTCCTTTGTCTACACTTGGAGCGCAATGAGCAATTCTATTCTCCATATTACAGAAAAGAAATACAGAAAATAAATAAAATCAAGAGAAAGTGTGAAAAAAATTATCAGGAGGACACCAGAACTGAGAGGCTATAACATCAAGAAAGACTTAACAGGCTGGGACTCTTATCTCTAAAAAAAAGTAACGAGGCATGATTTGGTTGAGGACTTTCATATTATGAAACAGTTTGACAGGGCAGAAATCGAGCAGATGTTTCCACTTTTTTTGGGTTAGATCAGAACATCAAGCTATAAATAAAACCCAGTCACTAATGAATCCATTCGGGAGTTCAAGAGGAACCTCTTTACCCAGAGAGTGGTAAGAATGTGGAACTCACTACCACAGGGACCAGCTGAGGAGAATAGCAGATATGTTTCAAGGGGAAGCAAATAAGTTCATCAGGGAGAAAGGGAATAAAAGGATACATTGGTGGAATTAGATGAAGAAGTTTGGGAGTTGGCTTGTGTGCATTGTAAACCAGAAAGGACCTGTTGGACTGAATGCCTTTCTCGGTGCTATGGATGTTTTGTAATACTTTCGAAGTAACAGTCACTTGCACCATGATTAATCTGCTTACCAGTGTTCATCAAACCATTAAACTGGGAACTCAGGTGTACAATATTCTTTGAGCACCATTATTTGTTCTGCATGAGCAAATAAATTATTACTTCTTAAAGAGATTCAATGTGGAAATAAACTCTGTTCGTTTGTGAGTTAGTCACAAAATTTCTGCATTGATACTTCGATGGCTGTGTCTTCTAGATTGTACCTAATTAGTGTCCTACCAAGTTCCATATTTCATTGTGCTAAAGATACAATATAAATTCAAGATGTTTGTGTCGTTGTTGTTCGTATTGTCAACGTTAACTCTGTAAGACACAACCATAGTTCAATGGACTAAAAGGTAAAGTCACTATAGTCTTACCAGGTCGTAAGGGCTAATCTCTCGTTAGAAAGAGTCGGCTGGTAGTGATGATGGGAGAGGTTGAGAAGAAAAGCCCTTCATGGTAATCTGAGCAAGTTTGGGATTTGAACCTGTGCTGTTAGCATCACTAATGTAATTTGTTAATTCACTACTGATTCATTTGTCAGGCAACCTCATACATTTTAGCTAGTGAATCTTCTCTGAACTGTGTTTTCAGATGTTCTAAAAGCTCTTCATGAAAGGTAGACTTGAATTCATGTAGCATCTTTCATAACCTCTGTTTTTTCCCAAAGTATAGAAGTATATTAGAGGTCATCGGTTGTAATGTAACAAACTGAGGAGACAATTTAGCCACAGGAAAGGGCTAACAGCACTAACAGCAGTAAAATAAGCAGCTGCTCCTGAAGCTGACAGTGATAATAACTCAAGGACAAACTGGTTCTGATTAAGCAACTGGCTTAATGAAAGAAAGCAAGAAGTAGCAGAAGGAGACAAAAGTGATAAAGGGAAGAACTGGTAGTGTTTGATGGAGCAGCGTAGAGGGAGCTATACTCTGCATCTAACCCTATGATGTACTTGTCGTGGAGGTATATAATGATGGTTTGGGGGAGGGGGTGATGTAGGGGAAACTTTATTTACTCTATATCTAACATGATGCCAAAATAATCAGGGAGCACTGCCTTAGAGGAAACTTCATAAATGCAGATCTTTTCTGTTGTCTGTGTATCAATTTCAGCTTCAAAAATGATGCAGTGAATTCTGGTGCAAAGTAAGATTTTATGTAGAGCTTCACGTGGCATTTGTATGTTTAAATCTTGTACGTTATTGTTATTTTATAAGAAGCCAGATGTTCTGTTCAGATTGAAGTCTGGCGAATTGAACAGTTTCTTGTCGGATCTGAGCAGAGGCTTGAATTTACATTTGCTGCACTACAATTATGATTTGAAGTTTGAAAACTTTGTGCAGTACTTCCAAAAGTCTGGAGCACTTCATGATATTGCCCGAGTTATTTAAAATGTTTGCGAAAGCCGTGGATAATAAAGGGAATGTTTGTGAGATAAAAAAACTTGGCAAGTGCTTCACGGTTCAGAGGCCACTTGGTTGTTCTTTCTATGTTAATATCTTCCTTGCATGGAACTGAAGGCATCAGTCAGCTGCATTAGGCTGGCTACAATGTTTGCTTGCCTGACACAAGATTTCCAAAACAATCTGTCTAATTAAAGTTTCATCAGGGCTAGTGATTATCAGGAGGGCAGAGAAAATGCTTCCAACTCTCTGTGAAAATAATGCAGCATCCCCTCCAACACTGGAATCTATTGCTCTGGACTGCCCCGAACGGAAAATAATCTGTAGTGGTGCCGACCACCTGAGAATCTCCGACAGACCCAGTTGGATGCCAAGTGAAAGGAATGTGCAAAAAAACCGGAGTATTTCACCCACCCATTTCTTCAAACACCACCTGCCCCATTACAGCAGGATGTATGGATCCAACATTGCACTGCTTACTCTCCTTGTAATCCACAGCACCAGATTGAAAGAAAGTTATTCTCCGTCTCGTGGGTCTGCCTAAGAAGGAGATGTTAAGGATGTCAACAAGGAAAACTGGCCGACAGGTGAAGGTCACAAATGATTCTAAATCATGGATGCAGATGGGTTGCAGAGTAACTGCAGATAAAGGAGCTAATACAATGGAATTAGGGTGAAATTTATAATTGGAAAGGTGAAGGTCTATACATACCATTGAAAAATCTGGCACATTATTGAGGAAAAAAGGATATCACAACAGACTGTGATGGTCAAATTAGATAAAGATAAAAAGGGGTGGAGATGGATTAGATATTTGTAAACTCATGTGAGCCATTGTAGAGGACCATTTTGGATTGGAAGGCTAATAGGGTATACGTTGGAATGTATCAGACAAGGATTTCACAGAACTCTCAACTATTTCCCTTGATCAGAATATTTGATTAACTAATATATTTCTTATCTTGTGGACAATTGGATAATATTTATTGCCACAAGTCTATGCAATAAAACATCTGCTTGTGTTAACCTCATAAACCTTTCCCCAGAGTTTCACCCTATGTCCATTAGATGCTACATTGTACGTGAGGTGTCTTTAGTGTCTTGTATGCATTTTCGTCTTCCTAATGAATTCCTTACTGCCCTTAATGTACGCAATTGATGGCCTGAATAAAATAGTTGGTTTGGACTTTATCCATGATCTTTTTCAATGAAGGCAGATGTGAGGAATTAATGTAACACATTTGTTATTTCCTGATCCTGAATGCAACACCAATCCTTTATTTCTTGGGCATCCAACACATTAAAAGGTAAAACTGCCTATTCTCCCATTAGAAAGAGAGGTACCTGGCAGTGGTTTAACCTGAGGGTCACCATGCTTCAGGCAAGGGAAGATGTTGAGAAAGAGAGTCCTTCATAGGGCAGCAATTGAGCCCATACTGTCACCTTTGCTTCGCAATTCAAACCAATTGAGCTAACTGACCCCCAACACACTATTGAGTTCATTGCTAGATTATTGACAATATACATTCCCCATATTTCTCTTTCTCTTCTCCATTTTTTTTTCCATTCTATGAAGGCCTGTGTCTTGTTGGAGTATGTTTTCCTAAGGACTGGTAATTATTCAGCACATCTCCCGAACACCCATTCTTCAAATATGAGTAACAGCAGATGATTTGACCAATACAGGCATCTAACCAGCCCCCGGTGTTGTCTTCATCTGACAGGCACACATACACACTTGCCAGCAAAGCAGATTGCAGTATGCTTTCAAACCCCATCTTAATATGGGATAATTAAACCATTTAAAGACCTGTTAAAAGCTGCCCAATCTGAGCTTAAGTAGTTTACACAAACCTAGAATGTTCTTTGCACCATATAGTAGCAGAGTCTTTGATCACTGTACCATTGCACAGCTCTCTTATCATCTTTATTGCTTCTTTTAGTTATCTGCTTCTGTATATCTTTTACTGCTGACTACAATTTTTTTCTTTCTTTTTAAAAATCAACTTCTTTTGTGTGTTAGACATTGCCTTATTTACTGAACTCTGATCCCAGTGGTGATGTGTTTCTGCATTTTTCTTGAAGAAATACATTTCCTCCACTTAAATTTTAAAAGAAAACAATTTTCTTATGTCTATATTATCTTGCTTTCTGTTTCCATCTCCCAGTTAAACCCTCCTCAAGTAATTCTTTCCAGAGTGCCGCTTCATAGTCATAAAACCCCTTGCCAAAAGTGACTCCAAATCTCTTCATTCAATAACTATCAGAAATCATTGCTCATCCAATCCAAGTTACTCATCAATTATACTAGATGGCTGAATACTAAATCGTTAGTAATATCTGCACTACTATTGTGTCACATTAACACATAGTCACTGATTACCTCCAAAAAGTTACTTACACTTTCATCCCATCACTCGGTTGTTGGAGTCATTTGCTGCAGAGGTAAAGTGACAATGAAAATAGTACAGTTTGTCTCGGGATGATTTTAAAGAAGGTTCCCTTAACTGTTCAAAGATAGTAAGAACTGCCAATGCTGGAGTCTGAGATAACACAGTGTGGAGCTGGAGGAACTCAGCAGGCCGGGCAGCATCAGAGAAATAGGAAAGCTGACGTTTCAGATCGGGACCTTTCTTCAAAAATGAAGGGTCTGAAGAAGGGTCCCGACCCGAAATGTCAGCTTTTCTGCTTCTCTGATGCTGCCTGGCCTACTGTGTTCCTCCAGCTCCACACTGTGTCATCCCTTAACTGTTGATGTGTATAAAAACATGCGGATTTTGTTTTTCTGCAGTTCTAAGCCATAATCAACCCTCCATTTTGATTCTCATTCTCGTTCATTCTCAGGATATGGCCAGCATTATTGTCCATCCCCTAGAGAAGCCTGTGGTGGACCGTCCTCTTGAACTTAATAGACTTGCTAAAAGTTATAAATTGTATAATGACAGCTACATACATCAGGCCTGTAATCTATCTCTTTCTGATCAAGAATCTCAGATTCTGATCTCTGGGGTAGTAATAGATACATACGAGATAACAAGCATGGGGCTGGATGAACACAGCAGGTCAAGCAGCATCATAGGAGCAGGAAAACTTGACGTTTCGGGCCTAAACCCTTCATCAGAAATGGGGGAGGGGAAGAGGGCTCTGAAATAAATAGGGAGAGAGGGGGAGGCGGATAGAGGATGGATAGAGGAGAGGATAGGTGGAGAGGAGGCAGACAAGTCGAAGAGGCGGGGATGGAGCCAGTAAAGGTGAGTGTCGGTAGTGGGGTAGGGAGGAGATAGGTCAGTCCAGGGAGGACGGACAGGTCAAGGGGGCGGGATGATGTTAGTAGATAGGAGATGGGGGTGTGGCTTGAGGTGAGAGGAAAAACAGGTTAGGGAGGTGGAGATGAGCTGGGCTGGTTTTGGGATGCGGTTGGGGGAGGGGAGATTTTGAAGCTTGTGAAATCCACATTGATGCCATTGGGCTGCAGGGTTCCCAGGCTGAATATGATTTGCTGTTCCTGCAGCCTTCGGGTGGCATCACTGTGGCATTGCAGGAGGCCCAGGATGGACATGTCATCTGAGGAATGGGAGGGGGAGTTGAAATGGTTCGCGACTGGGAGGTGCAGTTGTTTGTTGCGAACTGAGCGCAGGTGTTCTGCAAAGCGGTCCCCAAGCCTGCGCTTGGTTTCTCCCCTGGACTGACCTATCTCCTCCCCACCCCCCTAACTACACTCACCTTTACTGGCTCCATCCCCGCCTCTTCGACTTGTCTGCCTCCTCTCCACCTATGCTCTCCTCTATCCATCCTCTATCCGCCTCCCCGTCTCTCCCTATTTATTTCAGAGCCCTCTTCCTGTCCCCCATTTCTGATGAAGGGTCTAGGCCCGAAACGTCAAGTTTTCCTGCTCCTATGATGCTGCTTGACCTGCTGTGTTCATCCAGCCCCATGCTTGTTATCTCGGATTCTCCAGCATCTGCAGTACCTTTTATCTCTAATAGACACATACGTTTGTGTTTTGGAAATGTATCTCATAAAAACTAATGTAACTCATAGGTAACTCCAACAATCCATATTATGGAAGTCAAAAGGCTGCTCCATGCCTGATATGGCTAACAGTCCAAGGTGCACATGTTTAAAATCTGAGTGCACAATGCATCTTAGGCTCATACTAGCTGATCTATTTACCTAAGCTGTAGTTGGGTGCCCTGTAATGTCAGTTGAGGGCAATCCCAAATAGACTGAACACTTGATTAAAATCCACCCTGTCAGGTGTCCACATTACTTCAGTTCAGTCTAATCCTTTCATAGGAAAAGTCCATATATCTCTTAGCAATGCATTCTTTCAGCAACATAACAGAAATCTTGAAAATTACTGGAGCATCCTTGAAATTAAAGTCATTAAAGTTGCACAAATCGCTAAAGACCTCAGAGAGGTGAAGCTAAACAAATTTATTGGAATGGTACCAGAGATGAGGGACTTCAGGTATATTAAGGGGCAGAAGAAGCTGGGATTGGTCTTCTTAAAGCAGAGAAAATTGAGGAGAGATTTGAATAGAGGTGTTTAAAATTATGAAGGCTTTTGATAGAAGAAATAAGGAGAAACAATTTCCGCTGGCTGGAGGCTCAATCGCCAGAGAATGAGATTTCAGATCATTGACAAAAACTAAGAATTAGAGTTATTCTTTGATGCATGGGATTGTTATCCTGTGGAATACAGTGACTCAGAGGGAGAAGATACAACAACAATGAAAAAATGAAAGGATTTGAAAGTGGAAAAAGTGGAGAAGAAAACTACAGGCTGTGGGTCAAACAAGGGAATTGATGTTCTGCAGTATGATTCTGTGAAGTACAGCAGAGTCTCCTGTTGGTGCCTGTAACGTGATCCTTACTGAAACAAACATAACAAACCAAAGGAAACTTACCAGAAACAATGCACGGCCCTTTAGCCAGACCTGGCGGTAATTTGCAGCTCAAAGGAAGCTTCTAACAGTGATTGCCAATGTTAACATTGCTTTGAACTTTGACACCAGTTCTCTCTTGGCAAACGAGAGAGCTCCCTGTCACATTCCTAACCCGCAGTCCACAATAACATCAAGCAGGTGATTGCTGCAATGTTTCCAGGGTCAGAGATTTCATTACCAACTGACAGCTGCGAGACAGGGCCCCGCAAGACCACATGCACTATTGTGACAAAAGGCAGCCTATTCTTGAAGGGAAAGGCCATGCAACCCCACAGGCTGTGTGTAACCACTGAAATAGAATCATCTGACAGAAGAAGCACTTGCCTGACTGATGCCAGTTATTTATTCACTTTGGGACAGCTCACAGCATCAACCTATTTACGAGGACGAGGTAACTTTTTTTGGGGAGAGTGAGCCATTCAATGCTGTCTGGAGCTTCTGGAAATTTCGGAATCCGCTGCAAGATACTGTGCAAGTGAGGACTCTGCCACTGCTCCCAGGCATGCAGAGGCCTCCTTATGTCTTGGAGGAAGAGGATGAGACATCTGTGGCATTTTTGCTCCCTCATTGGCATCAATTCAGCCCCCAGTTCCCTCAGAAATGTGCATGATTCTTAAGCACTGTCTGAAATGGTCCACTGATCCACTCAGTTGCAAGGACAATTAGGGGTGGGCAACACTTACCCACAGATGTGCAGTTCAGTCTGGGAACTAGCCAGATTTCTAGACCACAGCGCAGACAGGGAATTAGGGAGGTGGTGAGTTATGACCCTAAAGTTATTGACCACTTAAGGGCCTTAATTGGCAGTGGGACAGAAGGTCGTCCAAGGACCTTCTTGTCAAGAACGTAACTCCAGGGAGGGAAAAGTCATGCTTGTCTTTCCAAAGGGAAGAGCTCCAACAAATGTTTAGTCTTTCCTGACGAGTATGGCCTCCTGAATTTGGTACCATCTGCCGGTGGGGCCCATGGAACCAAAGTGATACACAAGAAGTAGAGCTGAGGAGAGGTGCAGTGTGAGCTGTGGAGCCACGTGAGTTACATGCTGATATCCTAATGATGCAGCTTCTTTATTGAGACTGATCAAGATCTGTTCTTGAGTACAAAAGTTTATTAAAGGCCTGGAAGACGATCACCTTTATCTCTGTCATCTAGCATCTCCCTGCATACAGGCCTCACAACAAAACAACTCGCATATCGAAGGTAAGAATCCAAAGAGGACAAAACTCACGATAAGGTAGCCGTGTTTGCCTGCTGAACGCACATTGTCATCAAACACGATTGTATAACCTTTTTCAGGCCATGCTTTCCAGTCTTTCCCCCCATGGAAACAATTCTCCCATGGACCCAGCATTTCCTTTGCAACTACAATTCCCCTTCACAAATGGGCCAAACTTGTATTAGAACTTTTGTGATGTATTTCAGCATTAGTGATGTGTACAATAGAGGGGGTTGAATGTGTTTTTTTGGTGACTGTCACCTCCTATTCAAAGCACATATCATTCTCAGTTTCCACAGTTTGTGCTCCATCTAAGGCTTCCCAATGGGAGGAGGCTGTGAGTTAGACAGCAGTTTCCACCTCACAGAAGTGCTGGCTGAGGTCATTTAATCTTTTCATATGTTGGTGAACGTTCACCCTTTCTACCTGTGCCAGCCCTTGGAAAAAGATTGGTCCCACAGCCCTCCTCTTTTCCCACAGCCGTGTAAATGTTTCCATTTTAAGTAAGTATCCAACTTCAAAGTTAAAGTTGAATCTGCTTCCACCACGCTTTCAGTCAGTGCATTACAGATCACAACAATTTAAGGCATTAGAGTTATTCTCCTTATTTCTTCCCAGGCTCTTTTACAATTAATTTGAAGAGTCACACACGCTGGGGCAGTGTTCTGCAAATCAAGCTCCATTATTTCCAATCACAAATGTAAGAAGATTTGTTTAGACTATCCTAAAGTCCCCAATTTATTTAACTGACGAAATGAGTTAAAAAAGTCACCCAGCTTCTGTACTTAAAAGAAAATAGCTGTTTATTTTCGCTGTTATCTTTAATCAACAGCAATTAGGAAATATTAATTGCTAAGTTATAATGCAATGAATTAAAATCTATCCCTTCTTAAATTCCCCCATTCACAAGCAGACACACAAAG
Organism: Ginglymostoma cirratum; assembly: GCA_024137785.1. Classification (NCBI taxonomy): domain Eukaryota; kingdom Metazoa; phylum Chordata; class Chondrichthyes; order Orectolobiformes; family Ginglymostomatidae; genus Ginglymostoma; species Ginglymostoma cirratum. Next base: position 54,606,978 of record JAHRHZ010000016.1, on the reverse strand, counting down.
GAATGGTCATTAAGGGTAGAAAAGGAAAAAGACCAGGAAAATGTAGTTTGATAGCACCAGACTGGCATACAAGATTCAATGAGTTGTTTTCTTCTTCCTTTCGATTCCTTTTGAACTCTTTGCGCTTGACACAAGATTGTTTGCAAAGTGAAGCTGTCTTTCATTCACTGTTTGAGAATTCATCCTTTCGCTGTTTGTAGAGGTGTTTAATTTCTCCTGGAACAGAGGATTTGTAGAAAAAAAAAAGTAGAAAACAGCTGGAAAAGTTCCAATACCTCCACACACGAAAGAGTCATTGACTAATGCAATAATTTACATTTATAAAGCACTTTCATCACAGTATCCCATCACAAGGTGTTTCTTAGAAGAGTTATAAAATAAAAGTTCAATATCGAAACTCAAAAGGCAATAGCTTGGACAAAGAGGCAGGTTATAAGAAGCACCTTAGAGAAGGACAGTAAGTTGGAGAGACTCGGGAAGGAATGTCAAAGCCGTAGTCTGGGTGCTCAAGTTCCCTTAATGAGCCCCAGGTATGAGGCGAAGGAGTCGTACAAATGCTGGGAAGCTTTGGGAACACGTCATGTAATTCTCACTGGCATGCTGAACTCTCCAATTATCCTGATTCAAATCACATGCTGTGTCCAATCAACATTATTTCATCTTGAATAAATGCAGAATGCGCTGGTGAAACTCAGCAGGTCTGACAGAGAAATGGAGTTAATATCTCAAGCCCAATGACTCTTCTTCCAAACTTCTGCTTTTATTTAATTCTGAATATGCTCAACAGCAACAGTTTTCACAAGAAAAGGGCATCGCTGGCTAGGCCAGCATTTATTGCCCATCCCTAATTGCCCAGAGAGTCGTTAAGAGTCAACCACATTGCTGCGGGTCTGGAGTCACATGTCGGCCAGACCATGTAGGGATGGCAGTTTCCTTCCTGAAAGGACATTAGTGAACTAGCTGGGTTTTCCTTTTCCCCATGACAACTGGCAATGGATTCATGGTCAGAATTAGACCCTCACTTCCAGATTTTTATTAAATTCAAATTCCACCATCTGTTGTGGTGGGATTTGAACCCAGGTCCCCAGAACATTACCTGGGTCTCTGGATTGACAGTCCAGCAATAATATCATTTGGCCATCACCACCCCTCAAAGGTCTTTAAGGGTTGGGGAACTAAGGCTGTGTAGAGAGTACCAGAGATTGTAACTTTAAATCAATTTCCATTATATGGCAGTGAATAGAATATTACAAATCTGCAATTGTTTTTTCGACTCCAAATTGAGATCAAGATTTTGCGTCAGGTTAAACTGACGAATTGCAATAGAGAAGGAAACTGTGGTCAGAGGAACCAGGAGATATGGCGGCTGAAGAGAGGAGGGAGAGTGAATGAGAGACGTAGTCAAAAAGAAAAAGACAGAAATAGCAGTGGATGTGAACATGGACATGTGGCCAATTAATTTTCCTGCTCCAGTTCTTAGTTCAGCACCAGTGTATTTAATTGTTAACTCTCCCCTGATGTTGCCCAGCAAGTACTGTAATTGTGGTATAACGACGGGCAATAAATGCCAAAATTACCTAGGTATGCCCAAAGCTGAATCGATTAATAACATCTCCATGTTGCTTCTCTACTGCAACTTTATAGATAAGGGAATTGCTGATTTTCTGGCTTGCAGCCGTTCAGGGTCTAGAACGTTCTGTCATGTGCACTGTTGGTTGATTCCCTTCATCCTGATTTCATTAATATGTTCATGCAAGACGTTCCTCAACTCGTGCCAGTAGGAATATAACAGCTCCTTTCTCCACAAAAATGTTCTGTTCACAAACTTGCACAAAATGTCCCTTGATGACAGTGCGATGGCTTTGAAAGGATTGTTGAACAAGGTAAAACAGAAATTAAGCACTGGTTTTGGACTGTATGAGGGATGAAAATCCATTTGGATTGACATTGATTCCCACAGTAGTGTGATGTGGTTGGCTCTTGCAGTGTTGCTTAGGCCCCTGTAAAAGGCAAAAATGGTGTGTTTAGTGAATAATGGACTGTTACAGAAATGGTGGTCATTTGGCTCGTACAGCCCATGCTTTGAAATAGATAATCTAATTGGTTCTACTTTCACGTCCTGGCAAATCTTTGTTTTTTCAGTACACAAACAGTCCCTTAAGGTGATTGCTTTGTAAATAATTAAACCCATGATAACAAATGCAAAGTTACACCATTAAGGCTACATTCCATTTTGCAGTAACATCTCTACTGTCCTCATTGTTCCTAGTCTCCGCAAGTTCCAGTGGTTTTGAATGTCCCTGAAAACTGACATCAAGGTTACTGTTCTGACGTTCATATCTCTCCATATATCAAAGACTTACAATGTCACCAAAAATCGTCATAAGCATGAGGACAAAGATGTTTAGCAAGTGGCTAAATGAATGAAGTAGCCAGTGACCATGTGGGTATTGTTGATCCAAACAAAGTTGGTAGGTAAAGCTAGTGAGGTATTTGCATTATTATCAAAAGGATATATCTGGGGAGTATGATGAGATGAAAAATACCATCTTGAGTACAAATAAGTTAGTATCAGAAGCCTACAAACAATGTTTTAGGAATCTGAAGAGGGTACATGGTCAAATGTATATAGAGTTTGAAAGGATCAAACAAAGTAATTTTGATAGGTGGATAAAGGACTGAAAACACATGACATTTTTAGAGAGATGATTATTTTGGAGGAGTTCAAAAACTCACTTCCCAAAGTGGTGAGAACTCATGGGGAAGAGCAGAGACTTCAGCCAGCAAGATTAGCAGCAGAAACAGCAGATTATTATGAGTTGGGATCAAAAATCAAAGTTTGGCTACCGACATTAATTTCAACCTGTGAGGGATAGAAACTGGGGAAAGAGAAATCCCCAGATGGTATGAGAAAGGAGATCTCATTGAAGGCAGCAAAGATAGTTTGCCACAGGGTAAAAAGGAAACTCATGAGGGAGAAAGAGAAGTAAAAAACTCAGGTGTTTTCATTGTAGGCCACATGAAGTTGCAGTGTTGGTGGTTTAGAAAAAGCACAGGGAAGATGGGTGTGGGGAAACAAGATAAGCCAGTGAGTTTTGTTGAAATGGTAAAGGAAAGCAGAGTGAAAGTGAAAAAACTGCAAAAGAATGTACAAGCTGATCAGGGTTGGTTGAGAAGAAAGTGCTGCTAGAATTGTATGTAAGACAATCTATTTTACTCACTTTGCTGTGCCAAGAGGATGCTTATGGGATGTTACTATATTGGAACAGTTAATGAATAGTTTATTATTCTGGTAAGTATTGCAGTTAACATAATTCTTTTATTTTATTGTTATTTTCTCTGTATTTTAACTATTTTGTATGAATAAAGTGTGCTTTATTGGGTCATAGAGTCATACAACATAGAAACAGACCCTTTGGTCCAACAAGTTCATGCTCACCATGTTCCCAAGCTAAACTAGTCCCACCTACCTGCATTTGGCCCATATCCCTCCAAACTTTTCCTGTCCATGTATTTATCCAAATATCTTTTAAATATTGTAACTGTACTGCATTCACCACTTCCTCTGACAGTATATTCCACACACAAACCACTTTCTGTGTAAAAAAAAGAGATAACAAGGTGTAGAGCTGGATGAACACAGCAGGCCAAGCAGCATCCAAGGAGCAGGAAGGCTGACGGTTCGGGCCTAGACCCTTCTTCTGAAACGTCAGCCTTCCTGCTCCTCTGATGCTGCTTGGCCTGCTGTGTTCATCCAGCTCTACGCATTGTTATCTCATATTCTCCAGCATCTGCAGTTCCTACTATCTTTGTGTAAAAAAGTTGCCCCTCATGTTCATTTTAAATCCTTTTCCTCCCACTCTCAAAATGTTCCCCCAAGTTTTGAACTCCCCTACCCTGAGGAAAAGACTTTTGCTATTCACTTTATTTATGCCTCTCATGATTTTATAAACCTCTAAGGTCACCCCTCAACCTCCCAAGCTCCAGTGAAGAAAGTCCCAGCCTATCCAGCCTATTTTTATAACTTAAGCCCTCCATTCCCAGCAACATCTGGTAAATCATTTCTGAACCTCTCAGCTTAATAATATCCTTCCTATAGCAGGGTGACCAGAGCTGCACACAGTACTCCAGAAGAGGCCTCACCAATGTCCTGTACAACCTCAGTATGACATCCCAACTCCTATGGTCAGGTCTAAACAATGAAGGCAAGCATGCTAAATGCCTTCTTAACCGCCCTGTCTACCTGTGATGCAAATTTCAAAGAATTATGTACCTGAACCCCTAGGTCTCTCTGTTCTACAACACTACCCAGGGGCCTACCATTAATCGTATAAGTCCTGTCCTTGTTTGTTTTACCAAAATGCAATACCTCACATTTATCCAAATTAAAGTCCATCTAACACTCCTCAGCCCATTGACCCAATTGATCAAGATGATAGTTTAACCAATCGAATTGCATCCAGCATACGATGCTTGGCACTTGCCTTCAAAAGAAGAAAAAGTTAGGGTCTAGGCTATCTCCTTGACCTGTTTTGAGGGGTGTTTGGTTTGGTCCATAATATGTTGAAGACAATTTTGACACCAAAAACTTAAAATTCTCCTCTTTCCTGTCAATTCTGAAGGACAAAGAGTTTGTGATTCATTAAAGTTGGCCTATAAGTGCAGCATCAATTAGCAAAGAATATGGTAAGTTGGTCTTCATTGTAAGAGGACTGATGTTCCGGAGTAAAGCTATGCTGCTGAAATTGCTTAGAGCCTTGGTGCGACAACACCTGTAGTATTGTGTACGGCTTTGTGCTCTACCTAAAGAACTACACATTTGCCACAGAGGAAATGCAATGGACGTTCACTGGGTTAATCCCTGGGATGACGTGATTGTCTTATGAGGGAGAAGTTGAAGAAACTGGGCCTATATCCTCCAGAGCTTTGAAGCATGAGAGATGATCTCATTGAACTTTACAAAATTCTGACAGTGTGTGACAGGGTGGCTGTGAAAAGAATGTTCTGTTGGCCTGGTGGGTCTAGAATCAGGACACGTAATTTCTGAATAAGGGGCGAGCCACTTCAGTCTGGGATGAGGAGCAATGTCTTCACTCAGAGGATTGTGAATCTTTGGCATTCTTTACCCCAGCGGGCAGATGACTCCAAATGGGTAGGAAGGCAAGTGACAGTGTCTACGGAGGGATATAGACAGTTGAAGGGAGTGGGCAAAACCTGGCAAATGGAATTACATGTGGGAAAATGTGAGTTATCTTCATTCACAAGAAGAATAGAGAAGCTGAATATTATTAAAATGGAGAAAGACTGAGGGATTTGGGGATAACTCCTCATGCATACATCGCAAAATGTTAGTGTACAAGTTCAGCAGGTAATATGGAAGGCAGATGAAATGCTGGTCTTTATTGCAATAAGGAACTATACAAGTTAGGAATACTGTGAACTGTTTTGGCCCCTGTTATCTTTGGAAAAATATGCTGGCATTGGAGGCAGTCCAGAGAATGTTCACTCAATTGATTAAGTGTATGGGAAGGACTGTCTTATAAACAGCGATTGAGTAGATTGGGACTGTACTCATTGGAGTTTAGAGGAATGAGAGGCAACCTCATTGAAACATACAAGATTCTTAGTGGACTTGATAGGATAGATGTGAAGAGGTTGTTTCCCATTTGGGGGACTCCAGGACCAGAAGTATAATTTAAGAGCAAGGGGTCACCCCTTTAAGACAGTGATGGGAAAGAATTTATTCCCTCAAAGTGTTCCTAGTTCTATATTGCAGAGGACTGTCGAAGTTGGGTTGTTGAGTTTATTCAAGGCTGAGAAAGACAGATTTCCAATTGTTAAATGAATCAAGAATCGGGGAAAATTCAGGAAAGTGGAGTTGAAGATTATCAGATCAGCCATGATCTTGCTAATTTGTGGAGAAGACTTAATGGGTTGAATGGCCTGTTTCTTCTCCAATGTCACAGAGTCTTATGGCAGTGGAAGCTCCATCACTGTGCAGGTTCAAGATAGAAATTCAAAGATGTCTGGATACTAATGATATCAAGTGATAGGGGATAGTGTGGGAAGGCGGCATTGAGAGTGGATGATCAGTCAGGATCTAACTGAAGGCCAGGGTTGGATTAATGGACTGAATGGCTTACTCCAGCTCCTACATCCCTACATTTCTCACTGATGCAGGGTGGCAGGGGAATAAATTGGATGATAGGTGGAAGAGTGAAGCTGCCTGCCTCATTAATTGGTCAGACAGGGATTATTATGGGGCTCATTGAGGGTTTTCTGTAAGACCATAACAGCATGAGACTGAAAGTAAATGTGACATGAAGCCTATCTCGTTGTATTTGTCTGCCCCTTGTGAAGTGTGATTTTCAAACCATTAAGCGATTAACTGAGCTGCAATAGAAGCTGGTGAAAAGTATTGAGATTGTAAAATTTCTTTAAAAGTGCACATCTCCCCTCCTTTCTTATTGTGTTTCTCTCGCAGAACAATATATTTTACACTGAAAATGAGAAATGATTGGAATTACAGAGGGGGCAGAGCTCCAGTAGGCAAGAGAAGAGAGAAAGGGAATGAACAACCAAAGGAAGGCAAAGTTGGCAACTAAGGAAGAGATGATGAGATGCAAAATTGTGACAAGGAAATTGAAGAGTATTTAGCCAGCAAAGAACATGGGAGAAAACAAATTGACATGTAAATAACAAGGAGAGTGGGCAAGAGGAACTAGAAATAAAGAGGGCTATTGGCATGTGAAGGAAAGAGGGTTCTAAACTTTATTTAAATCATTATATTTTCCTTTCATTAAACTAAAATGAATTATTTCCTTTCACTTTCCCCTTCCTCATTCTGATTTCTGATTCAATGTGGGGTATCCATTTGAAGCAGCAGACAGATAGTTTGAATTTAGGTGTTTGCCAATGAAGGTCTGTGACTGGTGTGGAAAGGTTGTCTGTTAGTAATACTCTGTCTAATCTTGGCTTTGTTTGGTGACCCCACCAACCCCAAATCCCACAAGATTTAGTTAAAACAAACCTGGTCACGAATGCTGATCCATATCTTACCAGTCGACTGCAATTTGTGGAATCTCAAGCCAACCATCCTTAATTGCTCTTTTCCTTATTTTGTTGGTTCAAACTAACTTACCATCATGACTTTTAACCCTGTTTCTCAATCAGTGTTGCAAAGGTCCTTCAGCAAGTTGTCCCAAAGGTATCTACAGCAGTTAAAATATCTTTCAGAAGGGTTTCCAGATCATTCTGGACATCAAGTTAGAGCTGTATTTGCTGTCATTGACCCCAACCTCAATGTCTACTGAAATATTACTCTGATTGCTTAGCTCTATTGAATCCTACAGCTGGATAAATTGATCCAATTCCCTCCCACATGGTGTTTGGGCTCACAAGGAGCATTGTTGATGTGTTGGTCTGTTATTGGCAGTGGACCAGAAATGAGGATCAGCGATAAAAGGTACTGCAGATGCTGGAGAATCCGAGATAACAAGCATGGGGCTGGATGAACACAGCAGGTCAAGCAGCATCATAGGAGCAGGAAAACTTGACGTTTCGGGCCTAAACCCTTCATCAGAAATGAAGGGT
>JAHRHZ010000016.1:54561988-54584385 GCA_024137785.1 Ginglymostoma cirratum | reverse complement strand
CCCCGGAACTCCCACCCACCCCACCACCCCCACCCACCCAAACCTTCCCCGGAACCCCACCCCCACCCCCAAAACCTTCCCCGGAACAGGGTTAATGCATCAGGTCAGTACAGACTTGATGGGCTGAAGGGTGTGTCAGTGATTTATGACTTTATGGCAAATATGTTGAAATAATTTTTTTTCCCAATAGTGCAAAGGCACATGTGACTGTCCGGTGGAGTTATATAATAAGAATGTGAACGCAAGCACAGATTAGGCTTGCGTCAGTTTACCTCGAGTTACCCAATGCGCTTTGCTCATTGGTAGACCTGGCAATTATTAAGTCATCGCAGTTTGCTCTAGGGTATGAAGACCAGTTTGTAGAAGGTTTTCCCAGGGAGCTGAAATCCTCCTGTGGTCTCTCCTCCCCACTCCTATCACCATGACCACGTCCAGCTGTTGGCTCTCTGTGCTTCTCTCCGATTCTGATCTCTCATGTCCTTCCTGATTTTTCTTCTGTCCGTTCACAACCATGTCCGAAGTTCTGGAATGCCACTGCCCCATCAATCTCTATCTCGACTTCTTAAAATCCTGCTCCTTTGGACTTAGGAATTTTAACTTTTGGCCCTAATATCTCCCTCCATATGTCAAATTTGGTTTGATAACCTTTCCAGTGGGGCACCTTGGGCAGTAACAGTGCAATAGAATGCCATATTGACTGCAGATTGCCTTGATCTGAGCCACGTTGATAAAGCTTTGAGATGAAGCAGATGTTGCAGATGTGCTGGGATCAGTCTCTAGTAGAAGTAAAGATCTAAGTGCCCCTCAATTTAGCAGGGACAAAGTTTGTCCTGTGCTGCCAGTTCTCAATTTTTCAAAAGCAGCCAGAAGTTGTGTGTGAAATGGCAATGTAATCAGAAGTGAGTGTGGTACACCCAAGTTAGAATAGCATTTAGCTATTTGGGTGATAGAGGATGCCTTTTTACACAGAACATTAATCTCGTAAAGACTCAATAACTTTGTATTTTTAGTATTGACTCTGATCTGTTTATGACTATGCCTGTACAGAGACACAGTGGTTATAGATATTTTTAATCAACCTGTTCAGATGTTAATACTAGCTTCTGGAGTAAGTGGGACATGAAATGAAGCCTCCTGGCTCAGAGGAAGCGACACTCACACAGCATGACAGCTGCCCGAGCAGAGTGATTTTATTAATGAACTGGCCATCTGGAAGCTTAAATGGCACTGTAAATACATTCACATCTCACCATGAAAGTTTGAGAATTAGGATTCAGTTTTCAGAGGATCAGAAATAAAACAAAACTGACCTAAGTTAAAAATCGCCACGAATAGCTCAAGTAAATTGTTTCTGTGAGATCGTTTTGAGGGATGAATATTGGCTAGGACTCTGGTAATTAGTCCTCAGCTGCTCTTCCAAATAGGACTCATGGATCTTCCAAACCTGAGTAGGCGGGTGGGGCCTTAGGTTAACTTATTATCCACAAAGTGGCATCTCCCCACAGCATAGCCCTCTGTCAGTACCGTACTGGAGTGTCAGACATGCTGTTTGTGATCAAGTCCTGCAGTGGGACTCGAACTCCCCTAACTTTGAGACTTGGAGGTTAGGTTGTCACTTAATTTGGTACTGTCAAACTTGAAATTAAAAACCAATTGATTCAAGCGTTTTCTTCTTAGGAAAAAAGTGTGCTGTCTTGGTGAATCCAGTTCCATGCCAATGCTCTTGACTCTTAATGGTTTTCTGAATTGGCCTAGCAGAGAATCAGTTGTTGCCTCACCTCCTCTAAAGCAACCAGGGGTCAGCAGGAGCAGTAAATGTGGTAAATAAAAGCCAAAAGAACTATGGATGCTGTAAATCGGGAACAAAAACAAAGTTGCGGGAAAAGCTCAACAGGTCTGGCAGCATCTCTGAAGGAGAAAACAGAGTTAACGTTTCGGGTCTGGTGACACTCCCTCAGAGGAATGTTCTTGCAGTAAATGTGGTTCTTCCTCAATTGTCAATGAAAGAAAAGCAACAGGATTTGGTTACTCAATGTGAATCTTGTTCAGTTATTTAGAACTTGGAGCTTAGGTTGTCATCCTGTTCATTAGCATTCATTGTGTAACAAATGAATTCCTTTAAATCTTAAGATGTCTTAAATGGTGGCATTTAGACTCAATCGCCCAATGTACGTTCTCACCTTGTGTTTTGTTATAGAACCCTTACGTTCGTAGGTTTGGCTTGTGTGAATTTCATGACCCTGGATGTTGGGATGGGAATAAAGGAGGAAAGGACTTTCATTTATGTAGTACCTTTCGTACGTGTGGGTCAGGGCTCCTGTTGAAAATCAATTCCTCAGCTTTGTACATACACCATAGGGGTTTTCCTAAACAGACTCCAGAGTCAAGATGCTGAGATACGTTAATCACAGCAACTTGAAATATACGTAAGGTAGTGTGACAAGGATTCTGACATGTGGCTTTCAAGGGCACTGTTTTATATGTAGTCATACTGTCTATAAAGAGAAAGGAAGAGCTTGCATTTGCATGGTGTCCTGTACAATCTTGGGATCATATCAAAAAGCTTTACATTCAATAAGTTGTTCTCTTCAAATTATTGACTTTAAATTGTTGTCAAGTGTCAAAGCTGGGTTGGATGTTACTGTTTTGTTTTGCATATTTCTAATCCTACTTTATGTTGCTGTCTAGTAGAAATTTGCATTCAGTCAATATTCTATCCAAATAAGTGCACAAATAAAGACTGCATGGATTTCAGTGCACTCTGCAAAGTATTCTCCTTTGCAATCAGTATCTATGATGTATAACAATTTTCAAACTTGCGATTTTCACATAACATTGCTCAAAGGCTTCACAATGTTAAGGCTCTCTGTCGAATAACGTACTGGAAGAGTTCATGTTAACCTTTTTTGTGAAGTGATTTGCACTGTTAAATTGTGCATCATTATTCTTCAATTCAAACTAAGTTCCTTGTGACTTTATTTGCATGCAGTGTTTTAAAACTTCCATCCACCTTTATGTGTACGTTCATTATGTTCACGGGAATATATGCAGTATGTAGTGTGGCAGTACTCCTAACATTCCAGTCATTTGCACTTTGGTGAAGGGCTATGCCTGACTCTCTTTTTTTTTGTTTCTTCCTGATTTTAACTTACCTCCTTTTGGTTTAGCAAACAATTTAGTGGATCAAATTAGTCCATTGAATTCTTAACTTTGTCAAATCCAATTAGAGCCACTCCATGTCTCTTTTTTTTTTAATGAATCTATCTTCCTCAACTTTTCTTAATATCTTCATATTTCTGACAGCAAGACTTGTGTCTAATGTATAATGCTCATCAGCCATTGTCTGTAGTTTCTGGTGATGACCAGAAGTGTTTCTTTGCCTTTTGCAGATTATCATTTCGGGTATCAACAGAAAAAGATTTTTCTGTTTCAGTTGAAAGTGTAAAATCTTTTTTTTTCTCCTTTTGAAAATCTTGTCATTTGCAATATGTTTGAGCATCTTCTGTGATTTCATCAAAGTTGTTGAATCAGCCTTTAAAAGTCAAAGGGAAATAATTACAATCTTTTCATTTAGTTCGGCAGTAAGTATGCCCATGATACTACATACCACAAACACGCATTGTATGCGTTTCCCAGATGTTTTGCAGCTGGATAAAGCTCCTTTTGTATGGCAATGTTTTAATTTGTTGACTGACTGTTAATTATTGACTACTGCATTTTATGTCAGTATTATCTTTTTTTGATTTGTTTTACAGTCATAAAATTGTCAGGCAGGATTTTCGGATCCAAATTTTCATATTTTTCTCAATGATCTATCTCAAGACACACATCCACATCTATTAAACTAATGTGAGCTGAGCTTTATAGGAGGATGTACATATTCACATCCTTTCAAAGGTAATAGGTGATTAAAAATAGTGTTAGTCCCAGAATTATAGTAAATACACTGAGTTAGGGTGGACTTGATGGACTCCTGGTTTTTGCTACAAATATCTTCATGTTTGCTACAACCCATAACTATCTAATAGTTCAATCTTTATCATTTGGTCTCTATTCAGTTTGCGTATCAACCTAGTGATAAAGCATCAATGGTCTCTGAAGGGTAATTTTTATGTGGTAGTAGGTGCTTCAGGAAAGTCTTGAAAAGGGCAAAATGTCATTGGTTGGTAAATTTAATATAGTCGTTAAACTCTTCAGAGCGAAACAGCTTTCCCAAAAACATCAGAATTGTAAGAATCTGTACTTCAAGGTTTTGACATTTCCAGGATCCTTGGACTCTGGTATGTTCCTCAATGATTGGAAGTTAACATGTACCTCATTTAACGAAAGGCAGGAAAGATTTAAAAAAAAAAGTATGATGTTGGCCAGTTAGCCTAATGTCTGTTGTCGGAAAATAGCAGATTCTGTTATTAGAGCTACGATAACAAGGCTGTAGATGATCATCATGTAATTGAGGAAATCAGTATGCTCCTACGAAAAAGACATTATGTTTTGACAAACCTTTTGAATTTTTAGTTTAAAGATATAACTAGGGTAGATGAGGGGGAAAAAATGGATGAAGTATATTTGGATTTTCAAAGAGCATTTTGATAAGCAAGTTCATTAAAAAGAATTAGCATGCATTGGATTGAGGGTTAAAATATTAGCATGGATTAAGGATCAGCTACCAAATAGTGTTAGAATAAACATGATGTCTTCAGTTTAGTGGGTTAAAATTGGCTGTGTGTCACAAGGATTAGTGCTTGGGTCTCATCTATTTAAAATTTATGTCAGTGCCTTCAATGAGGAGACTGAGTGTGATGTGTTGAAGTTTGATGCAAAATTGGTTGGGAAAGTAAAGCTTGCACAGCAAACAAAGAGATTGCAAAAGGATTTTGGGCAGGTTAGGCAAATAAGAAAGAATATGATATTGTAATCTGGAGGACCCTAAAGTTTTTTCATCTTTTGGTTGTAAAGAAGATCATTTGGTTTTACTTGGAGTGACTGAGAAATAACCCAAATGATGTATTATTCATCATTACAAAGAGGTAGAAGTCTGAGAGTTAAAAAAAAATCTCATGTATAGCCTTAGTGAGAACAAACCTGGAATATTGTATGTAGTTTGGTCTCCTTATTTAAAGAATACACATCCCTTGGAAAGATTGTAATTCAGGCTTACTAAAGTGTGAGCATTAGCCTACATTAAGAGATTGAACAGACTGGAACAATATTATCTGAATATTGGAAAATGAAAAGTGACTTCATTGAAGCTTATTAAATTCTTAGGTGACTTCAAAGTGCCGATGTTATGGGATTTGGAACTGAGGGTTAGAGCCTGAAAATAAGGAGTTGACCCTTTTAGAATTAACACGAAGAGAAATTTCTTCATTCAAACAGTTGAGCTTCTGGAATGTCTGCCACAGAGGGATATGGGAGCTCAGGTTTTTTAGTGTATTTGAGGTAGAAGTTGATAGATTCTTGAATCTTAAGACATTCAAGAATCTAAGAAAGAGAACAGGGAGGTGTTACTGAAGTGGAAAATGAGCCATGGTCTTGTTAAATGATGGAACAAGCTCAAGTGGCTGATTACACACTTGCTGCTCCCGTTTCTTATGTTGTGTGGTATGTCTTTCTAAAATTGAAGCTGACTTTGCTTTTAAAATAATTTGTCTTCTATGTCATGAGGGGAACAGAAAACGCTTGTAATATCTTTACAGCATCCACTTCTGAACAATTTTGTCATGTATTGTTGGGTGGGCCTGCATTTATTACCCATTCTTAAATTATGATTGCTGTACCCTTGGTGTGTTCAGATGTGATAGAGAAGGCTTTTGGACATATTTCAAGAGCACAAACGACCCTGAAAAAAAGCATAAAACATCTATTTTAAAAATTATTGCATTTTTCGGTTAGTCTTGTGGGCGGTAATCCATTGGCATCAAACAACCTTAATTTTCTCCCATTGAGAATTGGCAAGACATTTCTAAAGCAGCTGTGTGTAGCTGTATGCCACAGCTTGATTACTGATCAGTCAATAAACGAGTATTTTCCATACCTATCCATGGAAAAACAATGTGAACTTACTGCCAAAATATGATTTTTATATTGCTGTGGAGAATTTTGTTTTTTTTTTTGTTTAGAGTTTTCTTGCCACTGGGAAAATTTGGAGAGCAGTAACGTGACAGGGACTCAGAAATATAAAAGAACCCCTTAAAATTAAACGAAGTTTTGATCTACTCCATTATATGTTGAAGGGCAAGCTGACTCCATATTTCAAAGCTAGTAATCCATGTTGGCTTCGGTTGTTGGCTTCTGAATGCATTTTAGAAAATTGGCTAGATTAGTAGCTGGGCTGTTTTGGCATGTTACAATCCCAGCTGATCGAAATCTAATCTGTCCAGTATTACAGAACATAGAACAGTACAGGCCCTTCAGCCCACGATGTTGTGCCAAACTTTTACCCTAAACCTAAGGTCTATCTAACTTCCACCCCTACCTTATAGTGTGAAACTGCTTGAAAGATCATGTCTCCTTCTTTGGTTTTGCAGTTTGGCAACCATTGTGGCCAGTCTCTGACCATGAGGCTGCCAGTGCCTCTTTTAAAATAAAAAGCACATGCTTTTTGCACAAAAGAAAAAGAAAACAGCATATTTTAACAGGAGTCCATGTTGAGATGTCACAAGACCTGGGCAATATCTAGGCTAGGGCTGAAAAATGGCAAGTAATGTCCACACCAGACAAATATCAGGAAATGACTGTCTCCAATAAGAGATAATCTAACCACCACCTCTTAACATTCACTAGTGTTACCATCACTGAATCCCTGACTGCCAACATCCTAGAGGTCACCATTGACTAGAAACTGAACTGGACTGGCCATATAAATACAATGGCTGCAGATGCAGATCAGAGGCTAGGAATACTGCAGTGAGTAACTCATTTCCTGACTCCTCAAAGCTGGTTCACCATCTACACTGTTCATTTAGTGTTGCAGGGTCAAAATCCTGGCATTACTTCCCTAAGGGCATTGTGTGTCTACCCACAGCGCATGGATTGCAGCAGTTCTCGAAGGCAGCTCACAACACCTTTCTCCAGGGCAACTAGGGACGGACTTTAAATGCCGGCCCAGCCAGTGACGTCCACATCCCGTGATTCATGAGCGAATCTTAAGAAGTCGCTCAATCCCAGTGAAGTAGCATTCCTGTTTAACACTTCAATATTTTTACTTCTGTTTATTCTTTCCAGCCTTTCCTTTGGACTGTTAAAGCAGCATCTTTTCAGCTCTAATGGCCTGAATTCCAATTCTGACAGCTTGGAGATTTCTACCAAGTTTCTCACTGCAATGAACTTAAAAAAACAACTGCCCTTCAACTAAGGACTTCTCTTCTGAGCTCAAACCACTAGTAGCCTCTGACCCTTTGTTGAGTTTTTAATTAAACAGAAACCATGTAAATGTTTAGTAGTGAGTTCCCCGGGTAGCTGAATAAATAAATTAATTTGAGTCGCATGTTGTTTTCAGTTTGCTCAAAATGACTTTCACACCTTTTTGTTTTTTTTAAAAAACGTCACCTTCACAGATGTGGAACCTGAAATCGATTTCTCCTCCACCTTTTGAATCCAGGTTCCTAAACAATTACAATAAAGGACAAACCTATACCACATATGGCCCAAGATTTCGACACACAATCTTCATTTTTACTCCAAGAACAATACAGCACAGGAACAGTCTGTTTAGCCCTCCAAGCCTGCTCCAACACATTTTGCCCTTCCATATTAAAACTGTCTTCACTTACAGGATCCGTATCCCTCTATTCCCTTCCTGTTCATATGTTTGTCCAGGTGCTTCTTGAATGATGCTATTGTGTCTGCTTCCACCACTTCTGGCAGCGTGTTCCACACGCTCATCACCCTTTTATGTGGAAAACCTGCCTCGCACATCTGTTTAAAACTCCTTCCCCCACCACACCTTGAACCTGTGTCCCCTAGTAATTGACTCTCTACCCTGGGAGAAAGCCTCATACTTTCCACTCTATCCAAGCCATTCACAATCTTATAAACTTCTATCAGGTCGCCCTCAACCTCCTGCATTCCAGTAGAGGAAAAAAAAACCCTAGTTTATCCAGCATCTTGTCATAGCTAAGATCGTAAACCTTTTCTGTACCCTATCCAAAGTATTTGCATCATACTGACAGTGTGTGATCAGAACTGTACACAATATTCCAAGTGTGGCCGAACTAAAGTTCTATAAAGCTGCAGCATAACTTGCCTATCCTTATACTCAATGCCCCTTCCAATAAAGGCAAGCATGCCATAGGCCTTTTTTATTACCTTATCTATCTGCGCTGTCACCTTCAGTGATCTGTGGACCTGCACTCCCAGATTCCTCTGCATATCATCTATGCTATCCTATATTATATATCATGTAACTCGTAAGGGTTCTGCCATTTACTGCTTAATTTCCATCTGTACTTGACCTTCCAAAATGCATCACCTCATAATTGTCTGGATTAAACTACATCTGCCCGTGCTTCCAACTGATCTATATTCTGCTGTCTCCTCTGACGGTCATCCTCACTATCCGCAAATCCACTAATCTTTGTATTGTCTGCAAACTTACCAATTGGACTAGCCGCATTTTCCTCCATATTATTTATGTAGATACTCCTTTGTATCCTTTTAATTTTGCCTCCTACTGTATGTGTATCTGTCTCCTGTCTTGACCATTCCTTGTGCGAGAACATTAGCTGTAGTATTGAAATAATTGCTTAAAATTGGTCGGTGCATTGAATATAGGACTTGGGTGGTCATGTTGCGGCTGTACAGGACATTGGTTAGACCACTTTTGGAATACTGCATGCAGTTCTGGTCTCCCTGCTATAGGAAGGATGTTGAGAAACTTGAAAAGGTTCAGAAAACATTTACAAGAACGTTGCCAGGATTGGAAGGTTTGAGCAGGTGGGAGAGGCTGAACAGGCAGGGATTATTTTCTCTGGAGTGTCGGAGGCTGAGGGGTGACCTTACAGAGATCTATAAAATCATGAGGGGCATAGATATGGTCAATAGCCAAGGTCTTTTCCCCGGGCTGGGAGAGTCCAAAACTAGAAGGCATAGGTTTAAGGTGAGAGGGATAAGACACAAAAAGGTCCTAAGGGACAACTTTTTCATGCAGAGCATGGTGTAAATGTGGAATGAGCTGCCAGAGGAAATGGTGGAGACTGGTACAATTACAACATTTGAAAAGGTATCTGGATGGGTATATGAATTGGAAGGATTGAGGGATATGGGCCAAATGCTGGTAAATGGGACTAGATTTATTTAAGATATCTAGTCATTATGGATGAGTTGGACTGAAGGGTCTGTTGCTGTGCTGTATGGCTCTATGACTCTAATTTGTACCCTATAATGGTTCTTTCCAGAACTTGATGGGTACTTTTAATCAAGCAATGAAGATTCTGAACTCACCAGTTCAAAAATTCTAGGCTATATAAATTGAGGCCTTATCCCCCTGGAATTGGTCATTCCAATTTCCACTCTCTTCCACTCAAAACATTCCTTTTTTAACTATTACAAGAGAAGGTGCATTTGAATTGAAACAAAATCCATTTAATGGACTTTAGCCATGGATAATATAAAGTATTTTGTTAATGTTCTTTTGTAATCTAAGGTTGTACAGTGTATGGGAGATCAGTGCTGCATTTTTAATGAGCCCTTCAACTTGACTCCTTTGTGCTGGCACAGAAATTGAGAGTGCCTGGATTACAGTTTGCAGCCCTAATGTTGGGAAGATTGTATTCGGTTGTGTCCATTTCCTTAGCATTCAGTAAGGAGCAAGCCATGTTTGTGGATTGACAAGTTGGACAGGACTTCAAACCCTGCTCCCAATTGTGCAACTATTTTCCACAGGTTCCACTCCCATTGATATGCTAATCTAATTTCTTTATAGGCTGGATAGCTCTGAGGTTATGGATGCGGTGCTCCCAGAGTATGTAAACATAGCTGACATGCCATGATCATTCAGTTTTGATGGATATTTTATTTCTGCTATATGAAATACAAACAAAATGATCAATACAAATGTTCTGTAATTGCTGTCTTCTCTTTTCGTCTCCTCCTGCTTTTGTCTGACCTTGATGATAAAACTCCAGTCTAAAAAGACTTGCATTAATTTTGCATTTTTTCAGACAACTGGCAGTTGTGAAGCGCTTTAAAGCCTGGAGAGTGTTTTGAGTGTAGCTGCTATTGTAATGCAGGAAGTTGAATTGAACTTGGCTTTGAAATAAGCTTCTGCAATGATCTTTCTATTATATAATCTGCGAAAGCCCACATTTGTGAAATAGCAGGAAACAGGCGATAGCAAGGCCTGCTACATGATGAAATTTTGTTCTGCATCCTGCCATGTTCCCTTTTCCCTTTCCTACGAGATCAATGGCTGCAGAAGTTGGTAAAGGAAAGAAACTGGCCTTTCCTCTGACACTGAAA
Source organism: Ginglymostoma cirratum (assembly GCA_024137785.1). Lineage (NCBI taxonomy): Eukaryota > Metazoa > Chordata > Chondrichthyes > Orectolobiformes > Ginglymostomatidae > Ginglymostoma > Ginglymostoma cirratum. The sequence continues at coordinate 54,573,927 of JAHRHZ010000016.1, read as the reverse complement.
TGAGGGCAGCTAATGGCTTTACATGATGATGGTAAATTCCTCAGTTAAGTTTGAAAGCCTCTCCTTTAAAACGTTTTGAAATTTTATGGTTAGCGGGAGAGAAATTTTGAGGAGCAAAAACAGAAATACTCTCAGGTTAAGCAGCACCTGTGGTGAAAACAGACACTCAAGTCCTTTTAGGTTATTGTGCACATTTTATTCCACTTACAATGAAGGCATTTAAAATGTTAAGCTCTCTGTTGTGATCACAGATGCTGTCTGACTCTGTTTCCAGCATTTTGCATCATTGTTTCGGTATTATCTCTAACTTCAGTTTTTCCACCGGCTGCAGTGCGCGATTGAAAACTCTCCTGACCAACTTCCCTCCCTTTGAACTTGAATTTATGAAGGGTGCAAACAAATTCCTGCTCTCTGTCCCCGAAACAATACCAAGTCCTGTTTCCCCTATCACTCCCCATCCAATGAGCAAGAATAGCTGCTTGTTTAGCAATGTCTCGGTTTTTGACATTCCTGTATCAACCCTTTTTTCTGAAGAAGGGTCCAGACCCGAAACGTCAGCTTTCCTGCTCTGATGCTGCTTGGTCTGCTGTATTCGTGCAGCTCTACACCCTTGTTATCTCTTCACTTCAGCCCTTTTTCGCTGTCGCCCTCTCTGCACGACCTGCAACAGTAAGAACTTGGATTTATGTCATGGCTTCATTATTGTAAAATATCATAAGGTGATTCACAGAAATGGTATCCAACAAAATACGATACTCCCCAACATGAGATATTCAGACGTGGGACCCAAACCTTAGTACTTTTTCAGGAAGCATCTTGAGGGAGGAATGAGAGGAAGGTTTACTGAGGAAATTTTAGTGGGCTTTGGTAGCTCAGAACATAGCTGACTGTGATCCAGCAGTTAAGATCAGGGATGCTGTGGTGGCCTGAATTGGAGGAGGACCCACTCGGGTCTCGGAGGGTTGTAGGGCTGGAAGAGGACTGGGATAAGGCCCTTGGATGGCTTTGAAACAAAGATGAACCTTTTTTTTTTAAAAAGCATTGAGGCATTATTTAACCGGGTGTCAGTGTCACTCAATAAGAATAGATCAAGAATGTGTACAGGATTCGGAAAGAGTTACGATGCTGGTAGCGGGGTCTCAAATGACCTCCAGTTTCTGGATGATAGATTGTGCGAGACTGGCTGGTCACGAATGTGTGTGTCTGCGATTGCTAAACTGTGGTAGGGACAAAGACAAGCGATCGTGTAACCAGGCAGTCTTGCTGACGGCACAGGTATGTGTTAGAAGCTCATCTCAAAGTCAAACAAGACACACGGTCATTTTCAGGCATTTTCCAAGCGGAAGGATAACATCGGAGGCTGCATCCTTGTGAATGGAATTTGTGGTGAAGATTCAAAACGGAGCCTTTGTTGTTCCCAATGTTTTAGTTGAAGTTTCTGCTCATCCAATTTTGGATGTTGGGCAAACAGTGTGGAAAATTGGAAAGAAGAGGCTCGCAGAGAGGGCGCTCTGGTGGTCATCGGTACATGTAGAAATTGTAGTTTAGGAATGGGAAGTTCCCAAGGAACACCGAGCAATGGCGTGAGAGCAGGAAGAGAAGCTGTCTCAAATGATCCTCAGTTTATTACTGAATGTGAAACAACTGCACAGAGGCCAGTATCCCATCACCAAGTCACCCATTATTCACACGTGCACAGTACTTGACACGAGTCTGACTTCCTCAGAGCCAGCTCTCGGAGTGGACTGAACCTCTAACGTTCCTGTTTATGTTTGTCAGCCAGGGCTCCCTGATTGACCCAGATTAACAGCCGCAATCAGGGAACTTGTATTCTGTGAGGTCCACTTGATTGAACTTGTTACAATCACTACTGATGGATCAGAATAGAACTAGGCAAAAACACTGAAAGAGGATGGTGTGCTCAACCAGCCTCAATGTCTGTAAATGACTTGGAGTGCCATTACACCACACTAGTGCTCTTAGATAGGAGGTGCTCTGTAAATGGAAATTATAGAAGGGAAAATGAGGACACTTGTGGAATTGCTGATCCAAGCTTTTAAGGTCTTTTCATTTGGAGACCAGTGCCTATTATTTCCAGCACTTATGCTGTTAAATCTGTCATTCATTTGTGAGAAAAGACAGTTTTTGTGGACCCAGTTTTACTTGCTATACAAGTCTGTTGCCAATCAACTGAAACTAGATTTAACAATGTAAACAAGGAGCTTGCTTCTCAGTATACTTTGCACTCAGCAAGGCGCTGAATAGAAAAGTAGTTTAATTGCACAAGGCAATTCAGCAAGGCAGCTTGGCTCATAATACTTTTAATTGGTGATCGAACCAAGGTGATTTAAGGTTTCGGAGGTTAGACATGGAGAAACTGTTTCCTCTGGCTGAATTGAGACCAAGAGGGTACACAGTAATTGCAAAATTACAGCTTGGCCAGTTGATTGAAGCCAAGAAGCACATTCTCATACATTGGGTGGTAGAAGTATCCTGTGCTTTTTCGCTCAAGGCGTTGGATGAAATGAAAAATTCAAGACTGTGATTGATAGATTTTCCACTTGGGGACCCTGAGCCCAGAAGGCTGCAATGTCACGTTCAATGACTTTAGGGCTTGAGCACTCCTATATCCTTATCTCAAGCCCCACACATCAGGCCTTGTTAACACATAGCCTGCTATTACACACAACCCATTGTTAGCCACTAACAGTCCCCATTAATCACTGTTTGCCCTTCTGGCCAGAGTGTTGTCCACTCCTTTGTCTGCCCAACTGTTGCTCTCTCTCTCGGGACTCTGTCCCCACCTATTGTATACTCCTTACCACCTCCGCTGACCTTGTCTTCTGTATAAAAACCCACATTTTCCAAGCTACCATAAGTTCTGAGGAAAGATCACTCGACTCGAAATGTTAACTCTGGTTTCTCTCCAAAGATGCTGCCAGACCTGCTGAGCATTTTCACCCAATTTCTGTTTTTGGATCAATAGATTTGTGTTTGGTACAAGTATGAAGTGGCATGGGGCAATGGCAGGTGAGTGGAGTTAAGATACAGATCAGTCGTGTTCTAATTGCATGGTAGAATAAGCTCATGGAATGGAAAAACCACCATTTGTTTGTAAATTGTTGCGATTATCTGAGCCGTAACACAAGGTGAAGAAGGATGAGGGTGAAGCAAGGGAACTTAATTCAATCCCATGTATTCATGCAACAAGGCAATGAGGCTGAGAAACATATTGTTTTATTCCTCTTGGTTGTATATAATGGGTACATGGTGTAGTTAGGCTCAGGAAATGGCAAGCTAAACACAACTTGGATAATTTCCATACTGAATGATTGAGGTTGTTAATGCATTCAAAATGTAATGGACAGATTCCTAATCACTGCAATGCATAGTCACTATGCACTTGATGAAAAATAGGAGACTGCAAAAGTAGGCTTGTTCTGAACATTACCTTTTATTGAGAGAATAAGTGATGTCGCAGGTCTCTTGGTCTTGACTCCAGCTCCATGCAAAAATGTCGTTTTAAAATCCACGTCACTATCAGATGGGCAGAATGCAGCGCGTCCTATCCGCAGGGAATGTTATCTTTTTGCACTTTTTTTTTCTAGCAAAAGTTAGGACTTGTGTCGTCAGATCTGATTAAACATTAACCTTTGAAAAGCAATCATCCTAACGTATTGCCATTTTTTGCACAGCAAGATCCCATAGCTGATAATGGCCAGTTCATTCTCAAGAGGCTTGTTGCCTAGGACACTGCAAATCACCCCCATCCCCAAGTATTACTGTTCACACATTGGCATAGGATCTTTTGCACTGAAACAGGAGGTGTGAGCTTGTGTTCTGATTCCTGCTAAATGTTATTATTGGACAATTTAGATGCCAGACTGAAATCTGGCTTGATAGATTTCATTTTATTTTTGCTGAAATACAAAACATACAATGCTCTAGGTTTAGATTTAACAGTAAACAAGAATATTATGCAAAAGAGTTAAAGAATAAACCCCATTCTTTACATATAACACAAGTTTAAAGTTTAAAAAGCACACTGTAAAATGCAATATCATTATTCCCAATGGCATTCTTTTACAGAGCGGTCACCAATCTATAAGGTAAAACTCAGCAGATGCTTCAATTTCATGTCCTGAGACTGATCACTTTTTTTTTCTTCAGTCTTCACACAACTAAACATAAACTTACTCGGATAAATAAGCCAAAGAACTGTTGGTTGATGGAGATCTGAAACAAAAACAGAAATTGCTGGAGAAACTCAGCAGGTCTGGTGGCCTCTGGAGAGAGAAAAGAGTCCAGTGACCATTCACGAAACCCCATCAATCCTCTGCGGCAGAGAGTTCCAAAGACTTGCAAGCATTTCAGTGAAGAAATTTCTGGCATTCCAATCTTAAATGATCGATCCCTTATGCTGAAACTGCAGCCCTTTTTTCCAGATTTCCCCCAGCCAGAAGTAAAGTATTGCTGTGTTTACCTTGTCCAGGCCCTTAACAATCTTGTGTTTCAGTGAGGTCAGCTTAATTCTTCCAAATGCCAAAGAACATAGGCCCAGTTTACTGAGGCTGTCATCAAAAGATGACACTCCTCCCAGGGACCAACCTTCACTGTTACTGCCTCTCGTGGAAAGGGTGTCCTCATTTTTCATAAGGAGAATAAAACTCTACACGCTACTCCAATTGTGGGCTCCCCAAAGTTTCTTGGCAATGTGGCAAGATATCTCTATACTTGTACTCTGTTGCCCTGGCAATAAAGGCCACTATGCCATTTGCTTTCTTAATTGCTTGCTGTACCTGGGTATTAACTTCTTGCATTCTGCAAATATGCCCAAGCCACTTCACATCGGTATGAACAAGTTTCACAACTTTGAAAAATATTTTGTTTTTCTATTCTTCTGACTGAGGTGAATAACCAGACATCTCCTCGAATTATACTCCGTCTACCTCCATGTAATCTATTTATTTCATTCTGCCTTGTTCCTTTTGCAATCTCTTTGTGTTCTCCTTTCAGCTTATGCTGAACTAGCTTTGTTTCAATTGCAAACCTAGATGCATTACACTGTCACTCTGTGCAAATCATTCATGTAGATTGTAACTAGATAAAGACCCAGATCTGATCCTTGCAGAATGCTAACACAACAATGTACGATTTATTTTTCTGAAGAAGGGTCTAGGCCCAAAACGTCAGCCTTCCTGCTCCTCTGATGCTGCTTGGCCTGCTGTGTTCATCCAGCTCTACACCTTGTTAACTCAATGTGCCATTGATCTCTACCCTCCCCTTCTTGTCTGTTAACCAATGCGGTATTCAGGCTAAGGTATCACCCTTAACGTCTCGAACCTTATTTTGTGTGGGACCTTAATTGAATGGCTTTTGGAAATTGAAGTCTACAACATCTACAAATTCCTTTTTATCCATTCTACTAGTTACAATCTCAAAAGCCTTGAATAAAAAGGTCAAACACAGAATCTCAATTATTACAAAACAGAAAGAGGCCATTCAGCCCATTGTGACTGCACCAACTCTTTTATCTAGTGACAGTCTCCTGCCTCTTATCTAATATTACTGAATGTCATTACTACCCAAAAGAAATCTAATGCCCTCTCGAATGCCTCAATTAAAACTGTTCCACCATAGTTCGAAGCAGTGCATTCCACGCCTTAACCACTTGCTATGTTAAAGTTTAGTTTGCTCATCATGTTAATTTTAACTGACTTCAGTTTTCATTTCATACAACCAATGTAGAATTTGTCTGATCATGCTTTGATTTTTTTTTTAAAAAACCTATCGTTGAAACTTCCTCAGTAAGTTCCACTATTTTCCTGATGACTGCATCAGGCGAGCAACTTGTGTTTTCTGTCCCTCATTGCTTGAATGGCAGTAGATTATAGGGCTCACATATAGCATGGATGACAATATACACTTGCTGGGCTGAATGAGCTATTTTCGTGCTATAAATATTTTTGTAGTAATCTTAGCATCTTAAAGGAGGAAAGAGAGGAGAGAATTGCAGAGCTGAAGGCACAGCTGCCAATGTTGGGGCAATGTATGTGACCAGAATTGGAGGAATACACTGTTCTTGGGGAGACGATTTTTTTTTTAAAATGATGTTTGGGAGTGGCACTCTGTGTAGGTTCGTAGCCACTGGGTGATGGGTGAATGGGACTGATGTAAGTTAAGACCCAAAAATGTACAAAATAGGAGCAGGTGTAGGCCATCTGGCCCATGGACCATGCTCTGCCACTCAATAAGATCATGGCTAATCAGCAGACTTAGCTCCGCTTACCTGCCTGCTCACCATTAATTCCAAAAATGTTTCTTTTCCTTAAAAACATTCAACGAGGTAGCCTCAACTGCCTCTCTGGGAAGTGAATTCCACAGATTCACAACCCTTTGGGTGAAGAAGTTCTTCCTGAGCTCGGTTCTAAATTTGATCAACCTTATTTTGAGGCTATTTCCCCCCCCCCAGCTCTAATTTCAGTTACCAGTGGAAACAACTGCCTTGCTTCTATCTTATCTAATCCCTTAGTAAGTTTATATTGTTTTAGAATACTCCCCCACCCCTCATTTTCTGAATTCCAATGAATATATTCCCAGTTTACTCAGTCTCTCCTCAGAAGCATCTCAACTCCAGAATCAACCCAGTGAACCCTCTGTGCATCTCAACTGCAGCATATTGTTGGGCTGTAGTTTACATGCAGTGGTAGATGGGAGTGTGGCTTGGAGGGTATTGGTCTACTGCAATCTGGAGGTTACAAAATCATGGACGAATGCTTTGACAGCAGATGAGCTGAAGCGGGGGCAGAGATGTGCAATGTTGAAAGTGCACGAATGGGTCCCCTCTCTGATGGAGAAGACAGGGGTCAAATGCTCAACTCAGTCAAGTGCAGTGCTGATTTTGTGAAAAATCTCGTTCAGTCTTAAGCAGTTGCCATAGAAGGGAATGGATTTGGCGGTGAGGGAATGGAGTTTGTGGTGTTTAATTGTGGCAAATTTTAACTCGTCTCAGGACTGGATATTGGACGAGCAGCCAGACTAGGCCGAGGCAGTGGTTGTGAGACAGAGAGAGAGAGCAGTGAGCTAGGGTTGGCTATCGTTGGCAGATTTAAGAACCTGATGTGTTTATAGATTATTTTGCTAAGTTAGGACAAAGAGATCTGGGGATTCTGCCAATGTTTTCAGGGTTGGGGGAGGGAGCTCCTTGGAATATTCCAGTATTTGTAGAGAATTTCCATGCAGTGTTTTTTCTTTCAGAAAAAAAAATTGCATGGTACATAAGAATGAGTTTGTAAACGTTTCAGAAGTTGTCAAGGAAACTTGTTGGTACCTGGATGTTGAATAAATTTTCAGTATTCTTTGTTGATGATGATGCACATGAGGTAATGATCCAGTTGTTTGGAGTTTGTCAGCTGGCAGTTGCTTGGATTCAGTTACCGTTCGACAGATTGTCAATCTTGGGAAGAAATTTGCGCTCTTGTTAGCGTGTTTATCTTGACATTAAATGCACGCATTTTGACACTCTGCAAATAAATAGTTCATAACTAATGAGTGGGTTTAAAAAATTTTGTCCAAGTATTTACTGTGTTGGCGACATTGGCAGTGAATGCTTTTTATTTAAAGCTTTATAGCTGTGTTGCCTTTGACAACCTCAGGATGCTCCAGTGCACTCAGCAACCTTGAAATATAACATTTAAAAAAAAAAATTCGCCATAAACTCAGGGGGCTGCTCTGTCATTAGAGAGATGGAGAGACAACTGGTAGGTGGTTTAAACCTGAGGGTCTCCACACTTCAGGTGAGGGGGTAAGTTCAGAAAGTGGGATCCACATGCTGACCTCAACCAGTTGTGTGTCAAACCTGCTATTATTTTGAAAACTACTCTGGTCTTATGTTTTTGTAATAGTCGGAGCACATAAGACTTGTTGTGGCGTGATTTTGCCACTGGAAACAATTAAGAATTAGACAACGTCAGAGCAAAACATAGCTGGAATTGGGTGCAGTCACCTCCTATCACGCCATAAACCAGTTATGTCTTCCAATTCTGATCAGACTAAAAGAAACATTTCTGGGTAGTGGGAGATGGGGCTATTAGAATCTGAAATATTTTATTCTTTTTGTTTTAAAGAAGGAAAATAGATGCCTGTATCGAAAGAGAAAGTTGGCTTCATATCCACTGCTCATGAAGAAAAGTCTGTTCGTTTTGCTGGCGTTGTTGTAAATGGTTGTCAATGGTGCTGACCTGCAGTCTGGGTTCAAGCGAACAGGAGGCTTCAATAGTAGCTTTGTCTACGGTGAAAAAGTTCGGGATTTTCACAAGTGTGTATTGCTGGAACCTTTGCAGAGACTGACATATCACGAGTACCTGGTCTTTCTTACTGTTGTGAGCTAGTCCATTTTGTAGGAGGGTGATAATACTCCAGCTCTCATCTTTCCTTGGGGGGTAAAAAAAACGCAGAAGATAATGACTCTCCCACCCTGACGCTGACCACAGTTAGCTGCTGAAGCAAAGTGGGTTTATTTTTGTTGCGTCTCCTGCTGCCTTTCTGTGCTTGCATTCCTTTCACAGCTTCTTACACAGTCCGAATTTTAATTTCCCACGACGTTTGTCTTCCTTGGGCTGCATTTTACTGATTAATCAAATCTTGCTGACTTTCAGAGGGAGGGGGAGAAAAGAAAAAGGCATCTAGTTTCATATCCCATTGTTTACTCATTCTAGGTGTCACGTAATTTAACACTGGCGTGCGTCAATATCCAGAACGAGAATCTAGACTTTAGGGCCCATCAGTTTTAAAAGTTTCAAAATGCTTTATTGCTTTAATCTTCCACTAACTACACATGCCTTATCTGTTCCTATCTGTCTTATTTTTTTCCCCGCAATTACCGCCCCCCCACTTCCATCTCTCCACACAGTTTAATTCCTATTTAGTTTAAGGCCCATCTTCATTGGCTGCAGTCCAAAATGTTGAAATCAATGCCTTGTTTGATTTTTTTTTTTAAGTGGCATTTGAAATTAATCAAGTGCCCTTCAAATTGATTGATCAGTTTATCGCAGTGGACAAATGCATCCAGGGACGAGGGGAATAAGTAGATTAATTCCAGGAGTTCTAAAAGGTGATTGAAGGATTCGTGATGCAGGTGGATTTGTAAACACACACATCACGCGTGAATATGTCCATCATGTTTCATAAATTGAAATAATGGGTTCTCGTATCACTTAGGTGCTGTAAATTTCTTGTCCCAATCGATGTTTTGATCAGCAAACACATTTTACCAGTTGTTAAACACAATTGAGGAAACTACCTTCAGGCCTGTTACAGAGTCATAAAGTCATATAGCATGGAAACAGACCCTTCGGCCCAACTAGTCCACGCTGACCATGTTCCCAAACTAAACTAGTCCCACCTGCTTGCTCTTGGTGCATACTGTCCAAACCTTTGCTATTCATGCACTTATCCAAATGTCTTTTAAATATTGTAACTTCACCTGAATCCATGACTACCTCTGGCAGTTCATTCCACACACAAACCACCCTCTGTGTAAAACAAAAATAGTTGCCCCTTGTGTCCTTTTTAAGTCTTTCTCCTCTCACCTTATAAAATATCCCCCACGTTAGGGAAAAGACCTTTGGTATTCACCTGATCAATGCCTATCTAAACCAGTGCCTTCAGTCTGTGTTCAGTGGCAAGTCTTATAGATCCTGTGAAATGGTGATTGTTATTGGCTGGGATAGTAGACTGGGTGAGAATGGCCTCTGCCTGAGAGGCATCCTGACATATTGTGGGACAATACGACTACATTATTCTATTACTTCCTGCAGCTTCTGTGGTCCAGCCCCATCAAGTTTTCAGCACTTTGTAGCTTTTAACAATTAAATGAAGGCAGAAACCATTTTTATCAAGTTCATATCTCAGCCATAGCTCACTAACTTGCTCTCTCTCGCTTTTCATATTGAGATGGCTGTGGGTTCGAGCTCTGCTCCAGAGTGTTGATCTGATCATATATCCTTCCTGAAGTGTACTCAGGACTGAATGATGCTGCAGATGTGACCGAACCAGAGAGCTGTTTAATTTAATACGGTGGATGTGGCGAGAGAGAGATCCTCTTGTGGGTAAACAGACCAAAGTTTGCGGTTCAGTGGCAGAAACCACAGTTCCAGGTGTGTGGGATGGGGATGGGATTCCAATTCCCATTGTATGCTGACACAGGCTGTCACAGTCTGGTCCTTTTCTTATGGGAGGGGCAATATTGCTGTGCTCAGGGAGGAGGGCAATATTCTGAGCTCCAAACCATGGGAGGTGAATCTTTTCAGGGCCCCTATCTAAGATGACTTTGTCCTCTTTTAGATAAGTGCAGCACAGTGGCTCAGTGGTTAGCACTGCTGCCTCTCAGCGCCAAGCGATTTTGATTCGATTCCATTCTCAGGCACATTCTCCCAGTGCCTGCGTGGGTTTCCTCTGGGTGCTCCAGTTTCCTCCCACGACCCAAAGATGTGCAGGCTAGGTGGATTGGCTATGCTAAATTTCCCATGGTGTGCTGGGATAAGTGCATTCCCCATGACTAGTCCAATGTTACAGGGATAGGATTGGGGGTGGATCTCGGTGGGATGCTCTTTGGAGGGTTCGTGCAGACTCGAGGCCAAACAGCCTCTTTCTGCACTGTAGGGATTCTGTGTCCTATCTTGAATGGCAGAGCAGGCTTGAAGAGGTGAATGACTTTGTCCTGTTCACAATATGTTTGCAAATCAGCCCATTGTGTCTATGGGTAAGGTCGGGGTATCTGAATAAGGCTTGGATTTACCATTGATGCTGTGTAATTTGGCACCAACTGACTTCGTTTTTGCCATGGAGTGAAATTTGAACTGTTTTGACCTGGTCCACACTGGGAGGGAAATGCTCATCAAGTCCGTTGGATGTGTGTCTATTGCAGTTGTTCATTTGCCTTTTAATGCAGTTCATTCCAAGGAATGATGCATTAGGATACAACTTCCATACAGGCAATTTGAATCCCCAACTCAGCCTCCTGCAGTCTCCGTGAAGTGTGATAGTGAATGTGCAAAAGTTTGTTTGTTTGTTTAAACTGGTGTGTTAGGAAGAGGATGGGGGGGGGCGGGGGGCGAAACTCACTCCTTCCAAGCTTGGGTTGTATCTTTGGATGGTATTTTGAGCTCTAATTTGTAGGATGAGATGTTGGTCTTTGAACGAATGATGAAGAATAGCAATGCAATTAAAGATTGAGTTCAAATACAAATAAGATCAGAGCCTGCATTAGTTTTAATGTTTTTGTACAAATGTAAATGCCACAAGAGTGTCACGGTATGAGGATATTATTGTGATTTGCAAGTTACTGTGGCAAAGTGGTTTTGATTTGAATAATCCATGTGACAGGTATTTGTACCTTATTGAAGTGATAAATGCCTCAGTAAGGATCGTTCTTCAGCCTCTGTGGCCAGAGTTTCTGTTTGTTATAGATAATTAAATAAGAGATGGTTCCACTGCTGTTTTCTTTTGACAGAATGTGGTATGAGCAGAATAATTGCTTTTAATAATGTTGCAACAGGCCTCAACTGAGATTTTCCGTTCTTGAATGTTCAACATGCTATAGATACTTTAAAAAAAATCAGTGATCTCATTGGAGAATGGCTACTCCCTACAGCATTCTTCTCTGGGACTCAATTTAAATTAACAACCTTGCATAGCTCTGACCTCCATAATGATCTCCATTGTTTTGAAATATTCTGCATCGTTCTCCCTCTCTCTTTTCTGTCTCACTCTCTCTCTTTCTGTTCTCTCTCTTTCTGTTCTCTCTCTTCTCCTTCTTCTCCTCCCTCTCTTCTCCTCGCCCCCCCTTCTCCTCCTCCTCCTCCTCCTCCTCCTCCCCCTCTTCTCCTCTCTTCCTCCTCCTCCTCCCCCTCTTCTTATCCTCCTCCTCCTCCCCCTCT
>JAHRHZ010000016.1:54479898-54538337 GCA_024137785.1 Ginglymostoma cirratum | reverse complement strand
CCGAAACGTCAGCCTTCCTGCTCCTCTGATGCTGCTTGGCCTGCTGTGTTCATCCAGCTCTACACCTTGTTATCTCAGATCCTCCAGCATCTGCAGTTCCTACTGTCACTTGAAGCACTGTCTGGCCATGGCCACATTGTAGTTTGTGGGAGCTTGCTGTGTATAAATTTAGCTGCTTTATTTCCTATATAACAGCAGTGACTACACTTTCACAGTACTTTGGCTGTAGAATTCTTTGAGGTATCATGACAGGCACTCTACATTCCTGTTTGCTTTTAGATAAAACAAACAAACAAAATCTTGCAGATCTGAACATAAGAACAGCAAATACAGGAAACTCCCGGCATCACTGGCTGTGTCTGTGGACAGGAGAAATTAGGGTTAAAGTTTCAGGTCACTGACCTTTCAGACCTTTGAATGTTGGCAGTTGTTGGTGTGAATGATGCCATAATGTGGCCTGTTGCTAAGAACCATTGTGTCGGTAACAGTTACCGCTCTCTCAAGTTGGCAATCAGCTCGTCAACATAACCTACGGCTGATTATCGCCTCGGCAACTGACTTTACATAATCACATGCGAGTAATTATGTTTACACTGGCAGCTGAATTTGAGAAATAAGTTTGCTGAATGCTAATTGTAGACATTTATCAGTGTTTGCAGGTGTTTAAATAGCTAGATGCCGGAGCACTACACCAAAGTCAAACTCTACATAAAATTATTTTCTTAAAGCACATCAGTGTGGCCTTGAGGTCCAAGCCCAGCATCTCTCTGTTTACTCATGGGATCTGGGATGTCACTACAAGGTTAATGTCTCTGATTGCCCTTTTAAGAAAATGTTGGGGAGCTAACTTCTTGAACTGCTGCACTTGTGGCAGGATGCTGTTAGGGTGGGCAGTTCCAGGATTTGAATCCAGTGCTGACGAGGGAATTATGAGACTTGGAGGTGGTGATGTTCCCACAGACTTGAGGCTCCTACCCTTGTTGAGGAGCTGTCCATGGAGCCTTGTGGAGTTGCTGTTGCGCATCTTGTGACTCAGCATATTCTTCTCCCCCTTTGTCAATCCCTCAGGACCATCCATGACTCCTCAGATACTGAAGCAGTCCATGTTCAAATGCAATAAGATCTGGACAATATCCAGGTTTGGGCTGACGAGTGGCAAGTAACATTCGTGCCACACAAATGCCAGTCTATGACCATCACTAATAAGACAATCTAACCATTGCCTGTTGACATACAGTAAATGGAAAAGCCCTGGGGAGAATTGATGTGCAGAGAGATCTGGGTGTTCAGGTCCATTGTACCCTGAAGGTGGCAACGCAGGTCGATAGAGTGGTCAAGAAGGCATATGGCATGCTTTCATTCATCGGATGGGGTATTGAGTACAAGAGTTGGCAGGTCATGTTACAGTTGTAAAGGACTTTGGTTCGACCACATTTGGAATACTGCATACAGTTCTGGTCGCCGCATTACCAAAAGGATGTAGATGCTTTGAAGAGGGTGCAGAGGAGGTTCACCAGGATGTTGCCTGGTATGGAGGGCGCTATCTATGAAGAGAGGTTGTGTAGATTAGGATTATTTACATTAGAAAGACGGAGGTTGAGGGGGGACCTGATTGAGGTCTACAAAATCATGAGAGGTATAGACAGGGTGGATAGCAAGAAGCTTTTTCCCAGAGTGGGGGACTCAATTACTAGGGCTCACGATTTCAGGGTGAGAGGGGAAACGTTTAAGGGAGATGTGCTTGGAAAGTTCTTCACGCAGAGGGTGGTGGGTGCCTGGAACGCGTTGCCGGCGGAAGTGGTAGAGGCGGGAACGATAGCGTCATTCAAGATGTATCTATACAGATACATGAATGGGCAGGGAGCAGAAGGATACAGATCCTTGGAAAATGGGCGACAGGTTTAGATAGAGGATCTGGATTGGCGCAGGCTTGGAGGGCCGAAGGGCCTGATCCTGTGCTGTAATTTTCTTTGTTCTTTGACATTCAATAGTGTTACCATCACTGAATCCCCCACTATCAACATCCTGGGAGTTATCATTGACCAGAAGCACAAATGGATTCATGACATTAACAGAGTGGCTACGAGACCAGGTCTGAGGCTAGGAATACTGCAGCGAGTAACTCAACTCCTGACATACCAAAGCCTGCCATCATCCTCGAGGCAGAGGTCAGGACTGTGAATGGAATACTCCCCACTGCCTGGATGAGTGCAGTTCCACCGACACCATCCAGGACAATGCAGCCCGCTTGATTAGCACCACATGCACTCCAACCCTCTGACACTCAGTAGCTGCATAGTGTATTATTCTACAAGATGCACTGTAGAAGTTCATCGAAGATCCTCAGACAGTGCCTTGCAAACCCATGACCACTTCCATCTAGAATTCAAGGGCAGCAGATAAGTGGGAACATCACCGCCTCCAAGCCACTCACCATCTCGACTTGGAAATATATCGCCATTCCTTCACCGTCGCTGGGTCAAAATCCTGGAATTCACTTCCTAATAGCATTATGGGTCAACCCACAGCAGGAGGACTGCAGCGGTTCAAGAAGGCAGCTCACCACCACCTGCTCATGGGTTGCTAGGGGCAGGCAATAAATGCTGACCAGCCAGTGACACCCACATCCCACAAATGAATAAATAACAAAAAAGGATGTAGGGCATCTTGCTTCTACTCCAGGGCATGGTGGGTTCTGCAGTGGCTGAATAATGAAAATCCTGGAGCCGCAGACTCTGCCACAGCTGGCGTTCAAGGAGATGGGCAACAAGACCTGGACAATATCCACTTTTGGGCTGACGAGTGGCAGCTAATGTTCGTGCCACACAAATGCCAGCCTACGACCATCACCAATAAGAGACAATCTGATCACGGCCTTGAGATTCATTCTACATTCTGTCCCCTCTTCATTATTTGTGGTTGGTGTCTTTAAGGATACATCTTCTCCAGTTTATGTCTTTCTGCGGCTGGCATGTGTCAGTGGGAATGCTGCATTTGTTTAGGAAGGCTTTTAGGGTGTCCTGTGTCGCACATCCTCTGTCCTCCTATTGATCACTTACCATTGTGAAAGAGAGCACTTGTTTAGTGAGTTTGTACACATGCGCGACGCAGTGTGGCACATCCATCACAGCTGGTTGTGTGTGACCAGTGCCCTTGATATTGGGAGAGTGTGCTCACATTGGCACAGCTATCCTGACCCTGGATTTATAGGAATTTACGAAGGCAGTGCTGCTGATAACTCACTTCCAGCAATTTGCAGTCCCTGCTATACATGGTCCATGTTTCTGAAGCATATAAGAGCGAGGGGACCAAGACTACTGCTAAAGATCATGAGCATATGTGAATTTATTCAGTGCATGTGCTCATAGTTTTCACAGCTAAGTGCACATTAGTGAGAGGTGTTCGATCTTGGATCTTTCTTAACAGTTTTTTAATATGTAAAGCATTGGAATTCCAGTGAGCTGTACCCTTGAACCTCAGATTCCAGGAATATTTTGCCATTTTAATTCATGTCATGTGGGCATCATTGGATATTTATTAGCGATTTATTACACTCCCTAATTGCCCAGAATCCACCAGTTTGTGGGGGTTTGGAGTCACATATAGACCAGACAAGTTAACGACAGCAGTGTCTTTACCTAAAAGACGTTAGTGAGCCAGTTGGGTTTTTTTTTAAAACACCCCGACACTCAACAACAGTTTTATCATTGGACTCCAAATTCCAGATTGTATTTTTTAATCAAACATTTGATTTGAATCCATACCCCAGAACATTACCTGGGTCTCTTGATTAATAGTCCATCATCTCCTGCATATGGCTAATATAACTTGTAGGACCATGACCATGTCACCAGGATAAAAATACTGCATTTATTTGTCTAAATTCCGGGAACCTCTGAGGTATAGGTCACTCAGAATAAAGTCTGGACAAGGACCATATAGAGGGAGCTCAAATTCAATTGTGAATTTATGGGCCATCGACCTAGCATAAAATTCTACAGCATAGCAGGAGGCCATTCAGCCCATTGTGAAGGAAAGTTGGTCCTACTATCCTGCTCCTCCCCCATAGTCAATGTTCACTTTTCAAGTACATATCAAAGTTACTCATGAATAATAGTTTTGTTTTGCAAGACTATTACTGAAATTTGAGCCTCCTCATGACATAATATGCATATAGCAGGTAGGATCTGCTAAATTATATGGATCCAAGCCTTTTGCTTGTTTATAGGTGCTTGAATGTCTTAAATAAGCTGAAACCAACACCTGACCTGGCATAGAAAATGAGAGAAGTATAACTTGCCAGCTGCTGAACCGCAAGAAAGAACAAGGTCAAGCGCATTGTTTTTTTAATTGTTTGTGGGATGCAGGTATTTCTGGCTAAATCCATCTCTGTGGGTTTGGAGTCATGTGTAAACCAGACAAGGCGCGGTGGCAGTTTCTCCCTTTAGTGAGCCAGATATTTTGTTACAACGTTTGACAGTAGGCACACGGTCTCCATTAGACCTCAGATTTTTAATGAATTCGCATTTTGCCATCTACCATTCTGGGATTTGAACCCGTGTCTTCAGAACATTTAGCCTGGGTTCTTAATTACTCATCTCACAGTGACGTTACCATTATGTCACTAGTACCCCTTTAATAAGTGGGTGGCTGGGTTTATTATTTCCCTGGCTGGGGCATGTCTAGAAATGGTCTTAGAAAAAGTGACAACACAGTGTGGAGCTGGATGACCACAGCAGGCCAAGCAGCGTCAGAGGAGCAGGAAAGTCAACGTTTTGGGTCGGGACCCTTCTTCAGAACTAAGTGATAGGCCACTTAAGATTGAAATGAGAACGTATTGTTCATACAGAGTCTTTGAGAGTCTTTGAATTCTCAGACCTTGCGAATGTCAATTGGAGGCTCAGTCTTGAGTATGTTGAGACTGAGATTGATAATAAGGGACATAGTGTTGGAGTAGAAAATCAATCTTGGCCTCATTGAATGAATGGTGGACCTGTCTGTGAAAGGGCTGAATAGCCTGTTATTTCTCATTCCTGCCTGAACGCAAAAGGGATGAGGAAGAGTGAACCAGGTACTGGGGAAATTTTTAAAGGGAGCCTGTAGTGATTGGAACGAGGGGCTGGCTGGTCAGAGCCCACGTACTGTGCACATGTGAATAAAGGGTGACTTGGTGACAGGATACCAGCCTCTGTGCAGTTATTTCAGAGCACATCCAAAACATTATCTTCCTCTGCACTTTTGGTATGTTATGAAAGATTGATTTCATCGTCCGTCTCTTCTTAACAGACACATTGCTTCAGTTTTGTTATAACCCCTACAAATCATATCGTTGGTGAGCAAGGCTCATCAACTGATTTTTTTTTTTAAACTGTCAGTGCTTAGCATCATACTGCTTCCTATAAATATCATTTATCCTTGTTTATTTCTTTTAAACAAAATTGAGCTATTTGTACTTAAATTAATTTTCAGCCTTTTTCATTGTGTGAGCAATCATCATCACTCTTAATGGCTTTGACTTTGCCTTCTCTGAAAAGCTCAGCACCTGAAAACTGAGCTGGGTTTACCGCTGGAAATTTAACAATAACCAAGGTACGGAGTATCTGACCTTGTGTGGAACGTTACGTCCTTCTGAAGTGAGATATCATTTCTTGAAACTCCATCTGTGCGATCTAAAAGTGATAACTGAGGAATGTTTGAATATTTTCAGGCTCATTTAAAGGTCCCTTTCATTGGTTTCTGACCTTGACTCCATATTTTATCCTGATTTCAGTATTCCTTGATTCCCTTGCTGTCCAAAAATGTGTCAATCTTGAATTTCATTGACTGAAAACCCACAGCTCACTCTCGCGCTCTCTCTCTTTCCCCCCCCCCCGCCTATCTATCTATCTATCTATCTCTCTCTCTCTCTACTGTAGTGAAGTCCCAAGGTTCAGAATTTCCTCCTTATCTTTCCATTCTTACTGGTAGGGTGAAGCAGACTTTCACATCTATCCTGCCAAGGCCCCTACGAATTTTGTACATTTTGAAGAGGTCATGTTTTCTTCTGAACTTGAATATTCTACTCGGTCTCTCCTCCTAGGATATCCCTGTCTTGTCAATAATCTTCATTGTACCCCAGCTAATATTATACCCTTCTTTCCATCAGGAGACCAAAATGATACACTGTGTGGCCATTATAGTCTCACTAATAATTGCAAAAGGTTCCTTTCTCCAACTCCTCACAGTAAACACTGCGGTACTATTTCCCTTCCTTGTGTGTGCATGTAACCTTTGGCTTGTGTATAAGGACCCAAATCTCTCTCCATACCGACATGTACTCCTCCTGGCTTTCCATTTTGCACTGCATTTGGCTTTTGCTAAGATGAGGAATTTCTGTCCTGCAGAGAGTAAAGGATACTGAAGGAGATGGTTTTCCTTGGGTTTAACTTGAGTTCCTGTTTTATCTGAGAAATACTGAACACCATTCATTTGTCTAAATCAAGTCCTTGTGTAAATCTGCTTGCCTGAGGTTGTTTCGGAAGCTTCAGATCATTTTCTTTAGAACTGTTTGTTCTTGATATTTCCTGGATCGCAATTGTGATTCGATACTTGAACAATTTTACTACAGTTTTATAAAGTTGACTCTACACTGTTTATACAAGAAACCGTTGATTGAAGTCTCCTCAATAATAGTGGTCTTTGTGCTCCTATTTAACTTTTTAACCAGCTATTTCCTATGGTTTTGACTTTCTCTTTTACATCACATTTTTCTTCTACATTATTTCTTTCCGGATCTTTGATATAAGGGAATTCACCATCCAAAGTGACTTCTTTGTTGCAGTAAATTTAAGAATTTACTTGAGTGAATCCCTGATACAGTTGCATCACCCATACTCCCACTGCTTAGCCCCCTCCCCTGTATTATGTTAAACTCATTGGGTAATGCTGTAGCCTCCATATTAGCTGCTGGCTTCAGGTGACCCTCCAATCCCGTTTTGAAAGCCTCAACTGACTCTGCCTGAGCCACACTCTTGGGATACAAATGCACTTCAGTGGTTAATTGTAAATCAGGAAGTGATAGGGAGAGAGGAACCTGGTGAAGTTAAGGTCACTGTATATTCGTAATTTTTACCATATTTGACACAGGTTTGTTGGATTACTGTGAGTGGTGCAATTCCTTCTGCTCAATTCTGGAAATCAGAATGAGACAGCCTTGACCTAATGCCTAATTTCCAAAATCAGACATTAGTCAACAGACGTAGCCTCCTGTTACTGCCAGTTCTGTGGGGAGTTTTAGTGGGTCTGTATTCGCTAGCATTTGGAAGGATGAGAAACAATCTGTTTGAAGTACATAATATTACGAAAGGGCTGGTCAGACAAGTTGCAGGGAGGCTTCTTCCCCTGTTTGGGAAGTCTAGAACCAGGGGCTACAATCTGACAATACAGATTAGGCCAATTAGGACTAGGATGAGGAAGGATTTCTTCACTCGGACAGTAGTGATCCTGTAGAAATCTCTACCTCAGAAGGCTATAGAGGCAAAGTTACTGAATATGTTCCGGAAAGAGAGAGAGAGAAAGTTTTAGATTTTAAAGGCATCAAGGGGTGTGGAGAAAAGTGGGAGTGTTCGGTATTTCACTAGAGAATCGGCCATGATCGTATTGAATGGAGGATCAGGGTCAAGGCACTCAATGGCCTACTACTCCTAGTTTCAACGAATTGTGAAGTTTACAGCTTACAACTTGCCTCAGCTAAGGTTGAGGGATCCTTGTAGAAGGAGTCTGCACTGCTGTCTAAATTTCTTCCATTTTTGTTCCAACTGAGGATTTCAAAATGTAGTAGATCTACTCTGAAGTAATTAAGACGTTATCTACGGCTACCTTAGCCATTGCTGACTCTCAAACTATTTTCCAACAGTTACAATCATGGGCAAGATTTTGAAGTTTTTCTTTTAGATTGCATGATGGATGAAAAAAAAATCACTTTTTCTGACCAGTACAAAGAGAATGTTCAATTTTCTTCAGGTAAAATGGGAGGGAAGAATAGTCTTTGAAATGATACAGTTGTAAACACTACGCATGTGGCAGAAGTATCTCTCAGCCTTAATGTGATAAATGAACTCGTCAGAAGTGTATTGAGTATTTATTGTTTTCCTGTTTTACATCATCAACGCAATGTTGCTTGTACCTTGTATTAGACTGTCTCCCCGTTGTGTGTAGCAGTGTAATAATGCAAAATGTTTAGTGTAAAAACTTGCAAAATGCTAACTGTCCTCCCATTTCACAGGTACAGGCAATATGGTTGCAGTCATGATTGGCAACATCAAGGGCAGTGAAATTCTGGCGCTGGTGAAGGAAGGTATTGCTGTTTCCATGGTGATTGAAGTCGGGAAGCAGCACGGACCGTGGATGAGCCAATACTCCATCTTCTTTGTCTCTGTTTCCTTTTTTGTCGTCACTGCTGCCACAGTTGGATATTTCATCTTCTACTCTGCAAGAAGATTACGGCTTGCAAGGGCTCAGTCTCGAAAACAGGTAAGTTTATTTATTCAGTTCTGGATTAAGGACTGATGCAATGGTGGACAAGCCTGTATTTTTCTGCTCAAGACCTTTTTCAGAAATCCCCTGACGGTTTAATAAGCTTGCGTCAACTTTGTTTCCACAATATTTCAGCCCTGAAGCCTTTTATTGTAAATAGATTTGTGCCTCTGAATAGGTAAAGGTAAGGTCATTACAGTCCCAGTTGCCCATGAGGGAGTGGTGGTCTCTCCTTTAGAGGGAGACAACTAGAGGTGGTTTAAAATGATGGTCACCTCGGGCAGAGGGGCAAGATCGAGAAGGAGGGCCTTTCGTGGTGACCTCAGCTGGTGCAGAAACTGAACTTGCACTATTGGTGTCACTCTGCCTGACAAATGAGCTGTCCAGCCATTTCTATCCAAATAATTATCCAGCACCACCATTGAACCCACCTCCACGACATTTGCAGAATTCAACACAAAATCAAGCTATGCACATACAGCAGCAAAACGATGGCATCTGAATGCTGTGTAACTCCCACATAGATCAGGAATGTTTCTTGTTGGCATTGTTGAGTGTACGGTTGTGCTGAGTTGATTTATGCAGCTTCTATTCCAGAACAGCACTGCTTTCCTACCAGCGTTGAGGTTTGCATTGTAAACCAGGCCCATGTTTTGGCCACAACACTGTATTTTAAGAGCGGAAAGTATGGCTGTTTTATTTAAGGCAACTTATGAAGGCTTCCGTTATCGTCTATGTATAAACGTGATAATTGAGTGATTTGCCTTATGTAAAACCGTTGAAAATTGACTATTTTAAATGCTAAAAAATTGATGGAGAAAAAATTATTTGGCATCGTGTGGCATTTATCCAAACCAAACTGTGTCAAGATTCTGTGGCAGGTACTGGAGCCTGTGGTGTAGCTAATAGGTTGAATACTTTCGAAGGGCTGAATGACTTGATCCTGTTCTGAATTGAGTAATGCTATTGTTGTAAAGATTTTCTTTTGTTTTGATATTTGTTAAAGAGAGAAGCGGTAGGTTCTTTAAATCTGATTAAAACTGTTTTTGAACTCCAATGCTTACTGGTTCAAATGCCAAACAACATGGTTTAAATCGACTTACACAGTGGAAGCCAATGTAGTAATTTAGCACGTAGTAATTATGGTCGCTGGTTGTCTTGTTATGTTGAGTACTGTTTCTCTCTCTCTCTGTCTTTTTTTTCTTTTTCGCTCTCTCGCGTTTTCTCTCTCTTCTCCCACACCCCCCCCCCCCCCCCCCCATTAAAGAATAGCTCACTGGAAGCTTAGCAGTTCTTGAGTTGTGAAATCAAATGCTTTAACTAATAAATGATTTTGGCATTTGAAGTGAAGAAACAATTGAATTTAAGCTCGGCAACTATGTTGCCTTTTCTCCTCACTGCTTTATTGTCAGCACCCACCAGGGATTTGACTGCATGGAATGTCAAGCAACACAGATTTGTTTTTTCCCTATTGGGGTTGAGGTGATCTCTTCCCAGGAGGAGTCTTCACTTGCCGACCAACAGAATTCACCGTCGCAGGAGAGACACTTGCCTCTTACTTTTGGGACAAGAGCCAGCTACCACAAGGCTGTTCAGTTAATGCTCTTCACTGACATCACTGCAACACTGCACAAAGAAGTGGCCCACTCACATTCCCAGAAGCGAAGGCTCGCTGCGTCTCCCTTTCAGGTTTTGGAAAACTGATAGGAATCCTGCTTGGCCTGATGTGACTCCAAATTGGAACATTCTTGGGTTTTCCACAGAAAACCTTGGCAGGAGCAATGACACTGCTCAAGCTGTGGTTTTTGTTTTTTTTTTTTGAGTCTTTTTCTCATCAGTGGCATGGTTTTCCAGGAAGCTGTGCAGTTATCATATCAATCAGAACTTACTGCTTGAGAGGTCAAGCATGTCATGGACACTCCACCTCCACCCACTATGGATTCGTTCTCTCCTTGGAAATGTTTTGCATTGTTATGTAACCACCTAATATTATTGCATGCTGGATAGTGGTCACTTTGGAACTATTTCTGCCAACCTCTCATTTTCTTAAGTTATTCAATTCACCATCAGCATCTTTTTTTATTCATCCAACGAAGGACCCAGTTTTAACGACTCTATTTTCTTGTGTAAAAATCTCGTTTCTAAGACCTAAACTTTCAGCAGCTGGTCGACTTCTGAGTGAATAATATTCTGGAGGGGTTGAAATCCACCCTGTTCCCATCGCCTTGCTATCACAGCGCTGATAGGTCAGAGACTGTTCTTGCCAACCCCATCCGCAGAAGTAGTAAAAAAGAAGTATTTGTATTTTTATGATAGTTACTTACATAAAATGCATTTGTAAGAAATGGACTTAAATTTGATTAATTTAGTGTAGAGAAATGATCAAACTCAAAAGCTGCATGTAAAAAATGTTTACAGTGTCATTCAGCTTTTCTCACATACGGAAAATAATACAACGTAGCAGACGATGCAGTGAATGTTTAAGCTTGTCAAGATCTATTGAGCGATAGTGCACGATCCTGGTCTTCTGTTGAAGTACAGAATTGCTTCTCTTCATTCATATGACACAAAGCTTCAAGCCAAGTGCTGCAAAATGGGACTAGAGTGGGTCAGTACTTGAACAGCACAGACATGATGGGCCAAAGGATCTCCTTCCACGCTGTAAGACTACACCAACCAGAGCTGCCTTTGAGATCTGTAATACATTTTGTTTTGCTGATTTCAGGACCAAGGCTTGAGCCTCAAGAAACGGAGTACATTCTGACGATATTCATTGCAACTTCTTTATATAAAATGGCAGCCACGTGCCAAGATTTCTTTGGTTTGTGTGTATACCATTTTGTATTAAAACCAGAGAGCTTCCTCCAACCTCTGACATTCTTCTGCAATATTCTGTATCTGCTACACAATAGTTTATCTGCTGTGCAATCTGTGCAACGTTGAAGGTTTTGAACTGGGCTGAGTACCTGCTCCTCCCTTTTTTGACAAACAGGTTACCATGTTAGATATTGGGATTGGCAGGTAACTGGAACACTGCAGCGTACACACAATTGATCCGTGACTTCACCATTTGGTGTATGCAGGCAAGAAGCGCTGTCCAGCCATGTCACTGTGTGCTGTTTGTAATTGTGTTCAGAAAGGTTGTCACCACAATGAACTTGACCTTGGCAATGGGTGGAGCACAGGCACAGAGTTTGGATTTTATTGACTGTAAGTTGGTGATTGGCCTTCACTTGGTCAATCGTGACTCAAATATATATGGATGCTAGAAATGAGCGCAAGTCCCAGAAATGAAATTCTGTTAAAACTGCTCCCGTCTTAAAGTTTAAAAAACAGAGAGAGGGAAAAGACAGCCCACATGCACGAGGAAAATAAGCAAGGTGTTAGGAGCACTAAAAGCAGCCATAAATGACCTTGGCAAACAGGATTAAGGAAAATCCCAAGGCACCTAATGATTTATTTGGATGACCATTGATGTGTTAAAGGTCACAGCAGCAGCAGTTCAGTTAGGGAGTGGTCATGTGAGGATTCACAAAGAATCGGAGGATTAGAAAAATGTGTGCTTTTCCTACTTGCATAAGGAGCAGGAGGGTAGCTAGAGAAATGGTAGGTCCACTCTAAGACAAAGGAAGGAATTTATACATGGGGCTGGATGTGGTGGGTGAGGTCCTTAATGAATACTTCCCATCAGTATTGACAAAGGAGAAGGACATGGGGGATGGTGAGTTTTCAGAGGGGTATATTGATATCCTAGGGCATATTGATATAAAAAGGAGTTGGTGTTGGGTCTTTTAAAAGCATTAATCCCCCAGGACCTGATGGGATCTATCACAGAATGCTGAGGGAGGCAAGGGAGGAAATTGCTGGGGCCATGTACGAAATCTTGCATCCTGTTTCATCGTGGGAGAGGTCCCGGGGACTGGAGAATAGCCCAAGTTGTTCCTTTGCTTAAGAAGGGCACCAGGGATAATCTGGGAAATTACAGGCTGGCGAGCCTTTTGTTAGCAGTAGACAAATTCTTAGCAAAGATTCTTAGGGGCGTCCTTAGGATACATTCACATTTGGAAATATACGGACTTATTGGTGACAGGCAACATGACTTTTTGCAAGGGGAGTGGGGTGGTGGTTGTGTCTCACAAAGTTGATTGCGCTCTTCTTTCAGAAGTGACTAAGATGACTGCAGGCAAAGCAGTGGATGTTGTATATGTGGACTTGAGCAAGGCCTTTGACAAGGTCCCTCATGGCAGGCTGGTGCAAAAGGTGAATTCACATGGGATCAGTGGTAAGATGGATACAGAACTGGCTTGGTCATAGACAGCGTAGTGGTGGAAGGGTGTTTTTCTGACTAGAGATCTGTGAGCAATAGTGTTCTGCAGGGATCCGTGTTGGGACCCCACTTATTTGTAATTTATATAAATGATTCGGAGGAGAATGTAGGTGGTCTGATTAGTAAGGTTGTGGATGACACAAAGGTTGGGGAGCTACAGATAGTGAGGAGGATGGCCGGAGGATACAGTAGGATACAGACAGGCTGGAAACTCGGGTGGTGAGATGACAGACGGATTTTAACCCAGGCAAATATGAGGTGATGTATTTTGGAAGATCTAATGCAGGAGGGAAGTATACAGTAAATGGCAGAACCCTTAGAATCGCTAACATATATACAGAGGGATCTAGGTGTAGAGGTCCACAATTCCCTGACAGTGGCAACACAAGTGGATAAGGTGGTCAAGAGGCATATGGCTTCATCAGTCAGGGCATGGACTCTGAAAATTGGTAAGTCATATTGCAACTGCGTAGAACTTCATTCAGGCCACATTTGGAATATTGTGCACAGTCCTGGTCACCACACTACCAGAACCATGTGAATGTTTGGACAGGATACAGAAGCTGTTTACCAGGATGTTGCCTAGTTTGGAGAGTATTAGCTATGAGGAGAGATTGGACAAACTCTGTTTGTTTTCACTTGAAAGTCAGAGGCTGAGGGGTGACCCAATAGAGGTTTAAAAAATTGGGAAGCTTGGATAGAGTGAATGGTCGGAGTCCTTTTCTCCCAGGGTAGAAACATCAGTTACTAAGGGACACGGTTTGGGGTAAAAGTGGAGGGGGGTGAAGGTGGAAGAGTTCAAAGGAGATGTGAGAGGCAAGATTTTCCACAGAGGGTGGTAAGTGCCTGGAATGTGCTGCCAGAGAAGGTGGTGGAGGCAAATACTAGAGCAGCATTTTAAGAGTCATCCTGACATACGTGATTAGGCAGGGACTAGAGGGATACGTACCACGTAGATGCAAAAAAACAGTTTAATTCGAAAGGCGTCATTTATCAGCGCAGGCTTGTGGGCTGAAGGGCCTATTCCTGTGCTGTACTGTTCCTTGTTGTTTGTTCTAGAAGATTAAACAGGTCAAGTAACGCCTGTGGACCGAGTTAACATTCCAGATCTCCCCTTGCCACCTCTTTAATCTATATCAATTTCCTCATTCCCTCTCTGCTTGCCCACACTGTAAACCAACAACATAACATCCGCAATGGTGGCATGCCCAATCATCCAAAAATTTCAAACTGGCCAGTGTGACTAATTTTCCTGAACCAAAAGTTTGCTAAAACAGTCTGTTTGCTCCAAAAAAGTGGGTTACCTGACTAGGGTTAACCAGACGTAAAGTTTTTTTTTTAACTGCACAATTGCATGACAAAAAACTCAGTGCATTTGCTAATATTTAACTTACCGTGAATAGATTGTGTGCAGATCAGTACAGCCTGTTTTGATACTGCAAAGTAATCTCTGCCAGCGTACTATGGTGCCAGTCTCTCGCAGGCATGTTAGTGTGGGATGAAACTGATCCCCTTTTATTATTAATTCATTATTCATTCACGGGATGAGGGTGTTGCTGGCCAGGCAGCATTTATTGCCCATCCCTAATTGCTCAGAGGGCAGTTGAGAGTTAACCACATTGCTGTGGTCTGGAGACGAGGTAAAGATGGCAGTTTCCTTCCCTAAAGGACATTAGGGAACCAGATGGGTTTTTCCAACAATTGACAATGGATTCACAGTCGTCATTAGATTCTTAATTCCAGATATTTTTGGATTCAAATTCCACCATCTGCTGTGAATCTGAACCTGGGCCCCCAGAACATTATCTGGGTCTCTGGATTAACAGTCCAGTGATAATGCCACCAGGCCATGAGTTATGACCTCTGAATCTGGGGAGGGTGTCACACAACCAGGTTCAAAGAACCCCTCGCTTAGGACCTTTTAACAGTCATGAGTAATGGGTGCAGGTAGGAAGGTCACCCTAATGAATATCATATATGGCCAGTGTCACAACATGAGCAGCTTTGTACTAGAAAAGATGCAGATAGATATTGTTCCACAAATGCAACTTTGACTTTTTCTGCTTTTGAGCCACTCGAGTGATCACTTATTTTTGGTTCTCGTTAGATTTACTATGGAAGAGAATATTCTGCCATGTGAATATGATGAGCATGCCTTGACAGCTTAAAAAGTCTCATTCCTTTTGTCTGTGGGTTGAAAGGCTGCTGCTGTGACGAGACTTGTTGAGTTTGCGAGGACTGGAGATATTCCGACTCGGATATTCTGAACTCTTGGAGAATTTACTTATTTATGCATTTTTCATTTTGAAGTGGCTTAAAAGAAAATGAAATGTTGTAAACAGGAGCCGCAGGTTACATATAATTTAAATAGACAATGCTGACTAGCAAAATGCAGTGGATACGCCAAGTTTAGGGGAGGCAGTGTATTGGTAGTGTCATTGGATTAGTAGTCTGGAAGCCTGGACAATTACCCTGAGAACATGAGTTTGAATCCTGCTGGTGGAATTTGAATTCCGTTAATAAGTCTAAAACATAAAGCTAGTCTCGATGTTGCCTGAGACTATCATTGATTGTTGTAAAAACCCATCAATTCACTAACGTCTATTTTAAGGAAGGAAATCTGCTCTACCTACCTGGTCTGGTCTCTCTGTGACTCCAGGACTGCAGCAATGTGGTTGTCTCTTAACCGCTCCTCTGAAATGCCCTGGTAAGCCACTTCTGTTTGAGGGCAATCATGTCACGTGATAGAATTAAAACAAAAACAAAAATAAAGACAAGGTACTGGAGAAACTCAGCAAGTTTGGCAGCATCTATGTACAGAAAAGAGTTAACGTTTCAGTTCTGTGACCTTTGATTGACCTGAAACATCAACTCTGTTATCTCATCACAGATGCTGCCAGACCTGTTGAGTAATTCCAGTTATTTGGTTTGATTATGCTGACAAGGCAGCTGTAAGCAGAGATTCAAAAGATTTTAAGGGACATATTTTAGATGCAGCAAAGTAATTTAAAGGAAAGCCCAGTTGTCCAGAAATACAGTCGTGACCTCCTTACAACCTTGGTCCAATCAAGGCATGAATGATCGGTACTCCAGTGGCAAGGCCCATAGTTTTTGCTCTATCCAGTGCCTCCAACCGTTTCTTGGTATCATGTGGAACCAATCACATTGGCTGAAGCCTCCTGAGGAAGTAGAGCCATTATTGAGCTTTCTTGACTGTGGGTGGACCAGAATAGATTATTGGTGATTGTCACTCCTCGGAACGTGATGCTCTTGACCACCTCCACCTCAGCACCATTGATGCAGACAGGGGCGTGCCCTCCACTTTGCTTTCTCAAGTCAATAACCGGCTGTTTTGATTTGCTGATGTTGAGGGAGAGACTGTGTTACCTTTACACCATGTCACCAAGCACTCTATCTCTTTCCTGCATTTAGCTGTTCTGAATGACAAAGGGTGTCTCTCTTTGGACGCACTGAACTTAAAAATATCTAGAGGTGACAGAAAATTCTACAATCTCTCCTTTCACTTGCCGTTTTTTTAACCAACTGATTATTTTAAAGATTTGAATGCACAATGTAGAAGTCCATCTGTTGTACTAATGGATTGCTGACTGTTCAAGTAATTAGATAAGGAAGTCAGGTTTTTTAAATAATTTTATTATGATCATATAATGTTCATGGAGCCTTGGAGATCAAAATTAGACTTTATACAAGCTTATGTACTTGACGTAAATAGCTGTGCTACTTTCATGTGACTGATGTGTTATTTGGCTGAACTGTTGGAATGATGCCTTGGAAAATTGAATGTGCCCACATTGTTTTGTACCTACTCCATCTTTTGAAGGCCCTAAAATCGATTAAATCAGCACCCTGGTCCGCTCCTCTGTTACTCACAATATCAGTCCTCCATGGCACTTTCCCAGGCAGTTGTTGATGGTGTAATATCTGCCCCTTTACCACCTCCTTTCTCACGATTGCCTTCTATTCTCAGAGTATTGAGTATGAGGTGGTATGGTGGCTCAGTGGTTAGCACTGCTGCCTGTCAGTGCCAGGAACCCGAGTTCGATTCCACCCTCGGGCGACTATCTGTCATTCTCCCTGTCTGCATGTCTCCCGGTGCTCCAGTTCCCCCTCAGTCGAAAGATGTGCAGGCCATAGTGGACTGGCCATGCTAAATTGCCCCATAGTGTTCAGAGATGCGTCGATTAGGTGGGTTATAAGGGGATGGGTCTGGGTGGGATGCTCGGAGGGTCAGTGTGGACTTGTTGGGCCGAATGGCCTGTTTCCACACTGTAGGGATTTTGTGATGTATAAGAGTTGGGATGCAAGTTTCAGCTGTAAACGACATTAGTGAGGTCACTTTTGGAGTACTGTGCACAGTTTTGGTAGCCCTGCCATGAGGATATTATTAAATTAGACAGGGCACAGAAAAGGTTTACAAGGATGTTGCTGGGCCTGGGGGGGATGGAGTTATAAGGAGAGGCTGGATAGGCTGGGACTTTTTTTTTCCCTCCCCTCTGAATTGTAGGTGTTTGCGGGGTGACCTTATAGAAATTTATAATACCATGAGCGGCATAGTTAAGATGAATAGCCAGGGTCTTTTCGCTAGGGTAGGAGAATCCAAAAACCAGAGGACATAGGTTTAAGGTGAGAGGGGAAAGATTTAAAAGGGACCTGAGGGGCAACTTTTTTACACAAAGGGAGGTGCGTGTATGGAACGAGCTGCCAGAGGAAGTAGTAGATGTGGATACAGTTACAACATTTAAAAGACATTTTTTGAACGGTACATGAAGTGGAAAGGTTTATAGGGATATGAGCCAAATGCAGGCAAATGGGACTAGTTTAGTTTGGGAAATCTGGTCGGCGTGGACGAGTTCAACCAAAGTGTCTGTTTCCGTGCTGCGTGACTCTGACTCTTAATTCCATTGAGGTGAAGCAGTGATTTACCTACACTGCTTTCAGTTCTGTTCACTATACTCCCTGCTCACCATGCAACCTCCTGTACATCGGTAAGACTAACCGCAGGCTGGGTGACCAATTTGAGGAACAACTCCGCTGTTCTCTACAAGGGTGACCGTGACTTTCTGGATGTTTGCCATTTTAATGCACCGCCTCACTTTCATGCTAACATTTGTGACCCAGGCTAGCTGCAGTATTCCAGAAAAGCACCATGCAATCTGGACAAACAGCACCTCATTTTCCACTGAGGAGGTTTACAGACATCTAGCCTCAACATTGAGTTCAGCAACTTCAGAGCACGAACTCTACCCTCTATTATGATTACCCACCCAATGTCTTGCATGGATTTACTTTTCAGTCAAGCTGACCTGTTTTCTGCCATTAACACCCTACCCGCTGTATCACTCCTTCTCTATTATCATCAGCAATTCCTTAACTTACCCTGGGGCAACTGTACCATTTGTTACACTTGCTCCTCCCCCTTTCGCAAACCCATCACTTTTCCAGCCCTTTTCAGTGCCAAAGCATCACGTCAAACTCAAAATATTGACTGTGTTTCTCTCCCTACAGATACTGTCAGACCGACTGAGTTTGTTCAGCATTCTCTCTGTTTCTTTCACATTTCCAGCATCCACAGTATTTTGCTGTTATTAAATTTATAATGTATATTATAATTTTATTGAGGCATTGAAAAGAAAAAGAACCCTGTTCTTTTAATGCAACATCTTTCCTAATTTCTGAGCACGCTCAGTGACCTTCAAAACCAATTTTTTTTTATATATAAGGAGCCTCATGGCAGTGGCAAGTGTGCACAGATTGGCTGCCCCAGTTATAAGGTTTAAAAAAAAAATGTTAGTTTACTCTTTAGATAACAGTTTAAAAGTAGACATCGGACAAAATAGAAAGGGTAGCCCTGTGTGAAAATCTGACGATGTATATTGTACGTCTACCTGAAAAATTGTTCAAAAATCTTGGCTTTAATGTCTCACCTCTAGAACAGCTCTGAGAAGTGTGCAGTATTTTTTAGGAACTGCATTGGCTCAGCTCCAGGTGGTCAAATCCAGGAGCTGACTTTGAAGGCACCATCTTCTTGGCTCAGATAAAAGAGGTCTAATCAGAGTCGGGCTGAAACTGATACAGGACGCATTGTGGGAATCCGAGCAATACTTGTCATGTTTCTGAGAATTGAGTTCCACCCTGTTAATTGCAGCAGCGAAATAAACAGAGTTACAAGGTTTTAATCAAGGAAACTACAGTCAATTGATCCAATCAGTGATCATTTCGGAAGATCAGATGTGAGCTCAAGGTTTTATTAAGCCTGGAACTGGAAACTCTACACTTTTTTTTTTTGTTCGAAAGAACATAAGAAATAGGAGTAGGAGCAGGAGTAGCTATCTGGCCCCGCAAACCTGCTCCACGTTCAATAAGATCATGGCTGATCTTTCCATGGACTCAGCTTCGCTTGCTCGCCATAACCTTTAATTCCCTTACTGTTCAAAACACTATTTTTGCCTTAAAACATCCACTGAGAGAGCCTCACTGGGAAGGTAATTCCACAGATTCACAGTCCTTTGTGAGAAGTTCGTCCTCAGCACAGTCCTAAATCTGCTTGCCCTAAATTTGAGGCAATGCCCCCTCGTTCTAGTTTCACCCACCAGTGGAAACAACCTCCCTGCTTCTATCTTATCAATCTGCCTTCATAACTTTGATATGTTTCTATAAAATTCCCTCCTCATTCTTCTAAATTCCAATTCCGCTGAAAGAGCTAGTCCCATTCTCCACCCTATCTCTCTAGCTCTCTAACTTCATCACTTCCAAACATATATGCAGCTCCCTTTTGAAACCGCTTGTGGAAACTACATCCATCACTCTCCCAGGCGATGCATTCTAAATCCTTACAATTCTGACTTGAGTAGTAAATAGCCTGGTAATCTCTCTCAAACATGTTAGTTAAGTGGGAGATATTGGCCAGAACACAGGGAGAACTCCAAACTTTACCTTAGCATGTCTAAAAAGTTACAGGATTACTTTTAAAATGCTGCCTCTCATAGGTATGTATTGCAGGGAGTGTGTGCAGCAAGACCCAACAGTGAGGGATGAATGAGAGATAAAAGGTACTGCAGATGCTGGAGAATCCGAGATAACAAGGTGTGGGGCTGGATGAACACAGCAGGTCAAGCAGCATCATAGGAGCAGGAAAACTTGACGTTTCGGGCCTAGACCCTTCTTCAGATGAATGATGTGCATAAGTGGGAGCTAGGTGAGCACAATTACAGTCAGAAAAATGTTAGTGTAGAAGCAGGCCATTCAGCCCATTGATTCTACATTCTAGAATGTGGCATTGTTGGCATAGTCAGCACGTGTTGCCCGTGCCTTGAGTGAGAAGAGTGGAAAAAAGGGCACGTAACTGGATTACATAAAGGGTTGGCAAAGGCTTGTGCAAAGCATACAGAATTGTGCAATATTAAATAGAAAATTCTTGTAACAGGAATTTGTAAGGAGCAATTGATCTCGAAACTGTGAAGTCATTTTACTGTGTTCATCCAGCCCCATGCTTGTTATCTCTAAGTCATTTTACTGTGTCATCCATTAACATGGATAGTGAATCAGCCTTTTCAGTCAGTTTTTTTTTTTAATTTCAGAAGTCACGGTATTATATTAATGGTGACAAATAAATTGCACTGATTACTTTAGTTTTTGTCAGTTGTTTTGTAACAGAGGATTATGAGCTTTTACAGAAGGACATCTGGCCAGTCAAAAATTGTTAGCAGTAATACTCATTTTGTGCTGCTTTTAATAACAACCCCAAATATTCACCCAGCTGCAGATGGTGGGAAACCGAAAAATAATGAGAGACGACAGCAAATATGTGGGCAGCCTAGTTTACTGGCCACAGCTATCACAGGATTTTGCAAAAGTCTGAAACTCCCTACCGTATGACTTGTTGAGAAAGAAAGACTTCTATGTGGTACCTTCTTTATGACCACCAGATGTCTCAAATCATTTTACAGCCAATTAAGTGCTTGAGGAACGATACAAATCCGTGTCCAGTAAATTCCCATGAACCGCAGTGTGATAACGATCAGATGATCTGTCTGTTGATTGTCACGTAGGTACTGGTTTGGACATTACTGTTGTTCTTCAAAATAGCAGTATAGGATTGTTTAAATCCACCTCCAAATGTGTAACAGTTCCTTGGTCCTGTACTGGCCATCAATCTTGTTTTTCTTTGTGTGCATGACCTTCTACCTCAAGGGTGTCATCAACGGAATCACAGCTGACAGTGAATACAGGTAGAACAGGGAAGTACTGAAGGGCGAAGGGAACATAAGGGTATGTTGGCAGGGTGATGTAACACATCAGAGTGAGTGAGAAGTAGCTGTTTTCTGTTTTTCTGCTGTACATTTACAATTTCTAGGTCAATGAAGAATGCACATTCGAGTCCCACCAGGGCAGCCTGCAAATGTGAATTCCATCTCATAGTCAGAAAGCTGTACAGCAGTCTTTTAGAAGTCTGGAAATAAAATGCTGGCGTTAATAAACGTGATCATTATGGCATTGTTACCAAAAGTCCACCTGGCTCACTAATACCACCAAGGTGAAAACCTGCCAATGTTCTGTCTATATGTTCAAGCCATCCTACTCAAGATTTGACTTAGCAGTTAGGAATGAGCCATAAATGCTGCAACGAAAACTGGAAAAACTCAGTTCTGAAGAAGGGTCACTGGACCCGAAATGTTAATTCTGCTTTCTCTTCACAGAGGTTGATAGGGTTGTTAAGAAGGCTTACAGTGTGTTAGGTTTTATCGGTAGAGGGATTGAATTTCGGAGCCGTGAGGTCACGTTGCAGCTGTACAAAACTCTGGTGCGGCCGCACTTGGAGTATTGCGTACAGTTCTGGTCGCCGCATTATAGGAAGGATGTGGAAGCATTGGAAAGGGTGCAGAGGAGATTTACCAGGATGTTGCCTGGTATGGAGGGAAGGTCTTATGAGTAAAGCTGAGGGACTTGAGGCTGTTTTCGTTAGAGAGAAGAAGGTTAAGAGGTGACTTAATAGAGACATACAAGATGATCAGAGGATGAGATAGGGTGGACAGTGACAGCCTTTTTCCTTGGATGGTGACAGCTAGCACGAGGAGACATAGCTTTAAATTGAGGGGTGGTAGATATAGGACAGATGTCAGAGGTAGATTCTTTACTCAGCGAGTAATGGGGCATGGAATGCCTTGCCTGCAGCAGTTGTAGACTCGCCAACTTTAAGGGCATTTAAATGGTCGTTGGGTAAACATGTGGATGATAATGGAATAGTGTAGGTTAGATGGGCTTCAGATTGGTTTCACAGGTCGGTGCAACATCGAGGGTCGAAGGGCCTGTACTGCGCTGTAATGTTCTATGTAGATGCTCGTAGACCTGATGGGGTTTTCTAGACATTCCTGTTTTTGTTTGATTTCCAACATCTGTTCTTTGGGTTTTTTTTTTTGTTTAGCCATAACTGCTGGCCTTGCTGACGATGCTCATGTTCCAACCTATGAATAAATTGATACTTTATATAAAAAAAATTTATGCCTTCTCTGAAGGCAGAAAGGTGCACTTTTTCACAATGCCCTGCATCTTCTCACCCCAACACCTGTCTTCAGCACCTTCTTATTCACTTGACCCTGTGCTTTCACCATCATTCTCTCTAATGATCTGAACATTTACAGGAAACTAGCTTGCAGCTGCTCTTTCTTTCTCTGTGTCGAGAGAGACAAGTCTGACACTTAATAGATGGATTAAAAATTCCTATTTCACGAGCAAGTGGCTCACTTGCTGTCTGCTAAAGTGGACACATCCCTTTGGTGTATCTGCCATTCCCATTTAAGTAACAGGACACTCTGTGAAGAAACATTACAAATCTAACAAAAGGCAGTCTCCTTTTCTGTTCAAGTATCCAGTCAGAACCAGTAGAGTCCAGTTGATTCAGCTGTGACATGAGCACTACTATCTCTTGGAGTCTGAGCCGTAAGAAAGCTGCTATTAAGCTGACAACTGCATTAATCTATCCGCCTCCAGTGATGTTTCACTGCAAAAGCAAAACTGCCTTTACTTCAAAATGACCAAACTCGATTGCACAAAAAAGATTTTGCTAATCACTAAAGTCACAGCTACCCAGAATTTAAACTGTGCTTTATCCATTAGTGAAAATGGTTCTCTGTATTTGATCCCAACAGGATGACATTACAGCTGCCTTCACCTTGTCAACTGCAGGATGAAACTGTACAGCAAACCCAGTTCATTAAGCTCTCTCCATTATAGTTTGGCATCTTAAAGCTTTCTACTTAAAATCAGAGCTTCAGTGGTGTCAACAATGTTCCTTCCTTATTCCTGTCAGTTTTGTATTTGCGTGACCACAGGAATTAGGAACAGGGGAAGGCCAATCAGCCCCTCTGGCCTGCGCTGCTATTCAAGAAAATCATGGCCTCTCTGGTTGCGGCCTCAACTCCATGCTCTCACCTGACCCCGATAGGTTATGATTCCCTGGTCTTGTCTGTCATGTATAGCAAGGCTGACCTGAGACTTTTAAATCTGTCTGCTCTCTGCATGAAAGACATGATGAATGGCATCAATCTACAAATGCCGTTGAACACAGACCATCTCGTCGTTATGCCACTGCAGTTTGTGGGACCTCTCCATTTGAACATTAGCTGCCCTGTCTCCTGCACTATGTTGGAGACACTGTTTGCTGACCATGGTCAGTCTGTGGTTATTGCAAACGTATTGCAGTGCTTTAGCATTGTCTCCTGTTTTTACTGCGTGCCATGGGCATAGGTTGGAAGGATTTGCACCTTGACCCATGTTCTGAATGCACCTTCCTTGGTCAGCGAGACCTGCAGTGGAACCTGAACCCTTGATGGTCCTGGTTCAGAGTTAGGGACTGTACTCACTGCATGACCAGCAGTGATTACATTTTAAAACCTATTGCAGTCACTGTGTAAGCAACTCGAGATGTTCGGAGGTTGTGAAAGAGTCTCAATAAGTGTAAGCCTTTCTATTGAAACAATTTTCTTACACATTTTCTCCCAATCTCTCCTTGAGCTGCTTAAACAGTGACACTTAATATTGAAAATTGCCATTCCTTGGCTTTACAGAGACACCCAGTGTTGTTTTCTGTGATCTTTTGTAATCTATTATGGTTTCATAAGTGATACAAGTACTTTCTATAAGTATGCAGTGTGTATAACAATGTGGGCCTTTGGAGAGGGAGCTGATGAACTCTTTAACATGTGATATGAATGAATCCTTTAAGGCTTGATGGAGGGTTATTCAGAAGATCAATATGAATACTGACTTCAGTATTGTTGAGACGAGGAAAAGCACTTCACTGCAGGCACGAGCAACTGAAAGGATTCCAATGCAATCTGTCGTCGAGATTGTTTCCTCATACTCTACATTTTCAGCTGAACCACAAAATTCCATATAAAATGCACGATCATTATATCAGGGCAGCAGCTATGTGATGGTTAAAAGGCACAAATTGTTTTTGTAAGTTTCAAGTAAACCTGAGCACTCTTTGGAAGCAGAAACCAGTCTTATCAATGTTTTATTGTTCCAGTCATACTTCTGTCATGTTGTCACAGTGAAAATGTTTGTGTAGGGAAGATAGCTTACAGTAAGTTTGCTGAACAGGTTTTCATGATAGTGCACTTTTAAACAAATACATTGTCAAGGTAATTCACCTCTCTGGGTTGGCTTCTCCTGTTCACTGGGATGGTGGGGGTGAACCATTCAATCAATCAGTACCTTTTCTCCATCTTGTGCAACAAGTTTCTCTTGGATTTGCAATATGTTCGACCTTGTTAAAAGTGATCACGTCTCTGTTAGAATACCCACCTGTGTACACGTTTGTGTGGATGGCTCTATCTGTGTAGGTTTTTTGTGATGGTTACAGTGTCTCTGCTTGGCAGTTTGTCAGCTTGTCTATTTATTAGTGCTGGCACACATTTGGTAAGGATAGGATCATCTTGAATAACTGATGCCAATGTGTCAACACTTATCAACCATTAAGCTACTTAAAATCAAATCCCCTCATAATGCTCCTTAATTTGATTAATTTGATTTGAAACATCCTAGAATTAACAATCTCGATAAATCCCTCGACATCAGGAACGCAGTATAAAATTGTGTTAAATGTTATTTAACAATATATTAAAAACAGTGCTAAAAATGTCTGTGCGCTCAGGCAGTATCTGAAATGAGAGGTTGACATTTCAGATCAAGATTCTTTACTTTGGGATTACTGCCCTAATCTCAGGTACTAACTGGATTCGATTGGCCATTTTTTACAATGATGTTTAGTTTGACTTGCTGTGCTACAACCTACATTACAAGGTTTGGATCTGCTGTGCCATCATTCCATAAAAGTGACTGATGCTTAACATATTAAAATCGTTTTAAACTTATTTTCACTGGAGCATAGGAGGTTGAAGGGTGACTTTGATGCGGCCAGTTTCAGAGTACTGCTTACAGTTCTGTTCACCCTCCTTATAGGAAGGATGTTGCTAAATTTGAGAGTGTGCAGGAAAAATTTACACGGATGTTACCGGAACTGGAGGGTTTGAGTTATAAGGAGAGGCTGGATAGTTTGGGGACTTTTTCTCCATGAGCATAAGAGATTGAGGGGTGACTTTTCTTTTCCCCCTTGGCATGGTGGGTGGGGAGTTCAAAACTAGGGGACATATTTTTAAGGTGAGAGAAGAACGTTTTAAAAAGGACATGAGGGACAACTGTTTTACACAGAGTGGTTCGTGTGTGGAATGAACTTCCAGAGGAAGTGGTGGATGCAGCTACAGTTACAACGTTTAAAAGACATTTAGATAGCGTTCATGAATAGGAAAGGTTTGGAGGGATATGGGCCAAATGCAGGCAGGTGGGACTGATTTAGTTTGAGAACATGGTCGGTGCGGACTGGTTGGACCAAAGGGTCTGTTTCCGTGCCGTACGACTTTAAGTAGAGCAAAAAAGTGAGTAGATGCTTCAGTAATACGATGAAATATTTGCCAGGTTCAACTCAGTAACTTGACGAATCCGGTTCTGTGTTATACAGTAAAACTGCATTGAGTACCAAGATTATCGTGCTTACTTATCTAGAAGGTGGCCAGTTGGCCCATCGTGCCCATGCTGTCACTGTGAAGGAGCTATCCAATTAGTCTAACTCTCTGTTTGCCCCTGTAGTTCCTCTTTTCAAGTATTTATCCAGTTCTCTCTTTTTTTTTTTTTGGAAGTTGCAATTGGATCTGCTTCTTTTGTCCTTTTTTTCAGGTGCTGCATTCCAGATTATCATAACTCATTGTGTTTTTCAAATGGTTCTGTTGCCGGTTCATTTTAAGCTGTGTCCTTTAGTTTCCAATCCTCTCGCCAGTGGAAACAGTTTCACCTTTTCCATTCCTGCCAAAACACCTCGGAGGAATTTGAACAGCTATCAATGCTATCGTTTTATTTCTTGACCGAGTTCCCAGTTTGTACTCAGAATTGAAAAGAGGAGCTG
This sequence comes from Ginglymostoma cirratum, assembly GCA_024137785.1. Taxonomy (NCBI): domain Eukaryota; kingdom Metazoa; phylum Chordata; class Chondrichthyes; order Orectolobiformes; family Ginglymostomatidae; genus Ginglymostoma; species Ginglymostoma cirratum. Next base: position 54,512,016 of record JAHRHZ010000016.1, on the reverse strand, counting down.
ATGTGATTTTAAATTCTATGATCAGCTAGTGCACGATCAACAGCCTTTTTCTTGTTTCATTAGTTATATCTTCTACTACTTGACATTTATTCTGCAGTATGCTGGTTCTGACCTTGGATCTATTTCAATTAAATAACTTTTACACTTTCTGTTGATCCTCTTAACGGCATAGCTTAAGTTTTTTTTTAATTTTAGAAACCAACATGGTGTGTAAAGCCACCTTTTATAAAAGGTTGAAATTTTATTTCCCTCTAAACAATGCCCTCCACTTAGGTGAAATGACCTTTCGTCTTAGGCTACAACAACACGCAGAATCAAAGGATTATTGTGGTGCAGATGGAGGCCATTCAGTCCCACTGTACCCGCACTGGCTCTATTATCCAGTCTAGCTCTATTTAGTGCCAATCTCCTCCACCCCTGCCGCACCCCTGCCGCACCCCCACCCCGTGCCCCTCCTTCCCTTGCCAAACTGACAACGCTTTAAGTAATCAGACTACCGGTGGTAATTTCATCTTTGAGCTTTTGCTACTCCGTATGGAATACAACTACTCATGAGATTAAGAATCAAGTTTAATTTTACTGTTTCCAAGTGCATACTAATATGTACTCGATTATTGTTTATCAACGTGCTAAGCAAAGCAAGTTTGGAGAGCTTATTTCACTATTTGCTCATTTTATTTCCTGCAGCGTTTCGTCAAGAGGCTGGAGAGGTGTGTGATACATGGGGTTGTGTGTCGTGTTTATTGCTAGCATGTTATTTTGATGCAGGCTGATAGTTCAGAGAGCTTTTCATTAGTGGGCAGGCATCCAATGACCTGGAAACTTCCTAACATGATGACTATCTCAATGTACTGGACTTGTGTTAAATGGCTTTAGGCTTAGACTCAATGACTTGGATTTTGAGGTCTCTGAACAAATGCTTCAAGCCCTTTGTTATGCAGACCTGCCCTGGGATTGTCTGTCAATATTTGCACAGGAAAGCAAGATAATTAGATATTCATTTCAGCACAATGACCTCTGGAAGACCTGTGTCTCAGCAACGAAACAAAATGAAGAATGGTTAATGAGCGGTTTAGAATCTGAACCAAAATATGTTGGATTATTTGGCTTTGTAATAGGTATTACACTGAAAAGTGAAATGGAGAAGTGGCTGAAGGATTGGAGTGCAAGGTGGAATGATGCCAGTAGCACAAGTTCAATCCCTGCACCATGTCTGTTTAGCTGGGGGAGAGACAGGCTAGCTGTCTCCTTGCCTCAACACACCCTTGCTGCAGCGTGGCGTCCTTCAATTGAGAATTTCTTGGTCCCTCTCTCGCTCCCCGTCTCACTCTGTCGAAAAGAGAAAATCTGAGCTTGTGGAGCATATGACCCATGCCCTGTACCCCTGTTGGTCCTCTTAGTTTGGTGTATTCAGTTTGAAATCATGAGCTAATGATTGTATGCACATGCCCCTGTAAGATTTGCCTTGTGCATTTTCCTTTATCACAAAAGGACAATATTTCCAAAAGTAAACCAGTAAAATTTGCGCCACGATAAACAGTGATACTGTAGAGTACTTGATGATAATTGTCCATCCCAAGGAAATGTGGACTCCGATGCATTTTGTAATTATAGCCCATGACACCTTAGATCGTAAAAGGAAGGATTAGACTCTCTGAGACCTCTAGCATGTCTGGCAGAAGTTATTTCATAGAAACATTGAAGATAGAAGCAGGAGGAGGCTGTTCAGCCCTCCGAGCCTGTTCTGCCCGTTCTTCACGATCATGGCTGATCATCCAACTCGGTAGCCTAATCCTGTTTTCTCCACATAACCTTTGATCCCATTTGCCTCAAGTGCTATATCTAGTTGGAAAGTACAGAATGTGTTCCTTGAGGCATCAGATCCTGTTGTTAAAAGTTTTTGTACCTTTTCACATGTTAAGATTGGTTTTCCCAGTACTTTTTCTTCCTCTCCTCACCCCTGCCTAAAACATTTAATTTTCTTTGACACTAAAACCAAAGAAGTACAGATGCTGGAAATCAGAAACAAAATCATAAATTGCTGGAAAAATGTGGCAGGCCATGAATTGCATCATGGATTTCATTTGCTTTTAAGCGCTGAATCTTTGGATTTATTTCTCCTCCAATGCCAATTTTACCCAATCTCATTATCTTGAGCGGATCACACCATATTTGGAGAATTTCAGAAATTGCGTCACTCGCATAACTTTCTCCGCTGCAAGGCTTGGTGCCTAAATTAGCACTGAGCATTTAATTGGAAGTGTATGGAATTTTCCCCAGAGTGAGTCAGAGAGTAGAATCTTGACTCCAAATGCTTTTAATAGAAACATACAATCATTTTTAGGTAGTACCAATAAAAAAGAACAATGGACAGAATTTCGCTGGAGGTGGAGAGGAGTGGAAGTAGTTCAGCAGTGGTAGCCAGTTCAGAGCCGGCCCTAGAGAGAAACTCTCCACCTTCTTTTTCTTTGCCCCCACCCCTCGCGCCCCCTCCCCAAAAAAAAACTCTTTTGCAATGAGGTGCTGTGCAAGAGGCTCCCAGAGCCACTTTCCCAACTTGACCAGCAATTGAGCTCCTTAAGAGGTCAATTAACGACCACTTAAAAGCCCTGACGAACCACATCTCTGATTCCTAACTTCTGCAGAGGGTGGGAATAGTGACCGGATTCCAGACTAGGAATTTGTGGTGACCTGAGTTTGTGGATCGGGGTCTTTTGATTGCCCCCAATCGATGGCGTGGATAGTACGACCCCTCCTCTTGTCTCTGACCCTCCCTCTCACCCGAGTCTCTACCCCACAAGAAGGTGATGACAGAATACTATTTGTCAGTGGATCTTGCAAGGAGTAGGCCTCATTTCGTCAATTTTAGAGGAAGCTGCTGTTCTCTGGCATTTTATTTACTTGCCGACTTCGTAACTACCTACTCTTTTTTTTTTTGCCTTGTTTCAAAAAAAAATTTGTTTCACCAGACTCTATCTTGGCGTTCCCTTCCTGTTCCAATTGTTCCTGTGTACACACAAATCATTCATGAAAATTTACTACTTTCGACCATGTTTTTGGTCACTGGGCTAATGTCTCCATGCAGTTCAGTGTCAAATTTTAATGCATCTGGTGACCCAGGCCCCCAGTGTCGAGATCTGTGATAGAAGAATCATTTTCTCGTGGGAAATTCACACGATAGCACTCTCAACTTCAGTGAAGGTTTTGTAGGTTCAGACGGTACTCCTCCTTCAAGTGTATAAACCAGGCTGGGATTCCACCACATGGCCGCAGAAGTGTTGAATTGTCAACGATGCTGTCAGTCAGGCAAGATATCAGACTTGAGTACTGTCTGCCCTTTCTGGTGGAATTAAAAGTCAGCCATGACATTATTGTAAAGAAGAGCGAGGGAGTTCTCCACGATGTCCTGGCCAATGTTTCACAGTCTATCGCAAACACTAACACCGATCGCATCCATCGTTTGTGGAAACCTGCTGCACAAAACCTCGCTGTTATGTTTTTTTTTCTTCCTCTACATTTGCAAATGTATTTCAAGTGCCTAATTCGCTGCAAAATGTGTTAAGAGAGCTCCTATAGAAACTCAATTTTTCCTGATTTAATGAACCATGGTGCAGCAAAGTATATTGATAACAAAAAGTGATATTTCGCTCTAAAAAAGCAGGAGATTGGCACCAAGTAACGAAAGGCCCTGAGCAGGTGTAATGGGCCGTATGGCTCCTGTTGTGTTGTAACAATTCTTCACTGGTTCTGTGGAAACTCCACACCCTTCCTGTCTGTTTGGGTAGACAGGGAACCTCAACAGTTCAGAAGAGACGTGATCACACTCCCCAAGGAAGTCTCACTACTTCTGCTAGTGTTACTGAGCACTATAACTGGTGTATTTGATTACCCAGCAATAGTGACTGCATTTTGAAGTAATTCAGTGCACTTGAAGAGCTTTGGGACATGGAGATGATAAACTGCACTTCTCTGGCATTTTATTTACATGCAGACTTAGTCACTACTTACTTTTTTACCTGGTTTTTTTTAAAAAAAGTTTCACCAGACTGTATCTAGGCTTTCCCTTCCTATTCCAATCATTCCTGTGTACACGCAAACCATTCGTGAAAATTTACTACTTTGACCACGTTTTTGGTCACTGGGCTAATATCTCCATGCAGTTTAGTGTGAAATAATGAATAGTGTTTCGCCTTGGAATGTTCCCTCATGCTAAAGGTGCTTTCCAAATAAATATCAAGAAGAAACCAAAGAGGCTTGAGAGACTCAGCAGGTCTGATAGCTTCTGCAGAGAGCGAAACAGAGTTCATGTTTTGAGTGTGCGGTATGACTCTGTGTCGGCACTGGGAAGAGCTGGGAAGTTGATGGGTTTTATGCTGTGGAAAATCAGGGAGGAGGACCAACTGTTGAGATGCTGCCAAACAAAAGGCTGAGGGAGTGCTTGCTTTCATGGAGTCACAGAGCTATACAGCATGGAAACAAACCCTTTGGTTCAACTCATCCATGCCGACCAGATGCCCTGAATTGATCTAGTCCCATTTGCCAGCATTTGGCCCATATACCTCTAAACCCTTCCTATTCATATACCCATCCAGATGCCTTTTAAATGTTGTAATCGTACCAACCCCCACCATTTCCTCTGGCAGCTCATTCCATACACTCACTACTTTGTGTGAAAATGTTGCCGTTTAGGTCCCTTTTTAAGTCTTTTCCCCTCTTAAACCTATGCCCTTTGTTTTTGGACTCATGTACACCGGGGCAAAAAAATCTTGGCTATTCACCCTATCCGTGCCCCCCCATGATTTTATAAATCTCTTAGAAGATCACCCCTCAGCCTCCAACACTCCAGGGAAAATAGCCCCAGCCTATTTAGCCTCTCCCTGTAGCCCAAACCCTTCAACCCTGGCAACGTCGTTGTAAATCTTTTCTGAACCCTTTCAAGTTTCACAACATCCTTTCGTGTGAACATTTCTGTTCTAGGTCAGCTGCAATGTTTCAGTAAAGCCCAACACAAAGCAGAGGAACACGGAGGCTTCATCCATTTAGGCACTTCATCACTTTGGTGATCTCAATATGGAGTCCTAAATTTCATACGGTGACCTCCATCCCCCATTTTGATTGCATTTCTCTCCCCTCTCCCCCACTCGATTCCATTTCTTGTTTGCGTGGATTTGCTTTCAGTAGAGTTGAGCTGTTAACATCCACTCTTCATTTGCGTCTTTCCTTTCTACCATTAGCAACCCCTTTGCCTTTTATTGGAGAGCACCTTTATCAGCTATTACACTTCCAGCTGCTCCCCTCTTGTTCCACAGTATATAACCATCTCTAGTGAGGCAAGGTCACTAACTCTAAGCTAGGAGGTCTGGTTTCAAGTCCCACCTGCTCTAGAGATGCCTCAACATGTCTGAAGACAGGCTGATTCTGAAAATGTCTAAGACCTAACTCTATGCTGGACCCCTTCAGTTCCAAAGAAGAGACATAATGGACTTAAAATGCTGTCTGTCTTCACAGATGCTGCCAGATCTGCTGAGTTTCTCCTGCACTTCGTTTTCATGTCAGATCTTCAACTGCAGTACTTTTAATTGTTTTAAATTTTTCTCTACAGAGGATACTGTTAAAATTTACTTCTGTAATGTGTCTCCCATTAATGAAGATAATTTGTCAGAAGAGTCAAAATTGAGTGAGACATTTTGGAAACTTGCTTCTGTCATGTTTCAGTAATAATATTTTTAATATCTTTGCAGAAGCAACTAAAAAATGAAGCCAAGAAAGCTATTAACCAACTGGACCTACGCATCTTAAAGCACGGAGACCCGGTGTGTATTAATAGGAAGTGGCCTGGGTATAATTCAAGGATGAGTGCTGGGTATTCATGCAGTTTTTTTATTTGAAGAGGGGGGCATTGTCATCTGAGTAACAGATGGATGCAAAAGCAGAGAGCCAATCATCCAAGTTAATTTATCATCTTGCATAATGAGTAAAAATGATAGTTTTCAAATACTGATACTGTAATACCTACATATGTGCTCATGTTTTTCGTATCGAACTGGAACCATTACTTTTCTAGACGAGGCAAAACAAAAGGCCTTGCTCTGGGAGTTAAGCAACTTTTCCAATTTTGGATTTTCTGAAATAATTTGAGTGCAAATTTAAGCTTAAGTCAGAAATTGACCATTTAAAGCAATCTTGCGCCTTACAGATCACCCATGATCGAATTGGATAGTTGTGGAGCCGAAAGCAGCGAATGGACACATTCCTGTTCTACCACTAGGCAGAAGAAGCCCTGCATAATTGTGTCTTTCTTTGAAAAAAAATATTATTGTGAAGGAGCAGGTGGCATTTCACCCATTTACGAGAGTCACATTTCGAGTGGAATGGCTAGCTTCTGAAGCCAACTGCAGAGCCTCCTCTTTGTTCATTTTTATGTTTGGGATTCACCAGTGTGGTGCCCACCACCCTTCCTGGAGGGTCCTCAGCATTGAGGTTAATTTACTTCCATGCTGGGATGGCCTTCAATGGACTAATCAGCCATTTCCAAACCCAATATGCAATCTGCAGATACCCTCTGCAGTGGGGCACGTGGTGCTTAAATGGTTGGGTGTTTGGATTGTTTGGAAGTCGGTGCACTGTCTCTGTCTCTACATCACTTCTGTGCAATCCCACCAAATGGCCTGGATGTGTTTGGTGCTCTCCCGAGTTCCTCCTGCATTTTCTGTTTTTATGTCTAATTTTAGTTGGTCTCAAGCTGGGGTCTTGCTTGAGTTGGCAGGGATGTTTTGATAATGTTGTGGGAGAGTTTCTGTTGTCCTTCTGACAGCCTCCTGCTGTGACTATGTTCAGAGCTCATCACCAAGAGAGAATCTTGCCAGTTTTTTTTATTTGTTTGGTTTTAGACATTTGACTTTGCCTTGAGAAAGAAGATCTAATATCAATTTGTGGGTCTTTCCGTCGTTTGCCAAAAAAGTGCATTGATGGAACTCTAGATAACAAGGTGTGGAGCTGGATGAACACAGCAGGCCAAGCAGCAGCATAGGAGCAGGAAAGCTTGATGTTTCGGGCCTAGACCCTTCATCAGAAATGGTGCTTTTGCATGCCTGTTGATTTTAAGCTGGTGATTTTGAGTTTCCTCACAATTAAGTCTCTGACTGCTCATTAATGTGAATGTGCAAAAACAAGTTGTTCCTCTACTGGTGGTCTAGCGGGTAAGGACCTTGTATCGACAAGCCACTAAAATCATATTTAACCAAACTGTTTCTGATCTTCAGGAGACTGGTCCGGATGCTGACAGTTGTGCAGTGTGCATTGAAGCTTACAAGCCCAATGATGTTGTTCGCATCTTGACTTGCAAGTAAGTATATACATAGTTGTTTTAAGCATCCAGCATGCATCATATGGAGAGGGCAGATGAAATAGGGTTGTCTCCAATAATCTAATGATTGATGCCAGCAATGAATTATCCAGTTTACTACATGCCAAAAGGGCAACTTGTGTCAGAGTAAATAAACCCAATAACCATTAACATTTTCTTCCCCCATTGAACATCTGAAACACGTTGCCAATACTGATGTGTCAAAACTCAACCATGAGGAATAAATCATGCAAGAGTGTTTAAAAACACGTGTAGAGATTTTCCTGGGGCAGCACAGTAAATGTGATTGGATTTTGCTCAGATGACATTTGCTATGATGATTCTGGATCTTGCGAATGCTCTTTTGACATTGGTGGTGTTGTGTTGCAGGAATTGAGCTCGAGTTGGATCTATAATTGTTAGCATGGGTGCTATGGCTGGTGTTGATTAGTGTAATGAGAAAATCGCCAAGGAAGAGCTGGCTGGAGCAAAACCTCATTGGGCCAGTTCAGGGATATGTAGCATACTTGTGTGTGTCAAAGTGACTTGTGTCCAGGAATTAGTAAAACATCACACAAAATAATATCCAGGCAGGAACATTTTACAGAGCATTGGAAGAAGTGAAACAGAAATACCATTAAATATTAAATGTGAATAATTTTGATGTGCGATAATGATGGTACATCAGTATTGGTGAAGATGGGAGACTAATTATCAGGGATGCAAATTGAGGCTTTAAGAGGGTCAGGAAGGTCACTGATTTAAGAAATATGGTATTTTCAGAAAAGATAATTGTGCTGCTGTGTATGTTTGCATAGTGTTGGTGAAATGGTGTATTGGAGAACTCACCTGACCTGCACCAGGCTATTTGTTTGTTTTTATGGAAACTGGTTTGAAGTATTGTTTGTTTGACATATCCCAGTGTTAGCCAGCTCCAGTACTGTTCTCCTCTTGGCAGGTAGACTTAGAAAGCAAGGAGCCTTCCAGTACTTAGAATAATTACAGAAAGTCCGACTTTGCACTCAGACAGCCCCTTACCATATCTCAATATTGTTCCAAAGTCATACACAACCAGTTAAATGTTTGAAGTGCACTTATGCTTCTTAAATAAGCGAAAACGTTTGCAAATTTGATCTTTGCCATTCTAATTGCAGTTTGGTTCCAGAGAGATTGCTCCTGTACCCTGAATTCCTCTTCTGGCCGAATACTCATTGGAGTTATTGTTGCTGAACAAGAACATGTGCATGTTCTTACTTAGCCATTTCAGTCTCTTGCATGCAGCCCTTTTCAGAGGGAGGTGTTGGCATGGTGGTAATGTCACTGGATTAGTAATTCACAGGCTCATCCTATCTAGTTCGCTAATATGCCTCAAGAGGAGGAAACCTGATGTCATGACCCTGGTCTGGTCTACATGTGACTCCAGATCCACCGTGATGTGGTTGACCGAGAATGATCAGGGACGGGCTACAATTGGCTGGGCCAGCTGTGCCCACAATCCTGAAAAGAATGTGTAACCATTGCTTGACTGCAGAAGCAATTGGTGCGATGTGAAAATTCTGTTTCTGTTTGCCTGTTCTATGGAAACCAATTTTTTTTTTTTTAAGACAATTACTTACTCTGTATGAGGAAAACTACATCCCACTCAGTCATCTGATATTTTCTGTGTAAATAGCTGAGAGTATCCACAGAACTGTACATTTGTAGTGGTGTCTGTGCTTCTTCTCAAAGGTAAATTTGTCTCCATTTAATCCAACTGTCAGAGTTATTATTGCCTTGAACGCTGTCCCTTGTACATGCTGTAAATACATTTGAAACCATTTAACAGCTTGTCTTAAGGCAAGATCAAATGAATAGGTGCCATTATTTCCTGAGTCCCTTGTGAGTTGCATGGAGAAGCCTGCTCCGCTAAACCAATCTCTTATGTAAGGTCCTCATCTGTTCTAGCGATCTAAACAAAAACATAATCAGCTTGGGGCCTGACCTTGTGACTGAACATTTGGGTGGGAGTAATCTTGTGACTGAAGGTATGACAGCAAATAATCCTGTGATTGAAATAGAACGACATCAAAGCCAGAAGTGCTCGATGTCGTCAACACCCCGATTTAAAGCACCTTATGGTGCATTGAAGCATTAGCAGTCATCTTCAATCATCGAAACCACCTCTACTTACTTTGAACATTTATTTTGTCTCAAAACCAAGTGCTACAGGTGAAAATGCCATGTACGAAATGTGTAAGACACAGGGAAGGAGTGCCAGAGTGTGAGCAATGTCCAACATAACCACAAGATCGCCACAAGCCTGTTTGCAAAAAAAACTCTTGTTGTTGCAGCATCATCATAAAGTCTCAGGAAAATATTTTGTTTACCTGTTTGCAAGCAATGAGTGTAACTGTGTAAAAGGCTTGCCACACTGTGTGTGCATCTTAAGATCTCTTGTTTCTCCCCCCTCCAGGTCTGGATAGGCTTATCAAACAATTCATTTCCTATTTTTGAAAGTCTTGTCAGTATCTACCAGGCAGTTATAAACATAGTGCTGCTTAATAAGAAGATGGGTATATAAAATATATTACCATTTAAAGGAAAGGATTGAATATGGCCTAAATTCTGGCAAGTTTTTTTTGATCCAGATGTAAAACTTTTGATTGTGGTTTAGTATAACAAGTAAGACTGTGGTGCAGCGAAATGGAGGCGTATACCACTGTGTGCGCGTGTGTCTGTAAAACCCACATTGCAACTGTTTTTATCGGGTGCAGCAGGAACTTGCTGTCTGAGCTGCTGTATGGTTCCATTAGGGAATGGTTTAGGGAGCAATAAACCAAAGAACTACAGATGCTGGAAATCGGAAACAAAAACAGAAATTGCTGGAGAAACTCAGCAGGTCTGGCAGCATCTGTGGAGAGAAAAATCAGAGTTAATGTTTCAGGTCCCATGACCCTCCTTCAGAATGGTTCAGGGAGGCCTATTAGTCAGGTCCATTACCCATGATGCTGTGTCCCTCTGACATAGTGAATTAAGGCAATCCCTTGTAGATAATTTTCAGTTCAGTGACAGCTTTATATATTTTATTGGTTTCTCAATCTTATTCAGATTTAATTGTAGCTTTATATCTCCGAACAGAAGCCTTACATAAGTCAACATAAATTGTGATATATCACAGTGTGGAGCTGGATGAACACAGCAGGTCAGGCAGCATCAGAGGAGCAGGAATGTTGACATTTCGGGTTAGGACCCTTCATTTTTTTTTCTGAAGAAGGGTCCCGACTCAAAATGTCAACTTTCCTGCTCCTCTGATGCTGCCTGGCCTGATGTGTTCTTCCAGCTCCACACCGTGTTATCTCTGACTCCAGCATCAGCAGTTCTTACTGTCTCTGAATAAATTGTGATGTAACTGTAGTGAAATCAGACCTTTTTTTTTTTTTCCCTTTCCCCGCTCCTCTGTCCTTAGCTTCTCTTGGTCTCCTTTCTCTGCTTCCTCTTTTATCTCCAATATTGTTACCATGGCAATGTGAATTAAGTGATACTTGTGGCCCAGTAACAATATTGATTAGCCATCCTTGAACGCCCGGCTTGCTGTCAGCTTGGGCGGCCACTTGTAATGCAGTGGTAGCATCCCTATCTCTAAGCCAGGAGACCTAGGTTCAAGTTCCACCTTTTCTTTCATTCCACACGAGTGACCCACAGTGTTTTCAAAAAAAAAAAAAAATTTGCCCCTCCTCTCCCCTTAAAAAAAAAATACCCCGAGTCTTGAATTTCCCTATCCTAGAGAAAAGGCACCTGCCATTCACCTTATCTATACCCATCATGATTTTATAAACCTCCTAGTCAGGTCACCCCTCAACCTTCTACACCCCAGTGAAGAAAGTCTCAGCCTCTCCTTATAACTGAAATCCTCCCCTCCTGGCAACATCCTGGTAAATCTTTTCTGAAACTTCTCCAGTTTAATATTAAACTTTCCTACACGAGGGCAACCAGAACTGGACATCTTACTTCAGAAGAGGCCTCACTGTGGAATAACAATCTCTACAGGTTGATTAGAAAGTACCTACTTTCACCTTGGAGCTAAATGGACAGGTTAAAGCACGACTGTTTATAGTCTGACATTATCAACAGTGTGTTGGGGGACTTTGAAGATTCTTAGTCCACTTTCCCATCCAGCTGATAATGGCTGCTGCCATTATCTCCAAACATAAATCCTTTGCAGCTTCTTTCCCAGGATAACAGCCTGAACCCCCGTTTATCTCTCAAAATCTAGCCCAGGCTTGCTACGAAGAAGACTTCAGAAAGGAACACAAGACCAGCCTCATTTTTCCTGAAATTACAGGCACAATGGGGCGGCGTGGTGGCTCAGTGGTTAGCACTGCTGCCTCATGGCGCCAGGGACACAGGCTTGAATCCAGCCTCTGGCAACTGTCTGTGTGAAGTTTGCATATTCCTCCCATGTCTGCATGGGTTTCCTCCGGGTGCTCCGGTTTGCTTCCCATAGTCCAAAGATGTGCGTGGACTGGCCATGCTAAATGGCACCATAGTGTCCAGGGATGTGCATGCTAGGCGGATTAACCATGGGAAATGGGGGGACAGGGTAGGCAGTGGGTCTGGGTGAGATACTCTTCAGAGGGTCTCTGTGGACTTGATGGGCCAAATGGCCTGCTTCCACACTGTAGGGATTCTATGATTCAATCCCAAAAATCAGGGCTACCTTACAATCATGAAGCAGGAGGTTTATAACGGTGATTAACAGAGGAATTAAAATTGTTATAGAGTGCCATAGAATGTATTTGTAGTGGTCTGTCCAAAAGTAGAGGAATGTTCTAATTGCTAGGAGATCCTGATTGAGATACACTTGGATAACCGTTCAGTTACCCTACTATAACAAGGACAAAAGCAATGGAGAAAAATCCATGTACGCAGGGATTGTGCCAGAACCAAGAAATCACACTATCAGACTAGATTTAAATGCATCTGGACTGAAAAGTAAGTTATTGGTAATTGTGGACGTGGCATTATATCCGAATGTTGGGAAAAACTTGGGGAAGGGAACTTGTTATCCTGATTTGACACCAGACCTACCACAATGTGAGTAAATGCTTCGAAAATGGCCGGGCAAGCTACTTCGTTTTGCCAAATGGCTTTGTTTGTAACATCAGCTTCTTTGGAGAGAGTTCCTACTTGAACGGCAAATAAATTGAGTCACTTTGTCCTCCAGACGTCCCAAAATGCTACACAGCCAATGAATTGCTTTTGAAATGCAACCACTAATGTCTGTGACCATGGCAACAAATGTACTCACAGCAAGATGCTACAAACAGTATTAAAAGATGTGAGAGTATGACCTGTTTTTATATTTGTGAAGGTGCTATTTGAGGGACCAGTATTGGCCAGGGCAACTACCAGTCAACCTTTTAATAGCTCCTGCGTGTCATGTGTTTGTTATTTTGGCAAAACGTACACACCACTGCTTCAACATTTTTAATCACAGCAATTTAACAGTTCAGAAATCTATGAAGAATTTATTCAGTTGTTTACAGCCATTCAGTAAGATAGCCAGGGATGTTGTGGTTGGTTGGCTCGCCGAGCTGGTTCGTTAGTTCGCAGACGTTTCAGTACCCTGCTGGGTAACATCATCAGTGCAGCCTCCAACGAAGCGCCGTTGTGTTTTCCCGCCTGTTATTTAAACTCTGGGGTCCGTTAAGCTGGGTTACCTCACTTCCGGTTTTCCTTCGCAATGGAGTGTATATGGGGTCCAGCTCTGTGTGTTTGTTGATGGCTTTCGTAGTGGAGTTTGATTGGGACAACACCAGGATCCTGGGACAGGAGAAGCTGAGACAAGCGCGGGAATTCCCAGAGGCCTGGTTCTCCACTAAGAAAGCCACGAATAAACGCATAGAGCTAAACCCCATATACACTCCATTGCGAAGGAAAACCGGAAATGAGGTAACCCAGCTTAACGGACACCAGAGTTTAAATACTAGGCGGGAAAACACAACGGCGCTTCGTTGGAGGCTGCACTGATGATGTTATCCAGCAGGGTAATGAAATGTCTGCGAGCCAACCAACCACGATATCCCCAACCCGAGCTACAAATCTACTCTGAAACCTTAGCTTGGGATTGCATTGTATGCTGTAATCTCTTTAAACCCACGGCACTACATTCATATCTCATGATCTCTCCTTGCAGCCACATATTCCACAAGCACTGTATTGATCCATGGCTTCTGGAGCATAGAACCTGCCCTATGTGTAAATGTGACATCCTGAAAGCTCTTGGAATTGAGGTAAGTTAATAATGGGTTAATTAATGTCATGATTTAAAGCTGTCAGTAAGGACATTAGAGTAAATGCAATGGTACACTCTGCCTTTTAAGGGTGGATACACTAAAGACTAGGATTTTAATTTGTATAGCACCATTTGTGATCTTTGTTGATCACAAACTAACTTATCGCCCATGAGGTACAAATGAAGTGCAACTGTGTATGTAGGAGAATGTAGCGGACAATTTACATTCTGCAAAATGCCAAAATGTGGTAATGACCACATAATCAGTTGGGTTTTTTTTTTAAAGAGACGCTGGTCAAATATTGACCTGGGTATCTACTCCTTAGATGACCTCGTTGATCTTTAAGGTGCCCTATTCTCTCCCTAGTTGCTCTTTTGCTCTTATTGTACCTGTAGGATCGCTTTGATTAGCCTTATCTACCAAGGCTATCTCATATCGCCTTTCTGCCCTCCTGATTTCCCTCTTAAGAATGCCCCTACACACCCTTTATAATCTTCAAGAGATTCACTTGATCCTGATTGATTGTACCTAATATATGACTCCTTATTCTTGACCAGAGCCTCAATATCTTTATTCGTCCATTATTCCCTTCACTCTAACAGGAACATAATGCCTCTGAACTCTCATTATCTCACTTTTGAAAGCCTCCCATTTGCCAGTTGTTCCTTTACCGCAATCAACTTTTGAAAGTTCCCGTCTCATACTATCAAAATTTGCCTTACTCCAATTGAGAGCTTTAACTTTTGAACAAGGCCTATACCTTTACATAACTATTTTAAAACTAATGGAATTATGATCACTATTCCCAAAGTGCTCCCTCACAAACACTTCAGCCACTTACCCTGCCTAATTTCCCAAGAAAAGTCAAATTTTGCTCCTCTAGTAGGTACATCTACATATTGAAGAAGAAAGTTTTCTTGAACGCCTCTAACAAATTCTTCCCCATCCAAGCCCTTAACACGATGGCGGTCCCAGTCTATGTTTGGAAAGTTAAAATCCCCTATCGTTGCAACCCTGTTATTCTTGCACATATCTGAGATCTCTCTACATATTTGTTCCTCAGTTTCCTGCTGACTATTAGGGGGCCTATCGTACAATCCCATCAAGGTGATCGTCATCTTATTTCTGTGTTCCACTCCCATAGCTTCATTGGGCAATTCCTCAGAAATATCCTCTCTAAGTACAGCAGTAATGTTTTCCTTCGTCAAAAATGCCTCCCTTGCCCCATGCCCAACCCCCCCCCCCGGCCAGCTGACTGCAACTCCCGTTTCTGTCCGACCTATCGCATCTGAACTCCGGAACACTGAGCTGCCAGTCCTGTCTCTCCCTCAGCCATGTTTGTGTAATAGCTATGATATCCCAGTCTCAAACATGCCCTGACTTTATCTGCCTTGCCCTTGCACTGAAATAAATGCAGCTTAATTCTTCAGAGTTACCTTGCTCTCTGACTTGCTCTTGCCTGCCTTTTCTAATTAACTTGCTATCTTTAACTTCAGAACCATCCTCGTCTGTCTTTCTATTCTCGCTATTTTTTATGATGCCCCTCCCTACTATTTTAAAGGTTCCCAAGGAGTACTAGCAAATCCTCCCTGTCAGGATAATGGTCTCCTTCTAGTTCAGGTGAAACCCGCTTCTTTTTAACAGAATTTTTCTGCCCCAGAAAAGATTCTAATGATCCAAAAACCTGAATCCTTGCCCCCTTGCACTAGCTGCTCAGCCATTGATTTATTTGCCCTTTCTTCTTATTCCTACGCTCATCAGGTGACACTGGATTAATTCAGACATTACTACCTTTTTGAGGTTCTGCTTTTTAATCTCCTACCTAATTTCTGATATTCTGCAAAGGCTCAATCCTTTCCCAAACTCTGTCATCCTTACTAAGGTGTACAACATCTTCTGGCTTCTCACTCTCTGCTTTGACAATATGTTGCAACCACTTTGAGATGTCCTCGACCCTGGCACCAGGGAGGCAACATACCATCTCAAATTCATGCCCATAGCTGCAGAATCTCCTGCGTCCTCTCACAGAATTAGGAGCAGAATTAGTCCATTCACCCCCTCAAGCCCACTCGCATCTCGCTGTTATAACCTTTGATACCCCTCCCTAATTTCAGAATCTATGGATATGTCCAAAATATTCAACAACTGGGGCAGCACGGTGGCTCAGTGGTTAGCACTGCTGCCTCTCAGCGCCAGGGACCCGGGTTCAGTTCCACCCTCGGGCGACTGTGTGGAGTTTGCACGTTCTGCCCATGTCTGCGTGGGTTTCTTCTGAGTGCTCCAGTTTCCTCCCACAGTCCAAAGATGTGCAGGCTAGGTGGATTGGCCATGCTAAATTGCCTGTAGCGTTCAAGGATGTGTAGATTAGGTGGGTTATAGGGGGATGGGTCTGGGTGGGATGCTCCAAGGGTCGGTGTGGACTTGTTGGGCCGAAGGGCCTGTTTCCACACTGTAAGGTTTCTATGTGTTCTGTGTGTAACTCCACGTCTCTCTGATGTAGAGAGGTCTAAAGTTGCACAGCTCTCAAAACTTTTCCCCTCATCTCTGACCTAAAAGGGTGATCCCTAATATTTAGACAGTATCCTCCTAGTTCTGGACTCCCCCACAAGAGAATATGTTCTTTGCACATACGCTTTGTTCAAGGTTCTCGAATACTTCCATCAAGTCACCCTCAATATTCTGGAGTTGGACTTAAACCCGCAGCCCTTTATTCCCAAGGTGAGAGTGAACCCACTGAGTATTTACTGACACCATCCAGCGCCACGGCTGCGTAGCTCTGTCAACGTAATGTGGCCAATGAAGCCTGTTTTGAGTAACTCCCGTTAGGAATTGCAAATGTCTTTTGGCAGAGTTCAACAGCTTTCGCAGCTGATATTTAAGCTGCTTCATTCCACGTATCTTTTTCTGTTCCCCAGTTGTTTCATTGGTTTCTACTTGGCACAGGTTGACATAGAAAAGGCTGAAGAGACACCAGCACCTGAGCAATCGTCCAGCAATCCTCAAAGGACCGGGCAGGACAGACATACCGAGGTTCCCGAGAGTGCCATTTATACTGTACCAGCTGCTTTTGGGGCTGAGCATCGATTGGATGAATCTCCTGTAACTGAGGATAATCACTATTTCAGTGAGTAAACTTTTGTCTCCTGTGGGTCTGGTTAAACTGAGGTTGATTGTCATTCTGGGTGTGTATTTGAGAGTTTTTGAAAATTGTGCTGGATGTAAGAGTGACTTGATCCTCCATTTTAAAAAATGGTGCAGTATTCAAAATAAGTTACACATGGAAGAGTGTATCCCATCCAGATATTAAACTTCATGCACGTTTGACCATTTTTTCTAGCTAGCCTATTTGTCAATACTTACTGATGATTGCTTGCTGGTGATGGGTGAACTTTGACCATTGCTAAAAAGGAGAAATGGAGTTGAAAGCTTTTCTCTGGCACTCCTCAGGACTGAAATTCAAGAAAACCAATTTAGAACAGGAATAACAGTTTATTCAACACGAGAAGGTGCTGTTTGTTTTGACTGTGGTTGGCATGGAGATGCAGCTTCAACTGTTAACTTCCTGAGTTTGATTAAATTCAAACCAGGAAAGTCGATTTCTGGTCAGGGACTTGCTGTGGGAATGCAGGAAGGGATGTTGTCTTTGTGCTTCCCTCATTTAGAAATGTTTAATGTGCAGACATGCTCTTTGTGGGCAAAAGGACCCTTTTAAAAGTTTGCAGTGAGCAGCATCCAGACTATGCTCAACCACTCTGTGCTTCTCGAACATGGAATCACATTTTAATGTTGGATGCTGCTACTAGACAACATTTTTGGTAAATAATCCTGACTGTGCTAAGGATTCCACTGAAAATTTGTTGAAGTTTATTGGTCTCGTCGTGTGATTCATTTACAAGTGCCAGATGCAAGACAGATTTCCAACCATTAAGGGAATCGATGTTTGTTTGGGGGGAAAAGACGGGAAAGTGGAGTTGAGGATTGTCAGATCGGCTGTGATCTCATTGAATGGCAGAGCAGGGTCGATGGGCAGAATGGCCTACTTTTGTTCCTACTTCGTGTGGTCCAAGTTATATGTATTCCCACAAAGGGCTCTGTTTTTGCCTACAAAACAAGAACAATGTATCTGCACACACCACCATTTTCACTGAGGAAAGGACTCTGAAGAAGGCCAATCACTGCCTCATCCCCAAGGCAACACCCTGACCAATCCTGATGATTTGATCTATTGTCACTTGTACCTAAGCACAGTGAGAAGTCAATACAGTGTGGAGCTGGAGGAACACAGCAGGTCAGGCAGCATCAGGGCAGTAGCAAAGTCGAAGTTTCGGGTTTATACCGTACTTCGGGACACCCTGATGAAGGGTGTAAACCCGAAATGTTGACTTTCCTGCTCCTCTGATGCTGCCTGACCTGCTGTGTACCTCCAGCTCCACACTGTACTGACTCTGACTCCAGCATTTGCAGTTCTTGCTATCCCTACAGTGAAAAGTTTGTTTTTGCATGCGGTACAAGTAGATCATAACACATGAGAACGTATGGATCATAGGCTGTTTAGACAGACCGAGGCATATAAGGTTACAGCTGTACAGGACGTACACAAAAGCAAGGTCAACATTAGATTTGAAATTAAAGAGGTCCATTCAGCAGTGTAATAACAGCAGGGAAGAAGCTATCTTTGAACCTGTTGGTACGTGTTTAAACATCTGCCCAGTTTGAATTTAATTAGTTAAATAAGATCATTAACCATTCTTACTGCATCTCCATGCCAACCATAGTCAAACTAATCAACACCCTTTCCACTGCTGTTCTTTCCTTCCTCAAGTTGAGTCAAGACAGAAAAGTCTGACTTGCGTCTCCTTAGAGATGATTAAATGCTCACGTCTTTCCCTTGCTTTCAAACCTGTATCTCTGTGCTTACTGATGTTTAAAGACTGACCTCTTTCCTTTACTTATGATTCTTTTTCTCTGCACTCTCTGCAGGTGAAGAGCAGCATCTGGTCAATAATGATGCGCGAGTGAATTCTCTGTCTGTATATGTTCTACCACAGGACAACCCAGTGTATGAAGAGATTGATCTACAAGATGAAGTAAAGTCGTGAATCATCCCAAAGAAGTAAACCTTGAAAAATAAAGCCAACTATCGACTGATATGCAGGGAGCGTCTCTTAAATGAACTGCTTTCTTCAAACAGACTTTGGAGTGGCCCACAGTCTACACCTTTTTCTGCATTTTTTAATGCCAATGTTATAAAGAGACAAATGATTTTTAAATAGTATAAGAATAACAGGCAGCTCGCGATTAGTCCTTGTGCTGAAATTCTCAGCACTTCATGCAATAACTGCAGTTAATTTAACTGATATCTGGTGACCACAAGGCTGCAGTAAAGACCAAGACTGTTGAACATTATTTTTAACGTACAAAGCTAAGACAATAACAGTTTGCTTTAACCTCTGGTTTTCTGTGTGGAGGTGGGGGGGAGAAGAGAGTTTGAGGTTGGGAAAGAGAAGCCTTCGACAAATGCCAGTGCATTCCTGGGGACTTCCTATTCTGACTCCACCAGGGAAAATAAATCTTACAAAGTAAAGGCAGTGTTTTTCTTTATAGCAAGACACATAACATGCCGATTAAGTCATCGGTAACAAAGGACACAGCAATATGTCCTCCAGCCCCAATGGGATTCTTGACAGTAAGTTCATAGTTGAAAACCCCATTTTGAAAGTCTGTGACTTGAACCAATCTGTAAAGTGGAATCCATTAGTTCTGCGCCTTTTAGTGCATTTCTAGCACTCTGTTGACTGCACCAAGTTGCACTACATGTTGATGAAAATGCAAGCAAAAGGTTAATTGTCACCCTCTTAATAGAAGTCTACAATAGTGCGAACAAAGCCTGTGCTGTCTGTTTGTGGTGTCACTCCTGGTTAATTGCATCCCTGATGTGAAAAGGATTTTTGATTTATCATTTACATTAGGTAAAAGGCAGTGCAGTTGGTACATTTCCTGCACGATTAGTGATGCATTTACCAGTATTCTGCTCAACTGAAAGGAATAGCTATTTTTACATTCTTTTTTAGTTTGTTTTTGATTCTGAAACAATGGAATGGTTGACTTTTAAAGCCAAACTGGTCATCTGTTTTCAGAATCCTAAAACAAGCTGATAATCTGTTTGACCCCTGCATTAGTTGCCTTTAATCGAACCTCGTGGTCAAAGACTTTTCTCTGAATACAAATCATAAGCAGAATTGGCTTCCTTTATACAAATTAATGTTTCTTTCTTTTTATTTGAAAGCAATTCTCTTAACTCTCAATAAAATAAATCTATTTTGGAGATAAATCACTTGTGGATATTTTATTTAAACACTTTGAGTAGTTAATGTGGTTCAGCTAGAATAAAAGGGAAGGAAAACCTGGGAGAGGAAGATGCTCACTCGTCTTGTGAGGCTAACAAGTGCGATGGAGTCTTTGCAACTGACTAGTTTTTCTATCATTTTTCTATCACTTTCCAAAGTAAACTCATGTCTAATTCTTCAAATTCCAAAGAATAGTTGTTTGTGAAGAGGCAGGGTGAGAACGCGGTATTTTACACAACTGCTAACAGTGTAGGTTTGGAAGTCTTTGGAAGGAGATTATAAGAGAGTGTGGGATTTCAGATTAACTTTTTAATGGTATTTTTAAAATTGTAATTCCACTTCTGCCTTGATTTATATCGAGCTTGTATAGTACCTTTGCACAATTGGTTGGAAGCAGTTTTGGTGTTTTGGACGTTTTGCACAGTCGTTCTCTTTTTCAAATGGAAGGGAGACTTTACATTCAGATAGACTTGCCTGGTGATATGCATTGAGTTTTTGATTTTACTCACTGCACACAAGCAGCTTTCCAAAATTCAGTGGCTTCGTAGTTGACATCTGTGAATCATTCTCCTTGGCTTTGTGTGGGATAGGTCTTTTGAGAGGAGGTGGAAAATGTAAGCTATCAAAATTGACTGTGTATTAGTTGCTGCATTGATTTTTCCAGTGTAATGAACAGCTCCTGCTCTGTGCTACTTCAGTATGTTGAGGTTTCAGCAGGTTGGCATGTTATAGCTGATGACTGTAGGAGGGAATACCATAGAAGCTGGTACTTCATTCTGTGAAGTTTGCTAAGTCATGTTGCTCACCTAATGCCTACTGTTGATCTTTCTTTACATATACAAGAGGATTCTTTGGAGTTACTTGGTTTTCCAGACATCAGTAAAGTAAAATTGCTTCCCTGGATTAATCATGGATCAAATGAGCCATGCATCACCTTGCGATGCCATCCACAGAGTTTTTTTCTGACTCTGAACAGAATTTTTTTTTGGATTGAATGTCCAACACAGAATAACTTTCTGACAAAAAGGCAGCAAAATTCAACAAAAGCAGTATACTTGCCAGGGGTTGCATTTCTAATGAAGAAAGCAGAAATCAAACCTCTCTCAATGTCTCTGCCTTCACAGAAGTGCAATTCAACTTGTTATTGAATACAATATTTTAACTCCCGTATTGTAGAATGCTTTCTGGCTAATTTTAGTAAATGCCTATCACGGTGTCCAATAAATATTATAAAAACCGAAAGAACTGTGGATGCTGTAAATCAAGAACAAAAACAAAGTTGCTGGAAAAGCCCAGCGGGTCTGGCAGCATCTGTGAAGGACAAAACAGAGCTAACATTTCAGGTCTGGTGATCCTTCCTCAGAACAGTTCTGGGGAAGGGTCACCGGACCCGAAACATCAACTCTGTTTTGTCCTTCACAGATGCTGCCAGACCTGCTGGGCTTTTCCAGCAACTTTGTTTCTGTTCTCAATAAAGATTATGTCCAACATATGCATCACCACTGCCACAGAAAGTAAAGAACCAGCCCAAGGTTTCATCATCTGTTTTCCATTTCTACCCCCCACCAACCCCGCAGTTATCTTCCCTTGTGCAGCCGCAAATATTATTTTTAAAACATTGATATTTGATCTGATTTTTCAAAATGGTTTCAAATCCGAATTGGAAAAAAAAATCCTCCAGAGGTTGCCAAATTATGAATTTTCTGATTGGTGTTACTTTAATCCCAGTGATAACCCATTTAAAATTGTTGGGTTAACCCCAGGGTTAAAATAGTGCCGTTTGAAGAAAAAGATGGGAACAAAAGTGGTACACGAGAGAGTCTGCCTGTGGCCCAGAGAATATTAGAATATCCAACACAAACTAAGCATCAAATAATAATGTGAATGGGTCGCTTTCTGCTGTGTTGGCTACTGTTTCTTTGGATGCAGTTTTCTCTTTAAATACCTGATTGCTGTGACTGGAGCTGTAGTATTGTCAGATAGAACCTCACCCCTTCTAAACGTACAGCTCCAACTATACAACATTAACTTCTACCAAAGCTATAGTTTGTCTTTAACCTTTTGTCAATGGAGAGTCACTGGGGTATCATTTCTAACTGAATCAATGGAGAGTAAAATTGGGTGTGGTGCAGAACCAGCTTTGCCCTCAATCTTTTCAATTTTGTGATGGGCAAGTTGGGTGAAAATTGCTTCCACGCTACTCACTTCCTATAGTCAACATGCCTTTAATTCCAAGGTTGGAAGTTACTCTTTTTAAATGTAGGAGATTCAAAGGCCTTAAATACTTATTAAAATCACTTGTTAAAGCAATATGCAACATTCTTCATATTAATCACATGCACTTTATTTAGGGAACTTAAATGATTTTTTTATTTTGCTTTCTTGGGTGAGCTTAAATGAGAATGTTATAGCTGGTATCCTGCAAAAGCTGACTTCTCAAAGAAATTTAAATGGTACTTGGTGGGTTTATACTACACAACACTTCTGTTTTTTTTCTAAAAAAAAGGGACGTACGCATTTGTACCAGAATTTTCTGTGAGAATTTGTTGTACATATGACTTTTAAAAATCATTTATATTGTCAGGATTCCTTTAGCAAAGTGTAAATAAATTTGATGTTCTAATAAATGGTTTACAGTTTGTGTATGAATAATTATTGTAAAATGACAGGTTATTGGAGCTCACCAACTCATCGCTCAGTTAAAATGTGGGGCTGGCGCTAGGTTGGGCAGAATTTTACACCCAGGTAGTCAGCAGCTGACCCCTCCCTAGAGATGGGCCTTCCCCTGACCTGTCCTGTGGGTCTTTTGTCCATGTCCAGGGAAGTGAAGGTGATTTATTTTTCTGTTTAACAATATTTCTAATCAACCCGATCAAAGATGTTATTACACACCTCCTAGAGCAGGTGGGACTTTAACCCAGGCCTCCTGGTGCAGCGGTAGGGACACTACCACTGGGTCACGAGAGGGTCCCCAGTTCCATGTGTTTTTTTTAAGCTGTTTTTGTAATTTTTTTTCCACATCACCCATGTTTTTTTTTAAGATAGTGAAACAGAAAAATGAAGACACTTGTGAATAGGGTTTGTAATTATTTATATTCTTTTCTCCACTACCAAGGAAACTCTTATGTGGTCATTTGAATATTTGAAAGTGACCTGTTCATCCATGGCCAACTGAAGACCATAAGTGACAAGTTAATAGTTGTTTAATGATGACCTCTTGCCACCACTGGTACTTCTCTTGCATTGGTTAAGGCCAACATACTATCCGGCTTACCTGGTTTAAAAACTGACGGGCAGGCCATTGGGGTGAGGTTGTGTCTCCTGTTTAGGAACCTTGTACCTGTTGGAGGCTCTCCTTGCCACACTGTGTCCCCTTTGACCCTGCCCTGTCCACCCTGGCCGGCCGCCCACCCACCAGCCTGGCCGCAGAGAGACTAAAGATTCGGTTTGTGCTGGCCTCTACTTGTCCAGTAAGCTCACTGTCGTCCCTGTAATGGCCACTGCACATAGTGGCGCTGCTGAGACAAGAGGGCTGCAGGCCATTTGGCAACTTTTTGGGATGGGACAGCATCTCCAATGTTTGATGCAGGACCTTCGCCACCAAAGGCCTGATTGGCTGTTGAATGACAGTGTGCAACATAAACGCCAAGTGCAAATGAGCTTGGCGTTGACTGCATAGCGACAAGAACAGTGGTGCTTGGAAAGGAATATACTGGAGCACCATTTTGAGGTATCTGAGTTGGTTTGGTATGACTCATTCACAAGTTCTAGTGATTCTTTTGTTTTGTAGTGGGTATTGCACCAGGGGCAGAGACCTCGCCCCTGCGTGAAATGTTCCATCCTGAGGTGGCTGAATCAAAGTCAAAAGCCTCAGTTCTGTCACAAGATGGCATCTCTCTGTGCGTGGGCCTGTCACCAGTTAGCACATTGGTGTGTGGGAAGTTTGCAATTCCTTTACCTCTAGGATCACAAAGGCAACTTCTTTTAGGTCTATCTTTAAATTAAAATCTCCACTTTTACTCTTCTGCCCTTTGATCCAGCCAACCCATTGGGGAAGTTCCTGCTTCCCCCACTCAGGCCTCCGGTGAGACAAACGAGTGAGGACCCAGTGGCTTGTAATTGAATTCTTTGTATCATTCTTCATAGTCTGATACCTTGGTTAAGAAGGGTGAAATATTAGATGTGACGTGTGTGTGCGAGAGAGAGAGACAGAGAGGAAACAAGGGATTTAGCATCTTTGAATGTCGATTAAACCACCACCAGGCCCAGATTGTCAGACTGTTACGAGGAACAGGTGAGGGCAATTGAATACTTCACCATTATCTTCCAAGCCCCCACCCTCTTCAAACTACATTTGGTTTAGCTCCCTGTCCCTCTTCCTACCTCTCCCTCACCTTTGATGGTCTGCATTGACCTAAATAGACTGCATGTAAATTAAACAATTGGAGAAGATGGCTGATTTAATGCTGGTGATTATTAGGTGAACAAAGATACCACGGGTGATTTAGTGATGAGAAGAAAATGTTCAGTTTTGTATAAGAACACTTTTGGATGAGGAAGAAAAATATTTTTCCATCCAAGGGCTCTTGTGGCATAGTGGTAACGTCCCTACCTCTGATCCAGGAGGCCTGGGATCAAGTCCCACCCATTTTAGAATAAATAGATGAAAATTGAATAAATATATTGCCCTGACTAATTCATGTGACATGAGTGTCGCTGAGTGGGCCAGCATTTAGTGTCTGTTCCTCGTTGCCCTTGGAGTGGTGGCGAGCTATCTTCTTGATTCACTGCAGTCCATATGCTGTAGGTAGACACAAAATGCCATTAGGGAGGGAATTCCAGGATTTTGATCCAGCGACACTGAAGAAACGATGACATATTTCTAAATCGGGCTGGTGAATGGCTTGAAGAGGAACTCGCATGTGGTGTTCCTGGGTATCTGCTGCCCTTGTCCTTCTGGATGGAAGTGGAGATGTGTTCAGAAAGTGCAGTCTAAGGATCGTTGGTGAATTTCTGCAGTGCATCGTGTAGATGGCACACACTGCTGCTACTGAGTGTCGGTGGTGGAGGGAGTGGATGTTTGTGGATGTGGTGCCAATCAAGTGGGCTGCTTTGTCCTGAATGGTGTCAAGCTTCTTGAGCATTGTTGGGGCTGCACCCATCCATGTTTCCGTTGCTTGTTAGTGCGGAATGGGATGCAGGCGGCTTATCCAGGTGGGAAGGCCTGAGCAGTTAAAAGGGTGAACATCTCAATGTGTGGCACCATGCTACATCAAAGTCACGCCAACAGCATATGCCAGCAGTCGACATGGTAAACACTTTGCATTTGCTTCAAGCAAATGGCCAAATTTGAAAGTCAAATGAGAAGAGACTTTTTTGTGGAATCAAGTGAGATAACAGTCAGTTAGAAGGTGCCACCACACTCGGTCAAGGTATTTACAAGATTCCAATACAAGTGGTTGGCGTTTCTTCAAGTGTTTGATCCAACCAGAGTCCAACGATCTGTGTCCTTGCCATCCATGGATTGGGCCATATTCAGTGTTGTAGGGTAAGCGTAAACAACCCAGTGATCACAACAAGTAGTTCAATTGGGGTGCTGTGGAAACATCCATTTGACGGGGTATTCCAAATTTTCCTGCAATGTGATAAAGGGAGGGATTGTGCATGACGGAGGTGGATGGAAGAGCAGTTAGTCTTGGTGCAGGTGTCCCCAGTGCGTGACTAGGAAGCAGGTAGACAGCAGGAAAGGTTATTACTTTGGGATGATGAGGTGGATGCAAGCCATTAAGTGGACAAGATGCATGTAAGAGTGGGAGCTCTAGTACGTGTGCCTGACTGATTTATGTGTGCGGCGACAGATTTAGAGTAAGTGCTGGCCCAGTGAGCATGATGTAAGAGAGAGAGGATGGGAGAACGCACCCTTGTGGAGTGGATGAGATAACTGATGTTCTTCTGACCCTGCCACCCGTCCACTTCACCGGGGGTCACAGCACTGACCCAGGCTGGCTTGGTCTGGGGCCCTGGTCTCCTGTGGTAGTCAGCTCCTCTTCACCACCTTTTCTGCCGACATCTCCAGGTTCTATTCTGTGGAACGGGAAGTGAGGTTTCGTTGGTGAGATTGTCTTGAATGTAACGCTCAGTGTGGAGGGCAGTTCCTGGCTTGCAGCATCTGATGTTATGGTGTACAGCTAGGCTTTAAATATGGTCTGAGGCAGTGTCCGACATAACGTACCGGTGGTGGGGCGCACTTCTGCTATTTTTGGCCGCATGACTTTCCCAAGAGAGGCGCCAAAGAGTCCAGTTGCGTAATTAATGAGGTGAAGAACTGAAGGTTACTGGAGAAAGGTCGCTCTGAACCAATAGTGGACCAGGTGACTTGAATTTGACTCAACACTTCAACTGAAAGTGTGGAAATTCCACCAACATTTGCAAAAGATTTTGTACTAAAAGCAGTAACTGCAGTCTCCATCTTGTGGATGTTAAAGGAATGTACATTTGTAGTTATTGCAACACCTCATACAAATATTAAAAGCTCACTAACTACGGTGATCAATCCCTCCAACTCTATTTTGATTTCGTCCCTTCCTACTCTCCCAACAACGTCTCCCCCTCAATTCTGATAGTTTGCATTGCTGATAATGGGCTTTGCTTTAAATAGTCAAGTGGATTCAGTGGTGTTTTTACTGGTAGCGGTTACTAGTTTAGAAAAAAAACAAAAAGTCACAGTGATTTTGATGGTGACAAGGCACTCCATTGTGTGTGACAACACTTCTGGGTAGGTAAAAGAGAGAAAAATACATAGTGACTATTTGCTTCATTGCAGGAATGAGACTGGACGAGATGAAGCATTGTGACACAATTAGCAAGCATTGTGATTATTCCATTTTCTGACGAAAAATCATGATGGACACTAAAATTTGGGTCAAACCTTCCTCTCCCCCTCTGGTTTTGAGCATTAGTGAGAAAGTTGGGAAAAATGCCAAGAGTGAGAAACACAGAATCTTGAACTCGAAGAAAACGTATGCAAGTTTCCCCTTAAGACTGATATAATGGCTTTAGAATCTCACCATTGAGCATTGACTACCTTCTTCCTGTTAATGATAACCTATTTCACCTTATTTCTACACAATTTCCGATCATTCCTTCCTGCCCTGAGAAATTGGCAGAAAGGTCCAACACTCAAATCATAGAGAGCTGATGCAGAGGTGGCTGCAATTCACTTGTCCTGGTGAACATCCAACGATTTCTTCACAACAATGTCCCTGCATGCTCCATGGACACCACCCTCCTTGACCTTCCACCCACGCCAAGTGAGCATCAACAGACAACCAGCTTCAGCACATCATCGTGCCTGCTTTCGGATCACCCCTCACTCCACTTCAGCACATCACTTTGGGTTCAGAGACACCTCAGACTTGTTGGCTTCTGCAGGTAGCTTTGCATGCAGCATGCACGTGCATCAGCTAAGGAAAGCTATCCTTAGAGGCAGTCCAGAGAGGGTTCACTAGGCTGATACCAGTTAGGGAAGGACTTTCTTAGGAGAAGAGGTCAAGCAGATTGGGCCTGTACTGACTAGCGTTTAGATGAACAAGAAGTGATCGATATGGAAAGGTTGTTTCCCCTTGTGGGAGAGTCTAGGGTGAGAGGGTTTATCTCAGAATAAGGGCATTTAGGACAGACGAGGAGGAATTTCTTCTGTCAGACGGTAGTGAATCTGTAGAATTCTTTACTGCAGAGGACTGTTGATACTGGGTCATTAAGATTATTCGGACAAAATTCAGATTTTTAATTGGTAAAAGGCAAGCAGCTTGTCACAATAGTAAGCGCTGAAAAGTCAAGGGGATGGACACGCAACACTATCCCATGTCAATCAGAGAACCTCACAGTGCGGAAAAAGGCTCCTCGGCCCATTGGATCTGCACTGACCCTCAGAGGAACACCGACCCGGAGTTAGGCCCCCGACCGTCTCACTGTAACCCCACATTCACCATGGCTAATCCACATAACCTGCACATCCTTGTACACTACGGACAACTCAGCATGGCCAATCCACCTAACCTGCACGTCTTTGGACTCTAGGAGGAAACCCATGCACACACAGGGAGAATGTGTAAACTCCACACAATCACCTGAGGCTGGAATCGAACCTGGGTCCCTGGAGCTGTGAGGCAGCAGTCCGAGCCATTGAGTCACTGTGCTGCCAATCGATAGCACATCTACACATGCCAATGGGAACTCTGGCATCTAAGCACAGCGTGTAGTACCAACAAAGGCATTGGATTTTCCAAAGTCATGGGATCCGGTGGTAAAGTGGAAGCATTAGGAATTACATAAAGGAACTCAATGGAAATGTGGGGAGACTCATCAGGGCCTCACAACACAAAGAAACAGAAACACAAAAGGGAATACGATGGATGGGGAAAATTCATGCCCCAAAGTCAGAATCCACAATTCACAGATGGTGAAGCAATGTGCGAACCTTGCAATGTCATTCAGACTGTAAGTTACCTGCACAATAACTAGACAAAATTGACTGACACAGTATACAAGCTGGGATTACTAATTCTGTCTTCAGAGGTGAAGTGAAACTGGAGTCCCTGCTCAAGGCAATCACAGTAATCATACCAATGATTCAGTAATCATCGGGCTTTAGTTTGCCCTTCAGTGACAGGTCATTCACTATCCATGCCGAATGCAGGAGGCCTTTCAGTTTTTAAATGCTGGGTATTCCTTCTGACTTGGGGCATAGCTCCAATCTGGGCTGCTGTCTGGGTCAATCTGTGGGATAGCCTTTGGTGGGAGTTGGCAGGAGAAAAGATGACCCTCCTCTGCACCACCACATCCATCAGGACCTCCAAGTCCCTGCCCACAAACTAGGGAGGGAGGTTTCCTTATCTTTGGGCCATAAGGGTCCAGCACCAGAAAGAGAAGGGCAGTTCCTGACTTGCAGCATCTAAGATGATGTGGAGCTGGGTTTTAGATATGGTGCCAGTTGCATGAACACCAGATGGTCCCAGCAGTTGTGAGCATTTTCGCCTGTGAAATGCTCAGTGGCCTCAACAAAGTGCAGGAAGGATATTCCAGATGACCAGGGAGTTCCGCACCAGAAGGTCACAGCTTAAGAATACGGGGTAAACCATTTAGGACCGAGAATGAGGAGAAATTTCTACAGCCCCAAGAGTGGTGAGCCTGGGGACTTCACTACCACAGAAGGTAGTTGAGGCCAAAACATTGAATGTTTTCAAGAAGGATTTGGTATTGTTCTCAGAATTGAAGGGATCAAAGGGTACAAGGAGAAAGTGAGAACAGGGATCAGCCGTGATTGTAGTGAATGACGGACTGGTCTCGAGGGGCTGAATGCCTACTTCTGCTCCTATTATCTATGTTTCTCTCTAGATATGCAATTAGATGAGAAAGGCATCCAAGTGGCTGGTCGAATAATTAAGGGGGGAAAGAGTAGAAGATTGTTCATAAAAAGTCACTCTATTAGCTCTGATTCTCATACCTCCAATGCTACCTGATGAGTTTCTCCAGCACTTACAGTTTTCATTTCAGAAATGGGGAGGTGATGACCGATTGGTTTTATCACTAAACTATTAATCCAGAAACCCAGGTAATGTTCTGGGGACCTCCTTTCGAATCCCACCATGGCAAATGGTGGGAATTGTCAGAAAAATCCATCTGGTTCACTAATGTCCTTTAGGGAAGGAAACTGCCATCCTTACCTAGTCTGGCCTACATGTGACTCCAGACCCACAGCAATGTGGGTGACTCAACTGAGCAACTAGGAATGGGCAACAAATGTTGGCCATCCAGTGATGCCCTCATCCTCTTGAATATATCAAATAAACTGGTCCCAGCAGCTTCCTGTGGGAGAGAATACCACAGGTTCATAACTCTGAGTGAAGAAATTCTTCCTCATCTCAGTCCTGAATGGCTTACCCCTTATTCTTAGACTGTGACCCGTTGTTCTGGACTTACCCAATGTCAGGAACATTCTTTCTGTATCTAGGCTGTTCAGACCCATCAAGATTTTATATGTTTGTATGAGATTCCCCATTCATTCTTCGAAATTCCAGTAAGTACAAGCCCAATCGATCCAGTCTTTCTTCATATGTCAGTCCTGCCATCCTGGGAATCGGTCTGGTGAACCTTCGCTGGACTCCCTCAATAGTAAGAATGTCCTTCCTCAGACTAGGAGTGTGCTAAAGGGGTTGTTGATTTTGCTCCTGAATAGCCAGCTCAAATTTTAGATTAGATATCTTCGTGCCACAGAGGAAATAGTCTGCTTTAACTTTCTTAACTTTTAAACTACCATGGGGTGAATTTTACAGGGAGGTATACCACCTGTTCCTCCAGAAGAAGTTTGTCTAAAATGGACCTTTGTTAAACAAGGCTAGCCCACAGCCAGAGTTCACTCCAGGCGACTTTAGGCAGGTGTGGGTCAGACCTCTTTGAAAGATGTCCTGCCCTTGAAATTTGCCAGCTAATCTGATTGACTGGCAGCTCGAACAATCTCAGCAGTATAAGAGTTGAGTAGCAGGCATGGCTGGATCTATAAGGAAGCCTACAAAGGTTAAAATTGGATCAAGGACTCATGCATTCCCCAGCTTTCTGGAAGGTGTGAACCGGGGAGAGGAGGGAGGGGGCAAGGTGGAGATGATTGGGTGGCGGTGACATCATGGGGAACGCCCCCGATGTGCAGGGTATCTTCCTCAAATAGCATGCCCCAATGTCTTCCTGTCTATCACCCAGCTGGGCTAAAAATTCTTGCCCACACTTGCAATTGGAGTGGGAAGCCTAAATATTCAGGTTGATCGGTGTAGTAACGAACTCAATTACCCAGTAACGATTTGTTTCAGATTGGCAGGTGGGTTGCCTACTTCACTGCCCACCTAATAGAATTATAGAGCACAGAAACAGACCTTCAGTCAAACTTGTTCAATGTTTTATTGGAGATCTGTTTGGAGGGTGGGTGGGAAGGTTATCGCAGGTGGGTCACCCCACCACCACTTTCACTCCAAATCAACTTCCACAGAGAACTCACCTTCTAGCATATCCAGAACCATAATAAAATCAGAGATAGTAAGAGCTGCAGATGCTGGAGTCAGAGACAACACAGTGTAGAGCTGGAGGAACACAGCAGGCCAGGCAGCATCAGAGGAGCAGGAAAGCTGATGTTTTGAGTCAGGACCCTTCTTCAGAAATGGCCATAATAAAATCATCCTTCAATTGCAAGTTTCAACTGATGAATTATTTAAATTGCTTTTCTCATGCAACAGATTAAAGACAGATGTTTAAAAGAAGTCTTTGCACGGGATGTGCCTGCTGTGGGCAAAGGGTTAATTATTACTATTCCCACATTGCCTTTAGAGGGTGCTATTGTGCCATCTTTATGAGCTACAGAACTTCCCGCAGTGACAGTATTTCGACAATAGTGTTTAGTTGAAAACGCAAGATTTTGACACCGAATTTACAAGCAAAAAATCAAAGGTTCATGGAATTGATGAGAATGTATTGAACAAACGCAAGATGGCTGTTCTGAGGAAGGGTCACCAGACCCGAAATGTTAACTCTGTTTTCTCCTCCACAGATGCTGCCAGACCTGCTGAGCTTTTCCAGCAATTTTGTTTTTGTGCAAGATGGCTGTTAAATCTTTAATCGGTTAAAAAGGAGATGCAGGTTTCAATTGATTAATATACAAATCCCAGAATTTCTTTCAAGTCACTGCGCTGAGATAACTTAAGGTTTTATCAGTCTACCAGAGTGACATCTCAGTCAGACAATGCGTTTTAGGCGTGAGGCCTTAGTTAGAATCTGTTTGTGTTTTATCTTGGAGTCACTGATTTTATTTCCAAAGCATGAATTTATAAAATGCCACATTGACCCACACCACATTGACTGTCTACAAATTGTGTGCTTTTTGAACAAAATACAATGTATCTGCAATTACAAATCTGCAAATGCAAATTTATTCGATAGATTTATGTGTGGGAGAGAGTGTGTGAGTGTGGGAGAGAGACAGTGTAGTGTGTGTGCGTCTGTCTGTTTTCCTGTGAGGTAGGGAGGGAGAGAGAGAGTGAGTGAGTGTGTGAGTGAGTGACAGAGAGAGAGAGACTGTGTGTGTGGGACAGAGATAGAGAGAGAGAGA
>JAHRHZ010000016.1:54387695-54479888 GCA_024137785.1 Ginglymostoma cirratum | reverse complement strand
AGAGAGAGAGAGACTGTGTGTGTGGGACAGAGATAGAGAGAGAGAGACTGTGTGAGAGTGACCGTGTGCATGTGAGAGAGTGCGTGTATGAGAGAGAGAGTGCGTGTGTGTGGGACAGAGATAGAAGGAGAGTGTGTGTATGAGAGAGGGTCTGTTTGAGTGTGTGTGTGCTTGAGAGATAGAGTGTGTGAGTGTGCGTGAGAGTGTGTATGAGGGTCTGTTTGAGTGTGTGTGTGTTTGTGTTTATGTGAGATACTGTGTGTGTGTATTTGTGCGTGTGTGAGAGTGTATAGTGGGGAGGGGTCACCTATGGGTGTGCAAAGAACCCAAAATCCCCGTTGAGGACGTCCTCATGGATACTGAACTTGGCTATCAGCCTCTGCTGGGTGATTCAAAACCAACACACCTGGACTTCCCATTGTATCAGGCAATGGGACCCTGTGTGAGAACCTCTCTGGCTATGTCAAGGGCATCTTGCAATCCATTGTACAAGGGACCCCCAGCTTCTGTTGCGACACTACAGACTTTTTACAGAAAATCAGCTCCCACGGACCAGTCAAACCAGGAACATTCCTCATCACAATAGACGTTTTGGCACTCTACACCATCATCCCCCATAATGACAGCATCGCTGTAACAGCCTCAGTACTTAATACCACCAACTGCCAATTTCCAGACACCATCCTACAATTCATCCACTTCATCCTCGACCACAATGTCTTCATCTTCGACAGCCAGTTCTTCACCTAGACACACTGAACCGCCATGGGGACCAGATTTGCTCCTCAATACGCCAACATTTTCATACACAAGTTCAAATAAGACTTCCCAGGACCCTCGAACAACTATACACCAGATACACTGACGGCATTTTCTTCCTTGGGACTCAGGGTGAGGAATCACTGCAACAGCTACATAGCAAAATCAACAAGTTTCATCCCACCGTCAGACTTTAGAATCAGTCTCATTCTTGGGCACACACATCTCCATCAGAGATGGACACCTCAGTACATCACTCTACCACAAGCCCCGGATAATCTCACAATGCTGCACTTCTCTAGCTTCCAACTTAAACATATTAAAAAAGCCATCCCCTACAGGAAAGCCCTGCACATACACAGGATCTGTTTGGATGAGGAGGAACATGATGGACACCTAAAGTTTTGAAAAATGTCCTCATAAGCCTGGGATACGATGCTCAACTCATCAATCGCCAGTTCCGATGTGCCACAGCGATAAACCGTAATGACTTCCTCAAAAGACAGACACGGGATATATCTGATACCCTTTATCATCCAGTACTTCCTGGGAGCGGAGAAACTACACCATGTTCTTCACAGCCTTCAACACGTTATCAACGACAATGAGCACCTCGCCAAGCTCTTCCCCACATCTCCACTTTTCGCCTTCAAATAAACGCCAAACCTTAAACAGACCATTGTTCAGAGCAAACTACCCAGCCTTCAGGACAACATTGACCACAACACCACACAATCCTGCCATGTTAACCTCTGTAAGACATGTCAGATCATCGACATGGACACTACCATCACACGTGGGAACAACCCCCACCACGTGCACAGCAGATACTCATGTGACTCAGCTAATGTTGTCTCTCTCATATGCTGCAGGTAAGGATGCCCGAAGGCATGGTATATTGGTGAGATCATACAGACGCTACGACAGCGGATGAATGGATACCGCACAATAATTGCCAGACAGGGATATTCCCTCCCAGTGGGGAGCACTTCACTGGTGAAAGACATTCGGCCTCGGACCTTGGGGTAAACGTTTTCCAAGATGGACTTCAGGATACACAACAATGCAGAGTTACCGAGCAGAGGCTAATAGCCAAGTTCAGTACCCACGAGGACGGCCTCAACTGTGATCTTTGGTTCATGTCGCACTATAGTTGGCCCCACCACACTATCAACTCACACACACACACACACGCGCGCGCATATAGATTGCACACACATATATTAGTCTATGGGGTGAATTTGCATTTGCAAATACATTGTACTTTGTTCAAAAAACACACAATTTGTAGACAGTCACTGTGGCATTTTATAAACTCATACTTTGGAAATAAAATCAGTCTGACTCCAAGATAAAACACAAACAGATTCTAACCAAGGCCTCACACCTAAAATGCATTGTCTGACTGAGATGTCATTCTGGTAGACTAATAAAACTTTTAGTTATCTCAGTGCAGTGACTTGAAAGAAATTCTGGGATTTGAATTTTAATCAATTGAAACCTGGATCTCCTTTCTAACTAATTAAAGAATTAACAGCCATCTTTGGTTTGTTCAATACATTCGCATCAGTTCTATACCCCTTTGATCTTTTGCTTGTAAATTCTGTGTCTGATGCCACCTCTCTCACTAACACCTGAAGAAGGAGTGAGGCTCCAAAAGCTTGTGTTTTCAAATAAACCTGTTAGACTATAACCTGGTGTCGTGTGATTTTTGACCTGGTCCACCCCAGTCTAACACCAGGACCTCCACATCATGACAATAGTGTTGCATAGGGAGCCTCAGGATTTTGCCTTAGGAATGATGTCAGATTAGTTTGTGACCTCAAGAGAAATACTGACCTGGTGGTTTCCTGTAAAATTTCTTTTTGATTTGTTATGGTCTATGAGTGTCACTGGCCCATCTCTAAATTGTAGCCTCTGATCGATTTTTTAGCTACTGGTGCAATGTTGATGATGTAGGATTCAGCAATGACAACCTATATTCCCTCTAAACTTTTTCTTTTCCGTACAGATTTCCAAGCCCATTCATATCAGGAACTTCTGAAACTGGAGGTCAGTGCTGGGAACAGTTTCAGCATGCCAAACGCCTCAGACCATCTGGATAGCTGTGAAGTTTAAATGGAACATGGCGGTTAAAACAGCAAGTTACAGATGTTTTCTGAAGTTTTCTGATGAAGGGTCTAGGCCCAAAACGTCAAGCTTTCCTGCTCCTATGATGCTGCTTGGCCTGCTGTGTTCATCCAGCTCCACACCTTGTTATCTCTAAGTTACAGAGCATCTGGGTTTCTGTGAATCTTAGAGGAAACACTGCAGTTACAAGAGCACAAGAGAGGCTAGAAACTTGCAGCAAGTAACTCACCTCCTGACTATCCAAAGCCTGTCTGACATCTATAAAGCACAAGTTCAGAGTGTGGTGGAATACTCCCCACTTGCCTGGATGAGTGCAGCTCCAACAACACTCAAGAAACTTCACACCAACAAGGACAAAGCAACCCGCTTGACTGGCACCACATCCAAAAACATTTAGTTACCCCATCACTGACAGACAGTAGCAGCAGTGTATACCATCTACAAACTGAGTTGCTGAAATTCATCCAGGTTCCTCAGACAGCACCTCCCAAATGCCAAATCCTACCATCTAGAAGGACAAGGGCAGCAAATAAATGGAAATACCACCACCTGAAAGTTCCTCTCCAAGCCACTCACCATCCTGACTTGGAAATATACCACTACTCCTTCAGTGTCATTGGCTCAAAATCCCAGAACCCTAATGGCGATGTGACTATACATTCGGCAAACTCACTGCACTGGGTCAAAGTAGTTCACCACCACCTTCTTAAGGTGAACTAAGGATGAGCAATTCCACAGTAGCGCAGCCAGCAACACTTACATGCCATGAATGAATAAAAAAAAGGTGGGATTAGTTGAGAGTATAGATGAGAGTAAAGAGTATAGGCATGGGTGTTGAGGGCAGAATGGTCTCCTGCTGTGCTCTTTCCTGTGACTCAATGACGAATGCCACGGGGAAGTAATTCAACTCCCTTCAACTCCCTAAAGTTAAAAATGATCATATTACAAGTGCGACATATTTTCCCCACTCCTGTTCATGCCTTTCCTGGTGCCCTGATCTTGCAGACCAGAGACATACTTCCTAAAAGTTTCAAAAACAAACTCCTAGAGAAACTCCGAGATAACAAGGTGTGGAGCTGGATGAACACAGCAGGCCAAGCAGCATCATAGGAGCAGGAAAGCTTGACGATTCGGGCCCAGACCCTTCATCAGAAATGGGGGATGGCAAGGGGGTTCTGAAATAAATAGGGAGAGAGGGGGAGGCGGCTAGAAGATGGATAGAGGAGACGATAGGTGGAGAGGAGACAGACAAGTCAAAGAGGTGGGGATGGAGCCAGTAAAGGTGAGCGTAGGTGGGGAGGTAGGGAGGAGATAGGTCAGGCCAGGGAGGACAGACAGGTCAAGGGGGCAGGATGAGGTCCACCCTTGTCTGCTTTCCGGAGGGACCACTCTCTCCGTGACTCCCTTGTCCGCTCCATTCTCCCCTCCAGCCCCACCACACCCGGCACTTTCCCCTGCAACCGCAGGAAATGCTACACCCGCCCCCACACCTCCTCCCTCACCCCAATCCCAGGCCCAAAGAAGACTTTCCACATCAAGCAGATGTTCACCTGCACATCTGCCAATGTGGTATACTGCATCCGCTGTACCCGTTGTGGCTTCCTCTACATCGGGGAAACCAAGCGGAGACTTGGGGACCGCTTTGCAGAACACCTGCGCTCAGTTCGCAACAAACAACTGCACCTCCCAGTCGCGAACCATTTCAACTCCCCAGCCCATTCCTTAGACGACATGTCCATCCTGGGCTCCTGCAATGCTACAATGATGCCACCCGAAGGCTGCAGGAACAGCAAATCATATTCAGCCTGGGAACCCTGCAGCCCAATGGTATCAATGTGGATTTCACAAGCTTCAAAATCTCCCCTCCCCCTACCGCATTCCAAAACCAGCCCAGCTCCTCCCCGCCTCCATAACCTGTTCTTCCTCTCACCTATCCCCTCCTCCCATCTTAAGCCGCACCTCCATCTCCTATCTACTAACCTCATCCCGCCCCCTTGACCTGTCCGTCCTCCCTGGCCTGACTTATCTCCTCCCTACCCCCCCACCTACACTCACCTTTACTGGCTCCATCCCCACCTCTTTGACTTGTCTGTCTCCTCTCCACCTATCCTGTCCTCTATCCATCTTCTATCCACCTTACCCTCTCTACCTATTTATTTCAGAACCCTCTTCCCCTACCCCATTTCTGATGAAGGGTCTCGGCCCGAAACGTCAAGCTTTCCTGCTCCTATGATGCTGCTTGGCCTGCTTTGTTCATCCAGCTCCACACCTTGTTATCTCAGATTCTCCAGCATCTGCAGTACCTATTATCTCTCCTAGAGAAACTCAGCAGGTCTAGCAGCAGCTGTACAGAGAGAAACAGAGTCAATACTTCAAGACTGGTGACCTTTCTTTATAACAGTCACTGGACTCAATGTGCTAACAACCCTTTGCGCACAGATTTTCCCTCTGCAGATTCCACCAGATCTGCTGAGTTTCTCCAAAAATTTCACATCACTAGCATCTGTATTGGTTTTACTTCCCAAAATACTCTTCTTTTGAAACTTGCTGTATTGTATTTTAATGAAATTAGTAACTCTCTGAAAAACACAATCAATGAAATTGCAAATATGACCACAAGGACTTTGAGCAAAGGTAACACTAATATTCAAGACTGCATCCTTCTGCAGTACCTTATGCCTCCCGATGGCGCACCAACACCAGGGTAGCAATTGACCACATTTATGTTGGCCCATCCTGACCAGCGGCACGGCAGTGGCCGGCATTCTGGGAGATGTAGTTCGCTAGCCTTCCTCCCATAGGGATGTGCGAGGCAGAGAAAACATCAACTCCCGACGTGCATTGCACAGGGCGTGCCTCATCGCGCAGTCGCAGTGGCAGGATGTCCGGAAGCTCTCGACGGTTTGTTGTCGACGTGGGGAAGGCCGGCAGGTGCAGTCGCAATGGAGTGAAGCGGACGCAGACAGCTTTAGTGTGATCGTTTCTCCTGTTGAGCTTGGCGCCGAACATGTGGCTGAAACCCGAGGAAGTGCTGCTGAAGAACGCCCTGAAGCTATGGGTGACGGAGAAAACACACAAGTACTTTGTCTTACAACGTCGCAGAGGATACGGAGAAGGGGGCGGCGGACTAACGGGTAAAGTGGAGAGTCGATGGAGAGTGCGCAGGCGCGTTGTGGACGGGGTGCCGGCTGCCGGGCAGGACGCAGCCGCAGTGTGTATAAGGTGCCGGCTGCTGGGCGGGACGCAGGCGCGGCGTGGATAGGGTGCCGGCCGCCGGGCATCACGCAAGTGCAGTGTGGATAGGGTGCCGGCTGCCAGTCATCACGCAGGCGCGATGTGGATAGGGTGCCGGCTGTTATGTTCTGAAAAGGAAACACATTCCTTTGCTGAAGTCTCAGTGTGGATGTTAATGCAGAATGCAAAGCATGGGAAATTTTGTGTTCTGTTTGATGGGTTTATCGGCGAACTGCCAGTTATCTTTGCCTTTTGATGATTATTTGTTTAATTCTGATATTTATTAATTTATTGTAATTATTAATTATTGGTTCCTTACATTAAGTCTTCTGATACTTAATCGTCTGACATTTAATAGTTTCTATCATTAAAATTATTTGTATTTCATATGCCTTTATCTGACATTTATTAACTTATTTATTGTTTTATCATTTGCTGTGCTTTATTTGTATTGTTTCTATCTGTTGCTGTTTGTCACTGATTCCTTTCACCTTACACTAAGATTTAAAAAGACTGACAAATAGGTGATGGTTACTTTTGTGACAATTTTTCTTCAAAGACTAGGTCAGGGAGTTCGTCTCGAACAGTGACCTAATCTACTGTGTGACTGTGAACTCCTGGAGTGGTGTTTTTAAAGAGCAGGTCAGGGGATAACACCATTACTTCTCTGGAATGGCTTCTGCATCTTCCAGTTCCAGTAGTTATTAAAAGCTGTGAAGGTTCAAGCTCTCAGTTTTGAGTATTCATGTAAGGAGACTCCACAGTTCACAGGACAGAAACTTGAGGGCAATCAGTCAATGAGAACTTAAAAGTAGCTGTGTTGGGAAGTAGATATAAAAATCTTAAACTACAATGTTTTCAAAACTGTGCTGAAATCTAGATAGTTTGACTTGTTTTATTTCTTCTGTTTTTGTCTTTTATGCAATAAACTTCTGTTTTTCCATTGGAATTTTACAGCCTCATATGAATACGTTTCAGTGACTGACCACCAATATTAGCTTAAAAATAAATATGATATATCAGGCTAGATTTCATTCTGTGATCTGACTTGTCCAGTTGGACAATCAGTTGGGATCATAACACCACCCAAGATGTGAGAATTCGCAATCTGAGTTATGGCCAAGGATCTGTTTACTGTCTCGCAGATGCTCTCTTGCTTCCCACCTTGCTTCAGAGCTGAATATTGGTTGTCAGCTTTCTAACTTGTGTTTCTGCACCTGATGCTTTCATTTTACAGCAGTTCCTCACTTAACTGCTAACCTGCATTCAATAAAAGTGCAGTTTTAAGCAATTCACATTCTCCCCATGATAATCAATGTATACACAGAAGTTGGCTTCCTGGTGAAGGTTTATCTTTCGCTGCTGATTCCAGCTTGTCTCATCTTCTGCGTTGAGAGGTTTCCCGACCTCCAGCAATTCGCAGCACGTTTCAGCACAGTGTCTGTCTCCAGGACGTGGAAAGATATAGTGGCAAGCAACCAATAAACAGGAAGAGTGAGAAGCAATGAGCAGGACAGAAGTAGAGAATCTCAGAATCTCCCAAGAAAGCTGCTGAGATTGCAGTTAATTGTCACATGTCACTGAACCATTGCTGTCCCAAAGGCAATGATGACGCAAAAAATGGAAATAGCGGCGAGGTTTTAGGCACACACCTTAAATAGCCCAAGGCAGTTGGTTAAAACCATATTAGGGTATGGCGAGACACCCAGATTGGTAAAAGAAACAAAACTGACATAAAGAAAAGCCTGTTCTCACAATGAGTGGTTGGGGTCTGGAATACACCTGCGTTTACCATCGGGTAGGTTCAGTTGGAGAATTTGAGAGAGAATCAGATTGTTATCTGAAAAAGAAGAATGCCTACCAAATGAGATGCTCATTCAGAGAGCTGGTGCAAACCTGATGGCTCAAATGACTGCCTCCTGCACTGTAACAATTTTGAGATTGGTGGTGTAAGTTGGAGAAACAGACCCGAAAGAGTAAACAGTTTTAAAGTGAAACCACATTAAGTGGTATCAGAGATAATAGGTACTGCAGATGCTGGAGAATCCGAGATAACAAGGTGTGGGGCTGGATGAACACAGCAGGCCAATCTGATGAAGGGTCTAGGCCCGAAACGTCAAGCTTTCCTGCTCCTATGATGCTGCTTGGCCTGCTGTGTTCATCCAGCTCCACACCTTGTTATCCCACATTAAGTGGTGTAGCTTATTAAGACTTAGTGAAGAAATGCTGTGATTTAAATTTTCATTCTCCTCATTGAGCATTCCCAGAACTGCATTGACACATTTTGTTATTTGTTAACACAGTTTGACAGGTTGTACCTAATATTAATATTCTTTGCTTTAACAAGGACCTTTTTGTGCTTTTGTTTTGCCTTGATTATTTTTGTGTGGAATAAATCTGAAGTAGGTCAAATCTAAAATGAATGGAAATAACAAAGTATGTTTCATGCACAATAATTATTCAGTTTTGTCACTACACGAGGAGCCTTTATGCTGCATTGTTGTCCAAGAGACTAAATGCTTGCTTACAACTTGAGATTCTCAGGTTTTGAGGTTTCATTGGGCAGCATACACTGTTTCCTCGGAGCATGAGACATGGCATTAGGAGGCTGGATTCATGCACTATGATTTCTCTTCAGGAAGGGCAGACCAACATGGGGCAGTGAGTATGAAATAGATGGTATTCAGCTCTGCTAGTGGAATAAAATCCTTAGTTCCATCTAAGCTGTAATCCATTCCTGGTATGTAGGGTCACAGTGCACGTTTGACAAGGTCATTCCGGTCACAAGGATGACTGTTATGGGAAGTAGTCCAGTAGATGCACTGTCAGATGGGTCCCCTCTGTGCAATTTTAGACTGAGACACATTCCAGTATTTCATTATTAATTTTATAAGAATGTCCCTCAGACCAGCTTCTTAAAGAGATCTCCGTTTCAGAAACTGTAGCAGTTTACTGTGCACTTTCTTTACCAAGCAAAATTTTGGAATTATCAAACAGTGTATAGTGCACATGCATCTGGTTTCAATAGACATGGCCTAATAAAAACACTTCCAGAAATGTAGATGTGGCATCTGTTGGGTAAATCAAAAGTTGACATTCAAGTTATACTGTGAAGAATTGTGTGGCTAAAATTCAAGCGCTGCTGTAGTTAAAATAGAGTTGAGGCAGAGTTTTTTTTTCTGCCTGCTCACTTTAATGCAAGCTAGATCAAATAAATTCTATTCCAGAATATCATGAGACCTATATCTTGTTTAATAATTTGACTCTGCACAGAACTAAACCTTAGTGTATGTTAGTACTTTAGCTGGCTCTGGGGTCTTCTTGGAATTTAGGCTTTTGCTGGAACACCAGATTTAACTGTGTTGATCCCACGTCTATTTTGGAACTTTATTTATTGTCTTAATGTTGTTTCAAAATAGTTTATTACTTGGTGTTTCTTTCAGCTTGCTATTTACGCTGTGCCAGTCCTTGGGTGGATATCATTTCCTCCGAGTAGTCTTTAGATTCTTTTTCAAAATGGATGCCATGGAAACAATTATAGCAACCCAAGGACCAACATTTCTGAAGAAAGGTCCTGACTGGAAATGTCAACTTTTCTGTTCCTCTGATGCTGCCTGGCCTGCTGCGTTCATCCAACTCCATACTGTGTTGTCTCTGACTCCAGCATCTGCAGTTCTTGCTGTCACAAGACTCTTGCTGTTTCCATCAAATTCACAGTAGCATTTCTTCAGTAAAGTTTCTGATCGTTTTCAAAATTGGTCTTTTGAACATTACACATTGCCATCAAATAGGCTGAACATGTACATATGAGATATTAGTGATTGAGCGTTAGAACCCAGAAACAGGTTATTCGCATAAACTGATCTGTGTAGTGTTCATGCTCCACATCTTTAACTAATCCTGTTGATCTTGATTTCTGTTCTTTTCTCAATCGTGAATTTTGTTCTCTGTTCCTTTTGTTTGGGGTTGTGGAACTCTCTGACTAAACCATTATTCATTTCCCACCTCATTACTCTGGAGAAAAGGGGAATCGATCGTCTTGTGGTACTATTACTGAACTCAACCAATAAGGCAATCAACGAATATTTAGAATTGGACCCCATATACAAACGTATAGAATTGGACCCCATATACAGACCCATACAGAACAAAACCAGAATTGACACTACTCACCATAATGGACCAGACAGTATAAATTCCAAACGGAGTAGAACAACATCGCTTCATTGGAGGCCTCACTGATAATGTTACCTAGCATGGTGACAAAATGTCTGAACAAAACAAGCCAACTCGGCGAGCAAGTCAACAACTTGATTGCTAGTCTATTAATCCAGAAACTCCGTTCATATTCTGGGGACCCGAGTTTGAATCCCACAATGGCAGATAGTGGAAATTGAATTCAATAAAATAAAAATCTAGAATTGAGAATCTACAGATGAGTGTTGGAAAAATCCATCTGACTCTGGGAAGGAGATATGCTATCCCCATCTGGCCTACATGTGACTCCAGACTGATTGACTCTCAGCTGCCTTCTGTAGTGACCTAGCATGACATTCAGTAGTGTCCTTTGCTAAGAATTCTCAATAAAGAAATAAAACCGGATGGACTACCTGGCATCAACCTAGGCACCAGAAAAGACAACAGCAGAAACAGCCCGGTAGACCCTGCAAAGTCCTCCTTACTAATATCTGGGAGCTAGTGCTAAAATTGAGAGAGCTGTCTTATGGACTAGTCAAGCAACAGCCTGACAATCATACCTTACAGACAATACCATCACCATTCCTGGATATATCTTGTCCCCACTAACAGGACAGGCCCTGCAAATGTGGTGGTGTGGTGGCGTACAGTCAGAGGGAGTTGCCCTGGGAGTCCTCAACATACACGGGCAAGGAAACCTGTTGATTGCCATGTACCATCTTCCCTTGGCTGCTAGGCAAAGCACTGAGGATGGCAAGGGCACAAAATGTCCTCTGGACGGTGGATTTCAATGATCATCATCAGGAGTGACTCGGCAGCAGCACAAACAGAGGGAGTTGTTTAGGTCCTACAGGCAGTAGCTGCTAGACTGAGTCACTGAGACAATGGTAAGGGAACCAACAAGAAGGAAGAACATACTTGATCACATCCTTTACAATCTGTCAAATGCATGTCCATGACAGTATTGGTAAGAGTGACCACGGCACAGACCTTGTGGAGATGAAGTCCTGCCTTCACACTGTGAATACGCTTCATCGTGCTGTGTGGCACCATCATTTTGCCAAATGGTACAGACTTCAAACAGATCTAGCAACTCAAGACAGGGCCATCAACAGCAACAGGATTGTAGTCCAGCACAATCT
Organism: Ginglymostoma cirratum; assembly: GCA_024137785.1. NCBI lineage: Eukaryota > Metazoa > Chordata > Chondrichthyes > Orectolobiformes > Ginglymostomatidae > Ginglymostoma > Ginglymostoma cirratum. The sequence continues at coordinate 54,468,426 of JAHRHZ010000016.1, read as the reverse complement.
GCAGTCTCATTGCCTGACATATCCCCCACTCAACCATTGCCTCAAGTCAGGGGATCTGTGGAGAGTGCAGGCGGGCATGGCAGGAGCAACACAGGACATACCTGAAAATAAGATGTCAACGTACTAAAGCTACCAAACGGGGCTAAACAGCATAAGCAGCACGTGATGGATAGAGCAAAGCGAGCTCATGACCAGAGGATCAGATGTTGCAGTCCTGTGACATCGGTCATGAATGACGGTGGACAATTAAAACAACCTCACTGGAGGAGGCTCCACAAATATTCATAGCAGTCTTCAACCATCTCGGCCTCCTCCTGTGGTCCTCAGAATCGCAGACCTTTATCTTCAGCCAATTCAATTCACTCCAGCAAGATATCAAGAAAAGGTTGGTGGCATTGGATACTGCAAAGGCTGTGGGCTCTGACAACATTCCGGTAATTGTACTGAAGATTTATGCTCCAGAACTTAGGACAGTTATAACACTGGCACCTGTCCAGCAATTTGCAAAAGTGCCCAGGAATGTCCTGTGCACAAAAAGCAGATTAAATCTAACCTGGGCAATTACCCCTGGCAAGATGGGAGCAGAGTAAAACACTCCAACCGGAGCTCCTCTGTTCTGCCAGTTGTTTTCTTTTCCACTTGTTCTCCTTTCTCTTTTTTTTTCTGAACTTTTAACTCTCCCAGAGGGGAAATGGAGCAGGTGACTGCAGACCAGAAGGGTACCAGAGTGGAGGCCAGCGCGGGGAAGCGAGCCCTCGAGAAAACTCACCTTGGAGCAGTTGACAGCTGGTGTGGAGTGGATTGAAGGTTTGGAGTGGAGCGGGGACTCTTGTTCGTCTCGGTCTGACACAGGTGGTCAGACCGCATATGGAAGCCCCTGCACTGAGCTACTACAATCTAATGTTTACTTGTAATTTGTTTATCTGACTGTAATGTCAGAGGCGATGGCCTAATGGTTTAATTGCTGGACTGTTAATCCAGAGACCCAGGTAATGTTCTAGGGACCTGGATTCAAATCCTGCCATGGCAGATGGTGGAATTTGAATTCAATAAAAATATCTGGAATTAAGAATCTAATGATGACCATAAACCCATCTGGTTCAGTAATGTCGTTTAGGGAAGGAAACTGCTGTTGTTACCTGGTCTGGCCTACGTGTGACTCCAGACCTACAGCAATGTGGTTGACTCTGAACTGCCCTCTGGGCAGTAAATACTGCCTAATCAATGAAGCCCTCATCCATTAATGAATAAAGAAAAAAAGTCTATCTTTTTAACTGTCGTATTTCTAACATATACTGTGAATTGCTGTAAAGTATTGCAAGTACTTTCCTTTTTTATTCCCCTTTTGTATCTCAGATATGTACCTAGGTACTTTGTACTTAAGATGGCACCATAAGAGACAGCATTGTAAACTTTTCGCTGTACTCCTGCACTTGAATGCACGTGACAATAAAGCATATTCTGTTCTTTTTTACCGCCCGATGAGTCTACTCTCGATCATCAGTAAAGTGAAGGAAGGCGTCATCAAACAGCACTTGCTCAGCAATAATCTACTGAAGGATGCCCAGTTTAGGTTCTGCCATGCCCACTCAATTCCTGACCTCATTGCAACCTTGGTTCAAACATTGACAAAAGAGCTGAATTCCAGAGGTGAGCTGAGAGTGACAGACCTTGACATCAAGGTCGCATTCAATTGAGTGTGTCATCAACAAGCCCTTGAGAAATTGGAATCAGTTGGTATCAGGGGGCCAACTTTCTATTGGCTGGAGTCCTACATGGCACATAAGAAGAGCGTTGTGTTTGTTGGAGGTCAATCATCTCAACTCCAGGACATCTCTGCAGGAGTGCCCCCCAGGGTAGTGTCCTAAGCCCAACCATCTTCAGCTGCTTCATCCATCATAAGGTCATAAGTGGAACTTGAGAGTTCTCAGATACTGAAGCAGTCCATGTTCAAATGCAACAAGAGATGAGGACAATGTCCAAAGTTTGGCTTACAAGTGGCGAATAACATTCACTCCACGCAAATGCCAGGCCATGACTATCACCAATAAGAAACAATCTAAGCACTGTCCCTTGACATTACTTGAATAATAGTTTTAATTATTTATGAAGTGCCCAAAGGAAAGGAGGTTGAAATCAGCGTCATCAACATGAGGTTTCGTTGTAGACCGAAGTAGTCTGTAGAAAGGATCGTAAAATGTAATTAGCTGTATAAGTTATACATATGAGTTCCTGAGTGAGCATCATGTTGAAGGCAAGACAATTTGTCTATATTTCTGTTCAGACTATCTGAAAGTGTGTCACATTGTCATAGAGACTGTCTGCAATGGTAGAAAGTTTTTTTATTTGTTCAGTTTACTTGCATTAAATTTATCCACGTGCGCTTGCTGATACACGCAGTTCAGTTCGTGGGAAGACAGACACTGTTGCAGCTTCCCTTTGGCTGCACCTCAGTGATTTGAGAGAACCAACAGCAGGGAATAGTCAGGCCTGCACTTCAAGCAGAGAAAATATTAGCATTATCGTTCCCTGTGAAGTGAAGCTCTGTCTCAGTTTGGTTTTTGTAAGAGAGAAGCCATTGCAATATTTGTTCTAGGTCGCAGCTAGCAGAAGAAATCTACGGTGGTCATCAGAGTCTGGTGGCAGAAAATAGGATTTGCTCAGAAAGCTGGGGGAAGGCAATTGCTGAGCCACTTCCAGTCAGGAAGTCTGTAAAGAAAAGGTGAAGGTTGTATTGCGAATGAAAAACCTTTAGAATCTTACCTTGGAGGATTGCTGGGACAGTAAAGAGGGTTATGAAATTCTCAAGGGCATTGGCATACCTCCTTGAGTTGGTCTCCAAAGAAGTAAATGAACCTTCAAGATTGTTGTAACCCACACCTTGGTTGAAGTAAAAAGAACTGAGATCACTGCGTAAACAGTTATAAGCTATTGTGTTGTTAAATATTTTGTTTAGTTATACAGAATAATTTTTTTTGCTTAAAATGTCAAGTTGTGGTATGTTACTGTCTGTTGATTGCTGGGTGTTCAGATTTCTCTTTAAACATTAAATGTCCATGACAAGATTGTTCACTAAAGAATCAGGTTTGCTTTTGATATCCCTGTACATTCATAGAATCAGAGAATACACAGTGTAGAAACTGGCTGTTGAGCCCATCATGCCTCTACTGGTTCCTTAAAGACCTAGCCTGTTTGTACTAATCACCTGCTTTTTCGTCAAAGCCTTGCAAATGTTATTGTATCTGCTTTTTCCCCACTTACATATAACTTGTATTGTAGAATTTCACTGTCCTCTAAAATTATCATAAATCCAGAGGGAAGAATGTTCAAGAAACTTCATGCATAAAATATTGGATGTGCTTCATTCTGAATTTGCTGCGAAACTTGAAAGAAAACCAAAGGGCTTGCATTTGCCTAACAGCTTTGTGGAGCTAAACTGTGCATTTTTCTATTTGCATTCTCGACCAGGTTTGTTTTAGCATAATATTTGCAGCAGTCTGATGCTGCTTAATGTCTTTAAAATAAAAGCTCTTGTATTATATGCTTTAACTTTTCTCTAATCACTAATCTGGTCTCATACAACTGAGCGTGCATTTTGATTGAAGGAATGAATTAGAAGCAAATTACTCAGGTGCACGTTATACTTTTTTTTGTTTTGCAGGCCTCCTTGTAGGGACACTTGACACGGTGTTTGATTCAACTTCCAAAGTAGCTCCATATCGTATTCTACATCAGACACCAGAATCCCAAGTCTATTGGTCCATTGCTTGTGGTAAGTTAAAGCATTACTGTGCAAGTTATTCAAGGTCAGGGTTACCTTTCATTGTCAATCATTTCAGATTGCATACGTGATCTGATAAATCATATTAATGTGATGCAAAATGCGAAGTAACACAAGTTAAAAATATTATAAAAATCTGTAAGTACTCTTTTTTTTAAAGAAACAATATTGTTTTTATTCTTGCATGCTGTCCTGCTGCTGCTTTGCCCAAGATGTTTTGTACTTTCGCCCAAAGACATTTAAGCCCATTATTTTAAAAGGTTTGCATCCCTTTATATAACAGGACATCAGAGAGGGGCCATTCTGTCCACTGTATACATGCTGCTTGCAGGAAATATCTGTCCAATTAGTATCATTCTCCATAACATAGAACAATATAGCACAGAAACAGACCTTTTGACCCACCATGTCTGTGCTAACCGATGCTATTCTAAACTACTTCCATCTGCCTGTGCATGATCTGTATCGTCCTGTTCTCTGCCTGTTCATGTGTCTGTCTAAATGGCTGTTAAACCTTGCAGTCGTATCTGCTTCTACCACCCCCACTGTCTTTACCTTATTTCCCGCCCTTCCTTAAAGTCAAATGTCTTTGAATATTCATTTCAGTCTTTCTGCAGCCATGTTGCTTTTAATGAGATCAAACTCACTGATCAGACCACCTACATTTTCATCCAAATCAGTTACATATATCACAAACAACAGAGGTCGCAGCACTGATCCTTGCGGAACGTAACAGGCCTGCTTTCACACAGTCGTATAGAGTTGAAACGGGTCCTTCGGCTCAATTCATCCATGCGGACCAGCTTTCCGAAACTGAACTAGCCCTGTTTTCCTGCACGTGGACCATATTCTTCTCAACCTTTTCTATCCCTGCACCTGTCCAAATGTCTTTTAAATGTTGTAATTGTAACCGCCTCTGTAGCGTTGTCTGGCAGTTCGTTCCATATATGCACCAACCAGTGTCAAAAAAGCACCCTCCACAACTTACTTCTGCATTTTTGTTTCTCTTTTTTTGGTTGTTTTTAGTTTTTTTTTTGGTTTTGTTTTAAACTTATCTTCTGGAAAGTGTTTGGTCATGGCAGTGGTGCGTAGCAGTGGCTGGGGTCCAGCACAAGTCCAGATGGCAGTCAGCAGCGAAGCCTGGTGTTTGGTGGCGTCGCAGCTGGTGAACCTTAGCAGGACATAGCCCAATGCGGGTGAAAGCATGCCCAGCACAGTGGAGAGCAAACTCTTATGGGCAAAGCCCGGCGTGGAGTGTCTGCAGGCCCATGGCTTAAGAAAGGACTGTAATGTTTAACTTTTAACTTTATTTCTTCATTTTTCCACTTTTTACTAAGAAGACCTGTAGTGTTGACTTTTTAACGTTTTGCTTTATTTTTCTATTTTTGTACTTAAGGTTTTGTACGTAGGTACCTTCTGTCCCTAAAATGGCACTGGGAATAGCAACATCGTATACTTTTCATTGTATTCCTGTACCCCTGTACTTGAGTACACATGACATTTCAACCTAAATCATAGATTTCATGTGATTGGATCCAGTGGACCAGCTTCTGTCAAGGGACCTTGTCAAAGGCCTTGCTGAAGTCCATGTAAAAACATTCACTGCCTTAGCCTCCTCAATCATCTTCGTCACTTCCTCAAAAACTCAGTCAAGTTTATGAGACAAGACTTATTCTGCATAAAGCCACGCTGACTATCCCTAATCAGTCTATTCTCCAAATGCAAGTAAATCCTGTTCCTAAGAATCTTTTCCAATAATTACCCTACCACTGATGTCAGGCTCTCAGGCTTATAATTTCCTGGATTATCCCTGTTGCCTTCCTTAAACAAAAGAAGAACAGTGGTGGCTATTCTCCAATCTTCTGGGACCTCGCCTGTGGCTAAAGAGGATACAAAGATCTCTGTCAAGGTCTCAGCAATCTTCTCCCATGCTTCCTTTAGTATCCTGGGTTGCAGCCCGTCAGGCCCTTGGGACTTAGCTACCTTACTGTTTTTCAAGACACACTCAACAGCTCCTCCTTAATATCGATTTGCCTTAGTGACATTATGCATGAATTCAAGATCTTTGTGAAGCAGTGTTAATTAATTTAAGATAATTGGGCCAGGGTTTGCAGATCTAATTCAATTCTCCCCCGTTTTGCATTCTATCCTTGCTCTTGTAACTGACTTGGTGAAAAGAGGGAAAAAAATTAGGAAGTTAGAGACCAGAGGAATTATTTATTGCAATGTAGGTTTTTCTCCATTGGACACACTAAAGTGAAGTACAACAATGCCACCACTAGTAGCAGAGTGTAATTACAGTGTGATGTGTTTATGTACGCTGTGCAACTGTAAATGCGGAAAGGTAAAGTGACAAAGATGTTACAATGGGAGGGAAGTGCTTACACTTTTTGTTGTTGTAGATAGTTCAGGTCGAATTTACATTTGAATTTCTTCAGACGAGGCATTGCCTTTAATTCTTATGTTCTTTTCTGAGAATTACGAGCCGCCACTCTCGATCTATTACAATCTGTAGGCCAAAGTAAGATTACAGTTAGGTCAGAATAGTTTGCTTGACCACAAAACAGAGAGACAACTCTTTTGGGCATCAGGGAGGAAAGGAGAAGTGCGACTCTAACCAGATCAGCCATGAACTTATTAAATATTTGAATACTTATACAGACATACTAATGGAAGTAAGTCCTAAAGAAAAAAAAATTAGCGACTTTTAGAATGTTGTACCAGGGCTCTGCCATTTTATCATGTCTTAAATATGTATTTTTGAGTCAGTTTTAAAGTGATCCTTCCATTGCTTTTATTTTGAGAAAATTGTTATTTTGTTGTACCAGGTCCTACTTGGGCAACATCATGTTGTCGTATTATTTGGTATTTTTAGCATATATGACTGTATCATACTGGGTGTGCAAAATAACCTCTGCTGAATTATCCAGCTCAGTGCTAACATTTTGCTATTCAGTTGCTACTTGCGTTTTCAGAGATGCTTTCTGTTTGATGTTCATACTTGTTTTGGCATTGTACGTTTTACAGCTGCAGGTTGGGCAGAAATATTGTAGTGTTAGTGTTCAGATTTAATGTTCTGGGAAAACATGAAAGTGCTTCCATCTTAGTGTTATCAAGTGAAATCTCAGAGAGCCTATAGTGTGAGTAAATTATTCCAGCTGTGCTCATCCTTCATGATGCTGAGATGCTTATAATTACTGTGCGTTTATTACCTTTGGTTGCTAAGGACCTGCATCTGAACGTTGCACTGGATGTATCTTTATCTTATTCTTGCTTTTTCTAAATTGGCTCAGACTTTTTGATGCAGTAGTTTTAGTAATGTGTGATCCTTAATTTGCCTTGTATGCCATTTGACTTGTCAAGCTCGCCTAGCCACTTAACATGATCATGGTGAAAGAAGAGTATAACACAGAACAGGCTCTTCAGCCCATGCCTACGCTAACCATGATGCCATTCTAAACTAATTCCATCTGCCTTCACATCGTCCATTACCCTCTATTCCCTGCATGTTCATGTGTCTGCCTAAATGGCACTTAAACAATTCCATCTGCTGCTACCACCTCCCTTGTCTTTAATTTTTTCCCTGTCCTTCCTAAAAATCAAATATCCTTAAATATTCAGTTCTCGGTCTTGGATCTTTCTGTAACCATGTTGATTTAATGACAACTATATCAATCCTGCCAGCCCATCTCTTGTGCGTTTTAATCATCTATCTAGTTGCAAATAGTTGGATTGATCTTAAGTTTGTATTTTTCACAATATTCTGTATTCTTGCTTTGTTGATATTTGCCTTCCTTATAATTTCACTTGTTACTTTTCTACTTCCTTTCAGTTTAAGCTATCTGTCTTCAGGGTCTCAGCCCCTTGACAATCTGGTTTAAACCCTCCAGAACAGCACTAGCAAATCTCTGTGTGAGGATGAGTCCCAGTTCTATGAAGATATGGCAGAGCAAGTTGTTTGTGTGGACTGTGTGATCATTGACCTCAACTGTATTTTCTGGCACCATAGCCTTCTGATCTGTTAATCCCATAGTGCCAAAAAGTGCTATTGATCTTTTTCTTAATATACTCAATGATTTAGTGTCCACAACCTGTAGAAACAAAAACTGAAGTTTCACAACCCGTTGAGTGTAGAGGTGTCTCTTCATCACAGTCTTAATTCATCTTCCCTTCTGAGACTGTGGACCCTATTTTAAACTCTTCGGCCAACTGAAACATCCTTCCAGTATCTATTTCCATAAAGTCCCTCAAGAATTTTATGTTTAAATCATAGTGAGTTTCTGTCCCTTTTGGCACTTTGTTATCCATAAACTAAGTTAACATGACAGCTTTGTGTAGCCAGTATATTGTGATATTCTTTGGTTTTTTTTCTGCTTATGTAACTGGCTGAATATAGACACTTGTTCTCAGTCATGAAAGATCAGTGAATGTTAAGCCATGAGACTTGGTTGAAACTTTTCTGATATTCCTTACAAATTGAGAGATGAATGAGAATAGTGAGTGGAAGGGTAACAGCAGAGTTTGGAAAGGGCAAAAATACTTGATATTTGGGAAAAAAAACATGTACAGCTAAAATAGAGACAGCTGGACAAAATGTTTGACTATACATCTGATATTCAAGCTGAGCCTGCAACGGAACCCTCAGACCATATGAAATATTGACAACTGTGTGCTTATTGGATGGCATGAAAATTATGTTCTCAACACCTGGCAGTTCTTTGACGTTATACCAAACTTTCTCCTCAGTGCAACCTCCAGTATACGAATTTCCGTTATCAATGGAAGCTTTATTAGGGAAAAAAACCTTGTGGTGCCTCCCTAGCCTGTAGTAAATTTCCTTTATGGTACAAATCTACCATAGAGCTCAAAAAAACGAAGTTACCTTGTAGTGGTTGTGCTGTATGTAATTCCTGTGCCATACGTGGCAAGACCGGAATGTAGCTGCATTGATTAATGTCCATCGTACCTCTGAGTGATGGGTCCGAAGGAATGGCCCCGACTTCACTGATGACTACATTGTTTAACTAATTTGAAAAAAAGTAATGTTTTATTGATTTAACGTGATATTACATTTTAACAAAATGGCATTTAAAACTGGCAGAATTATAGATTCTAAATGAGCTGAGACGGGGTAATAGCAAAAGACTCAACAAAGCAAAGAATTTAGCATCTAACCCTTTAGTTATGGAATAAATTGAAGCTTAACTGTGGGATGTTTTTCAGCGAAGTCTGCTTTTTAAGTAGCATGTGGATGATAGGTTTTTGCTCGGCTTTTTGACAGCTGTCCTCCTGTTTTGTGAAACAACCTGAAACAGGATCTTCATTAATCACCGTCTGTGCTTCACTATTTGTGAATTGGTATTAGAAGTATTACTTGCTGAAATGACCTAAAGAGATTCTAAGAAAACTAAAATACCGTGGATGCTGAAAATCTGAAATAAACAGAGTGCAGGAGAAACTCAGCGGGTCTAGAAGCATCTGTGGAAAAAGAAGCAGAATTAACATTTCAAGTCTGGAACTGAAGGGATTGAAGGTTGATTGGTAATTTGAAGACTTCTAATTTCTTTTTGTTTTTAACTAGGAGCCAACAGTGAAGAAATAAGTAAGCACTGGGAATGGCTAGAACATAATGTGATGGCAATACTTCCTGTATTTGATAGTAATGAAGATATCACTAGTTTTGTTCAGGGAAAAATACGGGTAAGAATGCACAATTTTTTTTTTCCCAGGTTAGGAAGTTGTCTTTTCTGTCAGCTTTCTGATGGTTTCTATCAGATTTGATTCAGGTTTTGTGTTCAGTTTTATTGGCCGTGCAGTAAGGTTGATGTGGACGGTGTAATACTGCGGAAGAATAAAAATCCCATTGTACTGTCTCTGCTAAAAAACAAGAAAATGTTACTAAATGTATTGATTTGATGACTATTTTAATATCTGACATTGTTTGAAAAGATGTGTCCTACTTAGTCCTATTAAAGCATCGAAGGAGACAACAACTCATTGAGGCTCTGTCAGTTCTTTGAAAGGATTCATCAGTCCCGTTCCTCTACTTTTTCCCACGTTGTTGCAATTGTTTCTTCAAAGTAATTAACCAATTCACAATTGAGAGCTACCATTCACTGTCCCATCAAGCAATGCATTCTAAATGCCAAACACTCTTTATGTAAAGTTGTTCATGCTAGTCCTCTTGTGTTCTTGCTACAGTGCTTACACTATTTATTGCTCCTTTTGACCGTTGGCACGTTTCTGTCCAAAATCAAGAGGGGTTTTCATTGAGAATCTAAACCCCTAACAAGTGCCATTTTGGCTTTTGTTACAAAAAGGTGAACAAGCTCTACTTGTCCAGTCTGTCCACGTAATTTACAAGATTATTATGGTGCAGTTTCTGGAGGCCATTTAGCCCATTTTGCCTGCATTGACTCTATTATCTAGTGCTAATCTCCTGCCTTTACCCCATATCCCATCACACCATTTCTATCTAAATAACCATCCAATGCCCTCTTGAATGTCTCAATTGAATCTGCCTCCAATACTTTTTCAGTGGGTATATTCAATACCCGAACAACTTGCTGTGTGGAAGGTTTTTTGACATCAGCCCTTGCTTCATTTGTACATCACTTTAAATCTCTGCCCTCTCATTCTTGTTTTTTTCTTCACAAGCAGAAACAGCCTCACCAAATATACTCAGTCTGGTCCACTCATGATTTTAAAAACTTCAATCCGATCTCCTGTCAGCTGCCTTTTCTCGAGAGAATAGCACCAACTTCTTCAATCTATCCTCATAATTGAAGTTTCCATTGACTGTTACTCTCTGTTTTCTATACTTAGCCAAGTTGGCTCTGTCCCTTTTTACCATGACCTGCAACTTTTCTCACGAGGCTGTTGTGAGGCACTGTATAAATGCCTTCTGTAAATCAATGTGTACACGTCAAATGTATTATCCTCATCAACACTTTCTGTTAGCTCTTTGAAAAACTCCAACGGGTTGGTTGCATGTGATGTTCCCCCTTCAGAAATGCTTGCTAACCCTTCCCAATCGACCCACCTTTTCTATGTGACTACTGGTTCTATCTTGAATGATTGAGTCCAAATGTTTCCCTGCTAAAAAATAATATTAACTGGTTTGTAATTGCTAGGATTATCCTTACAAAGCCATAATGTTGGCAATTCTCCAGTCTTTAGGCACATTCCCAGGATCCAAGAAAGACTGAAATATTATGGCCACATTATTAATTGCAGTTCCTCATCCTGCATCTGTTCTGGTAATTTTCTTATGTAGCATCTTCAAAGCCGTCACATCCTCCTCTAAAGTGCAATTCACTGAATTGAGCGTGATATTTCACTCAGGGTGATGCTAGTGTTTTATATAGGTTTAGAGTAACTTCTTGGTCTCTGTTCATAAAGCCCAGGATCTCATAGGCTATCAATTTTTTAATAAAGCATATCTTGTCAACTTCAAATATTTCTGCAGAAGTATTTCCAATTCTCTGTTCTTACATCGTCCCTCCACTCCTTAAAATCGTATTATTTTGTATGTATTGGCTGTACTCATTTTTCCTATCATAATGTATCAGCTTGCACTCCACTGCATCAAATTTTATCTGCCGTATCCTCCCAATCTGTTGGCCTAACTTGAAATATATCACTGACTTCCTTAGTATTTACTGCACCCCCAAATTGTACGTCACCTGCATGTTTTGTAACTGTGCTCTGTACATTCGAGTAATTATCTAAAACACAGTACTGGTCTTGGTACTTGGCAACTCCTTAGTATACTTACATGAAGCAACTTTAATTCTGGAGATTTGAAACAAACACAGAAATGGCTGGAGAAACTCAGCAGGTCTAGTAGCATCTGTGAAGAGAAAATTGTTAATATTTTGAGTTCAATGACCCTGCAGGACTCCACTCTATACTTCCCTCTTGTCTGAAAAATAGCCGTTCATTCCAAATTTTTTGTTTTCTATCTTATCTAATGCTGCTATTTGATCACTTTGGACAATCCGGCCACACTGCTGCCTCACAGCGCCAAGGACCTGGGTTCGATTCCACCCTTGGGTGACTGTCTGTGTGGAGTTTACACATTCTCCTCGTGTCTGCATGGGTTTCCTCCGGGTGCTCTGGTTTCCTCCCACAGTCCAAAGATGCGCAGGCTAGGTGGATTGGTCATGCTAAATTGCCCGTAGTGTTCAGGGATGTGTAGATTAGGTGGGAGTATAGGGGGATGGGTCTGGATGGGATTCTCTGAGGGTCGATGTGGGCTTATTGGGCCGAAGGGCCTGTTTCCACACTGTAGGGATTCTATGATTCAGACTTTTATTCCTTAGAAATCTGCTGGATGAAATTTAATAACATTCTTCAGCCATGACATTGAATTGTGCAGTTTCATGAATTCGGGGGATTCAGCTGAATTGTTTTTCAACAATTATATGGTGACAGTAAGTTAAAGTTAATATCATTCTGCAGCACTTTTTGTTTGCAAAAAGCACAACATAGTTTATAATTAGATTTACATTTCTCTTCTAACTGAGACTGTTTTGTGAATTATTTTGAAGAGCTAATTTTATGAAAACTGTCCACATTTATTGATTAAACTTGCTCTTGGGCTAGTTCTGCTAAACTGCAATGAAAGTGCATTTTAGGATGTAAGAAGTATGATCTTGTATGATATGTACTTAAAGACATCCCCATTGCTTCCTGTCTAAGGGTCTAATAGCAGAAGAGTCTAAAAGTGCATCAATAAAGGAGGAAGATGACCCTGAAAAGTTCCGTGAGGCCGTTTTGAAGTTTGATAAGTGGTTTGGCCTGCCTGAGCAAGAGAAGCTGGTGACCTATTATTCCTGCAATTACTGGAGTGGACGGGTGCCTTGCCAAGGCTGGCTGTATCTAAGCACTAACTTTCTCAGCTTCTATTCCTTTTTTCTCGGCAAAGAAGGTGAGTCTCTGTTATGCTTATCCATCTCTTAATCGAACCTAATGTCCTTAAATAATTTGCCCAATTTCACATTAAAAATATCATTTGTCTATCAGGATTTATGACAAAACAATCCTGATGTCACCATGTCTAAAAGCACAGTCTGCGGTGTGCCAGTGTCCAATTTGGAGTCAGTTTTGAACGTCTACCCATTACAGTGTGCTTTCTGCCCTGCTCACTGTACGCTCAAAAGGAAGAAACTGATTGAGAGGTGAATGAAATTTGCCTCCACTGAATTTCTCCAACTGGAGAGCTTATTCCCACTAGTTAAGTTCCTTTCAGTTGCCGACAGATTCATTTGTCGAGCCTGCAATGTTTTTCGTATAGTGTTCACTGGATGTGGGTGTCAGTGTCAAGACCAACGTTTATTACCTCTTAAGAGGTTGGTGGTACATCATTGCCTTTGGCCGTAGCAGTCCATGTAGTGAATGTATTTTTACATTGCAGTTAGGTAAGTACTTCCTGGATTTTGACTAAGTTGGTTGAATTATGTTGATCTATTTTCAAGTTGGAATGGTCTGTGCCTTGGAGGAAAGAGGTTGAGGATTTAAGGTACCAGAGTTCTATATCTTTTGTCACATTTTTATATTTTAAAACTAGCTTACTTTGTAGCAAATGGCAGAATTATAAATGAACTTTTGTAATCTGTGTAAGAGCTACCGATATATTAGGGCTGCTTGCCACAGATTTTGTCCATTTGATTAAAAAATATTTTTATCTGCCCATCATTATTGTTTTTAAAAAAATGTGCCATGACACAGTCTTCTAATATCTTCGAAGTGATCGAATGCTTATTTATAAGCTGGCTTGTGATTCAGAGTTTATTCAGCGTGTAGAAGCCAGAAACCTTGTTGTCTGCAGATATGTGATGAGTTGGCTGTGAACCTGATGCTTTTTGTTAGAAGTCATGTTAAGCGTTCTAAGCAATGTGTATATGTGTCTGCTATTTTTCAGTGTGAAGGGAGATCATCTATTAACAAACTAATGAAGACAGCAAATTGAGTTGTGTTATCAGAAATGTGATCTTTTTATAAGAAGGGGTTTGTTTCTCTGCTGGGCTTCATCTCTTAGGGGGATAAATCTCTGTGTTGAGATTACAGATAATCCTCAGAGTTTCTATAGGATTGTAGTTCATATCTGTTTTGTGAGGGCTTCCATGTTGTAGCATTTTATGTTGATGTTCCTGAACATAGGAATATTTTAACTGATGCAGTACTCTGATATAAATAATTCCGAGATTGAAGTTTTATTTTCTGTAAGTAGTATTTATTGATATCCCGAATATTGATGGCTGTGTCAGAATTTAGTTTAAATACAACTTTACCTGTGCATATTAAATCCTTATGGCATTATAAGACAAGGCATGACAGTTGAGGTATTAAGTCAGAGGACCAAAAGCTTGGTCAAAAAAGTTCGTTTTAAGGAGTGGATTCAAAGAGTAAAGCTAGATAGAGATGTTTGAGGATATCCTAGAAGTTGGGGCCTAGGCTTCTGAAGATGTAGCCATCAATGATGGAGCAGTTGTAATCTGAGGTACACAAAGGGTGAGAATTAGGCAAGACCAGATATCTTGGATGGTTATAGATCTCAAGATGATGATAGAGATAGAGAGGGACAAAACCACAGAGGGCACCGTTCTGTCTAAGCTATGCAGCAGCTAGGATGTTCCATGCACGCCGATTGGTTTGCTGCACTTTAGTTTTTGCATCTGAAAAGAAATAACTGAGAAGAATGTGAATATGGGGAAAGGAAATTTTCAAGCCAAGACATTACCTGACTGAATGCTAAGGGTTACTGAGCATAGAGAGGACAGGTGAATGGGACTCAGTGAGTTAAGACATGATCTCACGTTTAAGGAGGGAGGAATGTGGGCAGCCACACAAGATTGTGCTGGAATAATCAAATCTGATAGTGACAAAAGCATAAATGAAATTTGTGAATATATCATGATATTGCATTTGCTTAACCTCCAGAATTTCCTGTCTAAATGTCTTCAACTCTGTCTCCTTTAAATCACAGCTTAAGATTTACATCTTCAACCAAACTTTTCATTTTTTGTCATCATAACTCTGTGACATTAGATTGGTCACTGAGTTAAGAGAACTATTCCTTGTGAAAGACCAAGGAGATTAGGTTGATATTCTCTTGGGTTTAGAAGAAGGCTAGGAGGAGATCTGATAGAGGTTTTCAAAATCGCGAGAGGGCTTGATAGAGTACCTAAAAAGGAAGTGTTCCCACACAAGTGTTAAATGAAACAAATCCCTGTACTCACCTTTATAATGTCTCAGATCATGTCTTCAAGATCCTTAAAAGGGAGGGTGAGCAACCGGCAGTCATGGTACACTTTGGTACCAATGACATAGGTAGAAAAAGGACTGAGAATATGAAAAACGAGTACAGGGAGTTAGGTTGGAAGCTGAAGTCCAGGACAACAGTGTAGCTATCTCTGGATTACTACCAGTGCCAGGTGATAACAGGGTAAGAAATAGGGAGAGAGTGCAGCTAAACACCTGGCTACAGGGCTGGTGTAGGAGGGAGGGCTTCCATTATGTGGATAATTGGAGCACATTCTGGGGAAGGTGGGACCTGTATAGTAAGGACAGGTTGCACCTGAACCGGAAGGGCACAGATATCCTGGGAGGGAGGTTTGTGAGAGCTGTACGGGATGGTTTAAACTAGTTTGGCAGGGGGTGGGGAACTGGATTTATAATTCAGAGAATGAGGTATTCGACCTTCCAACAGACACAACAGGGAGTGAGGTTGTTTATAAAGAAATGCGGTCGATGGAGCATAATTGCCGACACCGAGATGGTTTGAGATGTGTATACTAGAAGTATCAGAAATAAAGCGGATGAACTTAGAGCATGGGTCGGTACTTGGAACTATGATGTTGTGGCCATTACAGAAGCTTGGGTAACTCAGGGAGAGGAATGGTTGTAATAAGTTCCGGGATTTAGATGCTTTGAAAGAAATAAGGAGTGTGGAAAAAGAGGTGGGGGAGTGGCATTGCTAGTCAGGGCGAGTATAGCAGCTACTGAAAGACAGTTCGAGAATGATATGTCTACAGAGTCTGTTTGAGTTGAGGTCAGGAACAGGAAAGGAGCAGTCACTTTGTTGGGTTTTTTTTTACAGACCCCCTAATAGTTGCAGAGAAGTAGAGGAGCGGATTGGGAGGCACATACTGGAAAGGTGCAGAAATCATAGGGTTGTAGTCATGGGTGACTTCAACTTTCCAAGTATTGGTTGGAAACTTTTCAGTTGTAATAGTTTAGATGGAGCAGATTTTGTCCAGTGCATTCTGGAAGGATTCCTGACACAGTATGTAGATAGACCAACACGAGGAGAGGTCACTTTGGATTTGGTGCTTCGCAACGAACTGGGCCAAGTGTTAGACCTGTTGGAAGGAGAGCATTTTGGCGGTAACGATCATAACTCTGTTTCTTTCACGATAGTCATGGATAAGGATAGGCACTTACGGCAGGGCAAAGTTTACAATTGTGGGAAGGATAATTACAATTCAGTTAGGCAAGAACTGGGTAACATAAATTGGGAACAGATGCTGTCACGGAAGAGCACCACAGAAATGTGGATATTGTTTAAGGAATGCATGCTTCATGTGCTCGATATGTTTGTCCCTAGCAGGCAGAGGAGATGTGGTCGAGTGAGGGAGCCTTGGTTCTCAAGCGAGGTCGAACGACTGACTAAGAGGAAGAAAGAGGCTTATGTAAGGTTTAGGAAAAGAGGAACGGAAAAGGCTCTAGACGGATACAAGTTAGCCAGGAAGGAGCTGAAGAAAGGGCTTAGGAGAGCTATAAGGGGGCATGAGAAAACCTTGGCGGATAGGATCAAGGAAAACTCCAAGGCTTTTTACACGTGTATGCAGAACAAGAGAATGACCAGAGAAAGGGTACGGCCGATCAAGGATTGTAAAGGGAATTTGTGCACAGAGCCTAAAGAGATAGGAGAGCTCCTTAATGAATACTTTTCTTCAGTATTCACAACTGAGAAGGGACCAAGTTGTAGAGGAGGATGTTGTGAAACAGGCAGGTAGGCTCGAGGAGGTTGATGTTAGTAAAGAAGATGTGCTAGGAATTTTGAGGAAGTTGAAGATAGATAAGTCCCCCGGGCCTGATGGGATTTATCCATGGATTCTCTGGGAAGCGAGGGGCGAGATCGCAGGGCCTTTGGCGATGATCTTTTCGTCCTCACTGTCCACGGGTATAGTGCCGGAAGATTGGAAAGAGGTAAATGTCATTCCCTTGTTCAAAAAAGGGAACAGGGATAACCCCAGAAATTACAGGCCAGTTAGTCTTGCGTCAGTGGTGGGCAAATTATTGGAAAGGGCTCTGAGAGATAGGATTTATGATCACTTGGAAAGGCACAGTTTGATTTGTCATAGTCAGCGTGGATTTGTGAGGGGTAGAGCATGCCTCATAAACCTTACTGAATTCTTTGAAGAGGTGACCAAACACGTGGATGAAGGTGGAGCAGTGGATGTGGTATACATGGATTTTGGCGTAAGGCGTTTGATAAGGTTCCCCATGGTAGGCTCATGCAGAAGGTAAGGAGGCATGGATAGGGGGAAATGTGGCAGACTGGATTCAGAATTGGCTGACCCTTAGAAGACAAAGGGTGGTAGTGGACGGAAAATATTCAACATGGTGCTCAGTTACAAGTGGTGTATTCTCAAGGATCTGTCTTCGGTCCTCTTCTATTGGTGATTTTTGTAAATGATTTGGATGAAGGAGTGGAAGGGTGGATTAGCAATTTTGCGGATGAAACTAAGGTGGGTCATGTTGTGGACAGTGCGGAGGACTGTTCAAGGTTACAAAGGGACATTGATAGAATGCAGAGCTGGGCTGAGAAGTAGCAGATGGAGTTTAACCCTGAAAAGTGTGAGGTGATTCATTTTGGAAGGACAAACTTGAAAGCAGAATACAGGGTTAACGGAAAGATTCTTGGCAGTGTGGAGGAGCAGAGGGATCTTGGGGTTCATGTCCACAGTTCCCTGAAAGCTGCCACCCAGGTGGATAGAGTTGTTAAGAAGGCATATGGTGTGTTAGCTTTCATTAATAGAGGGATTGAGTTTGAGAGCCGTGAAGTTATGCTCCAGCTATACAAAAGCCTGGTTTGGCCTCATCTGGAGTATTGTGTCCGGTTCTGGTCACCTCATTGCAGGAAAGATGTGGAAGCGTTAGAAAAGGTGCAGAGGAGATTTACCAGGGTGTTGCCTGGAATGGGGGGGGGAAGGTCTTACGAGGAAATGTTGAGAGACCTAGGGCTTTTCTCTTTAGAATGCCGAAGGATGAGAGGTAACTTGATAGAGATGTACAAAATGATCAGTGGTCTAGATAGAGTAGACAGCCAGAGACTTTTTCCTAGGGTGGAGATTGCTTTTCCGAGGGGGCATAGTTTTATAGTGAAAGGAGGTAGATATCGGGGAGACGTCAGAGGTAGGTTCTTTACTCAGAGAGTGGTAGGGGCGGGGAATGCATTGCCGGAGAGGGTAATGGAGTCGGCCTTATTAGGGGCATTTAAACGGCTATTAGATAGGCATATGGATGATAGTATAAGGTAGCGGTGGAGGTTAGATAGACCTTAGGTTTAGGGAAAAAGTTCGGCACAACATCGTGGGCCGAAGGGCCTGTACTGTTCTATGTTCAATGTTCTATAATCAACAAGTAACAATTTATTTGTCTAACCATAATCAAATTAACAGAACTCCTAACAAACCATCCAATTCCCCATTAACTACTAACTATTCCCAAATAAATAAAATTCTACGGTATGCTGTTCCAATAAACGCAAATCCCAATTATATAAACAAAAGTAATAAGAAAATGACTTAAAACTTAGTCTATCAAAAGCACAGCCAGGATAAGTCTTCCAGAATGTTCCACACCATCTCCGCTGATCCTCAGTCAGGAACACCATTCTCCATTGAATTCTTGTATTAGGAATTTTAACTAAGAGTGCTGTTGTACCTTTAGATAGTTTTCTGAGAGCTTAGAGAATTCTGTGAGAGCCAGTGATTCTTTCTTTTATAGCTGAGAGCTGTTCTCTTGGCAGATGACAGTTGACTCTCTCACCAATTTTCAAACCCTGTTCTTTTATACCCCTGATGACCTATTAATTTCTTACAATACACTTGGCCCTAGTTTGTCAAAACCATCAGACTTGCATTTAATTGGGTTTTGGTACCTCGGACCTGATTTAAATTAATTGGCTAAATTCAAAAACCTGTTGTCTTGGTAAAAATGCTGCTTTGCCTGCGAACAGTGTAGCCTTTTGGTACAGTGTTTCAATTTCAAGAACCCTGTGCGTCTGCTGCTGCCTGCAGATATTTTTCTTTAGTCTCCAAGCCTAAAAAACACATTATCTTTTAAAGGGGCCGCACACTCTTTCCCCCCCCCCCGAATCATTCTACAAATATCAAATACACTACCCAACTTCACAACAATTTTTAAGATAGAGGTGGATAGTTTCTTGCTAGGCAGGGGAATCAAAGGCTACCGGGTAGATGAGAATGTGGAATGCAAGCAGATCTATCATGGTCTTGATGAATGGCGGAGCAGTCTTGACGGGCTGATTTTGCTTCTAATTTGTATAACTTGTATGTTCTAAAGCCATATATGTTAATTGTAGGTTTGAATCTTAAGGTTTAGTTTGAGGTGAGTAGCACAGACACGTACGGGAAAGATTTTAGTAACACAACAGAATAAGAAATATAAAGATATCGTGATGGGGTTTGTTGAAGAGGCGAGACAGAAGGCTCATATTGAACATTAACACAAGTTTAAACCAGTTTGGAGGGGTATACACTATATTAATGCCACTGGATAATCCATACTAGCACTTGGAGATCACTGGTTCATATTCCATTATGTGAAATTTCAATTTAAATAGTTTTTGAAAAACTTGGAATTAAAAGCTAGTCTCAGAAATGGTGCTATGTAACTACTGTCAGTTTTTGTAAATGCCCATTGGGTTCACTAATGTCCTTCAGGGATGAAATTTGCTATCCCTAGCTGGTCTCGTTTGTGAGTGACTCCAGACCACAATGATGTGATTGACTCTTGACTGTCCTTTGAAAGACCTTGGAAGCCACTCAGTTCAAGTACAGTTTGGAATGGACAACAAATGCCAGCACCTTGCTTGAAGCACCCTCATATCTCAGTAGAATTAAAAAAAAGTTGGGAATAAAAGACATTGACCTACTCACTACTGTAGCAAGTGTTTGACAACAAAGGTTGTAAAGAGCAGTGGTTGTTACTACAGTTCTGCATTGCTTTGAGACCTCAGATGTGTATCAGTGACACACGCTAGAGCAATTCCATCAGCAAGGAGTCAATGGGATTTTCCAGGTTCAATGCAAGAATTATTGAGCAAAGGCTACTGTTCATCTTGAAGTTAGCTTGGGCAGATCTCCTCCACAATAAGCCATAATGGGCTGGTACTGAGTACTGAGTCCGAATGGTTAAAAAAAAAACTCCGCCATTGGTTCCAGTTTTCTCAACTCTCAGCTCAACATTCTGAGGAAGACCAAGGAAGTGCTGCACATGCACCCTGAATCCCTCGTTATCGTGTGGCAGCATTGCCATTAATGACAGGGAGTAGTTTACTAATCAGTCACATGAAATTCCATTGGCAGCCCCGAGTAGACGTGATCCTCGAAACAAGCAACAGTGGAACTTCAACCAGGCAAAGTTGACGTTACTCACGTAATTGAACGGCGCCTTCACATGATCAAAATTTAAAAGGATTTGTTTTTCAAATATTTTATGGACTGGATGTTAGAAACAAGTCAACGTGGTTAGCACTTTTGCTGCTTATTGGAACTGCATTTTGATTTTGAGCGGCAATTGTCGATGACAAAGTGCTATGAAAGTGGATATTCTTTTCTAGATAAGATATGTTAAATTGATCTAAACAAGGAGCTTGTGCTGCATCATCACGTTGACCAGGACTTCATCCACTTTCCGTTAATATTTGATACAAAATAATTGCTGTTGCACCAATGCGCAACCACCGTGTCAAATTCAGTTGTCTTAACTTTCAAGTTTTTATCCACCTACACGGTAACATTTTTGCCTTTTTACTTAATTCCACCTCAAAAGTTCTGAAACTCTTAGCTTTGCGTGACTTACACACAAAACTTCTGTATTTTGCATCTCATCACTTGGAATTTCAGCTCAAGAAACAGTACAATTTTCCTATTACCCAAGTTTTCACTGACCTCCATTCCACTGTGTGTATTTCAGTGTTTCCCCGAATAGCATGTAATTCGTAATGTGGCCTTTATGCAAAAGGAAACATCAGGAAACTGTTTCCTGATCCATGGAGCAAGAGATTAGCTGACTGAAAACCTGGCTGTAAAGATGACCTTTGAGAAGGTGAAGAAGTGGATATGGTTTGAGGGAGGGAGCTTCAGGCAATGGAAGTGAAGTTACAGGTTTACTTTCTTTCATGTTTCAAAAGTGTGGCACAGCACGCAAAGGGCCAGAATCAAAGAACAAGGGAAGCAGATGCACGTAGGTTGGAAGAGGCCACAGCGTTGGGTTGAATAAAACTGTTTAGTTGGCTCATTTTGATGATGTCAACTTGATAATGAATATATAATCTTTGTAAATTTGTTCACAGGATGTTGGTGTCACTGGCTAGCCAAGCATTTATTGGTCACTCCTAATTGCTCTCCAGTATGTAGTAGTGAGCCACCTTCTTGAACCACTGCAGTACAGATGATAGGTATACCCGCTTTTGTGAGGAAGATCTAGGATTTTGATCCTGGAACAGTAAAGGAGTGATAATGTAGTTCCATGTTCAGATTATATCTAATATAATTATCAAGTTTTTTTTGCTTGTATGCCAAGAAGGAACAACAATTTGTTTCTGTACATTTGTGTTCATTTTGCAATTCCTATTTAACCTCCAGTTAAGATCGTCATTTCCTGGGATGAAATATCAAAACTTGAGAAGACTATGAGTGTTATCCTGTCCGAGAGTATTCACATTCACAGTCATGGTGAAGACTATTACTTTTCCATGTTCGTACATTTTAATGAAACCTTCCTGTTGATGGAGCAGCTTGCAGACTATGCTGTAAAGCGATTGTTTGACAAGGAAACATTTGAGACTGATGTATCACTCAATGACCCTTTACAAATAACAAGGAGGTAATGGATAAATTTTGCATTCTGGTGTGCATGAGAAATGTTGGCCCCAGGCCATTAATTTTTCCTTGTAAATATAAGATTCACAACTGATGTGATATAATTAATTGTACATTCTGAAATGTTTGCACTTTTTTGACATTTCTAAATATTTTATCTCCAAATGAAAAGATTAAGAGTAATTTATACTTAAAGATGAAATTTGTGATTTTTCTCTTAGATAAACAATACTCACTTAAAGCTCCCCAGGAAGACAACTGATATCGGAGATACCAAACCTTTATCCCACTGCTTAGTGCTGCAATGGAAACTGAAAATGAATAACATTGTATTTATCAAATAATCTTGTGTTGCTTCCCCCCCATTTCTGTCTTTTATCATTTGTTTTTGCACCTTTTGGAATATTTTACTGCTCCATTCCCTGGCTGTGTTCTTTAAATTGACAGACTTTTTGGGCTTCCACCCATTAATCACCTACCTGCTAGGAGGCACGCATAACTGGTCTTGATAACAATCATTTCCATCCATTGTGGACAAACCTTCTGTTTTCCAACTGGTTTCATTCTGTTACCCCTCTTAGCACAGTGCAGATTTATGAATCACAGGCATGAACCCCTTGATAAGTAGCAATTGAGTTCTGAAATCCACAAATGTTTGTCACTGGTGTTCATTGTAGTATGGTGCAAAAGGAACTTTTCCCTTCACTTTATCATCTCAATTGCTTCAGGGGTTGACCAGGCTTTTGATAAGGTCCTGTGTGGGAGACTGATAACAAAGAGAAGAGCCCATGGGATCCAAGGAAATTTGGCAAATTGCTTCCTACTCAGTCAATTGTGATTGAAAGATTTTTGAGGGGCGTTTTCCTGACTGGATGCCTGTGTCCAGTGAGGACCCACATGTCAGTTTTGACTGTTTATGTTTTAAATAAAGGATTTAGACATGAATGTACGAAGATTGATCAATAGGTTCATGGATGAGACAAAAGTTGGTGGTGCGGTGAATAGCCTTATTTTCTAGGATAGCATAGATGGACTGGGTCAGATGGGCTGATCAGTGGCAAATGGCATTCAGTCTGGATAAATGTGAGTGATGCAGAACAAGCAAGGCAAGGAATTGCATGATGAACAGAAGGGCCCTGGGAAGCACCAGGGATCAGAGGGACCTTCATGTATATGTCCACCAGTACCTTAAGGTATCAGGTTAAGTGGATAAAGTGGTTAAGAAGGTATATGATATACTTGCCTTTATTAGCTGAGACATAGATTTTAAGAGCAGGGAAAATCTATATATAACGTTGATAAGGCCACAGCTAGAATATTGTGTGTATTGCTGGAATCCACATAATAAGAGGGATGTGATAGTACTGGAGAGGATACAGAGGAGATTTGCCATGTTGTTTGAGTTATAACTAGAGATTGGACAGACTAGGGTTGTTTTCCTCAGGACAATGGAAATTGAAATGTATAAAATACAAGGGGCACAGGTAGGTTGACAGGAAGAAACTTTAACTCGTAATGGAGGGGGTCACTGACCAGGGGACATAGATTTAATGTAAGGGGCTGAAAGTTTAGAGGAGATGTGAGGAAAAACTTTCAGCCAGTGGGTGGTGGGAGTCAGGAGCTCACTATCTATAAGGGTGATAGAGGTCGAAGCCCTCAACATTTAAGAATTATTTAGACACAGGCTTGTAATGCCAAGGCATACAAGGCTGTGGGTCCAATGCTGGAAAAATGGAATTAGAACAGCGAGCTGTTTGCTTTTGACTGGCGTGGATGCAGTGGATCAGAGGGCGTTTTTCTATGCTGTAGATCTCTGTGAATGTATGACCACCTCGGCCATTCAAGCTGATTATTAGGAGCGAAACCAAGTCAAACTGGTTATTGGACCTACTGACCCTGAGCACTTGGAAGCCATACAACATCACATGTTAAATGTTTGTTCCGCATTTTGTGTCAAAGATGTTACCTAGTCATTCAACTTTGCACTGTTGTATCTGGGATAACGGGAAGTTGCTGGACGGGAAACAGGAGGCTTATTTACAAAGAATGGCACCCATAGATAGATCTACAGTACATGAACTGTTGCAGTTCAAGAAAACAGATTGCCGCCATCTTCTGAAGTGCAAGCCTAGTCCACAAAGCCCGCATATCAGGTGAATGAAAGAAAAATTTTTTGTAGGCAATATATTGTGATCCAGGTGAGATGTCACATTAGGTGTGTCACTCTGCAGGATTTTCACTTAATAGGCTCCTTTGAGTGTTTAAAAACCAAAAGAACTGCAGATGCTGTACATCAGGAACAAAAGCAGAAGTTGCTGGAAAAGCTCAGCAGGTCTGGCAGCATCTCTGAAGAGAAAGTCAGCAGTTAACATTTCAGGTCAGGTGACCCTTCCTCAGAACAGTTCTGAGGAGGGTCACCAGACCTGAAACATGAGCTTTGATTTTCTGTTCACAGGTGCTGCCAGACCTGCTGAGCTTTTCCAGCTACTTCTGTTTTTGTTCCTTTGAGTGTTTGGCGAATTTGCACTGCGCGTCAAAAGCACTGACCATTTTAAAGAGAAGTCATCATTTTCTTCCATGGGTATTAGAATTCCATTTTAACCTCGATGAGTGGCAGACTTCTTCAAATGAATAAAGGTCGTAACCTGAAATACTTTCAAGGCTGACTCTGCCACCCACCCTTTCATGAGTGTGTAGGGATGTTCTTAAAGGATGCTGGATGGTGATGCCTTCTGCTCTTCGGGTTGTGCCGAAGTAGAAGTAGAATCATGTTCTCATTTAGATGATTTCTAACCCCTGTGAAATAATTTATGTGAGAGATTCCAGATTTCTCTTCCATTTCACTGGTATAGGGCTCGGCACAGAGTACCCTTTGTGCATTTGTGGCCAATCCACTGTTAAACCTAGCTTGTGAGTAAGATGGCGTTAGCACCTAAAATTGTGAGCCAATTATCTGCGCTAAATTTAAATTGCAGTGCTTTACTGCTTTTGTTTAGCTCGTGAATCCAAATCTATTTAGAAAACAGATGATTGAGTTATAGGTGAGGTGACACAAATTTGGAGGGAATTTTCAACAGCTAACACATGACAGTTAAATCCTTGGCCCATCTCCCACCCCGAGATAGAGGATTCCTGTTTTGTAAATAAACAAAACTGTTTTCAATAGCTTAATGTGGGTAATGTCTTTTTTTAAAATAGTCTAACATCCAACTATGTATTCTCCTGGAAAGTACATTGGAACAAATCATGCTATCTTGCATCTGAAGTACTTCCCATGGTGCATGGAATATGCTGCCCATTGGTAAATTGCACAATGGAATTTTGAGCTTGTCTGCCACTGGTGTTTTGTCTTGGTTTATTAAATGTAAATTCAAGAAGCAGTTTTCTTTCTGTATTACTTTGGTTGCCTTCCTTTTGCTTTTCTTTCAGAGGGTTGGAGAACCGAGCAAGGAATGAATACTTCACAGCACTCTTCAGGCTGCCCAGGGAAGAGAGTCTGGATGACATACTTGACTGTTTCCTTTGGATTCCTTTTTGTCATGCCCACGCATTTGGAAAAATGTTCATTTCAGATCATTACATCTGCTTCAGTAGCCAGGATGGGAGTCACTGCAATGTTATCATCCCGTTGCGGGAGGTAATATTAAATAGGCACAAAAATTAATATTTGATGTTAAAATAATTGGCTGGGTAAATCAACACCCTTTTCAATGTTCTGTTTGTCATTCACAGTGTTAGGATAAAGAGCCAATTATTAAACACTGAGGTGAGGAGAAATTACTGAAGGGTTGTGTATCTATGGAATTCTCTACCCCAGAGGATACCGGACCATGCTTCATCATGGTCCAGGCTGGGGTGGAAGATTTTCTGTCTCTGGACCCAAGGGATAGAGGGAGCAGGCAGGAAGAGGAACATCTATGATTGTATTTAATGGTAGCGTGGGCTCTTAAAGACATATAATCTAGTCCAGCTTCTATTTCTCCTGTTCTCTGGGTACTGCTGTGAAAAGGTGAAACACACGAAAACCTGATTTACCGTATTCAGATCAAGAAAGCTTATCATTATGAACCTGTATTGTAGGTTCAGGCTGTACATTTTTCCACTGCTTACTTTGTAAGGAAGCATCAGGGAGCTGGGCACTTTCTTAGAGCAAAAGGAGAAGAATTCTGTGGGTGGGTGCACTGTGCATTTTCATAATTTTTTTGGAGATGGGAGGGAATGGGTTAGAAGTTAGAATATAGTGAGGTATTCCATTCCCACATTTATGCTGCTTTAACATTTGCTCCAGAACAATGCTATTCTAAAATCCTCTGACCTGGCAGTGAGTTTTTCATGTTCTAATCTATACCAGTACCACTACTGGCAGAATTGTATTATCAATTTGTACTCAATAAGCTTTGCTTTCATGTTGCTCCAGTGTTAACGTAAACAGGACCACTAATATTTGCATTAGAATAATATCCTATTTTCACAAAAGCTGTGTTGCAAAGTTAAGTATGTTAGAGATTCAGATTGTTGATATATCATATTAATTTTTGTTGTAAAATTGTAGGTATAACTTTATAGCATGCACTAAGGTTTTAGATATCATTGTAGCCCTGCTTATGGTTATGTATAAGTAATGCAATTAAGAATCGTTTTATAAGAGAGATGTTATTTCCAATGTTTTGTTGTTTTGCTCTCAGCTCTGTCCACCGTACATGCCATTAGTGTTGAAACTAATGTAGGTATCAAATTGATGTGAGTTCTCTTATAGGTGATAGGCATGGACACGCCAGACAGCTCAGGAAAGCACATCTCCTTCAGTACCAGATGTAAAATAACATTCCGCTTCACTGAAATAAAGGACAGCGATGGCCTTGTGAAGAAGTTGGAAGGGAAACTGAACTGTAGTGCAGGTGCACAAGACTCTTTAGGAAATGAAGAGGTAAAGATCTTTGAAAGTTATGAATGTACATTACTTACAGATGTGGCCCTGAAATTTGATGGTGCCAGTTGTTTTGAGTTGCAGAATGTCTGTTGTGTGAAATATTAGGACTGCAGTTTGTGCCCATTGTCTTGCACATCAAGCTGCTTGCCATCATTAAGGGAGTATGCAATGTTCCTGAATTCCCCTCCTGGGTCTTCTAGCATTTGCTGTCAGATTGAGTGAAGCCGAGGGATGACATTTGACATTCAAAACCCATAAAATATAAAGACCTTTTAAGACTTTTATTCATAATAGATAATGACCTGAAGATCAAAATATATGGCCATAATATTGTGCAGTATCTCCCTGACTATGGAAAATAAATATATTGCCATTCATGACCTCAGGAAACCCCAAATTGTAGTCCACTGTTTATATAGGAAATTTAGCAAACAATATGGCACAGCTTTGACCAGATAAGATGAGCTTGTGATGCTCGATAAGTGATAACATTTTTGTTTAGGGCAGTGGGAGGATTCCATATTTAAAAATGTTTGCCATTATTGAACTCCTTTGGTCCTTGGAGCATATGGACACCTATAATGCTGCTAGAGAGGGAGTTCCAGTCATCTGACCCAACAACAGGGAAGCATGCCAATATCGCTCCAAACCAGAATGGTATGTGCCTTAGACGGGGATTTGGAAATGGTGATGCACTTCTTGCAGTAACCCCACACAATCTTTTACGTGCCTCTAGGGGAAGACAGTGCATTATTTTAATGTCTCATTTGAAAAATGGGGAGCTCAGCAGTGCAGCATTATCTCAGTAATGCGCTATCTGTTCATTCCAGATGAAGAATCAAGGGATAACAAGGTGTAGAGCTGGATGAACACAGCAGGCCAAGCAGCATCAGAGCAGCAGGAAGGCTGACGTTTCGGGCCTAGACCCTTCTTCAGAAATGGGGGAGGGGAAGGGGGTTCTGAAATAAATAGGGAGAGAGAGGGAGGGCATTGCTCGAACACTCTGTTCCTAGTTTTTATTGGATTAAAACTCCATGTTTCTAGAAAGTTAAATGAAATCCTCCATTTCATGTGAGGTGTAACTTTACAATAGTACATGGTACTACTGTGCATTGGAGGCAGTTCAGAAATGGTTCATTAGGTTGATTCCAGGGAAGGAGAAATTTTCTTATAAAGGTTAACTATGTTGGGCTTGTACTCACTGGAGTTTAGAAGAATGACAGGAAGCATTATTGAGAGATACAAGATTCTCTGCAGTCTTGACAGACTTTTTTTCATCAAAATAAAACAGAGATGAGGAAGAATTTCTTCTGAGGATAGTGAATCCCTGGAATTCTTTATGCAGCGGGCTGTTGAGGTTGGGTTGTTGAGCATATTTGTGGTTACAATAGACGGATTTTTAATCAGTAAACGAATCAAAGGCTATGAGGATAAGGCAGGAAAATAGAATTGAGGGTTATCAGATCAGCCATGATCTCATTGAATTGGGGAACAGACTTGATGGGCTGAATGGCCTCCCTCTGCTCCGCGTCTTATCGTCTTCTTCGCCCTTGCTCCATTGGAAACAATAGTATGTACCTGCTGACTGTATCAGTAATGAAATTGAGTCAATACTTAAATTGCATTAAAAGAACATGTAATCTTTTCATGAATTGTAAGCATGCAATGCATGTAATTTTAGTATCCAGGCTGTTTTCTATTCCAGCCTATTTTGTTGTCTCACTTCGTTAGAAAGCATGTTTTATTAAGATGTCCAAGCTGATGGTGATTCTGTGGTAATGTTTGCATTGTGGCTGAGAAATCAGGAAAGTATATTGATGTAAAATGGCCATTGTTTTCATTCATTTGTGTTGACTTAAATAGGAATGTTTAGTCCTTATTATCTGTAAATTTGTCTTTCTGAAAATGTGATGTAACTAATTAAGGAATTATTCTAAACGTAGTGTGAGGAAATTGAAACAAATGCTGAAAGCACTCAAGCAGCATCAGTGGAGACCCTTCGGCAGTGAGCTTAAAACATTATCTTTGTTATTCTCTCCATAAATGCTGCTAGCCTTGTTGAGTGTTTCTGACATTTTCTGTTTGTGTCTCAGATTTGTGGTATCTAAGGTATTTTGTTCTTGAATGAGATGAGACGAGACTAGATTAACCCATCTCTCTATCTACTAAATTCGCTGTCCAGGTCATACGCAGGCTGCTGTTTCACAAGCAACCCTACCTGACCCAAGCTACATCTTTCTTATTTCTTGGTAGGAATTATGTCCAAAGAATTCTCAGGAAGACAATGCCTTATTTGGACACGATGGCCCTCCACCTTCATTTGCTGGTGATCAATCCAGTGCACTGCTTAAAGAAAGCAGTAAAACCGTTAATACTGAAGCATTGATGAGAGTCTTTCATCCACAGGATGCAGAAAATCTGGATTCAAAAATGGTAAACAGCTCTTCATTCCCTTATGCATTAAATTTGTGGGACATGTTGTGGGTGTGTTGTGGTCTTCAGTTAATGGGTACATGGGTTTCATTGAATTATGTTTTTTTTAAGCTGCAATATGTTGACTTGCTTGAGTGTAATTTACTCTCGACATTGTGACATATTTGTGTGACATTTGAATACATTTAAATTTGGACTAACATTACTGCACTCAATCATGATGCAAAACCTCTAGGTTACAGTTACTGTTTTTTGGCATTTTTGTAACTTCATTTGAAATAATGTTACCAATTGAAGTGGTTTGTACAATCAACTTGACTCCTCATTGCTGCCTGCACAGGTAAATATGTATGAGCGTTTAGTAATTTTTCTTGTTATTAGAATTTTTCTAAATTGCAGATGAGTTACATTAATATTTTGATTATTTTATCAAGTCAAATCAATAAAGGATTGAGTTGAAAACCAATCGACTGGTTAAGTCTTAACTGAGTTCCCAAATGAGGATAAACCAACAGAAATAACTTGTCCTTGTATTCATCAAGTTGTCATGTGAGACCTCGGGGTGGCGTAAAATGGACGCATGCACATACGTGCAGTACAATGTCAATTTCTGAAATTGAAGTTAGGGCATATTGTACAAGACAAATAAAAGGAAACAGTTTGAAAGTTTTGGCATCAGCTAAGAGGAGTAGACGTTCGCTAATCAAAACATTGACTATGTGTTATCGGATTAGGGAGAGCTTGACGCCGAGGCTTTTGTAGGGAATTGTGTTCCATTCTCTGGCATTGAAATCACGTTTTATTTCACACATTCATTCACCTGAGTTGTCAAATCAGGATGCATATTAAGTGAGGCTTGAAGAGAATATGCTAAATTGAAAATTATCTAATAGTTTTCCATCAGTCAGTTGATGTTACCACCCCATTATAACAATGAATGAGCTAAATATCCAGCCATTGATTTTAAATCATTTTTTGTATCTCATGAGTATGTTGTGTTCATACTGCATATATTCATACTACAGATTTCTAATACCAAATTTCAAAACATAATTTTGACTCATAGACAAAGTGCATTGGTTATAGATTTGAGTGTCATGAGGAGGTATATATTTGTCTGCTGTTTGTCAGTCCAAGTAATGCAGAGGCTGTTTAGCAGGACAAAGTCTAATCTCCCTCACGTTGATATTCAACAGCATTACCATCACCAAGTTCCCTGGCTTCCTCCTAGAAGTTAGGGTTTGCTAGAAACTTTTTTTTTTTGGAACAGCCACATGCATTCTGTGTAGCTACAAGACCAGATCAAAACCTGGGAATTCTGGAATGGGTGACTCACCTGCTAATTCCCTGAAGCTTCTCCATTATTAACAAGGGGTCGGTCAAGGCTGTGAAGCAGTATTCTCACTTGCTTAGATGAGTGATGAGCTCCACTAACATTTAAACTTAACACCTTTCTGGTGAAAGTGCCCCATCCACGATCTTGAACGTTTACTCCCTCCAACACTGATACAGGATGGTTTTACCTTTGAGCTACCCTGCAGTAACTTTGCAAGGCTCCTTTGTAATATGTTTCTCTTATTCTTCAGTGGTAAGTGGGTGGTGTTGGTGAGACCAACGTTTATTGCCTATCCCTAGTTGTCCATAAAATGGTGGTGAACCACCATCCTGAACTGCTGCAATCTATGTGAAATGGGTACATTCATGATGTTGTTCAGACGGGAGTTCCAAGATTTTGATCCAGAGTCAGGAAAGGAGCAGTGATATAGTTCAAATCTTCCAAAACTCTTAACACCTAGGTAACCAAGGGCAGTAGGTGCAAGGGGAGACCGCTATATCAGCAAATTAAAACCTTCCTGCTTTTAACTTGAATTCTCGTTCCTGCACAGGTGCTGGTGAAAATCCCTGGAACTCCCTCTCTAGTAGGACCATGAATGTAACAGTTTAAAAGGACACCTCACCACTTCCTCCTCACAGCCGTTTAGGGATGGGCAATAAATCCTGGCCTTGCTAGTGACACTCCCATCCACTGAGTGAACTGAAAAGAAATACATGACAGACCTTCCCTTCCCAATATACTCAGTTGAGGAAAATATGTGCCTCTAGGCTAACGTGGTGTTTGATGTCTTTTGTTATTCGATGTTAGAATCTGAAGGCATTGATACTGTGCTGTTTTTCTTTATGTAAATTTTACAATGTGATTTTCTTTTAAATAATTGATCCTTTTCTTTTTATGACTAATGCTGTTGGACTGGTTTTTGTAGTGATATGACGCCACATGAATAAATTATAATGGACGTAAAGTAAACTTTAGCTCATTTGCTTGTACGATTTGTGGGTGTCACCTTGATAGTGCATATAACTCCAGTTAAAAGTCAGATAGGCATCTTTCTCATTAACATTTGGGTGGAATCCAGAGTATATAATTGGCATACCAGTGGGATATACCACTGGTTCCATCTGGGCTGAGAAGTACTGCTGAAAACCTAACACACGTAACAGGATAGAAAAACAAATCTGAGTTTCTCAAACCCAGTTAATTTTATGCACTTTCTAAACCTGCTGATGAATTAACAGAATTTGTGGGTGGATGAAAATGAGTTGCTTGTTTGTCCTTTTGAAGGATCCTGAATGGAGCTGGGTATAAATATTGTTGTGCCGAGGATTTGTTTGCGAAGAATTTCAGAATTACTGACCTTAGGTGCAGATGCTGTGGCTTATGGCCGTTTTTCATATTGTTCAATGTACTTGACAGCCTATAATGGATTTATTTTATACGGGGCAAGATTTTCCAGGATGAGAATTGCTACAGCAAGGAGGGGGAAAAGAAATTAGATTGTTCCATAAGCTTCGAAATGGACTGTTGGGAATTAACTGAGCACCTGGTGTCCTTTGTCAATGATTAAGTAGCCATCTATGCTAATTACCATTAATTTTCAAGACAGTATGCATCACCAGTCTTTCCTGTCACAGACAATCCCGCAACGGAAAAGATGCCAAAGAAAATATTCCTAACTATTCCCATCACTTGAAATCTTCAAGCCCCATATTTCGATTGTTTATCCATTTATGAATTTCAGTTATTAGGGCTACTTTTTCATTGGGTCCTACCTGGTTTTGTCACCTGTATTTAGTTTTTAATCATGCAGATGTATGTAACTGCAAAAATTACAATTCAGATCAATCAGTTAAACATAACTACACCTGTCCCAGTGGAGACCTGGTGTTAAACTGCCCAATTCTCTGCCCAAAGCCTATATTGGATTGGGTGGAGCTAATGCAACTTCAACATTAACTCTTTTGGAACGGTTACCTTATATAATGTGACTGTTGTCTGTTGATATTTGGAACTATTGATCCCAAAAGCAGCATTCTAGGTTTGAAGCAATATGATTGGATGGCTTCATTTTTTTGTTTGATTCTGAATAGTCTTGACGAAAATCCAATAATATGTTAATTTAATCAATAGAAATAGACTGCAGATTAACTTGGCAGATGTAAATAGTGATTTTTGCAATCATATTCCCACTGTATATGTGATATGGATCTTGCATGATCTTACTTGGCATTGCCATGCAATAATTCAGCATGTATTTGGTATAAGAGGTGCTTAGTACAGCCAAAGGCAAATCTGTTGCTCACTGTTATTGAACTTGGTGTGTGTTGAACCAGAGTTTAAGTGCTAGTAAAAATCAGTTTTAGTGTATTGCACTTTTTTCAAAAATGGCAGCATTTAGATTAAGCAATTAGGCGAGTACATTTTTATTTCCACTTGTAATCATGTAATGTTAGTATGTTATCTCATTCTGTCTCCGTTTACCCTGAGTGACCTTAAGACCTTCCAGCTCAATGATGTACAAGGCTGCATTGATTACACAAGTTTCTACAGGAACGCTGACTAATTATAGCTCGTTCAGATTTCCATTGTATGAGATTCAGAACAGTAAATCAATTCAATCCTCTCATCTATATTTCTGTTACAGTTTCATCAAAATATGCAATTAAGAAGTGTGATGTCTTATGCTATAGAGCATTACTTAGGAAAAATATTAATTGGATTTTTTTTGGATTATGGGAGATGGAAAATGTAATAAATTGAAAAATATCTGACTATAGTTGTAAAAAATGGTTAACTGGGTATCATCAGTTTTTACAGGTAGATAACATTGCTGTTGGCAGAAAAATATTTGCTGTTATCAATACAAGCAAAGAGAACACTGAATATATACCTCCCCTGCACTGTGTTCACACAATGTCATTACAATTACACAATTTTTTTTCTTTGATGCTTTTCCCTCCTTGGCTGATGCTTTCTAACTATAAAGCTGAAAATAAACCAGAAGCTTCTATCTCATTGAGGAGGCTTCAGACTAATCCTGTCCGACAACCTGCTCAGAAAAATTTGCTCACATTTGACTGCTCTGACCAATTACACTGCAACAGCTTTCTAAAACCGTTTACAACATCCTAAAAGAATTAACAGTATTCTAAATAAAACAACCCACGACACTCTTCACAACACTCTTGTCCTATCTCCCAATGTTCACAGATCTGGATCCTCATCTTTGCAAAAACCAGATCATTTCCCCCTTGGCCTATACCCTGCCTGTGTGTCTAATTTCTTTGAATTTTTTTGGATAGTCTATCTGCCTGTAATCAATTGGCAAAAGTGTTACCTCTCCCCACCTTAAGTGGCAAAGCTGAAATGTTCTGAATCTTATTTAAGAATTAGGTCATTTTTAAACTGTCCTTTGTCATTTGCAGTTGAAAGAAAAGATGAAAGTACAATCGTGGAACATTCATTTTGTGGAGTATGGTCACGGAGTGTGTATGTTTCGCACTAAAAAGACTCGAGATCTAGTCATGCGTGGAATTCCAGAAGCATTAAGAGGAGAACTTTGGTTATTGTTCTCAGGTGCGTATTGTTAATGGTGTGATTTCAAAACCTATCTTATGCAATGCTTCATGTTTAGTAACTCTAAAATTTTCAGAAATAAA
The DNA here is from genome assembly GCA_024137785.1 of Ginglymostoma cirratum. Taxonomy (NCBI): domain Eukaryota; kingdom Metazoa; phylum Chordata; class Chondrichthyes; order Orectolobiformes; family Ginglymostomatidae; genus Ginglymostoma; species Ginglymostoma cirratum. The sequence goes on along the minus strand of JAHRHZ010000016.1, from coordinate 54,434,147 downwards.
CAGGAAGTCAGGCCCTTTTTTTTTGGAAGTGCAGTGAATGCCTACTAAAGGTATATGGCATAATTGCATTCATTTTAAAGTACGGGCCAATAAATTCCATTTCCTCTTCAACTCTTGGGAAGGCAGTGATTCGGATGAGAGGGTGTCATTTTTAACAAGGACAAATTGTTTTGCTGGATGCATAATTAAATTTGGAATAAAATGAAGTACAGTCACTTAGCAGCAACTTTTACATTTAACTATGGTACTGAGCTTTCTCAGGATTCGATGCAAGTACTAGCCCCTTAGGTGGGCACCTAAATCCAAGTTAATATGATCTATGTGTGCAAATGAGGGCCTGTTTACATGGGTTCAACTTTGCATTTAACTTGGGATTTAACACACCTTACACTGTTGCTTGGGCCTGGAAATAGAAAAGAACAAAATTAAATGAGCCATACCGTTGATTCAGACTTGACTTTACTAACAACTTCCACCTGCCCTCAAATTTACTTGGTCTAACTCAGATATCTCCCCTTTCTTCACCTCGCCATTTCCATTTCTGGCGTCAACTTACAGACCGATATTTAGTATAAACACACAGACTCCCATGGCTACCTGAACTATACCTCCTCCCACCCGGTATCCTGCAAAAGCTCCATCCCGTTTTCCCAATTCCTCCATCTCCGTCACATCTGCTCTGACAAGGAGACGTTCCACTCCCGAGCATCCCGGATGTCTACCTTTTCCGAACAGCGCTGTTTTCCTCCCTGTGTCATCCAGACAGCCCTCCACCACACCATCTCCGTTCCCCGCTCCACATCTCTAAACCATTCCCCCCCCCCGCCAAAACGTAACAAAAATAGGGTCCCCCTTGTCCTCACTTTCAACCCCACTAGCCTCCACATCCAACATATCATCCTCAAACACTTCCGCCAACTCCAATTAGACCCACCAACCGGAACATCATCCCAACCCTCTCTGCCTTCTGCAAGGACCAGTCCCTTTGCCCTCCTTTGTTCACACCACACTCCCCAACAAACAATCCAACCCACCCGGTACCTTCCCCTGTAACCATAAAAGATGCAGCACCGGCCCGCACCCCAACTCCCTCACCTCCATCCAGGATGCTAAACAGTCCTTCCAGGTGAGACAGAGTTTCACCTGCATCTCCTCCAACCTAGTCTACTCCATCTGGTGCTCCCGATGTGGTCTTCTATACATCGGTGAGGCTAAACGTAGATTAAGCAACTGTCTCACTGAGCATCTTTGCTTGGCCCGTAATGGCCAGCCTAACCACCCGGTCATCACCCATTCAACCTCACCTCCACTCCCCCTCCAACATGTCCATCCTCAGCCTCCTCCAGTGTTGCAGTGATTCAGAACTCCGATTTGAGGAACAACACCTTATCTTCTACCTGGGAACCCTACAGCCTGGAGGACTGAACATTGAGTTTTCCAATTTCAAGCGACCTTTCCAAACATTCCCCGCTCCCCTTCCAGCCCCACCGCCTCCCTTCCAATCCACTTACTGACCTTCCCTTCCCCACCCACCAATCGGATTCATCCCTCTCATCGACCGACCAGGTGGTACCAATTACCAGTATCCACCTATCACCATCATTCCACCTCCAGCCCTTTATCTGCAGTTCCCCCTACCACCACATCTAGCCCTGAAGAAGGGTAATACCCGAAACATTGACTTCTCCTTTCCTCAAGATGCTGCATGGCTTGCTGTGTTCTTCCAGCCTCCTGTTTGTCTACCTTGGATTCCAGCATCTGCAGTCTTTTTGTCTCTAATCTTTGCCCCTTCCGTTCATTCTTATTTGGTTTCCCTGGCCAAGCCTACTTGTGTTTAAAAATTAGGGGTCGGTCTTTTAGGACAAGGGTGTGTAGAATTTTTTTTTCCCCCCGAGGGCTGCAAGACCTTGAAACTCTGTGCTTTATAACATGGTGGACACTGGATCATAGAATGTTTTAAAGGTGAAGTTGATAAATTCTTATTAAGCAGTGGAATCAAAGGCTATTACAGTGGCTGGGAATGGGGAATTTGAAACAAACAGGTCAGCCATGATCTTATTGAATGGCAGTAGGCTTGAGAGGCCAAATAACTGACTCCTGCTCTTAATTAGTATGTTCGTATGCTGCCCACCACCTTCAAGTAAATATAGGAGGGCAAACTTCACTCAAATTTTGTGTTAACTATTTTCCTGTCATCTGCAATGCATTTGGGATAGTTGGCCGAAGTGTTTTTTAATGACCAATTATGAAAAAACTAGAAATTATGATGGCGATGATGTAATACTCTAGCCAGAAATTCCGAAGTGTTTGTGAATTTAATTGCTTTGGGTAGACTATTATCAGACTATTAGGTTTTTCCTGAATTGATTCAGCTGACACAATTTTTTTTAATAAGAGCATTTTGTTTTAGATCAACACAACAAGAGAAAAACTAAATACTGCAATTCATGTATTATGAATGTAGTTTCCAATGCTACCTTGCTCATTCTGGCCCGTGGCAGCATAACATTTGTATGCTTGTCAACTCATAGGTGCAAATAATGATATGGCTTCTCATCCCGGCTATTATACCGAGTTAGTGGAGAGGTCGATGGGCACCTGTTCCTTGGCCACCGATGAGATAGAACGTGATCTGCATCGCTCATTGCCTGAACACCCAGCGTTCCAAAGTGATACCGGTATCTCTGCACTGAGGAGAGTGCTCACAGCCTATGCTTTGCGGAACCCTAAAATAGGCTACTGTCAGGTTTGGAGCTGCTACCTTACTGCCACATAGTTCATTAATGCTTTATCACTTTAAATTGTAATAATTTCAGCCAGGGTTCTTAAGTCATATCAAGTCAACCATAAGCAAAGTTTTGAACTTCATCCTGCGTAAATTTAGGTTGTGCCTTGAACAAAATACTGTTGACTACAGATTTTGGGAATGCTGGAGGTTGAGGGGAAGGAAATTCATAATTCAGTTTTCTTTATTCTTCTCTTCAAAGAGTTTTTTTTCCTGCATCAAGTACCATTTTCTGAAGTATCTTGTGACTTTTGTCTTGCACTGAATATATATGTAAAGTGGTTGAGGCTCGTGTTTTACTCTGTCCGTACGTATTTACTTTTAGCAGGTTTGACCCCTTTAAGGGGTAAAGGTGCTTTTAGGATGCCATGCCTGGAAATGTGAGCCAAGTTAACCCTTTGTTGCAGATTCATTAATCTGATATCTGGGCCAAGATTTTTTGCAACTCTCTGGTTTATAGTTGATAATTGATCATCTAGCCTGGCTTCAATAGTGTTATTTTTGAGGGATAATTAGACCTGGATGAGATTCCACCCACTCAAATGATTCTGTAAGCCAGAGTCCCATAAGTAGGGCACTCTAACCAGTGCTGTTCATGAATGAATTGGGAAGTCTGAACAGTACATGTAAGTAGTTCTTAGTCCTGGCTCTCCCTGCTGTGTCTCAGCATGTGGGATAGTTCGTGTGGAGACTCATACAGTTTCATTTTAAGTAAATAGAAACTTTAGATTTTTTTCAGCAGTTTGGGATGGTGGGCTTTCATGTGTTCAGTATCTGCTGGAAAGAAAATAAAGTTTTTGTTATATTGTGATGTAGATTTTAGATCAGGAACTACAACGTTCAAGATAATTATGTGTCACAACAATATGTAATGTTTGACTGGAAAGGTACCTGCCTTATCATCACTAACTACACTGCCTACACTGCACAGAGAAAGTATTTTCTGTCATTCAACTATGTTATGTGTTACAAAAAGACATTAGAAAGACATTAGTAAACACATTACTCAGGCTACATGTAGATCTGTGATATTGTAGCCTGAAAGTAGATAGTCTTGTTACTAAAATTCAAGACATCAGTCTTAACAAGAACCTGACTTTGTTATAAATATTATGCAGGGTCTCATATAGAAAACTGTAAAGCTTTCAAATGCTACAAAGTCTTCATTTTACTTCAGTTTCTGTACAAAATAAATGTATACTATTGTACAACACTGGAAACAATGCATAAATTATACTAATTCACAAATGAATCAATCGATGTAAGTGGCTATGGTATTGAAATGGCAACATAATAATAATGTGAGTCCAGTCCTATTATGCCAAGTTGTGGCTTTAAATTTAGTAATTAATATTAATGATGGGCTAACTACTTTTTAAGAAGTACTAATTCTTTCAGTGGAGCAGGCAATATGTAATTGATAATGATCGTTCACCTGGTACACAGATAAGCAATAACCAAAAAACCAAGAACAAGGAAATAAAAATCTCAGCCCTAAAGTAGCCCAACCTAAGAGAAGAAGTGTAAATGCAGCTCACATCCACTCTGGTTAATTGTAACATTCCCAATTCAGTTATAGAACAGTGGGATCAAATGACATCATTTATTGTAGGCATCTGTGTCTAACTTTTGGGCTCAAGCATCATAATCATTAGGACGCAGAGATCAAAATTATGCAGGAATACGTGACCTCTTGGAACTAAAACATGCAGCCTTCATTGGTCGGCAGAGCAGTCCAAGGTCACAAGTCAAGAAGGCAACGTTCCCAAGAGCTGAACACCAATGCCCAATGATAAATCCAGGAGGTAAAAGACAGTCAGTGGGAAAAGAAACCTTACGAAGTCCAACGGTAGGCTGACCATCCCAACATGAAAAGATTTTTGAAGACAACAGGGCAGTCTGTAGATGAGAGTCAACTGTACAAAATCCCCTTTTTGCTCACAGGATGGTGTTTCTTTCTTGAAGGTGACAGTGCCATTTGCCAACAACTGGAACATTTCTAATAACCCTCAACCATGAATCCACAATGGCACCTTGATGCATTCCAAGCTATACTGTTTTGTAGAATATGTGGGTGACTCAGCATCGATGGGAGAGCTGCAACAAAAAATCAAATAGATGAGAAACAACCAAGCCTGTAGCCCTGATAATATTCCAGCTGAGGTCTTCAAAGCTGGTGGGCTTTTGCTTGTATCAAGGCTCTGTGAACTCATCTTGGGGATTTGGGCTGGAAGTGTACTCCCTTTCTGCAAAGTACTGCAGTGGGTATTTGACGATGAAGACCTTTGCAGTTCTACAAAAGTCCTTGCTCACAGAGGAGTTGTTGTCACTGCGCTTATGGACTGCAGTGAGACTTGGACCAAATATCAGCAACAGATAAGAGCCCTAGTGAAATACAGCAGCAATTCCTGCATTATATTCAGTGGGAGGACCAAAGAACAAATGCTAGTGTCCTCCTTGAAGCCAGCTGTGCGCGCACACATGCGAAACATTTGTAAGATCATTTACAATTGATTGGACATTGTGTTTAGATGAATGAAAAGCATGTCCCTGCCAAATCCTGTCATAGATTTTTTAAAAATTCTTTGTGAGACATGAGCATCAGTGGTAAGATTGTTGACCATTCCCTTGCACTTGAGAGGTTATTAGTGAGTATTTTTCTTGAACTGCTGCAATCCATGTGCTTTTCTTCTTCCACAATGTTACTAAGAAGGAAGTTACAGTTTAAGTTTTTGTCCCAGCAGAAGTGAAGTGACAGTGTATTTCTAAGCCAGGTTGCTGCATGATTCTAAGGGGCCTTTGCAGTTGGGGGAATTCCCATACATTTATTGCCTTTGGCCTTCAAGTTTGTATGGGTTATGGGTTTGGTCTGTGCTATCAAAGGAGGGTTTGGGAACTTCCTACAATACACCTGCCGGTGTGCCTTGGTGGTAGAGGGAGAGAGTATTTAAGCTGGGGTTGGAGTAGTAATAAAGCAACATGCTTTGTTTTGGGTGGTGTCAACTTCCAGAATTATATGGACCAATGAACTTTCCATACTCCAAACCACCCCCATCATTGCTAAGCCTGAGTATGTTCTGTCCAATCATCGTGTTAATGGTAATTAGTCTGGTTTGATGTAATGCTTGAAAGACTTGTGTACAATGCATTTCTTAGCTTTTTTGGCAGGGCTGGTGAGATTGATAATTGCAAGTTATTGTAGACTGATGTAATGACAGCTTCTTTCTTTCTTTCACTTCACTTGCCTAGGCTATGAACATTTTGACATCTGTTTTACTGCTTTATGCTAAAGAAGAAGAGGCCTTTTGGTTGCTCGTTGCTGTGTGTGAAAGAATGCTGCCAGATTACTTCAATCGACGAATAATTGGTAAGATTTTATTGTTGAAGGTGTAGACAAGATTTTGTGATGGGGTTCTGTGTTGCTGAATGGGACCATCAGGCAATCAGCACTGCAGCACTGTTGCCCAGCTTCAAGTTGCAGTTTGTCCAAAGAGGCTGTGATGCAAGAATGCAGGATTGTTGTTTATAATCTTATTCAGCTTTTAAAATATTCATGCTCGGCTTGAGTGGTGTGCTAACTTTGGGATGTACAGTAAAATTTATTTGCTCAGTCATTTAATTGTTTCACAAGAGCATTTTTGAAAATATTTTTATAACCAGTTGTCTCTTGTATTTTCATTGATAAATTTGGAACTGTTGAAATTTTCGGTGTTTGCCAGACGTTCGTTGGTGATGAGTACTGTCTGCTATTCCTTTCTATTTCCCATTTTTAAACTTTTCCACCACCCCGAAACGAAATGATGAAATTGTCCTATTCCGTACAGTTATTCTAATTTCTTATGCTGTTGTTTTTGTATCTCTGCTCCACTTGTCTTGTTCTGAACGATTGTGAGACATGGTCTGTGGGATTTCACAGGGGCAGGGTGGTGAATACTGTCAAGCCATGCTGCTCATTGAGAGAATTAATGGCGACAACGTGAGCAGAATGGCCATCTCCTGCACTGTAACAGTTCCGTGGTTGAGTGTTAGGAGCAACTTAAAGCTTAATTTCTGTTTGTATTTTGGAGAAAGTGGAGATGTGATTTTAGATTTGTTCTTACGAGCTTCGTGTCGACGAGTCTGGAAGCCTGTTTGTACACATGCGTTCTTCACGAGGTTTTACAACTCTGGTGAAGAGATGGGGTTCAACAGTTTGTGAAAACAAGTAGAAAACAAACCTGTACTGTTGCTTAGTAACAGAGTTCCAGGGACTCGGGCTGAAAAATCTAGAAGCGATTTGATTAGTGTGTGTTGTGGCAGAGAATGGAGTCAGGAATATTACATACTCCCTAGTAAGAAATCCTGCAAAACTGCTAGAAGCTGAATTTATGGAACTTGTGTGTTTTCTCAGAAGTCAGAGTAATAGTGAGTTTATTTTGCAGTTTGTTTTAGGTTTCTTGGATAGAGATAAGCTGAACAGAATTTATCACATTGAAACCGGTTACAGCTCTCACGCCTGAGTAATGAAATTGGTGTGAAGGTTATATATTTGAAAGTTTTGGTATTTATATATATGTTACTCTGAGAAAATAGGACAGGAGGAGGCCATTCAGCCCTTTGAGCCTACTCTGCCTTTCAATATGATCATGGCTGATCATCCAACAATGTAGCCTGTTCCCAGTTTCTTCCCATATGCTGTGTAAGTTAGGTGGATTTGCCATGGGAAATGTAGGGTTGCAGGGAAAGGGTAGGGGGATGGACCTGGTCGGCATCTTCCTCAGAGGGGCAGTGTGGGCTTATAGGGCCTAAAGGCCTGTTTCCACATTGTAGGGATTCTATGATTCTATGATTCCTTAAGCCCCAAGAACTATGTCTAACTCTAGAAAACATTTAATGTTCTGGCCACAACTGCTTTCAGTGGCAGAGAATTCTGTTTGTGATGTGTTAGACCATAAGACCATGTTGCTGCGTTAAAAGCGATAATGTGCTATTTAAAATTCATTCAAAGGAATGTGGTTATTCCTGGCTGTGCCAATATTTATTGCCTATCCTCAATTACTCAGGAGGAGGTAATGGTGAACTGCTTTCTTGATATACTATGACCCTTTAAGTGTAGCAACATCGACAGTACTATTAGGGAGGGAATTCCAGGATTTTATCCCAACAACGATGAAGTAACAGTGATAACAAGGTGTAGAGCGTTTTCTGAAGAAGGGTCTAGGCCTGAAGCGTCGGCCTTCCTGCTCCTCTGCTGCTGCTTGGCCTGCTGTGTTCATCCAGTTCTACACCTTGTTGTCTCAGAAACTGCAGCATCTACAGTTCCTACTACTGATGAAGTAACAGTGACAGTTTCAAGTCAAGATTGTGTGGAGTTTGGAAGGAGCTTACAAGTGTGGTGTTCCTGTGTATTTGCTGCCCTTGTCCTTCGAGGTGGTAGAGGTCGTGGGGTTTGGGTGGTGCTTTTGGGGAGGCTTTGGTGAATTGCTGCAGTGCATCTTGTCGATGGCACTCACAGTACAAATGCAGCGTGTTTCAGTAAAGGTGGAGGTGGATGTTCTGGATATTGGATGAGATGCGAATTAAAAAGGCTGCTTTGCCCTGGATGGTGTTGAGTTTTTTGAGTAATGTTGCTCATGCAGACAAGTGAAAATTACTTTATCAAATTCCTAACTTCTACCTTGAAAATAGTGGACAGGTTTCGGGGAGTCATGAAGTGAGTTACTCACCACAGAATTCTTAATCTCTGACCTGCTCTTGCTACAACAGTATTTAAACAGCTGGTCAAGGGTAATGGACGTTGACAGAATGGGATTCTGTGATTGTGATGCTATTGAATGTCATGGGGAGAAGGTTAGATCTCCTCTGGAGGTGGACATTGCCTGTTTAAAAAAAAAAAAAATTGTCTAGTGTAATATAGTTTGTTTTATTGTTTAATAAGCATTTTAGAAGTACACTAACAGACACCTACGTGAATCTGTTTAATAACTGACTTCCACAATTTTTTTAGAAAAACAACAGTGTTTGTTGACGCCCACAACTGCCGGAAAATGCAAACTAGTACACAATTCCAGGCTCCGTTGGTCATCCCATATGGTTTATGTATGATGTCATATTCAAAAGCTGTACTGCGTATGGACAGAGAGGAAGCACAATTTTAAAACAATGTTCAGCAGCAGGGTGTGAAGATGTGAGACCCAGAAGGCCCAATTTGTTGCTGCCTTCCCCCAACACAAGCTCCCTCTCTGTCTCTACTTTCCTCCCCACTTCCTTCCCACTCTCATTTCCCCCCCTTCCTCATTTACTCATTTCCTCACCTCCAGCTTTTCACTCTTGCTCCCCCCCACCTTGCTGCTCTCGTACTCCTGTTCTCTTTTTCTCCGCACCTTCCTTCCTGCTGTCGTTCTCCTTTCCCATTCTCACCTGCCCCATCTCACACTTTTTTTTTTTGCCGCCTGCTGTTGCCCCCCGCTTCCTTCTTGATCTTGTCTCATTTCGTGCTCCCCACAATTCTCGTCCTCCCCCACCCTGCCCCCCCGCCCAGTTCCTGAGCCATGCATACCTGTGGACATGCCCTAAACCTGTTTAAATACGCATGCGCTTATTTAAGTGATGCAGCCTTCAATAATAGATGAAGTTAGGATTAATCATGCATGTTTAATTCCTGAATATGACACTTGTCTATTGTTAACATTAGCAAGCACTGAGAAACAAGTTTTGTTTTAAGAAGTGACTTTTCATTGACTGAACACCTCTCTTAAAGGCTTATTTGGCTCCAGGCAATTAAAAGTTTGTTTTTGCATTTTGACATGGTCGCATATCAGTAGACCACATTGCTATTCAAAAACATATGTATTGAAAGCCACTGGGTTTATGTACACATGAATATTTCCCCACAGCACAAAAGCATTCTTGAGAAGTTTGGACTAACTGAGAGGATTAATTGCTAGAGCTGCACTGGAGATTTTTCATTCTTCTTCATTTTTCATCTTCCACACACTGTAGGATTGTAGCCCAGGTTGGCAGCTCCTGCGGAAATCACACATGTCGAGTAGTTACATGGAAGTGTTGTTAACATGTTGAAGATGGTCTGTTCTTCATGTCCTGTTCCAGTCCCATGATATAGTCCATCTTCCACAGTTGCCTCAGTCTGTTTATTGTTTCAAAATTAAACTGTTTCAATGTGCTTCTAACCAGCCTTCCAGCTTCTGTAAACATGAGCTCATCCAAAAATCTGCTCTCCTTCCCATAACCCTTGAATCAAGTTCCATTTGCCCATTAGCCCTCTGTTAGTTAACCTACGTTAGGTCTCGGCTTAGCAAGATCTCGATTGTAAAACTTCTCATCCTCGTGCCTAAATCCTTCCATGGTTTCACCTCTTTACCCGTGTCAACTTCTCCAGCTGAGCAATCATGCACTGTCTTTGCATTCCTCCAATTCAAGCCTTTCATATGTCCCAATTTTCATACTCCACTCCGCCTTGCCTTCAGCTGCCGTTTTCTTAAATCCTTTCCGTTACTCTATCCTTTAAAGCACTCCATAAAATTTACATCTGCTACAGCTACTATTTTATTATACTTATGAATGCAAGTTATTGTTAGGATTTAGCCTGTGTGTAAAACACAAACTTTTTATTGTGCAGGTCCATTTTCCTTGTGATTTTCTGCTCATATTGGACCAAGGCTTGCCAAAAGCTTGCTGAAAGGCACCCATACTTGCTGAATGGATTAGGTTGGGCGACAATCTGCCATTCTGTTCAGTACTCTGGTCTATTGTGGGATTTTGTGTAAAGTTCAAGCTTTTGAACTGGTGCCATGGTGGTATACTATATTATCCTTCTCACTGCAAGCATTTAAAATAATAAATAGCCATGTTTGATGTTGTATAATTACACTAAAATCCAATTCTGTCCTCCTGAGGCAGCAGCCAAATAGAGAGCAAAGAAGACAAGCAAAAACCTTTTGATGTTGGCACCCCAGAATATGGGTACGAATTAGAAATTTTCATAGCAGCTGTGTTACAAAAGAGCCATGTTCATATGGTATGTCTTTCATCAGTGACTCATGCACCAGCTCATTTGCATTTAAAACATACTGAAATGCTGCCTTATTTGGGTCAGCATGTTAAAACCTACCAAAGATTGAAAACTCTTTTAATTGTTGATATTGGAAGCTTATTTGTATTGACTAGCACTAATTCACTGCTACCCGTTTAGTTCAGAATTAAATTTTTAAGAGCTGCCCTTGTGTCAGCACATTACTTCGTTGACTGTGAAAGTGTCTTGGCTCCTATAGGTCAAAACTGATTTCTGTACATCTGCGTCAAATTCTGTCCAGCACAAGGGCACGTTGCATCTGATCCATCCCTAGAGATAATTACTCATTTTTTCCCCCTCAAGAATAACTGTGCTTCTGTTGCCTGAGGGCATGCTGCTTCCTGGTTATGCCCTCTCAGCTGACATCCTGATGGTGTTCGAGTCAGTACTATTGTCACGCACCAGTGCAATTTGGCACCAGGTATTCTTTGGACTACATGCCTTCTCAGATATGGCTGATGTACTTTTGTTAACTCGGTATGGGTTTAAATGTGCTACATCTTAGAGGTCTGTTTTCATAATAACAAATGCTTGATAATTAACTTGACAGTTGGCTTCCATCTGAATCCCTGTTCTGATTCCTAAATCATACTTCCATCACCCCAAACAATCTGCCTGCGACATGCTGTGTAGACATTTTGGAAGTTCAAAAGCAGTTTCCTCATGTTAAATGTGGAAGTTCTCCCCAATTCATTTGTGTGTTTGGATAATAGGCCCATGTCATGATACTGACCTACTATAATAATAGACAGGTATGCAAATTCTGAGTATTTTTGTATACTTTTATGGAAATATAGCGCCAATAAAACTAAAGGGTTAATACTATGAATTAGCATTCGCTTCCAGTTCTTTGTCCAATTATTTTATTGTCCTTGTCTGAAATTTTCACCTATAATTAGCTCAGCTTGAACTGCTGTTCATATGAAATCTCCAATAAAATATCTCAGTGATATTTTGTAGAAGAGTTTACTTTCATTTGAAATTTTATATCCATTGCTGAATATTTTTTGAATGATTTTGGTGTGAACACAGTACGTTTCAGTGATAAATGCATGAAAGATGAGTTTCTGTGTACCTCAAAGTGAATGTTTGTAGTTCCGTCACATTCAAAATATTGACAGTATCTGATTTAATTGTTGATTTGTCACATATCTTCAGTTTTAAATCTAAATTTTACTTTACCAATAATTTTAATGGCTTCAGTTTTTTTTAAGATAACTTTCCCAAAAAATTCACGAAATTACATTGTTAAGGTCTTTCAGCTCTTAAAGACCATAGGTTCAGGAGTGTGAAATGTACTGGTTCATTGTCCAAATGCACAACTGAAGTAGGGAAAACTGCCCCATTTAGTGTTAACTTTCTATCACTTGTATTTTTGCATGTGCTCATTTTACATAACAAGTCATATACAATGTCAGTTGACTTAAAAGCCGTCTTTTTTTTGCAAGTTCAAAATGATGATACAACATATGTTGAGCAGATTGTTTGGGGGTGGTAGAAACAAGATATTCAGGAAAACCTGTGGGGTGAATGTAGTTAATTGATTGCATTCAAGATCTTTGAACTCTGCTTTATTATCTCTCAACTTCACCAGAATGCTTCTCAGTGTAAGCGTGTGGTTATTGCATTCCTTAATCATTATTATATCATAAAACCATGAGAAATAGGTACAGGTGTAGGCCATTCAGTCCCTTGAACCTGCCCTGCATTCAATAGGATCACAACTGATCCAACATTCCACATGTCCACTTGCCTGTGTTTTGCCTGTAATCCTTGATTCCTCTGTTATTCAAGAATCTATGTCAGCCATAAATATAAACAAGTACTCTGCCTCCACAGCTCTCTGTGGCAACGAATTTCAAAGGCTCTCAACCCTCAGAAGAAATTCCTTCTCATCTCACTCTGAAAGTGGTGCCCGTTTATTCTGAGACTGTGTCCTCTGGTCCTAGACACACTCATGAGAGGAAAAGTCCTCTCAGCATTTACCCTTTCAAGCCCTCTAAGAATCATACATGTTTCAATTAGATCACCTCTCGTTCTTCTAAACTCCAATGAGTAGAGTCCCAATCTGTTTAATCTTTGTTCATAAGACAATCCCTCCATCATCCTATTGAACCTTCTCTGAACTGCCGCTAATGAAATAACGTATTTCCTTAAATAAGAGCACCAGAACTTCTCTTAGTACTCCTGATGTTCTCACCAGCACCTCATACAATTGGAGCAAGACTTCCCTATTGTTATTTTGAGGGAATTGGAGTGTAAAGGCCAACATTCCATTAGCCTTTCTGATTACCTGCTGTACCTGTGTGCTAGCTTTATGTTTCATGTACAAATACCTCCAGGCTCCTTTGTAATGCAGCTTTCTGCTGTTTCTCTCCATTTAAATTATGTTCTGATCTTTTGTTCTCCCTTATTAAATGAGCAACTTCACATGTGTCCACAGTATATTTCATTTGCCAACTTATTGCCAACTTACTTAACCTATCAATAACTCTCCGTTGAGTAAAATAGAAAATGCTGGGAATCTCAGCAGGTCTGGCAGTTTCTGTGGTGAGAAATCAGAGTTAACGTTTCAGTTCCAGTGATCTTTTTTCAGAACGCTTTAGACCTGAAATGTTTACACTGATTTCTCTCCACAGATGCTGTCACACCTGCTGAGTTTTTCCAGCAATTTCTGATTTTGTTTTTGTTTGATTTCTGGCATCTGCAATTCTTTTGTTTTTATTTCCTCTTTCAAACTGTTGTCATTCCTCTTGTGATCTACCTTTCCACCTACTTTTATGTTGTCAACAAATTTTGCTACAATACATTGACTTCCTCCATGTCACATTGTAGTCCAATATAAGTCTAAAAGTAGTTCATTTTCTTTATCCCTCTGTGGTCTGTATGAGAGTGAGATTTGGGCCAAGACAAAAATTCATTCCTCGAGACCTTTTATAGCCAGTAGTGAAATGATTTTTATGAACTTTAGTTGCATTTATTACAAAGACCTTGTTTCAAAAAGTGAAGATGAGCCTTGTTGAAATGTGTTTAAATCCCTGTGTTTGAAATTAAATAAATCCTCTGCACTGTAATCCATCCATGTGGTTTAAACCCCTTTAATTCATGCCTGCTTTCTTCGAAGATTTACTCTTGTATTTTGCCATCATCTTCTCTTTAACAATCTCTGTGATTGAGTGTATCCCACTCAACTCCAGTCATATTCTAAGCTGGTAGTACTTTTCCAATTAATGCCTTTCATTTTACCAATCCAACTTTACTCAAATCTGGAAGATGGGGTACAGCAAATTAATTGCACTAATCTGGGGAACGTTCTTGCTTGACTTGAAATGTGAACTTTTTCTGTCTCTCTCTCCATGATTATTACTGGTCCTGTTGAATGTTTCCAGCACTTTTTGTTTCACATATCCAGCAGTCTATGAATTTTTATTTTAACTTGCACTGTTTGGTTCTCCCCCAAAGTTTTTCTTAATAGATGTTTATCTTTTTTTTCTCTGCATGTTCTCACTTCTTAGTCTCTGTAGCTTGCAGTCAGCATTGCAGAAGTATAACACTAGCTTCAGTGTTTGCATGATGTATGCAAATTGGTTTGTCATGGCTATGATTGACAAAGAAACTCCTAAAACCCCTTGCTGTTCATCAGCTATTTCCCTTCGTTTCATGGCTTATAGCTGTTTGTCTCATTGAGTGAATAAAGTGTCTGTTCAGTCATTGATTCAACCTAATTAGCATTTCAGAATGTTTGAATGACTATAAAAGTATTTTGAGTCAGTTTCCAATTATGACTGCATAAAGATGATGTGAAGTTCAAAAGAGGCTTATCAGTATACGTGTATTCTCATTTTAACAGGTGCTCTCGTGGATCAAGCAGTTTTTGAAGAATTTATTCGAAGCCACCTTCCTCAGTTGACTGAACACATGACAGACATGACTTTTTTTTCATCTGTCTCCTTGTCCTGGTTTCTCACTATCTTCATTTCTGTGTTGCCCATCGAAAGTGCAGTAAATGTCGTGGATTGCTTTTTCTATGATGGCATTAAGGCAATCCTGCAGCTGGGCCTGGCAGTTCTAGATTATAACATGGACAAGCTGCTACTCTGCAAAGATGATGCTGAAGCAGTGACGATTTTGAACAAGTATGGCTCTTGATTTTTTAAATTTTGCTTCACAATTTCTGAGGGAGTAGTATTTAAACATCTATAGTAAGAGAGATGTATACTTGCTGAAGGAATCAGGATGTAGTCTGATCTTCAAGTGAAACATTATTGTGGAGCGGTGGTGGGGGCGGAGAGGGGTGACGGGTTTGCAGTTGGACCTGCCGCGGATGTGATTTGTTCCCCAGTTAGAATCTATCTATTCTCTTATTTTTAAATTTCCATTGAGTGTTCTTGGACAGAATAAGATGCTGTACAGAGGTGGGATGGGAAGTGGGAGCTGTATAATGGGACAGGCAGATGCAGGATGGAAATCCCACTGGTCCTCTCGACTCTCCTTCCCTCTCATATTAAGTCCAGAGCATTCAAACTTGCAGCAGGAGTCATAGGACTCCCTTGCTGGTCAAGAATCTATCTACCTCCCTCCTAAAAATGTTCAGTTATGCTGACTCCACCACTCCCTGGCGAAGAGATGGCCAGAAACTCTCAAGCCTCAATTCTTCTTATCTCTGTTTTAACTGAGAAATAAAAATTTAGACCCCACTGCCAATCAGTTAAGTTGCATTGAATTGGCTCAGGGAGCCTGAAATGGCGGCAGCATGGTTGCTAGAAGTTCTCCAGCCATTGGTTAGGCCCACTGCCCTGACCACTAAATTCAGCCTTGGTCTCTACATTTATTTTACCACCTGAGGAAATTATAATTACACCCTCCTACTGATGGTGGTCCTGAAGTGTCTGCACTTGAAGGAGTGTGTACTTAGTGTGACAAGGATATATATTCTTACGTGCAGTTTTGAGATCTGCAAATAGATGTCTGCCTGCATACATATAAGTCAATATTTTTCCCGTTTAGCCTTCAACTGTTCTGGGCATCTACCCCAAATTTACGCCTTACCTTGTTGGCAGCTTTTGCCCTACCCTTAAGGTCTCAATCTGACAAACTGAAGACAAATTGCTCGGCTTAAATGGATCTGTGGGAGCTGATTGACTGTTGTAATGCATGTCTTTTTGTAATTGTACAGGGTATTGGCGAGGCTACACCTGGAGTGTTGTGTGCAGTTTTGGTCTCCTATCGTGAGGAAGGATGTTTTTGCTATTGAGGGAGTGCAGCAAAGGTTTTCCAAATTGATTCCTGATATGGCAGGACTGACATATTAGGAGAGGTTGAGCCAGCTAGGATTGTATTCACTGGAGCTCTGGAGAATGAAGTGGGACCACACAGAAACCTACAAAATTCTAACAGGATGAGACAGGAAATCGGGAAGGATGTTCCTGATGGTGGGGGAGTCCAGAACCAGGGGACATAGCTTAAGGATAAGGGATTGGGTTGCGGAGAAATTTCATCACCCAGGGAGTGGTGACCCTGCGAAATTCTCTACCAAAGTGATTGAGGCCAAAACTTTGTGTTTACAAGTAGGAGGTAGATAGATCTCTTGTATTTAAAGGGATCAAGGGATATGGAGGGAGGGGGTGGGATGAGGGCATTGAGCTTTGATGATCAACTGTGATTGTAGTGAATGGCAGAATAGGCTTGGGGGGTCAAATGGCCTACTCCTGCTCCTATCTGTGTTTCTATATGGGAATCCAGTGTACGTTGACTCAAATTAGACTCACCCAAAATTAGTTCTCTCTTCCCTAACCACAGTGCTAAACATGCTTGTATGATTTATAGAATTCCAGCCTTTATATGTTTAAATACGTTTTGAAAACATAGTTATAGAATTAATCTAGCATACTTTGTTGCAAGATTTAATTATGCCTAGCTTGAAAGTTCTGCATGTTCTTCAGTGGTTGGCTATGTCATTTTAATGCCTTTCTCAATAGCAGTATTAAATTTCCTTGCAGGTTTTTTGATAATGTCACTAACAAGGACAGCCCTTTACCACCAATGGCTCATCACCCCCCTGTAGGCAGTGACAATCAGGAACCTCAAACTAAAGTGGATATAACTGAACTTATTGCAGAATCTTATGAGGTTGGTGAATAAGACTGATTCTCTTCCTGTGTTAATATAGAAAAATATTAATAATATAGTGCAATGCCTGAATCTGGAATCTTTTTACACTAGCCCCGACTGATTTCTCTTTAACATTGTCCCCTCCCATCCGAAAAGAAATATAGTCAGACTAACTGTAAAAAGTGCCCAGTAAGTTGTATTGTTAGAGACTTCCCAAGCTTTTAGTCAGTAAATCATCAATAAATTATGTGAAGTTGATTTTATTTTCTATTTTTGCAGAAATATGGTGATATTCAGTCAATGGAAGTTGAGAGTATGCGGCGTAGGAACAGGCTATACGTGATTCAGACTCTAGAAGACACTACAAGACAGAATGTGGTAAATTGTACTTGGCCTTTGAATTAGTGAAAAGCCCATTGTACTAGAGATAAAAGGTACTGCAGATGCTGGAGAATCCGAGATAACCAGCATGGGGCTGGATGAACACAGCAGGTCAAGCAGCATCATAGGAGCAGGAAAACTTGACGTTTCGGGCCTAGACCCTCATTGTACTATTTGTTTCTTGTGTGGCGAATGAAAGTTTTCTTTGGACCTAAGGGAGTTTGACTTAATTTTGCTGAAAACATTTTTTTGGCATTTGCTGACCTGCTTAGCTCTACTTGCCCTCAAGTGTATTATTTATAAAGTGGGAAAAAACTGTTTTCAGACCCAAATAATCATCAAGTAGGAGGACAAATACTTGCCGATGATTTACAAAGTTGGTTAGGAAGTCACTTAGATCGGAGGCCTGTCCTAGCATTGTTCTTTAACCAGATGATGCAAGAAGGTAGCACATGAATATTCTAACCTTCTCACCCTGGTTATGAGAGGAGTAATGAAATTCACCTCGCTTAGCCACCATGTTCTCTCCAATATCATGATGTGCTGATGTCTGCACTGGGGCTAGGAGTTCATACTGAGCTCCCAAAGTCTGGATTTCTGTCTGTAACCTGTGAAGTACTTTGGAGGTGCTCAGTTACCTGGCAACGTTTACATACAAACATATAGAACTGAAGGACGAAAAGATGTCCCTGCAGGACTATGGAGTAGTGCCACGGTGTGACTTGTATCCACCAGTAGACCCATCCAGCAATACTGACACTGCAGCCATTCTCTCAGGAGAAGTTAACGAGAGAATTTATGGAACAACTCTCGGAAATTCCTTATTCACCTCCACTCCCTCTCCCCACTTCCAAATACATCCTTTAATGACTTCAGTGACTGAGAACCACCCCTTCCTCCTTTTAATCTTCAGGCCATTCTAATGAAAATATTTGATGGCTAAACTGTTGATTCAAACAAGATGATCCTTATTTCTCTTTTGAGGTTCTTCTTTTAAACACCTCATTTAAATGAGAGCAATTGTGTATTATTTTACTTTGGTTAATTGAAATGGATTATTTGCACATCTGCCTGATGTTGTAAGGTCTTTGTTTTTATTATCAAGATTGATATCATTCTCCACAATGCTCGATGCTACCTCTTTGTTTTCAGTTTTGATCCGTGACTTATTTTCAAGGTGATCGTTTATTACAAGTTTTTAAATCTATCACTGATTGATCCAGGATGTAACCACAACAGCAAAGTAGTTATCTTAACCTGCTGTGTTCTACTTAAATGCATGTCAAGAACAGAAAGTCAGGTGTTTTTTGAGATTATTATTTGATCAGATATTTGACAAATTATTAATTGCATGTTTATTTCTTAATTTAGATATTTCATAAATGAATATCCTTGGTCTTTACTGATAGAAAATAAAGTGGTATGCTAGACAGTGATATTGCAGTCTGATTTGGACATGATGTATTGAATCTCATTGTGCTATATTTAACATTGTCAACCCTTTGTATGATTCAGTTGCGGGTTGTATCTCAGGAAGTGATGTTCAGCCCCAAAGAACTGGAAGACCTCTTCGAGCTGTTTAAGGTCATTCATTCATATTTGTTGCTTTTAGAAAATTGTTTGCATGCTTTAGCAAAGTTCCATAATCAGTTGTTTCCACTAGTGCATCAAGCAGATATCTGTCACAGTATCCTTTTTAAAGTGACATTTGGCAATGTGACACATCGGAGCTTCAAACACTGAGACAAAAATCTGTGACTGAAATAATCACTTAACTCTTGAGTTGCTGATTTAAGTATTTGTCTAAAATTCAGTAAATTCCACTTGAGTGAACCAACAAGCAAATAATTTCTTGACACTTTTGGGCTACCAGTTTCTTTCTTTCTTTCTTCAGCTTAGCAGGTTAGTTATGAATCTGGTAATATTTATAACATAACCACATTTCTATACTACGACATGATCAGACTTTCAAAAGTACTTCACTGACTGTAAAGTACTTTCTGCTGTCCCATGGTTTTGAACTGAGCTATATAATTCAAACGTTCCTTATCTTTTTACAGCAAAGGGCAAAGCATGCATTTACTTCCGGTGGGTGGAAAAAGTGATCTGCACTTAGCGATGCCCAGAAGTTTCAGTACATGTGTCCTTCGCTTATGTATTTCTGAGTTTAATCACTCCACTATCGGTAGCCCTGCCTTTTGATGCCTGGGTCCCAAGCTGTGCAATCGATTCACTAAACCTCTCCACAGCTCTTTTGTCCTTGAGCATACTCCTTAAAGACCACCACTTGGATCACACTTTGTCATCTGCCTTAATATCTCCTTATGTGTAGCTCAGCCTCAAATTTTGTTTGATAACATTCCTGTAAAGTGCATTGAGACAGTTTATTACATTAAAAGTGTGATATAAAATTCAGCCCTATTATCTGACTATGTCTGTCTGTGTGCCTCAGCCCCTTTTTGCACCTCTGTCTGTGCATGCCCAACCTCCTCTCTCTTTTTCCCACTCCATAGCTTCTCTCTGTCTCTCTCACTCTATCATTATGTATTCCACTCTCTCTGTCTGTGAAGAAACCTGAGATGTCCTTGATTCGGATATCTGATTTTTATTTGGGAGAAAGAAATGAAGGATTGTGTGATCAGTTTAATGCTGTTTACTTTCTGTTTGGACTTTTTGCTATTTATAATTTTTTTAAAATTTAATCGATCCAATATTTTGCCTTATTAGGGTTTTTTGAAAGAGCTGGATTTTTGTACGGGAGACTACACATGTGGCTAAATTAGCTCAAATAAGAGCGTACAAAGTAGGGTTTGGCCATTTAGTCCCTTGAGTGTGCTCCACCATTCAGTATGACTTTGATTGTTCTACTTGATTCTCAACCTCAGTCTCCTGCATATTACCCATCCACCTTGGTGCAAGAAACCCTTCATCTCAGCTTTGAATATTTGAAATCCAGACTCCTTTTATCTATGGTAGAGAATCCATGAACCTCTGAGAAAAGAAATTCCTATTCATCTCTGTCTTAAATGGGATATCTATTTTAGGTTCTCCCATGTGTGAAACCATCTTCACAGCACCTGCCCTGTCATTCCCCTCAGAATCTTGAATCTTTCAGTCCGAACATCTGTCCTTCTCCTAAGTTCCAATGATCATAAGTCCAACCTGCTGAACAATTCTTCATAAAACGACCCCTTGGCTCCAGAAGCAACTTAGTAAACCTTCCTTGGAGTACAGTGTATCTATTTTTAAATAAGGAGACCATAACTATTCTTCATACTGTGTGGTCTCACCAGTGCCATGTCCCTACTTCTGCACTTCATTGCCATTGAGCTTAAAATCAAATGTGTTTCTTCCTAATTACTTGCTATATCTGCAAGTTAACGTTTTGTGATGAATCCCAAATCCCTCTGTGCCACAGCATTCTGTATTCTTTCTCCAATTAAATAATACTAGTGTTTCTTACTTCCTAACAAAATGGTTTATCTCACCTTTTCCCACCTTAGACTCCTTCTGCCAGATCTTTGCCAGCTCACAACTTTTCTAAATCCCATTGCAGATGCCTTGGCCCCTTCACATTTTTCTTTCACAACTTACTTTGTATCGTCTGCAGATATGTCTATAATATGGTCAGACCCTTCTTCCTAGTTATTGGGATTGGTAGCCCTGATCTCTCTAGCACTGAGTTTACCAACCTGAAAATAACCCTATTCAAATTGGCAGGCAGGAACTAGTGGGGTTCCACAGGGATCGCTGCTGGGGTCCCAGCTATTCACAATATATATCAATGATTTGGATGAGGGAACAAAATGTAACATCTCCAGGTTTGCAGATGATACCAAGTTGGGTGGGAGGGTGAACTGTGACGAGGATGCAGAGATCCATCAGCTTGATCTCGACAGGTTGGGTAATTGGGCAAACCAATGGCAGATGCAGTATAATTTGGACAAATGTGAGGTTATTTACTTCAGAAGCAAAAGCAAGAAGGCAGGTTACTACCTGAATGCTGTCAATTGGGAGAGGGGTATGTGCAATGGTTCCTGGGTGTCCTTGTGCACCAGTTGCTGAAGGTAAGCATGCAGGTACAATAGGTGGTAAAGAAGGCAAATGGTATGTTGCCCTTCATTGCAAGAGGTTTTGAGTACAGGAGCAGGATGTGTTGTTGCAGTTATTCAGGTCCTTGGTGAGATCACACCTGGAATACTGTGTTCAGTTTTGGTCTCCTTTCTGAGGAAGGATGCTCTTGCTCTCGAAAGAGTGCAGCGAAGGTTTACCAGGCTGATTCCAGGGATGGCAGGTCTGACATATGATGAGAGATTGACGGGGTTGGGATTGTTTTTGCTGGAGTTCAGAAGAATGAGGGGAAATTTCATAGAGAATTGTACAATTCTAGCACAACTGGACAGGGTAGATGCAGGGAGAGTATGTTCCCAATGGTGGGTGTGTGCAGAACCAGGGGTCACAGTATGAGGATTCAGGGTAGATGATTTAGGACAGAGATGAGGAGGCATTCCTTCATCCAAAGAGTGATGAGCCTGTGGAGTTCATTATCACAGGAAGTAGTTGATGCCAAAACATAGAATGTATTCAGGAGGCGACTAGATATAGCACTTGGGACGAATGGTGTCAAAGGTTACGGAGGGAAAGCAGGATTAGGCTATTGAGTTGGTCGATCAGCCATGATCATGAAGAATGGCGGAGCAGGCTCTAAGGACCAAAGAGCCTCCTCCTGCCCCTATCTTCCATGTTTCTATGTAACCCATTATATCCAAGTTGCTAGCATCTGTTTGTTAGCCAAACTTCTGTTGATGCTGTATATTATCCCTAACACGTGAGCTCTTGTGCAGTCGGAGACATTATTGAATACCTTTTGGAAATCCACTGCTTGAAATGCATTCCATTACCTTTATTCAATCTGGTTGCTTATTCCTAAAGTAGCTGTAAATCTTTTGTCAAATGCAGTTTTTTTTAAACGAAACATATTCAGTCTACTTGATTGCGTTTTGATGTGCTGAGTCTCCTATTGCTACTACTTTAACCTCCCACCTTTCTTAAATAGGGACAGAACGTGTGTTTTCCAATCTATTGGGATCTTTTGAAAAATTGGCAGCATGGTAGCTCAGTGGTTAGCCCTGCTGCCTCACAGTGTCAGGGACCCAGGCTTGATTCCAGCCTTGGGTGATAGTCTGTGTCGAATTTGCACATTCTCCCTGTGTCTGCATGGGTTTCCATCAGGTGCTCTGGTTTCTTCCCACAGTCCAATGGTATGCAGATTAGGTGGATTGGTCATGCTAAATTGCCCCATAGCTTCCAGGGATGTGCAGACTGGGCAGATTAGTCATGGGAAATACAAGGTTATGGACAAAGGTGGGAACCTGGGTCTTGATAGAATGCTGTCTCTTTGCACTGAAGGGATTCTATGATTATGACCCAAGCGTCCACTATCTCTGTAGCTACTGCTTTTATGACCCAAGGATATACGCCGCCAGATCCATGAGAAGCCAGATTTTAGTCCTTTTCATTTGGCGAGTACTTTTAGATGATTGTTTTAAGTTCTTCCCTCCTTTTCTCCTCCTCCACTGTCCCCCCTGCCATTTTTTTGGGATCTTTTACAATGTAGACAGATACAAACTCTTCGCTGATTTTCCTTGTTTCCCATTATTAATTCCCCAGTCTTAAAGGAGCCAACATTCACTTTTTTGCTAGTCTCTTCTGTTTTTATATTTTTGTAATAGCTCTTACTGTTTTTTTTAACATTTTCTCATTGATTGTTTTCTCTCTATTGTTCCTCTTGATTTGGTTTTGTTTTCAGCATTGCTATTTCTGCATTTTTATAAACTTGTGGCACATGATCTTAAAATTTATGTTTGATTTAAGTTGATCCCATCTTAGTCCTTAGTAGTTAGCACAGAAAGTTCACTGTTGTCAGGAAGTTTGTCTTTCTGTATGGATTATAGTTTAGTTGAGCATTATGAAGTGCAGCTTTAACTGTCTACCAACGTTTAGCTTCCATCTTAAACTGTCTTAAGATGTTTAATTATTGGTGCAGTTACTTTATCATCTGAGACACCTAACTATTTCTCTCTTTTTGTTTTGTAGAAGGAACATTTTTTAAGTTGTTACTGGATTCCACACAGTCCGGCACTCAAGCACCATGATTCTAGTCTCCCATACCTAGAGCAGTACCAGATTGACAGGAAACAGTACTGCACACTTTTCAGGCATCTGAGTCCATGGTCCCACTCTGCAAATGCAGACCTATTAGCTCTGTGGAGTTTTCGGCTTCTGGATGAGAACGCTGACTGTCTCATCAATTTCAAAGAGTTTTCATGTGTACTAGGTAAAACACTTTGTGTTTTAGATGCTGGTTAACTTGCTAAAGCTTCTTTACCTAATGCATTCTTAGTTCCTGTATAATGTGATGGAAAGGTATCTGTACCGAATGTGGTCTGCCTTCTGTGGTTTCTGGAATCTCGGGTCTTCAGCACTACTGTTGATGGTGGAATAGGGGTCTTGTTTCATACTGAAGCTGTGTAGAGGCAGCCTGATTTGGGAATTGATATTCTCTAAAGGAGGAATTCTTGGGTTTGTAAATTTTGAAACTGAGATTTCTCCATCTCTGCTTGTATTTCTATTATATCTGGTTCAATGTGCTGTTTGAGAGGTGCTGACATGGCACAGATCTCACTCTCACCTGTGTTGAACCAGTTAGTTATACTTGAGGGGGGTAGCAATTGTCTTTGTGCCATTTGGTAATGGAAGGGAGATTTTAAGCTTAGCCATTTAAGAGTAAAATTAGAATGCATCTTTCCATACAAAGGGTAGTAGAAATCTCAAATTTTGCTCATCTCTCGAAAGGCTGTAGATACTGGGCTAATTGAAATTTTGAATACTGACTTTTTTTTGGTTCAGGATATTGACGGATTTTGAGCAAAGGCAGAAAAATGGAATTGAGGTAGAATTAAATGTTGGAACAAATTTGAGGGACTGAATTGCCCACATCCTTTCCTAGATGAGTCACTTCATAATGCAAACAAGGATGTTTTGAAGAAATGGTGTAAGCTTCAGTCTGTTGCTATTGATGCGTGACATTCAGTGAGAACTTCACACATTTTGTATGAAATATACAGGACAGCTTGTCTTTAAGTCTTCCATTAAATCCTTAAAGGATTTGAGGTCATGAGTAACAAATATACTAATTCGGTTTTATCTCTTGCAGATGTGATGTACAACGGATCATTTACAGACAAACTGAAATTACTTTTTAAATTGCATATTCCACCAGGTAAATCAAGTAATTACTAAAAATCCACTGAAGTGTGTTCCATAATTAACCTCGATAAATGTGTACTGTTCTTGAAGTCCCAGAACGATAGTCTTTCAACTCCAGTAGTTATGGTTGGCAACAGTTCATATAATAGTGACGATCTGACATTTGATATTCAACAAGGATGGCAATTTTATCTAAGCACATAATTACCATTGCGATAAACTGGAAGTTAGAGTTATCCCATGACTCTTTGAAAAATGTACCATGTGGCTGTCATTCAGCATAGAATTAGCGTGGCTATGATTTAATCTGTTGAGATCTGAGGGGTGTCGGTGTCATCCTTTGACCATTGTTATGTTCATGAGATAACATTTGATAATGGGAAGAGGCGAATAAAGTTAAGCATTTCTCTTCACTAATTTTATATTTACAATGCTTTTTGCAGTAACAAAATAGGTGAGTGTTAGCTTTATTAGCATTCTTTTTTGACTATCAAAGTAGTGGGTTCAGAACCCACTGGAGATGGAGTGCATCATGGTAGCTGATGGTTCAGTTTCATACTGTGGGGCGAGTGAATTACAAGAGGTGGTATGTTTTGCATGAGATATTTAAACAAGGCCTCATCTAACTGTTTAAGTAAAAGAACTTGTGCAATTGAAGTTGCAAACAAATGCTCCCAACATCATTGCCAACAGTTATTGTTTGGCTTGCGCCACCACGTCAGTTCCTAATCCCGTGTCTGTTTTGCTGTTAGTGGACATTGCCATTGCATTTACCAACAGAACCATGACTAACTTATATTTTGGCTGTGCGTTATGCTGAAATGCCCTGAGGTGGTGCCATTGCATGTACTTAGTGCATTATTTATGTGTACAGATTTAACTGCTGGTCTTTTTCTTACAGCGTTCACAGAAGATGAAAGTACAATTCCTGCAGCTTCCAAACAGCCAGAGCCTTTTGATGAACCGTTGACTCAAGGTGATCACCTTGATGGTTTGTATTGTCTTTTTAGTGTGTCTAAATCAGCAAAGTATAACTGATCAAATTGATTCCTGACCTCCGCTCTATAATTTTAGGAAGATGCAAAATGTGCACTAGCTCTTATGCTGTGCCCCATGATAGAAAAACATTGAGCATTTTGGAAATTTTAACACTGAGATGATTTTAGTTCCAATATAAAACTATGGCACAACTAACTATCCAAGGTGAATAAAACAGCCAAGCTGCAATTCTTCTTCTTCAAATAAAAATAAGACATTTTGAATGGCATATTCATTGATCTCCGAGGGGAAGTACGATGGGAGCTGTGCATTTAACCTCAGTATTATGGAGTGTTTGTTTGAAAGAACTCACTTTAAAATTAGGAGATCAAAGTTTAAATTCCATTTTGACCTTTTCCTTGAGCTTTCCTCTGTGCAGTGAAATGAAATTTTAACACTGAAGGATTTTAGTTCCAATGTAAAACTTTGGCACAACTAACGAACCAAGGTGAACACTCAAAATGAAGGTGAAGATTAGGGTGCAACTGCTGTCCCCTCACTCTGATGCTGACAAGAAGCCTGCGCCCACTACAAGACCGGGCCTTAGCACTAAGCTATCAGTGAACTGTGGATGTTCTGCTTCATAGAACGTAGAACAGTACATCGCTGTACAGGCCCTTCGGCCCACGATGTTGTGCCGAACTTTTACCCTAATCCTAAGGTCTATCTAACCTCCACCCCTACCTTATACTATCATCCATATGCCTATCTAATAGCTACTTAAATGTCCCTAATGAGGCCAACTCCACTGTCTTCTCCGGCAATGCATTCCACACCCCTACCACTCTCTGAGTAAAGAACCTACCTCTGACGTCTCCCCTATATCTACCTCCACGCACTTTAAAACTGTGCCCCCTCGTAATAGCTACCTCCACCCTAAGGAAAAGTCGCTGGCTGTCCACTCTATCCATACCTCTGATCATTTTGTACACCTCTGTCAAGTCACCTCTCATTCTTTGTCGTTCTAAAGAGAAAAGCCCTAGCTCTCTCAACATTTCCTCGTAAGACTTTCCCTCCGATCCAGGCAACATCCTGGTAAATCTCCTCTGCACCTTTTCCAACACCTCCACATCTTTCCTGTAATGAGGTGACCAGAACTGGATACAGTACTCCAGGTGTAGCCAAACCACTTTTGTATAGCTGGAGCATAACTTCACGGCTCTTGAATTCGATCCCTCTTTTAATGAAAGCTAACACACCATACACCTTCTTAACAACTCTATTCATCTGAGTGGCAGCTTTCAGGGAACTGTGAACATGAACCCCAAGATCCCTCTGCTCCTGCACACTGCCAAGAATCTTTCCGTTAACCCTGTATTCTGCTTTCAAGTTTGTCCTTCCAAAATGAATCACCTCACACTTTTCAGGGTTAAACTCCATCTGCCACTTCTCAGCCCAGCTCCTGCATTTTATCAATGTCCCTTTGTAACCTAGAACAGCCCTCTGCACTGTCCACAACGTGACCCACCTTCCTATCGTCCGCAAACTTGGTAATCCACCCTTCCGCTCCTTCATCCAAATCATTTACAAAAATCACCAATAGAAGAGGACCGAAGACAGGTCCTTGTGAATACTACCACCCTTGGCCTTCTAATGGTCAGCCAATTCTAAATCCAGTCTGCCACATTTCCCCCTATCCATGCCTCCTTACCTTCTGCATGAGCCTACCATGGGGAACCTTATCAAACGCCTTACTGAAATCCATGTATACCACATCCACTGCTCCACCTTCATCCACGTGTTTGGTCACCTCTTCAAAGAATTCAGTAAGGTTTGTGAGGCATGCTTTACCCCTCACAAATCCATGCTGACTATCATGAATCAAACTGTGCCTTTCCAAGTGATCATAAATCCTATCTCTCAGAGCCCTTTCCAATAACCTGCCCACCACTGATGTAAGACTAATTGGCCTGTAATTTCCGGGGTTATCCCTATTCCCTTTTTTGAACAAGGGAATGACATTTGCCTCTCTTGAATCTTCCGGCACTATGCCCGTGGACAGTGAGGACGAAAAGATCATCGCCAAAGGCCCTGCGATCTCTTCTCTCGCTTCCCATAGAATCCTTGGATAAATCCCATCAGGCCCGGGAGACTTATCTATCTTCAACTTCCTCAAAATTCCTAGCACATCTTCTTTCTAACATTGACCTCCTCTAGCCTACCAACCTGTTTCACACTGCTCTCCTCTACAGCTAGGTCCCTCTCAGTTGTGAATACCGAAGGAAAGTATTCATTAAGGACCTCTCCTATCTGTTTAGGCCCTGTGCACAAATTCCCTTTACAATCCTTGATCGGCCGTACCCTTTCTCTGGTCATTCTCTTGTTCTGCATACACGTGTAAAAAGCCTTGGAGTTTTCCTTGATCCTATCTGCTGAGGTTTTCTCATGCCCCCTTATAACTCTTCTAAGCTCTTTCTTCAGCTCCTTCCTGAATAACTTGTATCCCTCTAGAGCCTTTTCCGTTCCCTGTTTCCTAAACCTTACATAAGCATCTTTCTTCCTCTTAACCAGTCGTTCGACCTCTCTTGAGAACCAAGGCTCCTCACTCAACCACATCTTCCCTGCCTGCTAGGGACAAACATACCAAGCGCGCGCAGTATGCATTCCTGAAACAATCTCCACATTTCAATAATGCTCTTCTCTGACAGCATCTGTTCCCAATTTATGTTACCCAGTTCTTGCCTAACAGAATTTTAATTACCCTTCCCCCAGTTATAAACCTTACCCTGCTGTATGTACCTATACTTTTCCATGACTATTGTAAAAGTAACAGAGTTATGATCACCACTGCCAAAATGCTCACCTACCAACAGGTCTAACACTTGGCCTGGTTCATTGCCAAGCACCAAATCCAAAATGACCTCTCCTCGTGTTTGTCTATCTACATACTGTGTCAGAAATCCTTCCTGAACGCACTGGACAAAAACTGCTCCATCTAAACTGTTACAACTAAAATGTTTCCAATCAATATTTGGAAAGTTGAAGTCACCCATGACTGCAACCCTGTGACTTCTGCACCTTTCCAGTATCTGCCTCCCAATCCGCTCCTCTACTTCCCTGCAACTGTCAGGGGGTCTGTAAAAAACCTCCAACAAAGTGACTGCTCCTTTCTTGTTCTGGATCTCAACCCAAACTGACTCTGTAGATATATCATCCTCTTGTTGGTTCGAAGAAAGTGAAAAATTGGCCAGCTCCCTTACTGAAACAGGGTTGTAAATTACCTTCATTAACTTTCTAGTATCTAATACTTTGCAATATGTATTGCATTCATTTGCATAGAAGTAGATACATTTACTAAGTACAATTTACATCAGTATGATTGATTTGTGGTCATGTGTACCGAAATACAGTGAAAAGCTTTGTTTACGAGCGGTACAGGCAGATCACAGCAAGCGAAGATGTACAGATCAAAAAAATTTAGAGGCATACAGGTTACATTGCAGGTTACATTATTTGAGGCTAGAGTCCATTCAACAGTCTTATAACGGCCAGAAAGAAGCTGTGCCTGAACCTGCTCGTGCATGTGTTCCGGCATCTGTATCTTCTGCCTGAAGGAAGAGGTTGTAGGAGATCATTACCAGGGTGCAATGGGTCATTATGATGTTGGTGTATCTAATGTATCTTTGATGTACCTAATATGAAGTAAAACAGCTCATCCTGATGTTGAAATTGATACCACAATAGTTATGGATTTTTTAAATACCTTCAGTATTTCTGTTGTAATTTGGCCAAATGGTGATGTAGCTTCAATGTAATATTTGATCTGTTTCACCCTGACCTGTTTTTGAACTCCAGGGAGTAACAAGGGGAAGGTCGATATCCAAGCTTATTTGAAACAGTGGCACGAGGAGCTGACAAGGAAAGAAGAAAGTATCCGAAACTTGCCCCGGATAAATCAGGTGACAGTGTGACCTATTTCACTGTTTGCCCTTGCCGCATTGTTGGCAATATCTTTCTGTGGCACCAAGTGTTGCTGATGAGATAGATCTCTGGGCGAGTTGACTTTTGCAAAACAGCAGG
This sequence comes from Ginglymostoma cirratum, assembly GCA_024137785.1. NCBI lineage: Eukaryota > Metazoa > Chordata > Chondrichthyes > Orectolobiformes > Ginglymostomatidae > Ginglymostoma > Ginglymostoma cirratum. The sequence goes on along the minus strand of JAHRHZ010000016.1, from coordinate 54,404,472 downwards.
AATGGAGATTTTGAATTAACAGTCCTTATTGGCCTCGTCTGTCCTTTCCTGAAGTCTGAACCCTATGCTCCCTGGTACTATGACTTGGCAGATTTTCTCATTTTCTGCTCCATCTTCAGTCACAGTCAAATTGACTCCTCCACTGAAAAAATGCTCCCCTAAACCATAAACTTAAAGCAAACTTACTGCAGGAGTTGGAAATCTCTTTCTACAGATGATGCCAGACTTGCTGAATTTCTCCACTTTTGGTTTCTATTTTCCTCCTAAATCATTATCCTCAGCGATCTATTCCTTCTCCTTTTAAAGCTTTCTTAGAACCTAGTGTTTAGGCTGCATGAAACTCTCGTATCTACCTGCTCGTCGTCCAAATCTACTTCTACCAAGATTTTTAAGGATGATTTATAATGCTAAAAGTGCTGTAATCAATACAACTTGCTGCTTTTCCCATGCAATTCTCCTGAGCACTAATGATTGCATAGTCAGTAACCAGCAGCTTTAATACTTGAATTCAAACCTATAATTTGGCCTACTTCCTTTACGATCCACAATTGTAAGATTAATTATCTGTAAGCAGTAGTCATTTGGGAATGACCTGTAATTATACACTAGCAAAAGAAATTTTAAGCAGATAAAATTGTCACCATCAGAATTTAAAGCAAGCTATGAAGGAAAGAGAAACCAGCTTCCTTGCTTTTAGGGTGAAGGTGTTTCGTTGCACTGCAATGACAATATGTTTACCTTCTAATAAGTTTATTCATAATACACCCGAAGAGCATTTCACTTAATGTAAATCATTAAAACAAAATGAATACAATGAAAACCTATGTTAAAAGCAGGTTAGTTGGCCATTAGCAAGGATTTCACACCAAGGATCGTCCTCCAACTGTGGTGCCATCTATAGATTTGAATACCCTGCCATTAATCCAATTTTGATTCACAAATCAAAATTGGCCCTCATGCCAAAGCCTGTGTGGATTTGTACCTTGAGAAAAAATTTGTCAAGTACAGGGAGAAAATTTATGATCTGCAATGCAATCGCTGAAAACGAAAGATATCAGATGGAATGCCTTCTGTCATGTCCAAAAGTTCATGATGCATTATGCTGGCACGGTGGCTCACTGATTAGCACTGCTGCCTCACAGCGCCAGGGACCCAGGTTCGATTCCACCCTTGGGTGACTGTCTTTGTGGAGTTTGCACATTCTCCCTATGTCTACGTGGGTTTCCTCTGGGTGCTCTGGTTTCCTCCCACAGTCCAAAGATGTGCAGGCTAGGTGGATTGGCCGTGCTAAATTGCTCATAGTGCCCAGGGATGTTTAGGTTAGGTGGGTTAGACATGGTAACGGGTCTGGTTGGGATGCTTTTTGGAGGGGTGGTGTGGACTTGTTGGGCCAAACGGCCTGTTTCCACGCTGCAGGGAAACTATGATTCTATGATTAAGCTCAGTTCCAGGAATGTTAGCTGCTCTTCAGTGAGACAAACTCTGAACAATCTTTTTGTTTCCTTAGGAAATAGTGACAGCAGAGAGGCATTGCCCCACCCAGCTGTATGGCAATTTGAATTCAACAAATCAATTATGCTTTCAACTTAATGTATTTATTCTGTTTGACCAAGTCCACACACCACTATATTTGAGCAATAAGCATACAGAGAAATAAATGCAAATAAGTTTTTCCCCTGGTTAGAGATAGAACTTTCATCACTTGTTTTCATCCTGACCCCATGCTTTTTATGATGAATAACTTGAAATCTTCATTGGTCAATGCTAACGCATACTACCCTTGTTGATTTCATTATCTCATGATGAGTTGCTACTGTGAACAAAGTCCAGAGAAATGAGAGTTCCTTTGGTATACCAGATGCAGTCTTGCCAGTTGGCCCACTTCTGATTTCAATCTTGTTTGATATTGTGGTAAATTCTGTGAAAAAAGGTCGACAGGCATAATTGGCATATTCAGCACTTTAGCAGAAGATGAACAGTTCGGTCATTTAAATCGTCCTTGAATGTTTTAAATCCTAAAGCATCCTTGGAATAAGCAACTTTATTCTTTCATTATTTCTAGCTACACTATAAATCAATACGCTGTTTCAAAGTTCAGAGCCTAAGTAGTATAAATTTTAAATCAATAACCCTTCAAATGTATGTTTAGTCAACCAGGGTGCCTTGAATTCCCCAGACTCCAGATGTCAGCACTCGGGAGGAGGGAGCCTTGGCCATTCACTTGAGCTTAATTATTGTCACCATCAGCCAGTCGATCAGCTGATGTGTGAGCGTGGCTTGATTTTAGAGTCTCCCCGGTCTGTTTCACGTTGGTGCAGTACTTTCAGTTGAGCCATTTGGGGAGTTGAAATGCAGCCATTGGGCACATTGCCATGTAACAACAGTTACATGTGACTACACTTCAATAAAACAAAGAACTGCGGATGCTGGAAATCTGAAACAAAGCAAAGTTCTGGAGAAACTCCCATGTATCTGTAGAGAAAGAGAGAAACAGAGTCAATGTTACAAGTCCAGTGTTCTGATGAAGCGTCACTAGACTTGACACATTAACTCTGTTTCTCTCTCTTCACAGATGCTTATAGACCTCCTGAGTTTGTCCAACATTTCCTGTTTCTATTGTGACCATACTTCATTGGATGCAAAACACTGTTAAATCCATTGAGGATGCAAAGAAACATCATAGCTGTTAGGTTTCACATGAACCCAAATCCACATCATAAAGCAGATTTTAATGAAGAGTGCTGTATTGTCCTTCTATGTTTTGGAAATGAAAATAAATTACTTAAGCCACATGAACAATTTATATTGAATGCTGGAAATTTCTGAAAAACTGAAACTGTGAAAGCACTCAGCTTGTGGTTTTCATCTGCCTTTCTTCCACCACCTTTCCAGACTGCAGGAGCCCCTGACCCTCTACCAGATTTTTTGTGCTTCTATCCTCCGGTTCTGCTTGTAATTTTCTGTGGACCCATGTTTTCTTTGTGCATCTAATTAGCATTCATTTCACCTTGTGCTACAGTCCCCATTTTATCATTTAATTACACATGCTGTCCACTTTAGTACAGAACCTAACCTTTTATTATTTTGACATTTAACCATCGTACCCCCACCCGCATCTCAATTCGCAGGCTGTATGTTTGCTTAAAAGCTATTTCTTTCTTAACCTTTTCCAGCATTGTTGAATGATCTGTACTTTCCCTCTCTCTAAAGACATTGCTTGCCCCCTGAGTATTTTCAGGATTTTATATTCTTACTCGGATTCAGTATTTGGTTGCTCAACACCTTTGCTAATGATTCCCAGCTTTTTGAGATTGGTATAGACCTTCCGTCAATGTAAACACCAAGACTTGTTACCAGAAATTTCTTTCATGTACCTGATGGCATTTGTGCTTATTTTTACTTTCCCAGTCGCAATTTGTTCAGTTCTCCAAGACGCTATATAATCTATTCCACGGAGATCCGAATGAAGAGGCACTTTTTCGAGCCATAACGACGGTCACTGGCCTTTTGCTTCGAATGGAGGAGGTGGGGAGAATGCTGAACAGTCCAAACTCTCCCTCCCCAAATAAGCAAGGTACAATTCAAGATTGCCGAAGTGGTGACAGTATTCAGGAGAACCAGGCATTAAACGTGAGTGAAGATAATGCTCAAGAAAGACAAGCTGAGATTGAGTGGACCTTTGCCTTTGAACAGATACTGGCCTCGCTGTTAAATGAACCGGTTTTGGTTAGTTTTTTTGAGAAACATGTAGATATAAGGGCAAAAATAGAACAAGCCAAATCTATTCAACTAAGGGCTAAAAGACAGTCGAATGCCATTGACTGAGATTATTCTTATGCCATATTCAGCTGTTGTGATGATGCAACAGCCCACAAGCTTTGAAAGTTCAGTTGCTGATGACAGCAGGCAGAAGCGTAAGCTGTTTTGCCTGAGGTTTGCTGTTATTTAAATGTAGTCGTCGACATTATATTAATGGCTCCACTAAAATGATGCGGAGGGAAGTTGCACAGATGCGCACAACAATTTTTCCAGGCTGCAGCCCTATTTTGCTATGTATACATATGCACATTATATATACGTAAGTTTGTTACATAAACATGTTGAACACAAGCTATGAGTCACAAAGCAACTATTGCCTTCTTGCTGTTGAGGGTTTTAAAAAAAAAACTTGTTTACATGCACCGATTTCAGGTAACGTAAGAAGGCTCACATAAAACAAGTACCTAAATGACAAAGGAGGACACATTTCAATTATTCCCGATTTGAAACCAAGTTCAGTCTAAAACGTCAAACTGTTCCTGATTGTCACTGGTAGAATGTATCAGATTGACACATATTCCCATGAGCTCTGTTGTTTTTTTGTACACTAACACTGGAATTCTGAGGAGATGTTCCATGCAATTTACTATTAATGCCAGGGGATTGAGTCAAAAGAACTATTGCTCTACTTTATGGATTCTGGCATGTTCTCAGCAAATCGAAGGAGAATACATTTTCCTTATTTATACTTAAAAGTGTTTTTTTAATTGTGATAGGCTATTTATAGCTCATATAACTCTAATAGAAAAGGGAATATTTACAATAAGATATGGCCTGTATTTTTGAAGTATGCTGCACACTTGTACACTTTCAAATGTTTTTGTTAATCTATTTTGGCTTCTTTCTTGCTTTGAAAGTATTTTTTATGAAACTGCCCATTAGTTAGAGCACCCAATATAAAAACAACAATACTGAAGCTATTGATTTGCTCTTGATTCTGATGTCAAGATTTAGTAGTAATTGTAATCAACTGATAATGTGAAATTTTCAAGCATTCAGTTTTCCAGTACAGATGTCTTGGGACTTAGCATTAGTTTTATAATTACACCTTGATTTAATTGCTTATTTTCAATGAAGATAATGCAATGTCCTTATTAAAGTAAAATGAACACAGAATTTGTATATAGCCACATGAGAAGGTAAACACTATATATATAATCAGCTCGTGCTAGAGAGCACTATTAGGAAAAGTTAATCTCCAATCCAAAAAAGCAATTTACTGGAAGTTCCTTTAAGCTTAAAAAGAATTTAGTTTTCAAGGACAAAATGTTTGTGCCAAACACTCAGGCACTTGCGATGTTGTGTATACAGAATGTGTACTCCATTGACTGATGACTCTTTCTGTCTTTAGTCCTTTATTGTACTGAAAGCCTTGTCTAAAGAGTAGATCTAAAATAAATATTTTGATTTCCAGTTCACTTGGTTTTTATAAATTGTGTTTTCTGGTTCTCTTTATATTTGCTTTCTAATAAAAGAACATTGTTGACTGGCCTAAGTGGTAGAATATCGATTTTTGTTTAAGTAGGCAAAATGACTTCTAAAAGGTCGTCAAATTATATTCTTGCCCCAGTACGTATGGCATCTTGCTAGCATTTATGTTTATCAGTTCATAGCCACTGTGACAATTAAAACCTGATAGTTGAAGTGGAGGAAATACACACTTCAGCATTTCTAATAGCAGTGAAATGAATGAGGATAAGATGAAAAATAGCTAAAAGTGACACCAAGCTGGGTTGGTGTGTTATCATGTGCTGTGGATCCATTCCTTGTGATTATTTTTATTTCTCTGTCTCAGGTTAATCTCTCATTATTTTATCAACAGGAAAAAATGCTAGCAAATTGAGAGATATTCATCCCTTTCCAACAAACTAAGCTGAATTTTAGCTAGAATATGTACAAATGAAATTGTTGTTGATTAACTCTATAGGTTTCCGCGCGCGTGTGTGTGTGTGTGGTGGCAGAGTAGGACACTCTGATTGGAGCTCCTCTGCTCACCAGTCCCTTTACCTCTTTTCCATCCTTTTTTTACCCTCTTTGTGGATTTCCAATTTCATCCCCCACCCCGGCACCTGGAGAGTGGAGTTGCGGAGCGAGCAGTCTGTGTTCTGTGGCAGAACAGAATGAGTGGACCATGTCCTGCGGTGGACCAGAGCAAGTGGGCAGTGTCTCGTGGCAAACCAGAGCGAGCACGGGCAGAACAGAGCAAGCATGGCCCGAGTCCGGCAGTGGAACCAGCACGGGCAGTGTGGCCTTCTGCGAGTCTGCAGGTACGGCCCGTGGGCCACGGAGCACCGTGGGCACTGAGCCCGGAGCAGCACATGGGAAACAGCCCTGGAACAGTGCGTAGGCAGCGGGTCCTGGACGGAGACCTGTGTGAGGGGGCAATCCTGCCACTTACCTTAGAGCAGCTGAGTTCTGTTTTGGAGAGGAATGGGGCTTAGAGCGGAACAGGGATGGCTGTTGGACTGGGGTCTGGCGTGGGCGGTCAGACTATGTGTGGAGGTCCTACGCTGAGCTACTACACTGTATTGTCTATTTAAAATTTCCTACCTTACTGTAATGTTAACCTTTTAATATTTCCCAATTTGAACTTATTTTTCAACTCTAAGTAATGCAACTACTTTTATTCCTCTGCTGTATCCAAGAATTGTACCCAGGTACTTGTACTTGAGATGTTGCCATAAGAAAGCAGACATTGTAAAAGTTTTTCACTGTACTCCTGCAATGGAGGACACATGACAATAAAAGAATATTGTATTGTGTGTGTGTTACATGTATATTGCTGAAGAAAACATTTTGTCAAAGCATTTTATTTTGCACTCATTCAGACAATTCACAAGCAGTAAATAATGAGAAGAGAGTGTTGCTTAGTTGATGAGTGGATTGAAACAATACCATGGAGAAAACACCAGTTAATGGTGATTGACAGTTAGCTGCCAATCTTTGTTTAAATTTGAAACCAGATGCAGTGACTCTAATTGATTCATCTGATGTCCTAAAAAAAATGAGCCAAAGAATTGCTGCCATCTATTTAGTTGAGGTGAAATAGGTGCAGTGTGTGTACGTAGATAACACAGGATGGAGTGGAAGAACATAGCAGGCCAGGCAGCAACAGAGGAGCAGGGCTGTTGACATTTTGGGTCGGGACGCTTCTTCAGAAATGGTGGGGGGGAGGGGAGCTCAGAAATAAACAGAGAGAGGAGGGGTGGGGCTGGGGAAGGTAGGTGGGATGGTGATAGATGAGTGGAGGTAGGGAGTGGTGGGGATTGGTCAGTGGGATGGGAGAGGTGGATAGTGGGAGCGAAGATTGACAGGTTGTCAGGTCAAGGAGGCGGGGATGAGAGGGTGGGTTGGACATGGGATAAGGCTGGGGGTGGGGAGATTTTGAAACTGGTCAATTCCATGTTTAGGCCATTGGGCTGTAGGCTCCCAAGGTAGAATATGAGGTGCTGTTTCTCCAGTTTGCAGGTGGTGTTAGTGTGATGCTGGATGAGGCCCAGAGTGGACATGTCATCCAGGGAGGAGGGTGGGGGGAAGGTGTTGTCGTTTGTCACGTACAGAGTGCAGATGCTTTACAAAACGGTCTCCAAGTCTGCACTTGGTCTCACCGATGTACAGGAGGCCACGTCTGGAGCAGCGGTTATACTGCTCTGTAGGTCTGCTATCTCTCAGTGTGTGTGTATATTCTTTCTGACTGCAATGACAAATTGACTGGCATATCGTATGAAGGGATGTATCACTTCAGCTTTTTTCACCAAAGAAAGTACTGGCTGTATCCAACCAGCCTGGGTTGTACCAACACTGTGCCCATTTCACTCAGCAGAATAGTTAGTGGCAATCCTCTGCGTCATTTCTTGCAGCAATGTTTTGTGTGTTATCTCTGACTCCAGCGTCTGCAGTGATGTGGACATGAATTGATTGACTTCACTTAAAAAGTAAAAAGTAAACATAGCTTGGCAGTCAACTGAGAGTCATGATCAACAGGTGCATTCTCCATGGCTCTGTGTCTACCAATCGGAGTCCTCTTGCCAACCAATGACACTGTCTCTTGAATAGTACGCATTTTGTTTTCCCCTTTACGTTGGTATTTGTTGTGAATCAGCCTGATGTGAGCAAGGTGAAAACATTCGACAAAACATGCTTCATTTTCAGCAATGCACAAATTCTGTACTACCAAACACCAAATCAGTCATTCTGAATAAATAACCAAAAATTCTCACCCTTGTCCAAAACTTGAATTAGACACAAAATTGACTTATGTGCACAGTGGGGGTTACTCTTTCCTGCCCAGGTACTTGTCAGTCATGACTGAAGGCAGTGACTGAACTCTGATCTAGATTCCCTAAGTCCTCCTTATGATGTATAGACAGGAGAGCGTTAAACAAAACTTTGCCTTTAAAATAGTTAAGTAGTAATTCATGCGATGAGAACCTTATAAGGAAGATGACTTTATTTTTTCAACCAGAATAGTACTGAGGTGGATCCTGAGGTTCTGGTGCTTGTAGCAGTGCATTAGAATTGAGGTGATTTAGGGCAATGTGCAAAGACTGTGTTGCTGTCTCAAAGTGATTATGTGAATACAAAACTGCACAACTGGCATGATATGTTGATTGTCAAAGATGTGCACAACATTTGAGCTGTAGGAACAGTTAAACCTACTGCATCTTTTGCTTGTGTCATAAAAGATCAGATTTGTTCTTCATTTATGATGTAATATTACTGATAAAGTTAAGGAACATTTCATACTGGCTTATGTGCGCTTTCATTCTAGGTTCGTGGATAATGTACGAGATGCACGTTGCTCTTAATCATAGACTGAGAATGATGGGACGGAAGGCTTGCCAACCCAGAACCTGAGCTTTAAGCAATTTGTCGATCTCTCTCGGTACTTGAATGGGTGGTGTATGTGTGGAAAATGTGAACAGATGCAGGAAGAGAGAGTTTTGTGAGGTTGATGTTTACACATACTATAGCACACTGAGAGGGTCTTCACTCTACTTAACCATTTAGAGCGATTCATTCAGTCACATTCTGTAGTCCTTTCTCCATACAGAATTAAGTATTTCTCAATTTTCTAAAAAAAAACACCATGTAACCATTCCCCAATCCCTAATATATTTCATTTTTTTTCCTATTACTGAAACGTACAAACTTATGTGGGCTGGGGTAACACGGCGTGGGGCTGGATGAACACAGCAAGCCAAGCAGCATCATAGGAGCAGGAAAACTTGACGTTTCGGGCCTAGACCCTTCATCAGAAATGGAGGAGGGGAAGAGGGTTCTGAAATAAACAGGGAGAGAGGGGGAGATGGATAGAGGAGAGGATAATTGGAGAGGAGGCAGACAAGTCAAAGAGGCAGGGATGGAGCCAGTAAAGGTGAGTGTAGGTGGGGTGGTAGGGAGGAGATAGGTCAGTCCAGGGAGGACGGACAGGTTAAGGGGGCGGGATGAGGTTAGTAGATAGGAGATGGGGGTGGGGCTTGAGGTGGGAGGAGGGGATAGGTGAGAGGAAAAACAGGTTAGGGAGGTGGCGATGAGCTGGGCTGGTTTTGGGATGCGGTTGGGGGAGGGGAGATTTTGAAGCCTGTGAAATCCACATTAATACAATTGGGCTGCAGGGTTCCCAGGCTGAATATGATTTGCTGTTCCTGCAGCCTTCGGGTGGCATCACTGTGGCATTGCAGGAGGCCCAGGATGGACATGTCGTCTGAGGAATGGGAGAGGGAGTTGAAATGGTTCGCGACTGGGAGGTGCAGTTGTTTGTTGCGAACTGAGCGCAGGTGTTCTGCAAAGCGGTCCCCGAGCCTCCGCTTGGTTTCCCCGATGTAGAGGAAGCCACAACGGGTACAGCGGATGCAGTATACCATATTGGCAGATGTGCAGGTGAACATCTGCCTGATGTGGAAAGTTATCTTGGGGCCTGGGATTGGGGTGAGGGAGGAGGTGTGGGGGCAGGTGTAGCACTTCCTGCGGTTGCAGGGAAAAGTGCCGGGTGTGGTGGGGCTGGAGGGGAGTGTGGAGCGGATATGGGAGTCGCGGTGGGAGTGGTCCCTCCGGAAGGCAGATAAGGGTGGGGAGGGAAAAATGTCTTTGGTGGTGGGGTCTGATTGCAGATGGCAGAAGTGTTGGAGGATGATGCGTTGTGGATCCGGAGGTTGGTGGGGTGGTACGTGAGGACGAGGGGGATTCTTTTTTGGTTATTATTGCGGGACGGGGCGTGAGGGATGTGTTACGGGAAATGCGGGAGACACGGTCGAGGGCGTTCTCGACCACTGTGGGGGGGAAGTTGCGGTCCTTGCAGAATGAGGACATCTGAGATGTACGGGAGTGGAATGTCTCATCCTGGGAGCAGATGCGGTGGAGGCGAAGGCTAATGTATGATGCATAACGCATAACTGTTCTGAAGTAGAAACCAAAAGAATTGTAGATGCTGTAAATCAGGAACAAAAGCAGAAGTTGCTGGAAAAGCTCAGCAGGTCTGACAATGCCGGTGAAGACAAAATCAGAGTTAACGTTTCGGGTCCGGTGTTCTGAGGAAGGAGCACTGGATCTGAAACATTAACTCTGATTTTATCTTCACAGGTGCTGCCAGACCTGCTGAGCTTTTCCAGCAACTTCTGATTTTGTTCTGAAGTAGAGGTATTCTCTCACTGGAATTTGTGATAGTGGCAGATGGGTGAAGTGCGCCAATTTGCTGATTCACTGTCAGCATTATCTTGTCAACAGCATGGAAAGTTCTAAGATGGAACGTTGTGATTTGAGCTGTTCTTCAGAGATCTGAGCATAAAATCGAGGCTCATCCTTGAGTATCGTACTGAAAGTGCTGTACTTTTAAGGTGAGGTAAGGTGTTTTCAGACGAGTTGTTAAACCAATCTGTTTCTACCTCCATCTGACACCATTTGAAAAAGTCTCATGTCCTGATCACCGTTCATCGTTCAACCAACATCATGAGGGGAAAAAAAAAAGCTTATCTGATAATTTAATCTTGATGCTATTCATGGGAGGTTGCTGTATAGAAATTCCATGGGGAGACGATGGCCTAGTGGTATTATCGCTGGACTGTTAATGTGGAGACCTAGAGAACATTCTGAGGACTGGGGTTTGAATCCTGCACTTGGCAGGTGGTGGAATTTGAATTCAATAAAATATCTGGAATTAAGAATCTAAAGTTGACTGTGAATCCATTGTTGGAAAAAAAACCCATCTGGTTCACTAATGTCCTTTCGGAAAGGAAACTGCCATCGTTACCTGGTCTGGCCCGCAGCAATCCAAGACCCTTTCTCAAATCATATCACGAATGTGACCAACCCCTTGTTCTCCCTCTCATGCTTGGGCAGCATTGTCTCAATTAGCTGGACGGCTGGTTTGTTATGTAGAGTGATGCTAACAGCAATGTGTGGTTGACACTTGATGACCAACGATGACCATGAATTCATTGTTGATTGTCGGAAAAACCCATCTGGTTCACTAATGTCCTTTAGGGAAGGGAACGGCTATCCTTACCTGGTTTGGCCTACATGTGACTCCAGACCCACAGCAATGTGGTTGCCTCTGGGCAAATAGGGATGGGCAATAAATGCTGGCCCAGCCAGCAATGCCCTTATCCTGTGACTGAACAAAGAAAAAAAAAACTTAACTGCCTTCAATACCATTACAGATGGACAATAAATGCTGGCCTTGCCAGTGATACCCACATCCTGTGAGTGATTTAAAATAAAAAACATCATTGGTTCAATTCCCATACCAACTGAGGTTAACACAAAGGATCTTTTCTCACCTGAGGCATGGTGACCCTTAGGTTAGTACAACTGCCAGTTGTCTCTTTTAATGATAGACCAACCTGATGGTCTGGTTAGGAATATGGTGACTTTACTATTTTTTGTAGAAAATAAGTACGGTGACACTAAAAATTTTCAGGATCTCTGCCAGAAATGCAAAACTATCTTTTCTCCATGTAGTTTTTACACCGTTGTCTCTTCAAGTTAATTGTCCAAGATTTATGTTTACAGTTGAAGTCAATTATTTTCCTGAACTAACCTATGCAGAGGATAGCAGCCAAAAGTATAGCAGTGTTATGCAAAGATCCTTTATTCACATAAAGACACAAGTTGCCCACCCCTTTTCATATAAGACACTTTTTTCTGTAGCAAATTTTCAATGAATAAGAACATTCATAAATTCAAAATGACCTGTTACATCATATAAAATAAAACTAATTTGCTATTATAAGGATATTTTTGTACAGAATTTAATATAATACAACATTTACATTGAATAACACACCCCACTGCTTGTCCAACATATAACCAGACAAACAATAACTCCAAAGTGCATATCCTAACCTTTGTCTAAGGTAAACAGACACACTATCTGATTGACCATCACAACATCTGATCTTTTAAAGGGATACTTGCCCAAAATGCACCTCAGGAAAAGCAGACACATGATAATATTTTTAAGTGCAACCCACAGGCAGGTAATGAGATGTAACTTAATGACTACTGAAGTGTAAGGATGTGTAACAAATTGAGCACAGCAAGTAATTTGTGGAATTCTGTGCACTTTCCATTCTAACTCTGCTCAATGCCAGGTTTCAAAATAAAAGCCTTGTGCTACATGTACTAACATTAATTTATTAACCACTTATGATGATTAATTGAGTTGTCAATTCTTGGATTTCGATGAGCTTAACGTAAATCTCATAAACGTTACCTGTGTTCATTTACGCACAAATAACATCGGAGTTCCAAAAAGTACAGGAACTGGTAAGTGTTACCAAAGAAGGGGTAATGGATGGCAGATAATGTTTAATTGGTGACTAACCAATCAGATTAAAAGTTCTCAGTAGGATCATCCCTTGTTTCCTTATGGACACAATCAGGAAAAGGTTCAGGATTAAACAGAAACTGCTGGAAAAGTTCAGCAGGTCTGTCAGCAACTGTGAAGAGAAATCAGAGTTAACATTTCAGGTGGAGTGACCCCTTCCTCAGAAATCCTCAGAACCAGTTCTGTGGAATAGTCACTCGACCCAAAATGTCAACTGTATCCTCTCTACGGTTGCTGCCAGACCTGCTGAACTTTTCCAGCAATTTCTGTTTTTGTTTCCGGATTTACAACATCCACAATTCTTTCCATTTTTAAAGGTTCAGGATTGTCAGTCAGGTTTAAATTAACAGGAAATGTAATAGAGACTGAATTAGGTGCAGTAGCAGGGTGGCGGAACTGTCTGAAGTTGGTAAGTAAGAGAAATCTAATATAGTATGATTGTTCCCTCACTGGACATAATTAAACCTGATGAGTGTCCACGTAGAACATTTAAAATGGAAAGGGATCATCATATGAGCAAATCTAAACACCTGACTTACATAATGAAGAAAATGTGGGCATACATTCGTAAGTGCATTTGGACTCTTCCTCAGAGCAGAATCAAGCTCACAAGCAACACCCTTAGTTTCCGTGTTCTGAATTTACAAACAAAACTTCCATATATGAGTTGCATGTTTGAAAAACGGCAGAGGCAATTTTAGATAATATTTGGATTTTCAGTTCCTGAGATTGTATTAACTGCTGAAAGAATCAGGGAGCATTTGATTCTGGGTCATTTACCATTAGACCTGAATCATCTTTAAAAAAATAATGCACTAACTCATTTTACGGTTTACACACAGTGTACAGTACGCTGGCAGAGTTTCTCAATGGCCCAGATTTTGCAGTGGTGACGATGAAACTGATAACGTTGCTCCACAGAAATTTGCAGCAACTTCTGGAAGAAGGATAGAAAATGCTGGACATACTCAGCAAGTCAGGCTGTGTTTGTGGAGAGGGAAAAACAAGTTCAGGTCATCATCTACCTGGTAAATTGGGTGCAATTAAATATGCTGGATCACACAGACTGTTGATGCCAGGGAAATTCATGATTAAGTTTGTCTATCCCTGCATGATGTCAATTAGTCTTCATAATGGGACCTTTGACAGCAATTATCACTAGACCCAGTTGAATTGATACAAACACAGAAATTTGTGGAGAAACTCAGCAGGTCTGGGAATACCTATGGAGAGAAAGCAGAGTTAACGTTTCAAGTCCAGTAACTGTTCTTCAGAACCCCAGTGAAATTGTTGGTGCCTCAAGGATTAAATGGTAGTTGCACAGCTACCTTGCGCCTCTGAAGGCCGACAAATAACCCTTGCAGCCTAAGCAGAGGGCCCCCTCTTTTGAGAGGCACTAGTGCCCAATTCAAGCATTGGGGAAGGGAGGTGGGGCAAGGAGAGTGACTGCTGAAAGCCAAACCCTGCGTGTCCCCCGGCCCATATTTCCCAGCAACTCCCCTCTTTGCTACTCCCCCCACCCTCATCCTGCTTCAATTTCCTGTCTCCCAGAACTTAGCAATGATTCTCTGGCCCATTGCTAAGTGGCCACCACTTTCAATGCTTCTGCCAATGATGGAACAAGACCAACAGCCTGGAGGTGGGAGACCAGTGCTGGTGGGAGCATGGAGCATGGTGGGATGGGGAAGTAGAAGATGGAAACAGGGGTGGGATTTCTACCTCTGACACCCGAAATCCCGTGAAAGGCCAGACACCTCCACTTAATTCCATCAGGTCTTCACTGCAGTCGTGATCCAGGGTTCCTGCTGGTTTTCCAACCAGGTGTAACTCCCTTCACCCACATGGAATCCCAGACACTATTCTGTTTCTCTCCAAAATGCTACCTCAGCATTTCTAGCCTTTGCTGTTTTCAGATTGTCAGCAGCTGCAGTATGTTTCCCTTGAAGTACCCCCAGAGCCTGCCGCTGTGCAGAATAATGCAGTAATCCAAACACTATTGTCAGGGATTCTCCCAGACCACAATGTTATAGCACTCCCAGGCTAACAGGAAATGTTGTGGATTTATGATAATTTCCACTTGTAATAAGACCATCAGAAATAGGAACAGGAGTAGGCCCTTCAGCCCCTCACTCTGCTCCTCCATTCGATAGGATCATGGCTGATCTGACATTGCTCATGTCCACTTTGCTGCCCATTCCCATATTCACGGATTCCCTGACTGATAAAGAATCTATCTCGGCCTTAAATGCAGTTAATTTCACTGTAAAAAGGTGAAAATGTTGCACCTGATTGAATGGCCTAATATGATGAAAGATTTCAACTTTTTTTTTAAAAAATTACCTTTTAGATGTATGTTCATCTTTCATTAACTTCTATCTGAATTCAGTTGGAGCTATTTATTCTGCTACCTGAAAATTTAAATGAAAAATGGCAGATAATCAGTGCTTTTTATTTCTTGATACTCTTTTGTCTGAATCCTGCACTGCTGCTGACTTGCTTTCTGGCATCACTGTTCTGGTCAGCGGATTTAAAATACCCTGGGGAAAGGTCAAGTTCATGCTAAGGAGACTGCACAATCCTTCGGGGCAGCTTTCTTTGAGGTCAGGGACGAAAGCAATTTCTTTACCGCCGACCACAAAATCTGGGCCATTGTGTTAAGTTTGCAGTAGGATCCACAGTGAAAGCATTTGGCTCTGAACCAAGACGAGATTACAATTTTCACTTAGTAGTGGTCGGATATGAATAATTGTCTTTTTCAAAAAAATATAAAGTAGTAAAAGGTATTTAGAAAATAAACACGCTGTTGAAAGGATATAGACAGAGTAACATTTACAGTGAGTTTGTCTTGCAATTCTAGCTAGCTCTAAGTGACTGAAGCACAACCAGAAATATTTTCACAGCATTACATCTGACTCCCTGCCACTGGCAACTATTAGCATCAAATAAAAAGTGCAAGCTATGTAACGCAACACCTGACAAAACAGTTAACACAGCTTTTAACAAGGTCACGTTGCCACCATTTTACCAGTGATGCCTCCTTTATGTTGTGACAGTCTAGTCACAAGTGCTGTTCTCATGTGAGTTTTTAAAAGAAGCATATCTCTCGTAATCCGATGAATGATACCAAAATTAGCCGTTCCAAGTTGTGACTAATGAGGTGATTATTTACTGAATAATTATTTTGCTTGGCAAGAAGACAAGCCCTCGAGAGGTTGGTGTTTTAGGTAGAAAGATCACAGCAAAACATGTAGTGGCTCCTCCAGACCTGAACCGGTGGTACAACTGATTATCTGTTATCTTCCTTCTGGTGCATTCCTATGAACAGGACGTAGTGTATTGGCGAGAAGGAAGGATGCATTGGGACTTTTTTTTCTGTTTTTTTTGTAATGTGCTGTCAGTTTGCAACAGCTCCTGTGAAAAGTGACATCACCTCGCTCTGTGTTGCAGAGATTCTGCTACACTCCAGCCATGTGCCCTTCATTCCTGGCACCCATTTCTCTATGGCATGGATGAGCTACCAGGTGAGCATTTGCCCTTTACCCACAAATACACCACGAAGGTACGTCCAATTTGCACCTTGCGTCGTCTGCCTCTATGATTGTCCTTGGTTACCGCGGCAACTGAATGTTTTGCAAGTCCGAGAGGCCACTGGTGTTGCTTTGTGCCCCATGGGTTTGGTGTTGTGAGAGGTAGCCCATGTTCACCTGTGGTGCTGATCCCAGGAAAAGAGGCTGCGACTGGTCACCTTGCATCATTCCACTCGGTGGCACTTGCTAAAGAAACAGAAAACATTTTGTCACAAATTGATTCATTCCGACTCTACGCCAAAAGCATCAGTTTGTAGGAGTCTCCAGCTTCCTCGCTTTTTATGTTTGTTTCCCATCCCTTCCGTCTACCTTTTTCCCAAGACCTCTGCAAACAGGATCTCCAACTGTAACCTGCTGAAGTGTAGAACATAGGAGCAGGAGTAGGCCATTCAGCCCATCAAGCCTGGTCCGCCATTTAAGGTGACCATGGCTGATCTTCTATCTCAATGGGCATACATCGGCTCTCTCTTCATACATCTTGCCACCTCTAACTTCCAAAAATCTATCTCTTTCTTACGCATATTCAGTGACCTCACAGCTTTCT